>CM062819.1:370562144-371162144 GCA_031772625.1 Pinus tabuliformis
TTTCATGACTATGTTCAAGGAGATTTTGGAAAAGTTCGTCTGGGTGATGATAAACCCTGTAAAATTGTTGGAATGGGTAAGGTTCTTGTAAAACAGCAAAATAGAAACCAATGGTTATTAAAGGAGGTAAGGCATGTTCCAGATCTAAAGAAAAATCTGATTTCAACAGGGCAGTTAGGCAGTGAAGGTTGTGTGACAACTTTCACAGATAAAGCTTGGAAGGTCACCAAACGAGCCCTAGTAATAGCAAAAGGCGAAAAGGTTGGTACATTGTATTTATGCAATGGTATTTCTAACTCTGTTAATGCTTTAACTTCCAGAGGAGCAGATGCAGCATTATGGCATCATAGGCTCAGACACATGAGTGAAAAGGGAATGAAGATTCTTCACTCAAGGAATTTGTTGCCGGGTTTGAAGAATGTTGATTTGGACTTATGTGAGAATTGCATTTATGGAAAACAGAAGAGAGTCAGATTTCTTAGAGTTGGGAAAGAAAAGAAGAATGAAAAATTAGAGCTTGTGCATACAGATGTATGGGGACCTACTCAGGTATCATCTCTCAATGGCTCTCGTTATTATGTTACTTTTATTGATGATGCAACTAGAAAAACTTGGATTTATTGTATTAAGAATAAATCTGATGTATTTGATACTTTCAAGAAATGGAAAGTTTTTGTTGAGATTGAGACAGCAAAGAAATTGAAGTGTCTTAGATCAGACAATGGAGGTGAATATTGCAGCAAAGAGTTTGATAGGTACTTTTTAGAGCATGGAATTCAAAGAGAGAAGATAGTTCCAAGAACACCATAAGAAAATGGTGTGTCAGAAAGGATCAACAGAACAATCATGGAGCGTGCAAGGTGCATGAGATTGCATGAAGGATTGCCTTTATAGTTTTGGGCAGATGTTGTAGATACTGTTGTTTATCTAATAAACATAGGGCCTTCAAGTTCCTTGGATGGTGGTGTTCCAGAGGAAGCATGGATAGGTAGAAAGGTAAACTACTCTATTTTAAAGCCTTTTGGTTGTGAGGCCTTTGTCCATATTGATAAAGAAAATAGAACAAAGCTTGAGGCAAAGTCAAAGAAACGTACCTTTATTGGATATGGTGTTAATGATTTTGGTTATCGCTTATATGATTACGAAAATCAAAAAATCATTAGGAGCAGAGATGTAATATTCAATGAAAAGGTCTTGTATAAGAATCAATTGCAGGAAAAGAAACAGGAAAAGGAAAACAAGGAATACGCAGTTGTTGATGAAATCACTGAAAAAGTAAAGGTGCCTGAAAATAATAATAATCAACAACCACAACAACAGCAACCACCACAACTACAACAGGCACCCCAAACACCTAAAAGTGGTGTTAGAAGATCTACCAGGATAAGTAGACCCCCTGAACGGTACTCTCCTTCATTATATTACTTATTGTTGACTGATTCCGGTGAACCTGAATGTTATGAAGAAGCAATGCAAGTTGAAAGCAGGAAGAAGTGGGAGGTAGCCATGGAAGAAGAGATGGACTCCTTAATGCATAACCAGACTTGGGATTTAGTCAGGTTGCCTGTAGGAAAAACTACATTGAAGAATAAATGGGTTTACAGGCTGAAGGAAGAAGATGGAGGAAAACAGAGGTATAAAGTTAGACTTGTGGTGAAGGGGTTTGCACAGAAGAAAGGTATTGATTTTGATGAAATATTTTCTCCATCATGTCAGTGTCACCGATATGTTCAAGAGAAGTAGCTCAGAGAATTCACCTGTGTCTCATCCACTGCAATACATTTACGCTCCGTTCTTTCATGACCGTCACCCTGAACCTTATATCATCAGATTGTTTTCACCTCCATTAAATCATTTGCTCCGTTCCATGTCATTGATGTGGGATTCACTAAGGCCCTCCTATGACAGATCGCTTCTTGTCGACATCAGTTCATTATCCAGGAAGTCGATCTAAGAACAACCCTTTCAGTACTTTGGAGCTTGCATGCCTCAATGGCAAGCTTCTATTGGGTGTGGAGCCTGATTATCTTCTATATTCAAAGGTATCGCCACATTGGACCCCAGTTCGAAATGGGGGCGGCAACGTCGCCTGTAAAATATTCGCTGCAGGGGGGGTCGAGGGGGAGGTGGCTGCGACCTTTGGGAGCCCTCCCCCTGGCGGGGGGTTTCGGGGGCAGCGCCCCCGAAGCTAAAAATAGTTGTAAAATTGCCTTGTAAAAGTATAGTAATTTCTAGTCAATCTGGGCCGTTCATTAGGTGGATGATCTGATAGTAGAACTTATGTTTAGTTTAGGGTTTTTAACCCTAGAAGGCAACCCCTCTCTTTGCATGAGGGCATTGTATTTGAGGCTATGTGATAGATGTGTATTCTTTGAGCAGGAAATAGAGAGGTGAGACTGTGAGAGAAAACATAGGATATTATTAGCGGATCTGTTGTAGGTTGTGTCTCTTCATTTTGTTGGATAATAGAAAGGAAGGACTGGCTGTTCAGGGTGGACATAGCCCAAACTAGGTGAACCACGTATATCCGTGTCTCTCTTGTTTTATGCGCTTTCTGTGTTTATATTTCTGCAATATTTTATGTGTTCCATTGCTCCATAATATATAATTTTATAACAGTTTCTCACTTCCGGCGACAGGTTTACATCAATGGCCTTCGACTGAAAGACTTTGCGTGGTGTTCGACGCCAAGTCCCTTATTCAAACCACGTGAATTGTACTGTAGTACCTTGAGGGTCATCATCATTATCGGTGATTCCTCTCACGCCTGTTAACAGCTTACATCATTGGCTGGTGATCAGGCGATGTATTTCCATGTTTGACTCCACAACATCTATCACATGGATCGACTTGTACTTTGAGTGAAGATCGAATGAGATTGAAGACCTCGGATCCAGTTTCATCCATCCGGGCTGCGATATATATTCAGGAAAATAAAGACATCAAATGTACATCATTACTGCATAGATAATCATCCAATCTAAGGGATAATGGCTCTACCAGGATCATCAGTCTGCACTCAGACGATTGTCTGTCTTATGTACATGAAAATGAATTTATAAAGCTGAGCATGGGAATGCCCGCATCAGCTAGATCATGAAAATATTATGAAGATAATGTATTGTATTGTATCTTATTACAGGTCGTCTTCCAGCTCGAAAAAACTTTGGATCCTCATGATAAAGCATTTCACCCGACATCAAAAGACTAACGACCTCATGCTTTAGGGGGCAACTGTTATAGATATTTTTGGGCACTGCAACCCCAATCAAATATGTCCATAAACCAAGGGCTCCTAGGTCCCTAAAAGTGTTGTTCCAACACCTAAAAGAACAAGGTCAATTGATTACATCATCTCCCATAAGTTCTCCCCGAAAACTACTCAAAAATGGTCAAAACTAGACCATATTGATTGCTCAGTGCTGAGGGTGCGATGCATCCCACCTAAATGCACACAGGAGGTGTGATGCTTACTGAAAAGCCCTTCTATAGGGTGCGATGGATGAGAATAGACAAGTGGCAGAGACAGTTTGCGAGGTGGATGATCATGGAATCCTCCAGAAACTTCTCCTATGACACTTGCCTCTCAGAATCACCCAAGGATGAGTAAGAGATCAATGAGATCTCCAAGTGGAAACAAGAACTATCAGAGAGAAGACACTAATCAAAAACCCAGAGCTGACTCACACCTCTACAAATATCTATATATAGATCTCTCATCCTAGAGATCCAGAGGTTGGGGGCTGGAATTTTGTATCTTGTAAGGAAGTGCTACTGGTTTCTTGGTGCAATATCATAGTGTTGGGTGATCTAAGCTTTTCATGAGGTGAAGAAGGGATTTCTTGCTGAGAGGATGATGCCGAGTCAGAATAATTGGTTGTAATCCTCTTTGCTATTTCTTGATTATCAATAAAGCTATTCAAGTTTTCCTCCACATTCTTGTATTATTAATGATATATGCATTGGTGTGGTCAATATATATCTAGTCCTATATTGTTTATGATAATAGATCTATGTTCTTGGATAGTGTTATGTTGCTTTGATTCTACAGGTGCTCTTTGAAGCTGGGTAGACGAGGAAGTGAGTGGAAAAGATCTATCAGAAGGTAGAGGAATCAAGCAAGGAACCAAGCGCAAGACAGAGGTTGGTCTCCTTTATTCCCCTCTTATCTATTTCTCATAAAGGAAAACGAAAGTAGTTTTAGTTTGTTTGTTTCTAAGGTAGCTACCAGCCTTAGTGGGACTAGCAGCTCTGCATAGACACTATATTTTCTGATAACACATATTACATGTTGCATCGTAACCATCCTATTATCATAACTTTGACATATTTATCAAGTAGGTTTCATCAATGAAAACACATTAGCCATAATGCCAACATGAAGTGGAGGTCCTCCTTCGTTCATTCTCTTCTTCATCCTTTTCATAAATTTCTTGTTGCTCATATTGTATGAAATCATGATCAGTTGCAACATCTTTGGAATTATTATATTTAGGTAAATTTTTATCAAAAAAATTATCAATACCTTTAATTACATTTTTGGTTCTCTTGTTGTAGCATTTGTATCCCTTTCTCTTGAAGGAATAGCCAAGGAATATTCCCTCATCAGCTCTTGGTTTGAACTTGCCAAGTTTGTTTTTTTCCTTCTTGATGTAACATTTTATCCAAAATATTTTGAAGTGGTCAACTTTTGATTGTCTTCCTTTCAACAATTCACATGGAGTTTTTTCACTATTGTGCCTAATAAGGACTCTAATGGCCAAATATACTGTTGTTTCAGCTGCTTCTCCCCAAAACATATCCGACACACCATATTCATCTAACACAACGCATGCCATATCTTGGACAACCCTATTTTCCCTCTTCACTACTCCATTTTGTTGTGGTGATCTATCTATGGAATATTTCCTATTGATCCCATGCTCCTCACAAAAATAATCATATTCCTTGGACCTGAACTCACCTCCTCTCTAATATCTAAGACACTTTATCTTTAAATCAACTTCATTTTCCACAATTTACTTAAAATACTTAAATTTGTTGAAAGCTTCTGATTTTTATTTCATGAGTATAATCTAGGTGTCTTTAGTGACATCATAAAAAAATAATATGAAATATATCTCATGTCTTGGACTTTGCTTCCTTGTAGGACCACATACATCTGTATGCACTAGCTCCAATGGTCTACCTATAATGATCTCCTTGGATTTGAAGTGCACTCCTGTTTGTTTCCCAACTTGGCATGAGTTGCATATTGTTCTATCTATTTTAGCCAACCTTTGTAATCCTCAATCTACTCCAATATTTATAATTTTGATTAGATCATCAAAATTAACACGACCCAATCTTCTATGACATAGTTGAGATTCTTCTATTTTCCTCATGCAACAACTGTGTCTAGTGTCATACCAAATATAAAAGTTGTTGCCACTTCTAATGGATTTTGCCACCAACTTTCCTAATTTTTATTTTCTGGTATCAAACTCTTTAGATCTAAAAGTTACATCATGCCCATTATCACACATTTGACTCACACTCAGGAGATTGTGCTTCAATTCATCAACACAAATCATTTTTTTAGCTTTAGTCTTATTTTCTAATATAATTGTTCCTTTACCTTTGACAGGAACTGTTGCATCATTTACAAAACTAACATTACCTTTTTCATACTCTTTCAGCTATAGGAATTTTCTCTTATCACCAGCCATATCTTTGGAGCATCCACTATCAATTATTGATTTCTCGTGTCGATCATGAGCTATCAAACCAAGTTCACAATTTTTAGAATTTTGAGCCTTCTTCTTCCATGTTCTCACAACTTTATGCTAATTAGGTTTGTTTTGTGTGTGTTTCATGAAGGAGTTTTGAAAACTAGATCTACACTCACTAGTATTTTTACCAAAGTTATTGCATCTAAAACACCTGATTTCATTCATTAGTGGAGTAAAATATTTATTTCCATTAGCATGCAAAGTATTTAGTCCTTTAGCAATTCTAGAGCTATCAACATTTCTCTTAGGAAACATCTTCAACATATAATTTGTGGCCTTGTTTCTAAAATTGTTGCATGCAAAACAATAACCAAAAAATAGAGTAGGATACCAAACTTTTTGTTGCCATAATGGAAGAGTGAAATTCGAGGATGTTACTTTCTTGACTTGCTCGCTTTCTGTTGATTTGATTTCAGCTCCATTATTTTTCACACTCTTGTTGGTGTTATCACTCAGGTTGTCCCTTGGCTCCTTAAGGGATACGGCCGAGGTAACCACAAACCAATCTTTGGGCTGCAGGTCCTAGCCTACCTGCAGTCAGAGAGGGCTCTCTCTTTAAAATTTAACTTTGTTTTGGGTTGATTTTATGCTAGTTATGGTGTACATGGGTTTTGTTTTGATTTTGGTGGGAAGGATAATGTTTTCAAGCAGAGTTGGGATGCATAGTGTGAGAAGTTCAAACCATTGGGCATGGAGTCATGGATTAGGGCTTGCTGTTGCA
Source organism: Pinus tabuliformis (assembly GCA_031772625.1). Classification (NCBI taxonomy): domain Eukaryota; kingdom Viridiplantae; phylum Streptophyta; class Pinopsida; order Pinales; family Pinaceae; genus Pinus; species Pinus tabuliformis. Next base: position 370,568,637 of record CM062819.1, read on the forward strand.
TTTCTTGGTCACAAGAAGAATACAGAGCAGGATAGCTACACATAGAGCAATATCAAGATGGAATAAAGATGGAATGAAGGTCAGAAATGAAAGGCAACTAAGAATATTTCATTAGCTAACAGAGAGGGAAGGTGAATGAAAGTTTGTCTAGGAGCAGTCAAGAATTCCTAAATAACAGTCATATGTGAAAGAAACAGGGTAAACATGATCATTTAAGTATGCATATTCATAACCATTTCTGAAGAAAACATATAGAAATAACAAGAACTGAGCATAGAGTGCAGTCAAGCAAAACCTAAGCTATTCTTCCTTCTTGCTATTTAGATGGTAACACAATGGTGGAGTAAACATATATAAACTGTAAACAGAGGTAAGAAAACACTTATTGAGCCATGTAGTAGCACAGGAATTCCACAGTCACTCTTTGGCCATTAAATAACACAACAGACAGTTCTTCATCCAAAGCATTCCAGTAGTCTTTGATTATAGAGCTCTCAAAGTATACAGTGAAAGTCTAGAATGAGGATTATCAACCAACCAACCCTTTAAACAATGAATTAGGGTGGTTTATATAGAGAAAATATCCAAAAATATCTATTACAGCAGATCTTAAACAAATCTGAGGGAAATGAATTTTTTAATCTAATCTTGTCCCGAAATTAATGCAAGAAGATATTTATTTGAGCTGCTCTGGAGGCAGCTGCATCAAAATGAGTTAATATGGTGTCCTTGGTGGCTCAGTGCAGTGAGGCGGTTCTGCTGCTTTTAGGTGGCTTTAATGTGCACTAATCTCAATCCAATGAGGTTTTAATGGCCTTTACTGCTTCTTTGACTTGGAGGGAGGCCTTCAATGTTCACTTGCTTTGATATTGCTGATCTGATACTCTTTGCCACTTCACTAATACTCTTTAATTTAATCTGGGCTTTATCTTTCCTCTGATACTCTTTAACACTTGAATCGGGCCACTTTCTCTCCCTTGATATGCTTGAAACTGTCAAATCGCCCCTTTTCTGCCCTTTCATGGCAAAAATAACTGCTGCAAATGCTTTCCGTGGCCTCTAGAATGCTATCGGCGCTGACCGATTGAATATGAACATACATGAAGAAATCCTGTCAAATAAAGGCGGAGGAATGCAACTTGATAACTATGCTAGGCAGAGGCTGTCTTTTAAGCCCTTCATTTTGAGCAATTTTTCTTAGCGAAACTGCCTCAGTTTCTCGTTTTGGGGACTCTTTGATGCGATTTTTGCCCTTTTTACCTTTTCTGTGATGACATCAATATGATGTCAGCAATGGGTCCCAGTACGGCAGGGTGATGTGGCAAGGTGACGTGGCAGTACGGCAAGGTGACGTGGAAGCTGACTGGTTTGACGACATGGCACAGGACATGGTGGCGGGGTAGGGACGGAGGCAGATGCGGTGGCAGCGACGTGGTGCTGACGTCAGGGGCAGAGAGACAGAAGGCAGTTTGTGGTTTCATCGGACCGCCTTCTGTACGAGGGCAGTATGTGTCAGAGCCCTTCCGATGCAATAAAAGGTGGACACACGTCCTTTGTATGATGGAAAAACCGTCGTGCCATCGGACGCTAACTGTCGGACGTCGGGGCGGCTCCGAAATCGCCGAGAGCCGTCGGATCTGGGAGGGCGGATCGGAGGGCCGACGGAGCGCGGAGCTGGCGGCAGGTTAGTGTACAGGGGCCCGCCATATATTTGATTTATTTATGTGGCGGGGGGGTCAAAACTTTGGGTTTGTGGGTAATGTGGGTTTTATTTGGTTTGTGCGCCGCGGGTAGAGTTTAATCAAATAATTAAACAAAACCTGAAAATGTGAGCGCACAGGGTAAAACATTAAGGTTTATGAGTAAGAGAGGGGAAGGGGATGGTTATTAATTTAACCAAATGGTAAATTAATTCCAGGTTTGAACGTGGATGGGTTAATAGTAGCCCCAGATGGACCATCATTTCCCAAAACCATATATACATAGTTATAATGCTATAAGGTGGGATATGTATTATTTTTGGAATTTTATATAGTTTCTGTATAATAGGGGATAAGGAAATGATCTAGGGAGATAGATAATAGAGTTAGGAGTTAATATGAAAATGGCAAGAAAGTGCTAAGTTTATAGATCTTAGGCTACTTAAAAGGGAAAAATGACTTATAGAGTGAATAAGAGTACTCCTAAGCAAAGCAAACCTTTACTTAGGCCAATGATACAACAAATGATGAAACTTAAGAGATATCAAGCAGATCTTGACCTCTTTGGGGAGGTTAGTGAATGATTTGGGGAATAAGAAGAAGGGGGAGTTAGACATGCCTCGCTTGAGCTCCTCCAAATGAAAAACTGCCTCATAATTGTGATCTGAATAGATATAACACTTGAAAACATGAAATGGATCACATAGCTTGATTCTACAACCACAAAACTACTTACCCAGCCTACTTACCTAGCATTTTTTCTTCTTTTGGCATGGGTGCACTTGGACTTGCAGACCCTGATTATCTTCTTTTCTTTTCACTGCCCTCCTATCTAAGTGTACCCTTATCTCTTCCAAGGGCCTAGATTAAGCAGTTGGGCTCCTTCATTTCTCTACCTAGCTACTCATCTGCCAAGCTTAAACTGTTTGGATAGATATTCATTCTCTATCTTCTAAAACAAGCAATTTAAACCTAGGGAAGCCAAGATTAAGCTGTTTGGCTTTCCATTATCTGTAAAACTCTTCAAAAATGGTATGATTCTTCAAAATGGAACTTCTTGGAAATATGGAACCTTGCAGCATGACAAGATGACATATTTGGCATGTAAAATAGTCAATCATGAAATATGAAACCTATTGCAATAGGAGGCTAACAGTGGCTCCACTTGGGGATGGTTTTTCAGGATGAAAAGCCAAGAACAGCAGGTCAGAATGCCTTGATCTTCACTTGTTGCTATAAACTAAAATTCTCCTTCTTCTCAATGCCTTTGACTGAATTCTTATAAGTTGATATGCTACTTAGTATCCTTTTGAGCTAAATTGCAGAAAAATTACAGCTCTGGTTCTTGCCTTTTGGGTGCTTGTAAACATATTGAAATCGGCTTGAGCACTTCTTTGGAATTATTTCAAAAATAGAGATCTGAAATAGAGATTTCTTTGGTCTTTCCTTTAAAATTTGCTGTGTTGTTCCCTCTTATTGGCCTGATATAAGAAAAAGTGCTAAAAATACAAATATTAATGTACAGATAGTATACAGAGCTATGTTGTGTTCAACAAAAGGGATCATGATAGTGCTTTAACATTCAGCCATTGATAGGGCCTTCTTCAGCTATGCTGCTATCCAAACTCTTCAGAAAATATGTGTTGTTGCCTTGAACAGCAGAAATAATGAAGGGGCCTTTCCACAGGAAATCAAACTTGCCATGCTTTCCTTTTTCCTCTCTTCTTGAATCCCATCTTAAGACTGTTGCCTAAGTAGAAATCTTCAGCCTTGGTTCTTTTGTCAAACATTTTCTTGAGCTTCTCTTGTAAAATCTGAGCTCTGTCGTACACTTGCTCTCTTGTTTGCTACAAATGGATGGTTTAGTTTATTCTTCTTTGGAAATCATTTGGCTCTGCCTGAATATCTTGCAGCAATTTGATAACAGTGATTCCCAAAGAGGAGGGGAACTTGGCCTCCATGCCATAGACTAACTCATATGGGCTCATCCCAATGGATCTCTTGGTTGAAAATCTGTCTGCCCATAGGGCATTTACAAGCTTTTTGTGCCAGTTCTTCTTATTCTCCTCCAAGACTTTCTTAATGATGTTAATCAGACTCTTGTTTGATGATTCATCCAATCCATTACCTTGAGGGTAATAGGTTGTGCAGTGACCTAAGGAAATGTGGAATTTGTGGCAAAAACTGATCATTTTCTTGGATTTGGAGGCAGCAGCGTTATCTGTAATGATCTTCTCAGGACAACTAAATCTAGACAACATGTTGGTTCCAAGGAATTGGATGATGGTGGAGTCATTGGCTTGCCTACATGGGATGGCTTCAATCCACTTGGTAAAGTAATATGTGGCTGTTAGAATCCACTTATGCTGGCCAGAAGAGGATGGATGGATTTCTCCAATGAAGTCAAGACCCCATTGTTGAAAAGGCTTCTCGGTTGAAATGGGCTTAAGGGGCAAGGGCATAAGCTTTCTTTTGCCTTCAAAGATTTGGCATTTGTGGCATGAAACAACAAACTTTCTCACATCAGCAAACAAATAGGGCCAATATAAACCAGCCCTTAGTATCTTATCAACAGTGGACTTCCAATATAAGTGCCCTCCACAGTCCCCTGCATGAAATTCTTTCATGACACTGTCAGTTTCATTCATAGTTAGACAATTCAGCAATATTCCTTCATGATTTTTCCAAAACAGGGCACTGTCTAAGACACAAAACTTTGATGCTTTCATATTTAAAAATATATTTTTGGTTCTGGACAACCCTAGAGGAGCACACAGGTTTAACAATATAAAACATATATCATCATACCATGGGGATTGCAAAAAAGCTTCACTGATCTGTGGAGTCGCCAGCTCTTGTTCATTGTCTAGTTGATTAATGTCTAAGGCTTGAAAATTGGTTTCGGACATCAGTTTGGCTAAACCTTGTCCCTTTATCAGCTTGGTGGGTTTTATCTCAATGTCATACTCAAGGATATTGGCAATCCATTTGCCTCTTTTTCCTTCTATGCCCACTTGAGTTAATATGTCTTTTACAACAGCATTTGGCACATAAGCAATCACATGTGAATATAAAATGTAAATTCTGAAATCTTTGATTGCTTTAATAAGGGAATATGCTTGCTTCTCCATGATTTGGTACTTCAAGGGTGCATCTCTAAGGCCTCCACTAAAAAATTCAATTGGCTTTTCATTTCCCTGATCATCTTTCTGCAAAAGGACAACAACAATGGTGTGTTCAGATGCACATGAAAAAAATGATGAAATCTTTATCAAATTGAGGACTTGTGAGGACTGGGGCTTCGGTTAAGGAATATTTTATGCCCTCAAAGGCTTGCTTGGCCTCTAAAGTCCATTTTACCTTGGAATCCTTCTTTAACATTTTATTTAGCATTCTTATCAGCTAGGCCAAGTTTGGGATAAATCTCCTTACGAAATTGGTCTTTCCTAGGAATGCTTTCAATTCTTTGATGTTTCTCAGATAAGGGATTTGAAAAATGGCTTGGATTCTTTCTGGATCTATTCTAATTCCATCTTTTGAAATGATATGGCCTAGCAATTTTCCTTCTTCAAGGCCAAATAAAGACTTCTTGGGGTTCAAGGAAATGTCATATTTCCTACATGTTAGGAACACTTGTTTCAAATGTTTTAGGTGCTCTTGATTAGATTTTGAGAAAGGAGAAAGGTCATCAAGGTAAACCACTAGGAAATCATGGATTTCCTTGGCAAATGCAATTTCCAGGGCCCTTTGAAATGTAGCACCTGCATTCTTTAGTCCGAAAGGCATCTTCAGATACTTAAATGTTCCCCACGGTGTTGTAAAGGTTGTCTTGTCTTGGTCATCTGGGTGAACAAGTATTTGATTAAAACCTGGAAAGCCATCTAGCAAAGAAATTCTTGAAGACCCCACTACTCTTTGTAGAATGTGGTCCATCTTTGGCAGTGGGTAGTGATCTTTAAGGGAGACTTGGTTCAGATTTCTTAAGTCCACACATAGTCTAATCTCCCCTGTTTTCTTCCTTGTGGGAACAAGATTGGATACCCATTCTAAAAATCTAATGGGTGTTATGATACCAGCCTCAAACATTCTTTTCACTTCTTTCTCAATCAAAGGGAGAAGCACAGGATTGATTCTCCTTAGTTTCTGTTTGAAGGGCTTTTGATTTGGCTTTAAGGGAATGGTATGTTGAATAACAGAGGTGTCATAGGACTTAAGGTCCTCATAACTCCAGGCAAATACATCTTGAAACTCTTTAAATAAATCAACATATTTTGGTTTTTGATCAGGAGGCAAAGACTTGGACAATTTAATCATTTTGGGCTTCTCTGCTATCCCAATATTACAGTCTTCCACAACAGCGTTTAAGGGCTGCATCTTTTGATTTTTGGGGACATCGTTTGAATTGAATATTTCTTCTAATGGAGTGAGGCCAGCAGGTAGAAAATTGTATTTTAAATTAGTCACTTCGGCCTCTGCTTCAGCTATTTCATCTAAATGGATTTGCTTCAGCTCTTGCATGTTTTTCTCATAAAAAATGGTTGGGTGCAACATTTGATTTGCTACTTCAGCTATTATAGTTTGCTCATTTTGGCTCATTTTCTATTGTGGGTCATCCATGGCATCTTCATCAATGTTTAAGCTTGAGAATTCTTGCTGTAAGGTAAGAAAATTGTTGATTTGAGCATCATCCTCAAACACTTGCCAATCTTTGATATTGCTAGGGACAAAAGACCTGTGCTTTATCTCAGCAGTAAAGTGGTAATTGGGCTCAAAGGGCAACTTGGAAGTGCTTTCAAAAGTAGCTAGACTATGAGCATGCGTGTTATGGCTTATAGAAATCTTGGCAAGCTTGGATTCGGTGAAGGAATTGAGTATTTTTATGGCAGCAGACCTATAAGCTCTTAGCCTATTGTCATTAGTAACAAAGTTACCTTTCATCTATTGAATGATCAAATCGGAGTCACCTAGAATGGACACTTTTGCAGCTCCTAAAGCTTTGAGCAGTTTAAGGCCTAAAAGGAGAGCCTCATACTCTCCCATGTTGTTGGTGCATTTGAAGTTTAGTCTATAAGCATGACCCTCTGCATGGCTGTTATGTGTATTATGAATCCATATTCCTGCCCCTGCTCCTAGCTTATTAACAGAACCATCAAACTCTAAATACCATGTGATTTCTTTCTTGTGGTTAGTATTAAGAGTTTCAGTCATTTTAGGATTGGGCAGACCTAGGTTTTGTGCTTCATGTGGTTCTTCTTGTATGTTGGTTGCATTGACTGTTTTGACAGTTTCTTGTGTATGGGCAACCGATTCCTCATTGATGCATGTTTCTTGTTCTAAAGGCAAAGGCTTGTCATCAGTGGGAGGGCAACTATCATCATTGAACAATATAAAGGAGTCCATATAAAAATGGATTGAGTAAATAGGAAAGTTTTGGGGTTTTTCCTCACTACTTACCACATAATTCATCAGTGTTTCTCTATACAGTCTCTTTGGTTGCCCAAAGACTGAAATAGTGGCATAGGAGAGGTCTAGTTGGAGAGATCCCTGGAGTTTTGCTCCCCAAGATCTTGATAAGAGCATTCCATACTTTGGTGGAATGTCAGCAACCACCACGTCCATTCGGATCGTTTTGTTGGGAAATTGGACTAAAGACACACAAAGGTCTTTTAATAAGCCTAAACACTTGACCTGACTAGAATCAACTGAGAATAAGTCTTTGTAGGGTCTAGTGACGTCAAGGTTTAGCTTCTCCATTACAGCTTTGGGCATTAGATTGTGTGAAGCACCTGAATCAAACATAGCATTGTGCAACACTTTATCATGAATGTGAAAACTGACATAAAATGGTAGAACAACTCCATGTCCTGATTTACCATTGACTTCAGGACCAAAAAGTAACTCAGGTTGATTATCTAAAACATTAACATCATCCCTGTTCTCTGGAATTTGTAGTGATCTTTTGATTTGCTGTCTGTACACATCATGTTTGGCAAGCTCAGAGAGAGGAATAGATATCTTTAATTTACCAATTTCTACTTCTAAATCAAAAGGTTTTTCGGACTGTGTTTTGGTATTGTGACTGGCAGATTTTCCCTTTTCAATTGTATCTTCAGTGATCTTCTCTTGGCTATCAGTGATTTCTTGAGATTGTTCTGTTTTGGGAAGGCTTTGAGGAGTGTTATTTACATTGTCTTTTGAGGGAAAGGATACAAAAGGCTGGTTATTGGAGGGCTACATGCCAGATACATCCTCTATGGTCACTTCTTTTAATTTTGGGTCTGTTTTATGAGCAGGTTCTATGATAGCGACCTTGTCTTTTACTTTCTTAGCTTGCTTGGCATCCTTTGGCTTGATGGGATCAGACACATCAATGGTTCTTGTTCTCAATTTGTATTGTTTATGGACTTTGTAGACAGCTGAATCATAGCCATGTTTGAAGTCAAATGACTCTCCAGACTTGGTCTGAAATTTATTCATATCATGGTCATCTTGGTCATCTTGGGTTAGAAATACTTGTTGTTCACTCTTCAAACCCATCAAGTTTATGTGAGTATCCTCTATCTTCTCACTAGATGTGGATGCTTCAGCATAGTTTTCATGAAAAGGAGGTCTTATATCATGGTCAGGACTTGCCCTTCCAACGTTTGGGTTATGATTTTTTCTAAAGTTTGAATTTCTTATAGGATTGCTTTGCTGTCCTTCCCATGATGCTTTTCTTTAAATAGTTCCAATTCTATTTTCAAAGTTGTCCATGCCTTTGATGATTGTGTCCAATTTTTGCTCAAAGGCTGAAGGTTCATCTTTAAAAGTGGTTCTTCTCTCAGCTCTTGCTCTATTTCGCTTGGCAATCGGATTTGCCTCCACACTAACAGCTACATTTTGCATGTCTGCTAAGGTTGGAGGGGCTCTTTCCCTTAACTAATATGCCATGTCTGAATCAAATCCATCAGGGAATTTGTATAAAGCAATATCAGGTGGAGGTCTAAGGTTTTATGGAATAGCGTTGTAAACATTGTTAAACATGGCACAATAGTCTAAGACAACCTCTTGAGGGCCTCTTTTGATAGTGTCATACTCAGATAATATGTGCAGAGGGTCCTTCTTCTTCTCCCATCTATTAAGAAATTTTTGGTAAAGGGCCTCTGGGTCAGCTATGGAATTTGCAGGAAGATCTCTAAACTAGGGCCATACATCTCCTATTAAACTTTGGACAAAAATCTTCATTCTTACACTATCATCATCTATTTCATAACTCTCAAAATAGTCCTATATTTTCTTGGTATGTTGTAGGGTTGTGCCAGAACCAGTACCTTCAAAATATGTGATTTTGGTTTGATAATCCTGAGGCATAGCCCCTGGATTTGCAGGTAACTGTAAAGTTGCATATCTATTAGCCATATTTACAGGGATAAGTGAAACGACTGGAACAAGTGGAAGAGCTGTAATAACAATGGTGGTAGTGGTAGTATGCGTAGTGAATGGAGGTGTGGAAAATATGCTTGGAGAGGTGGATGACGAACAAGGGGAAGTAGGGGTTGAATGAAACAAAACTTTAACAGGGGTTGGAAAATAGCTTGGCTGAACTGTTTCAGGACTAGAATCAGCAAACTCTTCTTGTTTTTGTTTGCTAAGGTTTCTAGAGATTAAATTGGGATTTTCAAAAACAGATGGTGGATTTGGGTCTCGATTTGACATAGTATTATGTGTTTTCTTCTTGGGAGCCATCTTCTAACTTGTTTTTTGGAATTTTCTGAATAAGTTCCCCATTTGAGTCGCCATTGATGTTACCACTCAGGTTGTCCCTTGGCTCCTTAAGGGATACGGCCGAGGTAACCACAAACCAATCTTTGGGCCGCAAGTCCTAGCCTACCTGCAATCAGAGAGGGCTCTCTCTTTAAAATTTAACTTTGTTTTGGGTTGATTTTATGCTAGTTATGGTGTACATGGGTTTTGTTTTGATTTTGGTGGGAAGGATAATGTTTTCAAGCAGAGTTGGGATGCATAGTGTGAGAAGTTCAAACCATTGGGCATGGATTCATGGATTAAGGCTTGCTGTTGTGTTTCTTGGTCACAAGAAGAATACAGAGCAGGATAGCTACACATAGAGCAATATCAAGATGGAATAAAGATGGAATGAAGGTCAGAAATGAAAGGCAACTAAGAATATTTCATTAGCTAACAGAGAGGGAAGGTGAATGAAAGTTTGTCAAGGAGCAGTCAAGAATTCCTAAATAACAGTCATATGTGAAAGAAACAGGGTAAACATGATCATTTAAGTATGCATATTCATAACCATTTCTGAAGAAAACATATAGAAATAACAAGAACTGAGCATAGAGTGTAGTCAAGCAAAACCTAAGCTATTCTTCCTTCTTGCTATTTAGATGGTAACACAATGGTGGAGTAAACATATATAAACTGTAAACAGAGGTAAGAAAACATTTATTGAGCCATGTAGTAGCATGGGAATTCCACAGTCACTCTTTGGCCATTAAATAACACAACAGACAGTTCTTCATCCAAAGCATTCCAGTAGTCTTTGATTATAGAGCTCTCAAAGTATACAGTGAAAGTCTAGAATGAGGATTATCAACCAACCAACCCTTTAAACAATGAATTAGGGTGGTTTATATAGAGAAAATATCCAAAAATATCTATTACAACAGATCTTAAACAAATCTGAGGGAAATGAGTTTTTTAATCTAATCTTGTCCCAAAATTAATGCAAGAAGATATTTATTTGAGCTGCGCTAGAGGCAGCTGCATCAAAATGAGTTAATATGGTGTCCTTGGTGGCTCAGTGCAGTGAGGCGGTTCTGCTGCTTTTAGGTGGCTTTAATGTGCACTAATCTCGATCCGATGAGGTTTTAATGGCCTTTACTGGTTCTTTGACTTGGAGGGAGGCCTTTAATGTTCACCTGCTTTGATATTGCCGATCTGATACTCTTTGCCACTTCACTGATACTCTTTAATTTAATCTGGGCTTTATCTTTCCTCTGATACTCTTTAACACTTGAATCGGGCCACTTTCTCTCCCTTGATATGCTTGAAACTGTCAAATCACCCCTTTTTTGCCCTTTCAAGGCAAAAATAACTGCTGCAAATGCTTTTTGTGGCCTCTAGAATGCTATCGGCACTGGCCGATTGAATATGAACATACATGAAGAAATCCTGTCAAATAACGGCGGAGGAATGCAACCTGATAACTGTGCTGGGCTGAGGCTAGCTTTTAAGCCCTCCATTTTGAGCAATTTTTCTTAGCGAAATTGCCTCAGTTTCTCGTTTCGGGCACTGTTTGACGTGATTTTTGCCCTTTGCGCTTTTCCTGTGATGACGTCAACATGACGTCAGCGACGGGTCCCGATACGACAGGGTGACGTGGCAGTATGGCAGGGTGACGTGGCAGCTGTCTGGTTTGATGACGTGGCATATGACACAGTGGCGGGGTAGGGACGGAGGCAGATGCAGTGGCAGCGACATGGTGCTGATGTCAGGGGCGGAGAGACAGAAGGCGGTTTGTGGTTTCATCGGACCGCCTTCTGTATGAGGGTGGTATGTGTCAGAGCCCTTCTGATGCAATAAAAGTTGGACACGCATCCTTTGTACAACGACAAAACCATCGTGCCATCGGACGCTAATTGTCGGACATCAGGGCAACTCCAAAATCGCCGAGAGTCGTCGGATCTGGGAGGGCAGATCAGAGGGCCGACGGTGCATGAGCTGGCGGCAGGTTAGTGTACTAGGGCCCGCCATATATTTGATTTATTTATGTGGTGGGGGGGTCAAAACTTTGGGTTTGTGGGTAATGTGGGTTTTATTTGGTTTGTGTGTCAGGGTTAGAGTTTAATCAAATAATTAAACAAAACCCGAAAATGTGAGCGCGTAGGGTAAAACATTAAGGTTTATGGTAAGAGAGGGGAAGGGGATGGTTATTAATTTAACCAAATGCTAAATTAATTCTAGGTTTAAATGCGGATGGGTTAATAGTAGCCCCAAATGGACCATCATTTCCCGAAACCATATATACATAGCTATAATGCTATAAGGTGGGATATTTATTATTTTTGGAATTTTATATAGTTTTTTGTATAATAGGGGATAAGGAAATGATCTAGGGAGCTAGATAATAGAGTTAGGAGTTAATATGAAAATGACAAGAAAGCGCTAAGTTTAGAGATCTTAGGCTACTTAAAAGGGAAAAATGACTTATAGAGTGAATAAGAGTACTCCTAAGCAAAGCAAACCTTTACTTAGGCCAATGATACGACAAATGATGAAACTTAAGAGATATCAAGTAGATCTTGACCTCTTTGGGGAGGTTAGTGAATGATTTGGGGAATAAGAAGAAGGGGGAGTTAGACATGCCTCGCTTGAGCTCCTCCAAATGAAAAACTGCCTCATAATTGTGATCTGAATAGATATAACACTTGAAAACATGAAATGGATCACATAGCTTGATTCTGCAACCACAAAACTACTTACCCAGCCTACTTACCTAGCATTTTTTCTTCTTTTTACATGGGTGCACTTGGACTTGCAGACCCTGATTATCTTCTTTTCTTTTGACTGCCCTCCTATCTAAGTGTACCCTTATCTCTTCCAAGGGCCCAGATTAAGCAGTTGGGCTCCTTCATTTCTCTACCTAGCTACTCATCTGCCAAGCTTAAGCTGTTTGGACAGATATTCATTCTCTATCTTCTAAAACAAGCAATTTAAACCTAGGGAAGCCAAGATTAAGCTGTTTGGCTTTCCTTTATCTATAAAACTCTTCAAAAATGGTATGATTCTTCAAAATGGAACTTCTTGGAAATATGGAACCTTGCAGCATGACAAGATGACATATTTGGCATGTAAAACAGTCAATCATGAAATATGAAACCTTTTGCAATAGGAGGCTAACAGTTGGTTCCTACAACATTTGCTTGCTTTTCCTTTGCTTTCAAGGCATCTGCATAATTGGTACTTGGTTCATCTTGAAATTTTGTAGAGGAGGATTGAATCCCAAAAATTTTATTCCTATGGTGACCATTGCATGTTAAGAATATCTTGTAAGGTTTCAAATCCCTTCACAAATTTTTGACTTAGACATGCTTTAGTTTTTTTATTTTGATAGATTGGCCCTTACTGCAACAATTTCTTCCTTAAGTTTGCGACAATTTTATTTTCGTTCTTCTAGCTGATTGGTGAGCACATTTTATTTCATTTTTTCCTCTACCAATTCTCTCTTTAAGTAGAAGATGTCCTCTTCATGGGTGCATGCAATTGGAGCTCCACCAATATTTTTCTTCAAAGTTTCATATTCTCTTGAAACTCGGTCAAATTGTTTTGTAGAACCATAAGTTGCTGCAGCAGATTTATTTGAATTACTCAATTTCATCCAACTGGGTCTATAGAGAACTATCAACTAAAGGAGGCTTATTCTCCTTTAGTTTGTGTATTTCTTCCTCTACTATCACTTTTGTTTTCTAGCCTTGCTTAGCCCATCAAGTGTAGTAATGAGCTCACGTTCATAATCAATCTCTCCATCCTTAATATTTGATTAATATTTGGACTCAAAATCCATAAGAACACATTCATTGTGCCTTCTTATTTGGATGAATATTTTCCATTGATTTCTTCTGAAGTATCAATTTCTTCTTTTGATTAGTAGCTCCTTATCTTTTAGTCTTTAACTTTTCGAAATTTCTAAGTTTTGTCCTTTCCCTTCATCTCCTTCTTCTTCTCATCCTTTTCACTTATTTTATGTGGACACAATGCAATGAAATACCCAACTTCTCCAAATTTTAAGCACTTAGAAGGAATATTTCCTTTATACTTTCCAAAACCTCTCTTTAATTTATTGGAAAACTAAGAAAAAATTTCATCATATTTACTACTAGAATAATCTTCCTCTTCCTTGATTTTATTTCGAAGTTTCTTGATCTTTTTGGTAATATCCTTGGTCACCTTCTTGGAGGCCTTGAATGCAGCTTCACTAGGCTTGAATTTCTCTTCTACAATGTGCATCTCGTAGGATATAATAATTCCAAGCAATTGCTCCATAGTAAGAGTGTTCAAGTCAAACATCTCCTCAGTAGCAGAAACATTGGGGTTAAATCTTGTTGGTAAATATCTCAAGATGTTATGAATAATGACCATGTCCTTAAATTTTTCATCTATGCTCTTGATCATATTTGCCACTATTTCAACCCTCTAGATATACTCTCCAATATATTCATCTTCTTTCATTTTCAAGGTATCAAACCTCATCTTATAGGTTTGTAGCTTCACTTTCTTCACCTTTTGTTGACGGTGTTGGACCGACCATCATGTCAAGGGGATCTCCCTGGTAAGAAGTCCCAATTATACCTCAAACCGTTTGGTGTAGGAGTCCCAATAGTGGGTCGTAAGGTAATGCCTTGACCTTGATGCCGTACAGAGGCAAGTAAGATAACTTTGTCAGTAGCAAGGGTGTAACTGATGCAGAGAGTCAAGGAATGTGTATGAGAGGTTCCAACACTTCGAAGAGAGAGGAAGGTGAAGGTGAGATCCAGGTTGAAAGGGATCGATCTCAACTTGACTAAGAACACACCACAAAAAGGACATGCATATATTTTGGTGGAACAGTCCACTCGAATGCGACATTCACAACATACAAGGTAAGATAACACGAACAACACTCATGGATCAGTCTGATATGAGTGTGATGGTCGATATAGCAAGGTTCATGACAAAGGTTTGTCTAATGTACGACAGAGCAAACAACACAGATGGTGACAACATTAACAACATATGTAACACATTAAAAACAAGATTCATATAATTACATACAAATTAGTTCATACACATGTACGTAAGTTAAACAACATATATCATTAAGGCAACTGAAACAGTCCAACTACAATGAAAACATATGTATGAAAATGTGCTAGATATTATTATTAAAGAATTGTAAGTCACAATCATACAATACACCATGTAAACCTACTAACCCCAACAGTGGAACATTACAACCAAATCCGCCTGCTCCTTCAAAGAGATGTACTAGATCCATGCAGTGGAGAAGTGAAAGCGCATTAGAATAATATCCAAGCCTTCTTCAAGATAGTCTTAGTAGATGATTGGTTGACCAAAAGCCTATATGATGAATTATGAGGGACTATTTATGGCAAAGGGTAGGGTGACCCTTGACATTCCCCTTTGTGACAGTTCAACTACCGTCATGACTCTTCAGCCACTCTATGAATGTTACATCTAACTGTTGAGACTCGACTTACACTTGACATGACTCAATATTACATTGCACATGTACTCATGTGAGACAACATGGCTTCAGCAAGCCTTGCAAGACATCACTCACACTCGGTCCATTGTGATGAGACCAACTCTTTGATGTGCTTGTGATGGTGAAGGTGGTCAGCTGATGCCAAGCTTGGTTGTCTGCGATGATGTGCACACCTCATGGTGACATCTTGCTAAAGTGAACTCTTGCCTCTGTTGCAACCAGTGCATTGTTAGACCCCTTTGTCCAAATCATCTGTTAAACATGCACATGGTCTTCTTGGGTATGGTTGAACCAAAAACACACTGATGCATAGTGTCTGTGCTGATCTTCAAGTGTGTGCTAGTGGTCATGCACATCAACTAGCTGAAGTACACATTCAGCTCCAGTTGGACTTGCTTCTTGTCTTCGCCTTGGTGAGTGTGTTAAATCAGTTGGATTGTGTTATGCTCCTATACCAATAGGTTTCATATTTCATGATTGACTGGATGGGCTATGTAATATGTTCATGCCTTTACTTGTTGCAAATGTTTTCTATATTGTTAAAAAAATAAAAATAAAACTAAAAAATGTAAAGAGGGTATACCCTAAAATAAAAATCAAAGGGTGAAAAGAATGAAATGGACAAAAAAATGAAAGAGAATGAACCCCACCAAAAGAAATACCAAGGAAAGTGTGCAAATATAAATGCCATTTCTTTTTACTCTCATGTAATAAACAAATTGTGTGCAACTTGTAACTTATGCCACAATTGGTGAACAATCAAATAGTTTAAACTTGACTAGTTCATATTTTCAATTTTATGTTTAAGAGATAGAGAATAAAATCTGACCAAACTGTTTAATCTTGGCAGATAAGTAGATAGGTAGAGTGAATAAAAGGAGCTCGGTAGTTTAAACTGAACCCTTGGATGTAATAAGGTTAGACTTAGATAGATTTCTATATGTAAAAGAAAAAGTGTGATAAGGGTTTGCCAGTCTAAGTGCACCCTAATAAAGAAGAAAAAATGTCAAGCTAAAGTAGGTAGGGTAGGTATATGGTGTTGCAGAATTACTTGTGAGGGATAATGTCTCTAAATGTGTTAATTTTCACTTTTACCAGAGATGGAAACTAATATAGCTCAAAATGTCGTACCCATGAATATTCCTCACAAATATTTAGATTATCTGCCTTTGGCCAATAAAGATTTTTAGATAAAAGACTTATCCATTAATGAAAACCACCTTAAGATCTTTTTTCAGGCCATAGATAGTTATCTAAATGGCTCTGAAATCTTAGGACTGTGGGAATCCAACCTTCCCATGAACTTCTTCCCTTCAGTCCATGTTTTCCCAAAGATAATTCATCACTGCTGTGCCAATTATGACCTTAACCAAAGAGCAGTCATGTCCCCAAGTCAAACAGCCCTTTTTCCCATAACTGCTCAGTCCATCAATGAAATGTTGCAATTCCACTTCAGTCATGCTCTCACTCCCATTTCCATTGCATAATTACTTGAGAAATCTCCCTAATTGTCAATCAGAACTGACTTGCATCTGTCAGATGTTCATGGACCCTAAACATTAGCCTAAAGGCCCACCTCCTTATCTACAGGGTTTCTTTACAGATATAGGAAAACTTATTGTTGATATGATAGCCTCAATCATGGGAT
This sequence comes from Pinus tabuliformis, assembly GCA_031772625.1. Lineage (NCBI taxonomy): Eukaryota > Viridiplantae > Streptophyta > Pinopsida > Pinales > Pinaceae > Pinus > Pinus tabuliformis. The sequence goes on from CM062819.1 coordinate 370,585,249, forward strand.
TCAACTCTAGAGAGTATGTTGATGAAGTGACCTTAGTATTATTGTCAATTTTTACTCCTGGATAGCCCCCTGCTATTAAATATGATTGTGCCTGTTGGGTCCCTATAATACTAGTGATTACCCCATTACTATTGTAGTTATACCCCTTATTTATATTTTTGTGCCCCTATTACCCCCATATTGTTATTTCTATGCCCCATAGAATCCCTCTATTGTTATTTTTGTGGCTTTATATTATTATTGTTAGGTCGGCTGGATTATATTGTGACTCCTTAGACTCCTATATATAGAAAGGAGGTTTTGTCATTTGTATCATCCAAGAATGGTTCATTTATGTAATGTAAAGGGGGTTTCCCCCTCGAAGAGGCTGAATTCTAAGGCGTTGATCTATCTTTTCTATCTTTTCTTGAGCTGGTTTCATAACATTTAGTATCAGAGCTTTGGATTCTAGGGTTTCGCTGCTCCAAACAAGTCATCGTGGAATTTTCGCTATAAATTTTTTTCTGTGACGTTTCAGAACATGCAAAAAAATCCCATTTTAGAAGAATTGGCGCTGAACCTTGGGTCCGCATTTCAGAACTTTTCACACGATATTTTCGGAGATATGATCTGAGGAAGTTGGCCTTTTTGCAGACTCCTGAATTACATTCAAAACATGTGACCTGGGTAAAATCATCATAACTCTCTCTCTTAGGATCAGATTTAAATTTCGTAAAAAGTTACAGAAAGAGGACAGATTGTAGTTTCTTGTTTGTGTGTTTTAGAGTCAAAGGTTGAAACAGTGACTCGTGGCATGTCGTACAAGTTCGCTCTACTGAACCAGTCTAAAAGCAAGTCACTGTGGGAGATTTCACATAACTCTTCCTTGGAGAATCCAATTTGGCTCAGACTTGTGGCATTGGAAAGAGGACGCAGAAGGCTAATACAGGTAGCAATTTTAGAACTGGATGATCCAAAATTACAGAGATACATCAGATTCAATATCAGGCTTCTATAAAGTGAAAAAAGGTGTGTAGTTTTTTTTCTAAATTTTTGTGTAAGCTTGGTTTAACGGAATTCAAAGGGCATAGTAAAGCATTATTATCAGTAACTGATGCCCCGAGGAAAGAAAATGCAAACATCTAGTAAGGAACCTGAAAGCTCTAGCATGACTCATGAAGAAGAAGAAGAAATGCTACATGATATATCAAAATTACAAGAACAAGTGCAACAAATGTCACGCTCACAAAAGCTAACAGAAGCTAAGATAAGTGGCGCGGAATCTAAGATAAAGGGCATGGAAGCTAAGATGGATGATTCGAAGACAGATTTGAAGAGAGACATGGCAGATTTGAAGATAGATTTGAAGACAGATATGGAAGAATTGAAGAAGTTGCTACAAGAAATGGTCACTAATGGTGAAAAGGTAGTAAAGGAAACTCATGATGAGAACAAAACAAATGTTAATCATGATACCATAGACGCTAATGTTGGATTGAATAATCACCATATTCCAAAAATCGATATGAGGAAGTTTGATGGCAAGGATCCCGCTACATGGATATTACAGATGGAGCAATTCTTCGATCTCAATAATGTGCAAAATGCACAAAAGGTACGTATGGCAACTGTATATTTGGAACCAAATCAGTTTGTATGGTATCAATGGCTTTGCTCTCATAAACAATTTATCACTTGGGAAATTTTTACGGAAGAATTGATAGCACATTATGAAGATACAAAAAGCAACACTTTTTTTAGCCAATTGATAAGTCTCAAACAAAAGGGTTCAGTAATGGAGCACATTGAGGAGTTCCAAAAATTGAACATAAGGGTAAAAGATATTCCAGAGGAGCATAGGATTGATGTGTTCATAGGGTCTTTAAAGGATAATATCCAACATGATGTTCACCTTTGGGAACCTGATTCATTAGAGAAGGCATTCAGGTTAGCAAGAAAAATGGAAAGCAAAATTATGGCAACCAGGAAGCATACCACTCACAACTATAAAGACGGAAGTGTTGTTGCCCCTAGTCTTCCACAACCTATAAGGTTGACACCACAACAATTGGAAGAAAAAAGAGCAAAAGGGCTTTGTTACAGTTGTGATAGCAAATACACTAAAGGTCATAAGTGTGCTGAGAAGAAATTATTCTACATAGATTGTGAAGAGGAAGAAGAAAAGGAGCAAGAAAGGTCAAAAGAAGAAGATATACTCCAGGAACAAAGCCTAGATGAAAAAAAAATAAATCCGACCATATCTTGTAATGCATTGGTGGGAATTACCACTCCTCAAACCATCAAGATAGAAGGACAAATCAAGAAGAAAAAGGTAATAGTGTTGATTGATTCAGGAAGCACCCACAATTTTATTCATTGTAGGGTAGCAAAAGAATTGAATTGCTTCCTATATCCAGCACCAGAGTGTCAAGTGATGATTGCAAATGGAGGAACAATAAATTGCTCTGGAAAGTGCCATAATATCAAGCTATCCATGGGAGAATATGTATTGACTAGCCCAATGCTTTCCATTCCAATGGGAGGTGCTGATGTTGTACTAGGAGTCCAATGGCTACAATCCTTGGTTACAATAGCTTTTAATTTTCAAGAACTTTTCACCAAATTTTCTTCGGAAGGAAAGGAAGTTGAATTAAGGGGTATTGCAGGGAAACCAGGAAAGATAATCAACTCTAATGGTATGACAAAGCTTCTAAAAAAGGAGCAAAGAGGTGTAATTGCACAATTATGTTCGCTAGATGTTTCCACATTGGAATCATCTATTTCTCCAGATCTCCAAAAAGTCTGGACAATCATTCCAAGGTATTTGAGACTCCCAAGGGTCTCCCACCTATGCGTGATCATGATCATGCTATTCATCTGATTCCAGGAAGTGTTCCTCCAAACATCAGGCCGTACAGATATCCCTATGTCCAAAAAAGTGAAATTGAACGTATGGTTGCAGAAATGCTAGAGGCTGGTATAATTCAACCGAGTCAAAGTTCTTTCTCAGCTCCAGTAGTATTGGTGCACAAGAAGGATGGATCATGGCGCATGTGTCCAGATTATAGGGAGCTCAACAAGCTCACTATTAAAGATAAGTTCCCCATTCCTGTTATTGATGAATTACTGGATGAATTGCATGGATCAATTTACTTCACCAAGTTGGATCTTCGTTCGGGATATCATCAAATCAGAATGAAGATTGAAGACATTCCAGAAATGGCATTTAGAACTCATGAGGGTCATTATGAATTTTTGGTCATGCCTTTTGGCCTTACCAATGCACCTTCAACATTTCAAGGTTTGATGAATTCAATTTTCAAACCATTCCTTAGAAAATTTGTGTTAGTATTTTTTGATGATATACTAATCTACAGCAAGTCTTGGAAGGATCATGTTGAACATGTTGACAAGGGGCTGCAACTATTGGAGGAGAAACAATTATATGCAAAAAGATCCAAATGTTTCTTTGGAGTCCAGGAGGTGGAATATTTGGGTCATATTGTATCTCATGAAGGAGTTAAGGTAGACCCTAGCAAAATTAAAGCCATTAAGGAATGGAAAATCCCCACATCCATAAAGCATCTGCGAGGATTTCTTGGGTTGACAGGGTATTATCGCAAGTTTGTTAAGAATTATGGGAGAATAGTAGCACCTCTAACAACATTATTGAAGAAAGATTCATTTTCATGGACTCCGGAAGCAACAAAGGCCTTTGAACATCTTAAAGAGGCAATGTGCCAAGCACCGGTCTTAGCTACACCGGACTTCACAAAAACCTTTATTGTGGAATGTGATGCTTCAGGAAATGGAATTGGTGCTGTTCTAATGCAAGATGAAAGACCCATTGCTTTTGAAAGTCGTCCAATCAAGGGAAAGTTTTTAAGCAAAGCTATTTATGAGAAGGAAATGTTGGCAATACTCCATGCACTTAAGAAATGGCGACCCTACCTAATGGGAAGACACTTCAAGGTAAAAACGGATCATGATAGCCTTAAATACTTTTTAGAACAAAGATTATCCTCTGAAGAGCAACAAAAGTGGGTCACAAAGATGTTGGGTTATGACTTTGAAATCATCTACAAAAAAGGGAAGCAAAATGTGGTGGCAGATGCACTCTCAAGAAAGGATGAGGATGTGGAAGCATTGTTGTGTGCCATTTCTATTATCCAACCAGATTGGATAAACGAAGCAAGGGAGGAATGGAAGAATGATGAAGAAGTGTGGGCACTTATTCGAAAGCTACAACAAGATTCCAGTACTTCTGATACATTTAGCTGGCAAAATGATTCGTTATGGTACAAAGATCGCTTATACCTCTGTAAGAATTCCCAGCTAAAACAAAAGATTCTTATGGAATTGCACACTTCTCCCTTAGGAGGGCACTCAGGATTTTTAAAAACTTACCACAGGGTTAAGAAGGAATTTTTTTGGGATGGCCTTAAATCAGATATTCAAAAGTTTGTGGCGGAATGTTTGGTTTGCCAGCAAAATAAAGTTGAAACAATTAAGACACCGGGTCTATTACAACCTTTATCCATTCCAAGCCAACGTTGGGAGGAGGTTTCAATGGATTTTATCACAGGTTTACCCAAGTCTGAGGGAAAGAGTGTCATCATGGTGGTAGTTGACAGACTTACCAAGTATGCACACTTTTGTGCATTATCACATCCATTTAAAGCCAGTACAGTTTCTACTGCATTTATGGAAACAGTTCAAAAGCTACATGGAAACCCAAAGATTATTGTAAGTGACAGAGATCCCATTTTCACTGGAAATTTTTGGACAGAATTATTTTCTTGTCTTGGTACTCAGTTAGCTCATAGCTCATCTTATCATCCTCAATCTGATGGGCAAACTGAGATAGTAAACAAATGTTTGGAAGGATATCTTCGTTGCTTTGTATCTGATAAACAGACACAATGGGTCAAATGGTTGCCTCTGGCTGAATGGTGGTATAACACTTCCTTCCATACAGCAACAAAAATGACCCCATTTATGGCACTTTATGGGTATCAACCACCATCCATCACATCATATTTAAGAGAAAATTCTAAGGTTCAGGCAGTGGAACATCACATCGAACATCAACAACAAGTCCTCCAACTCTTAAAGGATAACCTCGTGTTGGCACAAAATAGAATGAAACAACAGGCAGATCAACATCGCAGTGAAAGAAGTTTTGATGTAGGTGATTGGGTATTCCTACGGCTACAACCATATAAGCAAATGTCCCTAAAGCAAGCTAAGAAGGATAATAAATTATCACCAAAGTATTATGGTCCGTACAAGGTGTTGCAAAAGATTGGTACTATGGCATACAAATTGGAGCTTCCTGCAGCTTCTCGATTGCACCCAGTTTTCCATGTTTCATGTTTAAAGAAGGTTATAGGTGACAAGCTCCCAATTCAAACAATATTGCCAGAACTTGACGAGGAAGGAAAAATTATATTGGAACCGGAAGCAGTCACAAAACAAGAACTCGACAGCTACGAAATCGATCAATTTCAGAGTATCTTATCAAGTGGAAGAACTTATCCGCTGAAGATTCCACATGGGAGGATGAGAATTTTATGCAGAAGTATCCAGAACTACTCAAGCGTTGAGGACAACACTTTTTTGAAGGAGAGGGGCATGTTGGGTCCCTATAATACTAGTGATTACCCCATTACTATTGTAGTTATACCCCTTATTTATATTGTTGTGCCCCTATTACCCCCATATTGTTATTTCTGTGCCCCATAGAATCCCTCTATTGTTATTTTTGTGGCTTTATATTATTATTGTTAGGTCGGCTGGATTATATTATGACTCCTTAGACTCCTATATATAGAAAGGAGGTTTTGTCATTTGTATCATCCAAGAATGGTTCATTTATGTAATGTAAAGGAGGTTGCCCCCTCGAAGAGGCTGAATTCTAAGGCGTTGATCTATCTTTTCTATCTTTTTTTGAGCTGGTTTCATAACAGTGCCTCCTATATTTCCAATAAAATTCATGACCGATTCCTAAAATTGGAAAATGAAGGTCTTCAAATACACTACTTTCATCTATCATCTTATGTTGTATTATCAGTCAGACAATTTCCCTTTCCCTGTTAAGAAACTTGACACCAGAGGTAATCCAAGGTCTGTCATCTTCTGGAGTCCCATCTTCCATAATTCCATTGAGACCCCTTACACCTACAATGACTTCATTGACCAATTTGTCCATTTAGCAACCACTTTATTAACAGGAGTTTCCCCTCCTAGGATAAATCGTGATATGAAGAAAATCCTCCAACTCTCTAAGCAGTACAGGATAGGTGACTGGTACCTATATAAGAATCACACAGAAATCAAGATTTATGGATGTGAACTCTGCCCTTTTAAGCTACCAAAGTATGTTCCAATGAGACTCTTTGCATTGGAATATTTCAGGCAAATGATAAATGCAGACCTAGTCCATTTTTGTAATTCCAAGAAGAAAGCTTAGCTTAGAATCAAGAACCAGCTAGGCCCTTTTGTCTACAACACTAGGGAAGCATGGAAAGAAGTAGAAATTTTTTTAGAAGAGCATCTTAAGTTACAAAAGAGTTTTGGGTGGAAACCATACGATCCTAACAACTTTAAATGTGATAGAATAATGAAGAACAAGTTGTCCCCACATATTCACCATAGGATTCCAGAAATTGAACAATATGCAAATATGGATGAATGGAGGGAAGGTACCCCAGTAGAGCATGATAGTAAACAGGTCAATTTTGAGAAAGTTATGAGAAATCTTGAGAAAACACTTGAATTGGATTCTTTTGGGCAGGTACCATTTAATTTATCTCAAAGATCAGGAATTGGTGCCTCCAATGCTGGAACCTCTCATCAACCTTCACATGAAACAAGTACACCAGCTACAGGGTCATCCAAGCTCAAAGAATTAGAGACCGGCTTTCAACACACTGAACAACATACAATGTCCAAGAAGCCTGAAAATTCCAGAGAATAGGCTCAAATACAGACTCTTCCCACTCAGATCAATATGGGAGAGCCTCCAGTTCTGTAAACTCCTTTTCAATGAGGAAAGAAACAAAAAGAGAGTCAGATAAATAACTACCCCTGTCAGTGAACCATCAGGACATCCTGGGACAAAGAGAGAAAGATTAAATCCCCTTTCAGAGGAGGAATTTTGCTGAATAAAATACAGATAGTCAAAGGGAAGAAAGAGTGGAAAGCCAACAAACTTTCCCAACAGGAGGAACATCCCCTAGCTCTCAAAGGCAGGAGCTAGAGAGGCAGAAAAGTGCAGAGATATCTTCTTTCAAGCCACCAGGGATTGATGCCTCAGATATTAAGAAAACATTCACAGAAATAAGAGCTAGGAATGATCCATTGAGGTTGCAGGTTTATAACCAATATTTGAAGATGGCTCCTACAAATCAACAGAGATTAATGTCAGGCTATGACATCAAAGAAGGCAAGATGATAATGAGCTATTTTAAGCCAAAGGTGCAACAGCCTAAATCAACAGTAAGCTATCTCAGAACAAATTTTGAAGTCATGGAAAAAGATATTCATCCTTTGGATTAAATTGAGTTGCATAAACAAATCGGAGAAATCATTTACTCAACCTTGATTGGCAAGGCAATGATGGCCCACAGGTTATAGAATTCTTTGGATAACACTATTGCTCAACTACACTTGGAGAAGGCTTCATCTCAAGCCAAAGATAACATAATAAAATCTTTAGAAGAAATAATTATTGGATTGGGCCATGATCCCAAAGATGCAAAGGCTATAGAAGCCTTGATAAAAAAGAAAGATGAAGATATTTCTGCCCTAAGGAAGCAACTAAAACTACGACCTTAAAGGCATCCATAGATTGATGAGGTTATAAAGAAAAAATCTGAAGAAGAGTTGATGGATTTACTCTTAAAGCTCAATGAACGATTGAATGATACCAAACAAGCACTTTAAAAAGCATTGAAGGACAAGCAGGGAGAGTCGATCTCCCAGCCTCCCAATGTGATACCAGTATTATCAACAGCAGTCCCATCAACTCTAGGAGTAGCATTGGCACCAAATATTCCTACATTCATAGCAGAGGTAGTTACAGGTACAACAAAAACAATAACAGCAGGAGTAGCACAAGGCAATACTGCTAATTTGAGCACAGAAGAGCTAATAAAATCAATGGAGGACCTGAAACTACAAGTTTCAGAACTAAATAAGGTAAAGGAGAAATTTGCCAAAACGGAACAAAGTTATGATCTCTGAAAATTAAATCTTGCAGAAAAGACAAGAGAGATTAAAGTGTTAGAAAATAAAGTGAAATCATTGGAGAAAGATCTTACTTTTAACAATCCTCTGTCAGAAATCGGGAGAATTCTTTGGGCCAACATCACTCAATCCATAAATGATGTTTGGCCATCTATCCAAGTAATTTTTGAGCAGAATGATCTTGTGAAGGCAGCCCAAGAAGAAGTCCAAAGGACAAAAGCAGAATTAGGAAAAATGCCTGAGGAAGCCAACAGGCTCATACATTTTTTGAATACTAGAAATAAAGAACAACTGGAAGAGTTGGGCATTAACGAAAGAACATAAACCATTTTGGAAATCAAAATGGTATTAAACAAGAAAACTTTGATGCAGAATTTAGAGAGAAGATGTCATGACATGCAGGCAAAGATTAATGCTTTTATGGAGAAGTTAGATGTTTTGCAGGTTAAAGGGCTACCCAGTCCTTTAGAGATCAATGACAGATTAATTAGGCATAAAGATTATGTGGAGAAATTGAATAAGTGTGTAGGAAACCAAGCAGGTTCATGAACAAGTGCATGAGGGATAAAAGCATTGCCTATAGGCAGAGTTCTCTATGGCAGCCTAGAGAACTTATTCTATGTCGAGCATGAACTGAAGCATTTGTTTCCAATTCAGCCTACGTTTTTCAGGTATAGAGAAATAGATGAAACCGTCAGAAAGCTTCAGAAAACTAGAATACCAAAACCAAAATGGTGGGAAGAAATGTTTGAAATTTTGTAATTTATTCTAGGTAAAAGGTAAATTTTGATTTTTACTACAGTAAATGAAGGTAAAGAGGATGAAAGAGATCAACAGGTAAAAAGTATCAGATGCAAGTAAAGTGTATCAGTAGGGAGGTCAAAACACAACAACCATCACATAATTATACCAAGGACAGCAAGAGGCCAAATCATAGGGCCTAACTCCAGCACATTCTCAAGAATAGGGACAAAAAATCATTCGGTTGCCTTATCTATCACCTAGGAGGTCTTCTGGCCCTAGTTTCTTGAAATATATGATTAGTCACCCCAGTTTATATCTCACTTTGTTATGAGATATTTCATTGTAAATTTTTTTGTATAAATACTCCCTCAATTGGAGTATTGAGGGTGGATTCTTAGACATTGTTGTAATATTGATTATTTTGGAATAAAGTGCTATTGGACCAACCTTGTGTGGCTTGCTGGATAAAGAATTGATGCAAAGGACTTTCCACAGATTTCTTGAATCAAACACCAGATCAATAAGTCATCTATACCTTATTTTTAAAATATTTCCTTGTTTATTATATCATCTATGTTTCATATATGAATGATAAACAAAAAAGAGTAATTCAGAATATGCTTAATTTCACTCTGTTTTCAATCATCATATTCTCTATGTTTTCCTCTAAACTAGGTGTTACACTAAAAAATGTCACCATGACTACTTACAGTTAGTATGGCTCAAATCAATAGTCATACTACCCTTTTTAGGCAAGTCTTATGCCTCTGCTATCCATCTCAAACTCAAAGAAGAGAGAAAGTCTTGTAAAAAATGTGTTTATCTCTGGGGTCGCAGGTTCTCTCGAGCCTTACCTGCGGGGACGCTGATCATGTTCACAAAGTCTGCGTCTTTGGACGCTCTGTATGTCAAAGGACAGGTGCGTCCTTCTGTAAAAGGAAAAATGCGCAAGTTTCATCTTAAAAAAGTTACTTGTGGTTACTTCTAGAACTTTCTAGAGGTCGGTTTGGTGAAATGGATGCGCCTCCAGTTGGTTCATGCATCTCTATTAAGGGGGAACTTATCCCATCAATAAGGGAGCTATCCCACCCAAAGAGGGGGATTATCCCATTGATGGTGGACCTGAATAACCTCTTTACAGCACTATAAATAAAGGCATTGAGCCAAAGGGAGGAGAGGTTGAAGCTATACATTTTCTTTGGGTAAATGCTGCAGGAATTAGGACTCCCATTTAGAACCTTGTGAGGAGAGATTGTCTTTGCTTGATTCTACTTGGAAGTGGGTGAGCTTTGTCAAAGTAGAGGAAAACCCTTGATGGACCCTGGGAGGAACTTGCACAACACCAAGGCCAGGTTGTAAGAGTTTCTTTGTTTCGTTATTAATACAAACTGGTTTATTTTTCTCAATAGCTTGTGTTAATGAGTTATTTCATGTGTTCCTTGGTCTGCATGTTGAATATATGTTTTATTATATGAAATGCAAGTGCTTGGTAATTGTTTGATTGTTTGTGGTTGCAGGAATTGATGTGAAGGAGGAGCTCATCCGGATCGGCAAGGACGGACTACAACAACAGCGTTTTGGAATAAGGTAAGCCTAAACACTTGTAGTTTTCATGTTTTAAAAGGAATATTTAGAGAAAGATCACTCCATTTTGTCTTGTTTGTCGCTAGAGAGTTTAGACTCCTAGGGAGGTCAGTTGTGCCCGCACAAACGACTTTTTCCGCCACGACAAATTGGCGACTCCACTGGGGAGCCATTAATGAGAAAGTCTTTTCCTTTGTGTGAACTTTGCTCTGAGAAAATCATTTTATTTTCTGGTTTTTGATTGTGAGAATTAGTATTTGGGTGGCTTAGCTTTAGATTTAGTTAGATTTGGTTTTTCTTAACTTTTCCAGAGAGACGCACCCTCTGAGTTCTGCACAGTGCGTCTTTGGACGCGCTGTTGCCGTTTGCACAGAGCGGGCCCGCGCCTGTTATAACGGGTTGCCTGCGTCTTCCTGTAAAATTTAGGAAAATTCCATTTTTTGCTTTAATTGCTTTTAGATTTTGATTTTTCTTAGTGTTTTCTGCCCAGATCCTTTAGTACCCTGTCAAAAATTTTCACCTGAACTTGTTTTGTGAGCTTTGAGTGTTTTAGTGGATTTCAACGAAGTTTAGGCCTAGGGTTTGATTTTTCAATAGGTCCTGTAGTGACTTTGACGGTAGAAAGTTGTCCAGCCTTAGATCTCTCTGGTTTGTCAGCCTTCTTAGAAGTCGGGCCTGTCGTAAAGTCTCCTTGTGTGAGCAGCTTGCCATTTAAGTTGTCTTTTGGGTCAAATTTCGAATTACTTGTTTATAAAGTGTTGATTTCCATTTTACAAAAGAACAAAAAGATTAGAGTTTTGTTTTGACTAGTTTTTGGTTCTGCAATAAGCTAGTCCTTGATTTGATTGTGATCAAGTAAAACACCTTAGAATAATCATTGTTGGTTTTGCCTCGTTAGGATTGCTTAGAGTAAATTTACCTTTTAGTTTGCTTATGAGTGAATTTTCATAGATTTCATAGTTTGTAATTGATTTTTATTAAAATAGATTTATGTTTTTCGTTAAAAGAAAAATACAAAAACATCTTCTTTAAAAGTCTTGTTTCAAGTAGCTTTTTGTTTTTGAAAGAGAAAAAGAGTTTTTTTCGTGCATGTAAAGAGTGGTCATGTTTTTATGCTTGGAAAAGACAAACGAATTGTTTCTTTGATTGTCTTAATTAAGAAGTTGCTTTTATAAAAATTGCATTCTCTCAACTTTTTAGTTAAGCAATTCATCGAAAAAGTAAAGTAGTGGGTAAATCATCCTAGGTGCATTTTGTAGTGGTTTCGAGTCGAGTCAACACACCACTGGTTTCACTTCCATCACCTTTTGACTTAAGAAACAACCTTAAAAGTAACGCTTAAATTAAAATCAATCTAGTAATTTTTATTTTTCTAGGGCTCTGAAACACCAACATAGCTTAGGCTAGGGTCTTGGAGTAGGTGAGTACTTAACTCTCCAAGACTACAAAACCAAACAGATAGTTTATCTTGAGTAGATTAAATCCAATTGTTTCAGTTATACTCTGGGAAAGCTCCTCTTAAAGGAGAAGCACGAGCTCGTGTCCGAACCAGTGAGGGGATCATTCCCCCTCGTTGGGAACGACGCCAGACAGTACGTATTACAAACGGTAAACCTCGGATTAACCATTGTCGAGGAGCCAGGGGTCACTTATCGGTAAACCTTGGATTGTTGTCAAGGAGCCGGTAAGGGGATTGGAGCTTGTTACTCTGCCCTTGCGTGCTGTCGGAGTTTAGACTGTTCCCCCAGGTGTAATTGTTGTGATTGGTAACTTTAGTGACCATAATCTTTAGGGTTCTACCGAGGTGACGGTGGAGGGAAGGTCCCACTGTACCTGGAGCAGACGTCGGTTATACTCACTTGGATTTTCCGGGGGGTTCACTTCACTTCGAGACGGTTAAAGTGGAGGAACTTGTGCCGGTCTATTCATTAAGCAGGTTGCCGGGGTAACTGTTCCACCCGCCATTTCTGTACTGAATCCTGCGAGGTTGGATTTCATCACCAACTAGCGCTTTTGGTCCGGAAGACTACTGTTTGTGTGTGGTTTGACGCTCTAGATTATTTAGGCGTGTGCTTCAAATTTGTTTGCTTCTTTAGAAGACTTTAGGTGGTTTGATTTGAAATTTTTACTTTGTTTTCGTGTGTTGTAGTTAAAAATCTTTAATTGTGGCGGAATTACCGAGACAGTCCCGTAGACTTCGGGGCAAGTCTCCTGAGATTGTTACCGGAATAGATTTGTTAAGAAAACTCCGTAAATCGCGGGGTGAATCTCCTGAAGACATTCCGGGTAATTTAGAAGGTTTAAAGGTCCTTGTAACTCCTCCTAGTGACAGTAGAGTAGGTTCACCTGAAGAAGGAGAATCTTCCTTGGTAGTCCATCCAGATTACCAAAGTTTAGAGACAGGTTATAATCCCGAAGCTGTTACAGTTTCCGAGCTTGCTGGTAGTTTTTCATCTGCCAGTGAAACAGGCGAAGAACCTGAAATTTCCGAACCTGTTACTCCAACTTCTAGTGTCCCTGATTCACCAAGAATAGAAAGAATTATCACCGAAAATCTTCCTACTGGTTTGATTGCTATAGAAGAACTTGCTCCAGAGGAGGATATAGGTGTCTCTAACCTTGAAGGTCAACTTACTATTGATCTAAGGGAGCGTGAATCCATCTTTTACAGTCCTCCTAGAAGTACTACTTGGTACCTTTCGTTAACCAATTTTTTAGACAACTCAGTAGGTTTTTCTCCACCTCGTACTCCTTTTCCACCTAGAGGTATTTATACTCCTGTAAATATGTCTGGTCAGTCGTCCGTGTTTACTCAAAGTCCTGAATCTTTTTTACACGGCGGTCCTTCTGTTCCCACTGGGTATCAATCTCTTTCTGGTACCTTTGCGGGGGCATCTCCTCAACCCGTTGATCGTGGGTTATTAATTGGAAACAGTGGTAATGTACCATTGAGTGTAGGAGACATTTACATGATGTCAGGTTCAGTTCCCATTTCTCAACCTCAAGGTGGCCAATTACCGCCTGGGGGGCAACCGCAGTTAACGCCTGGGGGGCAACCTCAAGGTACACAAATCGTGTCTGGGGGGCAACCTCAAAGTCAGTATGCACCTATGGTGCAATACGCGCCTCAAGGTCAACCCCAGCCCCAATATGTACCCCAGGGTCAACCTCAGTATCAATATCAACCTCAAGGATGGCAACCTCAAGGGTATCAACCCCAAAGTTATCAACCTCAAGGGTACCAACCTCAAGGTCAAGGTCAACCCCAGTATCAGTATTTACCTCAAGGTTATCAACCTCAAGGTCAATACTCGAGTCAAGGTTATCAACCGCCTCAAGGTCAGTCATATGTTCCAAGTATGGGAACTGCACCTTACAATTATCAATCCTACCCTCAATCTGGTTATGGATCTCAGTATCCTCAACCTGTTACGGGTCAATACCCTGGAATGTTAGTGTGGGATCCCTCACAGGGTCAACAGGTGTTGCAGCCAAGTGTACAGATGGTTCCTCAAGCTGGACAACCCGTAGTTTCTGGTCCAACCCAGCAACCGCAACCTGTCCAGCCAAATGTTCAAACTTCTGTAACTTCGGTAGTTACTCAGCCGCCAATTGCACCTAGTACTCCATCTCAAACGGCTGCTGCAACTACCGCTACATCTACCATACTTACTTCTGGAGTATCGACGGCTCCAGTTTCTACTGTCCCTGTTACCACACCTCAGACATCTTTACCGTTGTCTGGATCTACGATTCAAACCACGGTCCAGATGCCTGTAGGTCAACCTGGTATAAGTACGGTTGTGACTACTCAACCTCAATTTGTTCAACCTCCGTACCAGGGACAGTACCAACCTGGGCAAGCTGTCCAACAACCGGTTTACCAGTATCAACCGTATCCTGGGTACACTTATCAACAACCTCAACAACCCCAGTACGGTCCGGTTAATCCTGGTTTTCCAGGAGGATATAATATCCCAAATGCGACTCCTGTTCCTAGTTATCCTGGATATCCTCCTCCTGGGGCTGGTATTGTGACCCAGAGTTTTAGAGATCCTAACCGGCAGTTACCATTTATTGCAACTTTAGATTTACCAGACTTGACGCGCCTAACGAACGATCCAATTCAATATCTTCCGTTCTGGCCGCCAATGCCAAACAAGTTGCCCAGTGATATACCCAAGTTTGAAGGTAAGTCTGGAGAGGATCCGTCCAATCACGTGATGACTTACCACCTCTGGTGTGCTTCGAATTCTATCTCAGATGATTCCATCCGCTTACGTCTTTTCCAGCGTACACTCATTGGTCTCGCGGCCAAGTGGTACATTGAGTTACCACGGGCCTCTTTTTACAACTTTAGCCAGTTAGCTACCTCGTTCTTAACTCACTTTCAGTTGCCGGTCAGATACGATAACGGCACGGAGTTATTAACTTCACTAAAACAATCGACGTCCACGTATATTTCTGATCACATTCATGAGTGGAGACGTCGAAGGAGGTTAGTGAAAGTTTTTATCCCGGACCAAATCTTAGCTGAATGGTTTGTCAAATCATTATTACCGAAGATTACTGAAGATGTAGCTAAGGCCGGAGTAGTTACTGAGGAGCAAGTCATTGCTCAGGCACAATACCTTGACTTAGTTTACACTCAGTCGGGTACGTTACACGAGAAGATTCCGGATCTTCCAAAGTCGAATCAAATCGCTGCTGCTCCTTCGGGATCTCATGCCGCTGATGGTATGATTGGTATCGTGACTACGAAGAGCAAGAAGAAGTCTTCCAAGGCTTCAATACTCCAATTATCACTTTGCCTGATTCTCCGACAGGAGAGTCTTCTCCTCCTGAACTTACCGCCGATATTCACGCTGTAGAGTCATCTACGGCCAAATCAAAAAACGGTGGAAAGAAGAAAGGAAAGAAGAAGGCTAAAGCAGACAAGGCTCCAAAGGAGAAAACAGAAAAGTCGGAAACCAATGACGAAAAGCGCAAACCTCGATATCCTTGTCTTATTTGTGAAGAGGATCATTTTACGAGAGATTGCCCTCATCGGGCCGAGGTTGTGAAAATAGTCAAAGGTTCTCCCACTCCTGCTGTGTTAAAAAATCCATTTCCGGAGCAGGAGAATAAGATGATAGGTTCTTCTTCGAATGCCAGTGAAGAACCCATTTTGATGATGTCTCATGTGAGGATTGCGACTCGATCGCAAGATTATGGTAGTAAGGCTCCTGTTGATGGTAAAGAAGCAGAATCTTCTCACTCTAACCCATCAACCTCAGCTCCTGGTTCCGATCCACTACAGATCGAAAAACCTAACCCAGACTTAGTGATTAAGCCGCCCGCCAAGGGTGTACTTCGAAGGTCTGCTTTCAATCCACATGCGAGAGCAGCCCAGAATTACAACATTGTTGAGGACTTAGCTGTTTCACCCTCCGCAATGTCGGCGTTAGAAGTGCTGCAATCATGCCCAGCACAACGAAAATTGCTTTTGTCGGCTATCGGAGCTGTCGATGTTCAGGACCCGAACCTAATGATCTTTGATCTAGAAAATAGTACACCACGTCTCCCCCATCAAATGGCTTTCCAAATTCCAGTGATAGTCAAAAACAGACCTATTCATCGGACTGTGATTGATGAGGGAGCTTCTACGTGTATTATGTCGATTCAATGTTGGAGATCGCTTGGTTCTCCTTCGTTGAACCAATCCCCCACCATCCTTAAGGCCTTTGATGGCCGTGGGTTCCGTCCGTTTGGTATTCTACAAGAATTGCCTATAGGGGTAGAAGGTAAAACCGTTAGTCTGGATGTGGAAGTGGTTGATGCCCCTCTAGACTACAACCTTCTTTTGGGTCGAAGTTGGTCATATGCTATGACAGCGGTCGTTTCATCGGTCTTCAGAGTAATTAAGTTTCCACATAACGGTAAGATCGTGACTATTGATCAGCTGACATACTTTTCATCCGACCCAGCCTCTTCAGAGAGTATCCAGCATGTCGGTAAGACGACAATCCCTTATAGGGACGTTGGTGTAGGTTTAGTTAAGGATTCCGGTTTACTGGGAACTTTTCCTCTCCCTCCACTCAACGTAGACCCTTCATTTGCAACAATTCATATGATTACATCAGAAAACATTATTTATGATGATCCTTGGATTGTCCCATCTGACTCTGAGATAGACTCATTCGGTGATGCTATGCCTTTGAGTCCATATGAAATTGCTTATGAAGCTGTCATGTCTTTTACCGACTTTCATTCAACCGAAATCGACCAAATGAATGTGGTCAGTGAAGAATCACTTTTCACCTCAACCTTAGAACGGATAGCGTTTCCCGAAGTCGTGTCATCTGACGAACAACTTCGCGAAATCCTAAGTGTAGATGATCTACCATGGGAGGATCTCCATCACAGATCTTCGTTTTTACCTAAGGATGATGCATTTGAAAATGATTTTTCATCTATCTTTACCGCTGAATATGTCAAAGACGCTCAGGATCCAACGAAACATTCTGATTCAGAGCTGAATTTAGGGAATATTTCTCGTACTATTCCCATTGATATTTCAGTGAAGCCCGGAATCGAGGAGAACATTCATATAGGTGCCGCATGTACTGAAGAAGAAATCCAAACTTACAAGGCCCTATTCCAAGAATTCCGCGATGTGTTTGCCTGGTCTTACGAGGAAATGCCAGGAATCGATCCTGCCATTGTTGTTCATGAAATAAAGACCTACCCGGATGCTAAACCCGTCCGGCAACGGTTGCGTCAGATTCACCCTCGAAAAGCGGCTGCGATTAAAGCAGAAGTCGAAAAGCTGTTGAAAGCAGGTTTCATTTATCCGATCCCGTTAACGGATTGGGTATCGAATATTGTTCCGGTCAACAAAAAACAAGGAACAATAAGAATCTGTATCGACTATAGGGATATAAATCGAGCTTGTCCAAAAGACAACTATCCTACGCCTTATATCGATCAAATTATTGATGATTGTGCCGGAAGTGAAATGTTTTCCTTCATGGATGGTTTTTCGGGCTATAATCAAATCAATATTCTACCTGCCGACCAACCAAAAACGGCATTCATTTGTCCATGGGGGACATTTGCTTATTGCAAATTACCTTTTGGGCTTAAGAATGCCGGGGCTACTTTTCAACGGGCGATGTCTTATGCATTTCATGACATCAAGCACATTGTGCAACCCTATCTCGATGATTTGCCTGCTCATTCTTTACATCGAGCTGATCACCTTGTCCACCTACGAGCAATCTTTATGAGGTGTAGGCATTATCGAATTCGGTTGAATCCCCACAAGTGTGTTTTCTGTATAGAAACAGGTCGATTGCTGGGATTTGTTGTTTCAAAAGCCGGCATTCGCGTCGATCCCTCGAAAGTCGAGGCTATCATCAAATTGCCTCCTCCTTCGAGTTTGCGCCAACTCCAAAGTTTGCAAGGGAAAGCGAACTTTTTACGCCGATTCATCCCAAACTACGCCGAGGTCACTAAAGGTTTTACACGGTTGTTGAAACAGAACGCACAATTCTTTTGGGACGAGATTGCCCAACAATCTTTTGATGCACTTAAACACGCGTTGACCCATGCACCGTTATTGCATCCTCCCAACTACAACCAGGACTACTTCTTATACCTCGCAGCTTCGCATTCCACCATTGGAATGGTGTTAGTTCAAGAAGATGAATTCGGAGCGGAGCATGTGATATATTATCTTAGTAGGACCTTGAATCCCACTGAGCTAAAATATTCGCATGTGGAGAAATTGGCCCTGGCAGCCGTTCAAGCTGTCCAGCGTTTTCGTCACTACATTCTTCTCCGTAAAACTACAGTTATTTCGGATTGCAACCCTATGATTTATATTTGACAAAACAACTGCTAGGGGGCAAGTACTCTAAATGGATTGTTATCCTGCAAGAGTTCGACTTGGAGTTCGAGAAGTCCAAGTCTAAGAAATCCTTAGTTTTTGCGGAATTGATGTGTGATTTCCCGAGTGCTGACACAGAGACTGTGGCAGAGGAGTCCATTGCGGACGAATCTTTGTTTCTTATCAGTACTGTAGATCCGTGGTACGGGGATATAATCATCTATCTCCAAACCCAAACCTTTCGGCCTGAAGCTTCCAAAGCGGAACGTCGAAAAATTCGGTTTCAATCCCAGCCATACAGAATTATTGGAGATACACTTTATCGCCGGGGGGCAGACTTAGTTTTTCGACGTTGTTTAACTCACGAAGAGGCTGAGAGAGTTTTGAATGATTGTCACTCTGGAGCATGTGGCGGTCATATGTCTGGGTATGCCACAGCTCAGAAGGTGTTGCGCGCTGGCTATTTCTGGCCGTCTATGTTTAAAGATTGTATCATTGCAGTCAGGAAGTGCCACAACTGTCAAGTGTTTGATCGCAAGATGCGCGCTCCACCTGCTCCTCTCCACCCTATAATTGCCGTTGGTCCATTCGCCAAATGGGGTATCGACTTTATTACTTGTAACCCTCACTCGGCCGGGGGGCATGCGTATATCATCCTTGCGGTTGATTATTTTACTAAGTGGGCCGAGGCGATGCCTACATTCGACGCAAGCGGCAAAACAGCTGCAGTTTTCGTATTCAATCATATCATAACTAGGTTTGGTGTCCCACAAGCAATCATTACTGACCATGGGAGCCATTTTCGAAATGTCATGATGACTGAGCTTACAAGCCAGCTTGGTTTGCGCCACGATAGCTCTACTCCTTATTATCCGCAAGCCAACGGTTTGGTTGAGTCTATCAACAAAGTTCTAGTTATCATGATCCGACGAACCATTGGTGTTCATCGGTCGAATTGGCACAACATGTTATTTTCAGCGCTATGGGCATACCGAACCTCAGTGAAAAATTCAACAGGGTTCACTCCTTTCCAGCTAGTTTATGGCTTAGAAGCTGTGTTACCCATTGAATGCGAAATCCCATCACTTCAAATGGCTGTCGAATTACTTCCAGCTACTTCCGAAGAGGAGAAACGTTTATTATACTTGGCTAAATTAGATGAGACTCGACGTGACGCTACATTGGCAATCGAGACTCACGCGAAACGAATGAAAGCTCAGTATGATAGAAATGTAACCCCTCGAAGTTTTTCGGAAGGAGACCTAGTACTATTATATGATCAAGCTAACGATAAGCTAGGTGCTGGAAAATTCGTTCCCATGTGGCATGGGCCCTACATTGTAAAGCGAAAGCTAGCAAAAGGGGCTTATGAGCTAGTTGATTTTGATGGGGACTCTTTGGGTAAACCCAGAAATGGACTTTACCTAAAGAGGTATTATGCTTAAATGGTGGATGGAGAAATTTTTAGATAGGTTAGATTTTCTTTCTAGCTAGCAATGTGTTAGTTTAGTCAGTGTGCTTAGCTTAGAGAGTGTGTTTTTTCGTCATTATTCTGGCTTATCTTGGTTTTACTCTTGATATTGCAGATGTCGACGCCTCTCCAAACATACATTGGATTTGCTGATGGTGCTTGTCGTAGTACACGGAATATCTCTTCCGCAGCTTGGGTTATCTATTCGCCCTCTGACGAGTTAGTTTCTATGCATGGGGTAAGCCTCGGTCAAACAACGAATAACATTGCAGAATACAGTGCAGTGGTTGAATTATTATCCGAATCTATTTCATTTGGAATTCGACGTTTGATAGTGAGGTTAGATTCTGAACTTGTTGTATTACAGCTTAATAGAGTTTATGCCATTAGAAATCCTGTGTTATTAAGGTTGTTTTTGAGAGTGCGTCTCTTGGAACGTGAATTTGATTACATTGAATATCAACATATTCCAAGGTCTTTGAATACATTAGCAGATGCAATTGCTTCTCGAATGTTGGACAGACATTTACGATAATCATGCAAGTAAATTTAAAAACATTTCATCACATATGTTAAACAAGATAAGCCGGTAATAGTGATATATATAGATAGAAGTGTGTCAAAAAATATATACATCGTCTTCGATCATAGGTTAAAAAACACCTTATGATCGGCAAAATGATAGTACAAAAAGTCAAAATGTCACATGTGACTACAAAAGTGACTAGTCAATCACTGGTGGTGCTCTCTGTATGACACCACTGCGCGGGCTACCTTACGCAAAAATCTCCTAAACGGTCCAGGGACCGCGACTACGAAGCGCTGAAGCCTGATAGGAATGTCGTCCATAGTAGTCTCAGGTATATCTGCCGTGAGACGCTCTAGATCATGCTCCAACTCAGCTAGTACTTCTGCAGCCGCGTCCTGTGGGGCCGGTACCGGTGCAGCTGGATGTAGTCTATCAAAAGGCCGGAGGTTGGCTGGACGCTGTGGACCAACATCTGCATTTTGAAAATTTTTACTGTTAGTTTTGAGACGATATATATGAAAAATAAAAAAATACATAATTAGAAAACTTGTGAAAATAAAAGTACCTCTGTCGTCCCATTGTTCTCCCTGTGGAAGAACCATGTCCGGATCACCTCTGAAATCCATTCCGGCATACGGAAAGTCCTGTATCGAAAAAACCTGGTCCTCTAACCAGTGAAAGTAACTATCTGAGAATCGAACCACTGCGCGCCCTCGTCAGGATGCCGGGCCATCACCGCAACCCATCGTATCAGCTTTGGCTCCCGAGGACCCAAGATATCAACAGTGAGTTGCTGAGGGATCAGCATTGGAACTCTCTCCAAGGCAAAGCTCACGACTAGAGGCCCATATCCAAAAGTCTTTAGTCGTCCGTTCTTTGCCTTGGTCAGTTGGCTCTTCATATGAGCCGACACAGCTTCACACCAGTTGAAAATGGTGCCTTGGTAACAGTCAATTGCCATCCGCATTTGGGATCCGGAAGCAATGTGTAAAGCGGCCGCGCCGCAAATTCTGGTAACCGTGAACGCTATGACTTTGAGTTCACGCAGAGTGATGTGTTTTATCTCTATGCCTTTTGAATGGTGAGCCCCAGGTGTGCACCACTCGTCGCGGAGACTATCAAGGGATTGGCCACCCGGCCTAGTCCCCGCAAGACTGAGTTGCTCACCTCTGTTTGGCAAGCCAGTGAGAAAGTATACATCCGAGGGCTCTATCTCGAGCTGGTGCCCTCCTATGTAAAAGCATTGTTCTTGAACGTTCCATCGCTCAACCAGCCATTCCAAGAATCTTACCTGGCCCCTCATGCCCGGTATGGTCCAATATTTGTATAATCCGCATGCTCTTAGGGCATCCAGGGAAGGTTGATGATTTATTGCAACTTCATCATCCTCTACATGCTCTCGTTCTCTCCAATCTAACATGGTTAAAACCCTGCACATCAAAAATAGCAATTAGAAATTGATTTGGGAATTTTTGGTAGTTTTTTGAGAGAGTTGGGGTTTTGAAATGCGCACTTCTCGGAAGACGCACCCCGGCTTTGTAGCACAGGGCGCCCGGACGCGGCTGGCCTGAAGGTGGGCCGCGTCTCCCGACCATTTTCCCGTATGAGAAAAAGTCGGGGGACGCGGGTCATCCGAAGGGCACCCGCGTCCGCCGAGAGGCGCATTCCAAAACCAAAACCCCCCCAAAAAATGAAACTAAGACCTAAAAATTAATTCTAAACGGATAGAAATGCAGAGTAGGATGTGTAAAATACCTGGATGAGACGGCGTTCGATTCCGACGGTCAGATTTTCCGCAGCAACCACGGGAAGTTTCTTGTCAAAAGCTCCTTTTTCAACCTCAAAGTCAAAC
The DNA here is from genome assembly GCA_031772625.1 of Pinus tabuliformis. Classification (NCBI taxonomy): domain Eukaryota; kingdom Viridiplantae; phylum Streptophyta; class Pinopsida; order Pinales; family Pinaceae; genus Pinus; species Pinus tabuliformis. The sequence goes on from CM062819.1 coordinate 370,607,528, forward strand.
GGTAAAAATGACATGGTAAAAGGTCTTTTTATAGGTTTTTTGGATGAATTAGTTCATTTTTTACCATGAAAAGATGTTTTTCGATGTATTTTTGCCTATTTTAAACAGGTATGAGTAATGTGTCGCTTTTGTGCAGGACAAAGGGATTTCGAGGGAAATTGTAATTTTTCACAAACAAAAATATCAGAGTCATCTTTTAAGCCCTTTTCTGACTCCTAAAACATGAAAAGATCGCCGAGCGTTTCTTTTACACTCGTTAAAACGGAATTAAAAGACGGTCCCCTTTTAGCTCTTTTCTGACCGTAAAATCAGGAAAAGATTGCTGGGTTTTTGTCGTTTCAAACTCGATAAGGAAATAAAACGACGTGTCCTTGATCGCTTTTTACTTTTCAGGTCAACGACACTATTATGAAAGTACTCCTTGGTCGCAAGATCAAGCGGTTCCCCCAGGTATTATTTTATACTTTTTCGGGCTTGAGGGACACAAATATACGAAAAAGTTCAACGTGGAGTCTCCTTTAGTTTTTTCAGACTCTCTAAAATTGAAAAACGCCGAGTTTCTCCTATACTGGGCTCGTTAAACTTTTACAGTAGAGGACCTGTTCAATTACAAACAGGAACGAACCACTCCTTCCTAGGGTTCGAATTTAAACTAGGTTGGACTCGTCCGAAGGATGAGCTTATAATCAAGCATATGTTATCCTCCTCAAGCTTGTTAAAAATAAAGAGGTACTTGCCAGAAATGGTGGGGGAAAAGAGAGAAGAATGAACCTGTTTGTTACCTTTTGTCTCGAAAGAAACTTTATTACCGCTCTTGAACACGACACTTTTCATTCACCTGGGTTGGGAAATCTTTTACCTCACAGTTGATCAAACCACTTTGAAAGTCTTTAACCGGGTTCTGGGGATTAACTTTGAGTTATTCGTCACCAAGCCATCTGTCGTGTCGTTATGTGTTCAAGAGGTCTGCAAGCAAAAACTTTCATCTGCAAAATACTTGTCATCCATTTGACCATCCCTGAGTCAGTCCTTACAGCAACATTTCTTCAACTTGAACAATGATTTCGTGTTGCGGGCTTGCCTGCAACGGGTCGCTTTCTATCGACATCGACACATTATCTAGAAAGATGACTTAGGAATCGACAGTACCTTGAAGTCTGCATGCATCAATGGCAGGTTTCTCGCCTTTGACGTCAGTTTACATCATTGACTTTCGATCAAAGGATTCCGTGAAGTGTTCGACATCAAAACATCTATTCACATTTCACGGGTTGTGCTTGGTACTTTGAGAACCATTGACATTACTGGTGGTCTCTCTCACGCTTGTTAACAGTTTACATCATCGACTGGTAATCAAGTGGTTTCTAACATGTTCGACATCAAATCATTTAATCACATGGCTAGAATCGTACCAATTCGGGAAGTAGAAGTGAAGACCCTGGATCTAGTTTCTACCATCCAGGCTGCGAGGAGTTTTGTATTCATTATCTATGTAGACTAATCATAAACAGATGGCTGCGTCCATACTGTGTCTACAAAAGTCTATAAAAATGATGTACTGCAAGATCATTCCTGTATCAGAATAGTTAGTCCATTAGTTAAAGTTTTGAATCTGAGTATGGGAATGCCTACCTCAGTGATGATATAATCTTATACATGTATTTTGTGTTGAAAATTGCAGGTTCCAACCAGGTCATCCACAAGACAATCCTTGAAATGATAAAGCGCTTCACCCTTCCTAGAATTACAAAACCCTAATCTATTCCAGGCTTCGCACTTTAGGGGGCAATCTGTTACACTAAAAAATGTCACCATGACTACTTACAGTTAGTATGGCTCAAATCAACAGTCATGCTACCCTCTTAGGCAAGTCTTATGCCTCTGCTATCCATCTCAAACTCAAAGAAGAGAGAAAGTCTTGTAAAAAATGTGTTTATCTCTGGGGTCGTAGGTTCTCTCGAGCCTTACCTGCGGGGACGCTGATCATGTTCACAAAGTCTGCGTCTTTGGACGCTCTGTATGTCAAAGGACAGGTGCGTCCTTCTGTAAAAGGCAAAATGCGCAAGTTTCATCTTAAAAAAGTTACTTGTGGTTACTTCTAGAACTTTCTAGAGGTCGGTTTGATGAAATGGATGCGCCTCCAGTTGGTTCATGCATCTCTATTAAGGGGGAACTTATCCCATCAATAAGGGAGCTATCCCACCCAAAGAGGGGGATTATCCCATTGATGGTGGACCTGAATAACCTCTTTACAGCACTATAAATAAAGGCATTGAGCCAAAGGGAGGAGAGGTTGAAGCTATACATTTTCTTTGGGTAAATGCTGCAGGAATTAGGACTCCCATTTAGAACCTTGTGAGGAGAGATTGTCTTTGCTTGATTCTACTTGGAAGTGGGTGAGCTTTGTCAAAGTAGAGGAAAACCCTTGATGGACCCTGGGAGGAACTTGCACAACACCAAGGCCAGGTTGTAAGAGTTTCTTTGTTTCGTTATTAATACAAACTGGTTTATTTTTCTCAATAGCTTGTGTTAATGAGTTATTTCATGTGTTCCTTGGTCTGCATGTTGAATACATGTTTTATTATATGAAATGCAAGTGCTTGGTAATTGTTTGATTGTTTGTGGTTGCAGGAATTGATGTGAAGGAGGAGCTCATCCGGATCGGCAAGGACGGACTACAACAACAGCGTTTTGGAATAAGGTAAGCCTAAACACTTGTAGTTTTCATGTTTTAAAAGGTATATTTAGAGAAAGATCACTCCATTTTGTCTTGTTTGTCGCTAGAGAGTTTAGACTCCTAGGGAGGTCAGTTGTGCCCGCACAAACGACTTTTTCCACCACGACACTAGGACAAATAGTGAAATCTTAATTGCTCATGTTTTCTAGTTTATTCACTTTGATTATTTATTAAAGAATACTTAACTGCTCTTTATTAGTAATCATTCAAGTTCTCTCTTTTAAATAGGCTGAAGGATTCTTGACTACCCTTCACCCATTTTGAGCCCATTCCATCTATTCCAAGTTGTCATTTGTTCCCTGTTTGACCGTCTTTCCTGTGAAACCATCTTTTGTTAAGAAACCAAGTATAATTAAGCCATCTTCTTTGACTCCATTAGCCCAATGGCCTAAGCTACTCAGTTTTACCCCTCTGCTACTGAATCTCACCACCTAAACTCAAACAAAAATCCTAAACTTCACAACTAGCCTAATATCTTATAAAACTAAGCTAAATCATAAAGAGAGAGCCCTCTCTGAGTATAGATTGGCTAGATTCTATACTTAAAAGTTGGTTTGTGGTTACCTCGGACCCCTTTCCTCTTCCCAAAAACTTCAAGGAAAATCTGAGTGATAACATAGTGGCGACTCCACTAGGGACCTGAATAATTTGTTTGTTACTATTGTTTACTTTATAAGCTATAGATGGAGCCTGAAGTTAGCCGGGTAGCCTTTAAACTACTCTTGCTTTGCAATTGCATAAGTAAATGAATGCTTCTTCAATCTATCTCCGATCTAGTTTATGGATTGAACATCTGGTTTCAAATACTTGATGAGTTCCTCTTGTCAAATAAGTCTTTGAGGAAGTTCAAATCCCATACCTAAAGCCTCTTAAAGAAATTTTTGAAGTTGTATTGTCCAACCCATCTAGAGAAAAAAACCAAAACATACCTCGAAACCTGGCTTCAGAAAGGACTCGTTACACCAGAGCTAACCCTGACACAAACCCACCACCTGTGTTTGAAAACCCTAATATGATCCCTAGGATTCTTAGGAGACAGGAAAGCCAGGAGAGTTCTGATAGTTCTTGGCCTCTACACAGATCAAGATCTTGTCCTACAAAGTGGATTTACCTTGAGGATGAATCCTTTGATGAGAATTTTGAGACCTATTTATTTGTAACATTTTCTGATTCTAGGTTAGCCCACAGGGTTCATGACCCATTATTTATTGAATATTTACAACTTGAGATTGTAACTTCACATCTTGACAAACATTCGCAGAATTCCATACAATCTAAGCTTACCTCTGAAGGAACACCAAACCTTTCTATGATTACTACAGCGTCTCCAAGTTCATCATCAGCACATCAGACACCGCAACGTCAAACCACTCCTTCCACCCCTCCACCCACCATTCCAAAACCAACCCCAGCTGTTGTTTCAACCCTATCTACTACAATGGCAAACATATATACTCCTCTGATATTACCAGCCAATCCAGGGGCTATGCCCCAAGATTATCAAAGTAAAATCACCCCTTTCAATGGTTCTAGCACTTACACTGCACAAGAACATACCAAAAAGATGATAGACTACTTTCAGATATATGAAATAGATATAGATGATGTTAAAATGAGAATATTTTTTCAAATTATGACTGGAGATGTTAGAACCTGGTTTAGAGCCCTCCCTGCAAACAGTATCAATGATCTAGTAGCCCTTTATACAACATTCTTGAACAGATGGGAAAAGAAGAAAGATCCTCCCCAAATCTTATCAGAATATGAAAACCTGAAGAGAGGAACACAAGAAATGGTACAAGATTGCTACACTAGGTTCAATAACGTTTATAATGCTATTCCTCAAAACCCCAAACCTCCTCCAGATTTGGCATTGATCAAATTCCATGATGGATTTGATTCTGATATGGCATACCAACTTAGGGAAAGAGCTCCTCAAACTTTAGAAGATATGCAAAGTATAGCTATCAGTGTTGAAGCCAACCTGATATCCAAACGAGCTAAAGCCAGAAGTGAAAGGATGATACCTTTGAAAGAAGAACCCTCAGGCTCTGAACAGAAACTAGATGCTATTATTAAAGGAATGGATAGGCTAGGAGATAGAGTAGAAACAATTGAAAGGAAATCCGCTTGGGATGGTCAAACAAGAAATACTATGAGAAATCCAAATTTCAGGAAGAACCAATAGAAGATACCTAAATCAATTTGATGGGACTCAACAATGAACAACAAGTTTTCTTGACCCAAGAGGATCAAGAAGCTCATATTCTTAAACAATTCCAAACTTAGTTAGGTGAATCATTTGACTTTAGGGAGGGATATGATATAGCCATTTATGAAGTCCAAAAGCAGTATAATCTGAGGAACAGAAGAATTAATGTCCTTGAAACCAATAAACAGAAAGCTACAAAACAACCTAACAAAGGTAAGACCAATTCCACCCCTATACATATTCTTTCTAGAACAGATCCTAATCTATATAACGGAATTATCGAAGATGTATCTGATCATCAACCAAATAACAGACAACTCTCCACTTCTATTCATCCCAAAGGAAACGTGGAAGAACCTCCAGAAGCTGATTTGGAAACAAATTCAACCCATAACCCCACTCCTGAAAAGGAGAAAAACATAGAGAATACAGAAGAAAAAGATAATGCAATCGTCTGAAATACAAGAACTCAAACTAAAAAACCTTTTAATCTAGAGACTGAAGTAGGAAAATTAAAAATAGTTGTTCCATTATCTGAATTAGCTAAACATGATGTCTACCGAAGCCAAATCAGTAGATCACTCAAAATTTATGTTAATGAAGATTTAGTAAATGTTTTTGATGACCAGCCTGAATTAATCTTTGGCCCTGAAGTGAATGGAAAACCAGTAGATGGAGGAATCCCTCCTTTCTATGTAAGTTTGAACATACATGATAAAATACTTCATAATTCCATGTTTCATTCTGGTGCATCTCATAACTTAATGCCTAAATCTGTAATGGATAAATTAGACATAGACATCACCAAGCCATACAAAGACCTCTTTTCTTTTGATTCAAGTCAGGTCAGATGTTTAGGATTAACGAAAGACTTGTGTGTATCACAAGTTCAATATCCAGCTAAAACAATCTTAATGGACATAGTAGTAGCAGATATTCCACCAAAGTATGGCATGTTATTGTCCAGGTCTTGGGGTGCAAAGCTTCAAGGATCTCTACAATTGGACATGTCTTATGCTACTATTTCAGTGTTTAGTCAGCCTAAGAAACTATATAGAGAAACCTTAATGAAATACGTTGTAAGTAGTCAGGAGAAACCCTAAATTTTCCCTATCTACTCAGTACACTTTGATATGGATTCTTTCATTCTTTACAATGCTGAAAGTGATTCCTCAAATGAATTGGAAGTTTTAGCAGTAGAACCAAAAGAAATTACAAATGAAAAATCTAGTGTTCAAATACAAGAAATTTCTGAGAACAATGAAACATTAGACATCCAAGAGAAACTGAAAGAAAATAAAAAAACCAGATCTCCCTATTAAATAGATTTCTGAGACTCCTGACACCAATTATGAACACGAAATTCTTGGGCACTTATAATTTGATGGTGCAGTTAACAAATTAGGAGCAGGAGTAGGAGTTTGGGTGCACAATCTTGAAAATGATCATGATGAAGGCCATGCCTACAGACTAAACTTTAGGTGCACCAATAATATGGCAGAATATGAAGCTCTATTGCTAGGTCTTAAATTGGTCAAAAGATTAGGGGAAATTAAGGTATCTATCTTGGGATATTCTGAGTTAATAGTTCAACAGATCAAAGGAGAGTATTCAAGAAATGATCCCAGATTGAAATATTACAGAGATACAGTGATAGAGATTCTCAAAATCCCAAGAAAACATAATTTGCAAGCTCATAGTCTGGAAATGTTTGCTAGCACCTGAAAATTACCATTCGAAGCTAATCATCAGTTCATAGCTGAGATTAGACACAGACCAGCCATACCTAACAATTTGAAGAACTGGCAAGTGTTTGATAGTGATAAGTAGATTAATAATTTCTTAACCTTAGATGAATAATTTTGTAGCATTAACATAGATGTAGATGCAGTTAGTGAGATTCATCAAACAAATAAGATAGAAACAGACATTTCAACAGAAAGTGCAACTCAAATGCTTCATCCAACAAAATTTACCAACAAAGAAATGCAGGATCTTAAATAAATGGATATTGATGAAATTATTGAAGGAGAATCTGAAGTAATCAATTTAAAAGACAATCATTTGCCTAAGGGATTAACTCCTTTGGAAGATCTCTTTGCTTTCAATGATATTCCAAAGAAACCTAAGATGGAACCATTAAAAGTAGATATTGAGGACTATAACTTGCGAAGTGGACAAAATCCTAAAATGGTAAAGTTATCTAAATCTTTGCCCCTAACCAAAAACACAAATATGTTGAACTAATGAGAGAATTCCAGGATGTCTTTGCCTAGAGCTATGAAGACCTGAAATCTTATGACACCTCCATAATTTAGCATACCATACTCCTGAAAGAAAATCAAAAACCATTCAAGCAAAAGCTCAGAAGAATTAACCCTGTACTGCTTTCCTTAATTGAAAAAGAAATCAAACGAATGTATGAAGTAGGGATAATTGCTCCTATCAGGTTTTCAGTGTGGGTGTCTAATATAGTACCTACTAGGAAGAAAACTGGAGAAATAATGTTATGTGTTGATTTAAGAAATTTTAATAAGGTTTCTTTGAAGGAAAATTACCCTTTACCCGAGAGGGATCACATTTTACAAAGCGTAGCAGGTGCTTCTAGGATATCACTTTTGGATGGGTTCTCAGGCTATAACCAGATTCTGGTTCATCCTAATGACCAGGAAAAGACTACTTTTACAACACCATGGGGTACATTCAAGTATGTGAAAATGCCATTTGGGCTTAAAAATGCAGGAGCAACCTTCCAAAGAGCAATGGACATAGCATTTGAAAAAGAAATCCATGATTTCCTATTTATATATCTATATAACCTGATTGTTTTTTCTAAATCAGATCAACAACATTTGGATCATCTGAGACAAGTATTCTTAGAATGTAGAAAATATGGTATTTCTTTAAACCCTAAGAAGTCCTTGTTTGGTCTAGAGGAAGGCAGACTTTTAGGCCATATCATCTCCAAAGAGGGCATCAGAATTGACCCTGCTAGAATAGAAGTTATTCTACAAATACCCCACCCTAGAAATGTCAAAGAACTTCAAGCTTTCCTAGGAAAGATCAACTTTTTGAGAAGATTCATATTTGACTTAGGTGAATTAATTATATTTCTTAATAATATGTTGAAAAAGGATTCAAGTATCAAATGGACAGTCGAAGCCAAACAAGCTTTTGAAGAAATTAAAATGGCTTTGACCAGAATACCGATCCTTACAATTCCGAAGTTTGATAGAGACTTCATAATATTTTCATTTGCATCAGAACACACCATAGCAACTGTTTTACTACAAAATGATGATCAAAGATGTGAAAAACCCATAGCCTTTTTTAGTAAAGAACTTAAGGATGCACCACTAAAATACAAAATCATGGAAAAACAAACTTTTTTCACTTGTAAAAGCTATTAAAGACTTCAGAGTCTACATATTGTACTCCCATGTAATAACCTATGTACCAAATGTTGTTGGCAAAGACATCTTAACCCAAGATGGAATTGAGGGCAAACGAGGTAAATGGATTGCTACTATTTTGGAGTATGATATTGAAATAAAACCTACAAAGATTATAAAAGGATAGGGATTGGCCAAGCTCATGGCTGAAACAAATTGTCAAGCCCTAGACATTAATGAACTGGATAATGAACAGGAGATGGTGACTCCACAAATCAGCTAGGCCTTCTTAGATTCACCTTGGTATGCTGATATTATTTATGTATTATTAAACCTGCAAACTCCTCTAGGGTTATCCAGAACAAAGAAAAGGCTTTTAAAGATGAAAGCTTCAAAGTTCTGTATTTTAGATAATCCCCCTTTTTGGAAAAATCATGAAGGTATTCTATTGAATTGTTTATTAAAAGAAGAAACTAACAAGGTTCTCAAAGAATTTCATGCAGGAGACTGTGGTGGACACCTTTACTGGAAATCAACTACAGACAAGATCCTAAGGGCTGGATTTTATTGTCCAACCTTGTTCGTTGATGTAAAGAAATTTGTCACCGCTTCCCATAAATGTCAAATTTTTGAAGGCAAGAAAAAACTATTACCTTTACCCCTGAGACCAATTTCCACTGAAAAACCCTTCCAACAATGGGGCCTGGACTTCATTGGAGAAATCCATCCTCCCTCTTCTGGCCAACATAAATGGATTCTTACTGCCACATATTATTTCACTAAATGTATAGAAACCATTCCTTCTAGACAAGCCAATGACACAGTGATTATAGGATTCCTAGAAACCAACATATTGTCTAGATTTGGCTATCCTGAGAAAATCATAACTGATAATGTTGCTGCCTTCAAATCCAAGAAAATGATAAGTTTCTGTAATAAATACCATATCACCTTAGGCCATTCCACAGCCTGTTACCCTCAAGGTAATGGTCTAGCTGAGTCTTCCAACAAAAGCCTAATTAATATTATTAAGAAATTATTCGAGGAAAACAAGAAAAATTGGCACAAGAAACTTACTAATGCACTATGGGAAGACTAACTGACCACCAAGAAATCTTTTGGAACTAGTCCTTATGAATTAGTCTATGGCATGGAGGCTGTATTTCCTTCATCTTTAGGAGTTCCTGTAATGAAATTACTTCAAGAAGCTCAAGTGGAACCTAATGATATTGAAAAGAGGATAAACCAGACCATCCATCTGCAGCAAACTAGAGAGGAAGTGTATCAGAGATCCCAAGTGTTACAAGAGAAGCTTAAGAAAATATTTGATAAAAGAACCAAGGTTGAAGATTTCTACCTTGGAGACAAAGTTTTAAGATGGGATTCCAGGAGGAAGGATAAGGGACAACATGGGAAGTTTGACTTCCTATGGAAAGGACCTTTTATTATCCATGCCTTACAAGGGAACAATACTTACTATCTGAAAAACTTCGATGGAACAGAAACATAAGAAGGGCCAGTTAATGGTCGGATGCTGAAAGATCAATATGATCCTACTTTTTAATGTCTTCTAATTTTAACATGTACATACTATATCCTTAGTAATGTCATAGTTTGAATTGGATAGTAACTTGTTGGAGTTGAAGCCCGAAGAGAAGGCCCTAAGCTTCAGAAGTGTTACTGTCATACATACAATAAAGCAACAAGTAGAAGGAGATTTCAGAGCACAGTCAAAGTCATTTAGAGGCCATCTGACCTACTGTTCTTGACTTTCTACCAGGAAAAACCATCCCCAAATGGAGCTAGTGTTATGCTCCTATACCAATAGGTGTCATATTTCATGATTGACTAGATGGGATATGTAATATGTTCATGCCTTTACTTGTTGCAAATGTTTTCCATACTGTCAAAAATTAAAATATTATAAAAAATGTAAAGGGGGTATACCCTAAAAGAAAAATCAAAGGGTGAAAAGAATTAAATGGTCAAAAAACTGAAAGAGAATGAACCCCACCAAAAGAAATACCAAGGAAAGTGTGCAAATCTAAATGCCACTACTTTTTACTCTCATGTAATAAACAAATTGTGTGCAACTTGTAACCTACGCCACAATTGGTGAACAATCAAATAGTTTAAACATGACTAGTTCATATTTTCAATTTTATGTTTAAGAGATAGAGAATAAAATCTGACCAAACCTTTTAATCTTGGCAGATAAGTAGATAGGTAGAGTGAATAAAAGGAGCTCAACAGTTTAATCTGAGCCCTTCGATGTAATAAGGTTAGACTTAGATAGATTTCTATATGTAAAAGAAAAAGTGTGATAAGGGTTTGCCAGTGGAAGTGCACCCTAATAAAGAAGAAAAAATGTCAGGCTAAAGTAGATAGGGTAGGTAGATGGTGTTGCAAAATTACTTGTGATGGATAATGTCTCTAAATGTGTTAATTTTCACTTTTATCACAAGTTCAAGGCAGACATTTCACTTGATGCAGTTCAATAAAAGCAATGTCAAATGATTAACTTCCCTTCACATTTTTCCCTAAAGATTTCACTAATTCCCCCTAAAGTATTAAGGTCTTTGAAAATTAAAGGGGCTCATAGTATTTCGTTGACTTTTGGAGGGACTGGACCCTCGGCCCAATAATCTAAAAGCCTAAAATACTTAAAAATCATCATTCATTCATTATCATAAGTCTTTTCCTAAGTAAAATCCCATTTTACTTAGGAAAATTACACAATATTACATAAATCCCCTTTTCATTTAAGCCTAAGTTAAATATACTCTCTAATGTTTTACTTAGTGCTTATTCTCATTTTATGTCATATTAACTTTTAACACATATTATATAACTCTTGAATAAAGTTCCACCCTTTCTTGTATTATTTAATTATATATTAAAATCCCCAAATTATTATATACCCTGCCCTGGTTAATTATAACCATAAACACTGTTAAAAAGGGATTAATGGATTAATCTGAGATTCATTAATAACCTAATCTCCCCACTCTGCAAAATGGGATTAATTAACCCTCTTGGTTAATTAAGAACCTCCCCTCCATTCACAATCACCTCAATGTAATTTATTAACTTGTTAATTAAGTCAGGTCCGCCGCAATTAAAGTTCCACCGTACCCCGCTTCTTGTCCACCATTCAATCCTGTCCCCATCATCCAACGGTTGTTATCAATATCACAACCCCCTTAGTGACTGCGCATTAACGCATGATCACTAGGTAGTTTTCCTCCCATACCTTCGCTACGCGTCATGCAACCAGTGGAATCGCTATCCCTCGATTGAATAAGGCCCAATCCTAAAAGTGGTGCGATCACATACTGCTTATCGCCCTCCACATATGACAAAGTGTCTTGTCATGCTGACGTCATCCCCTGAATAACAATAAACCCCCACCAACCTTGTTTTTCTTAATAAAACGACGAAATGTCATTTTCATTGTTTCATACAACAAACCCTGTTCCAATAAAAAACAACGTCCAAGTAAATCGATAAAGCTTTTCAACCGCCACCTGGTCAGAAAATTTGTAGCGACGCCGTCCAGAACCTATTATCCATCCTATCATTGCACTGTTCACTTCCCCAATACAGGTATTTACCCATTTCCACCAAAACCCTGCAAGTTTTGGTTTCACGCTGAATATTCCATAGAAAATGACCAATTTCACCATAAATACAGTCTTTGTTTCATTGTATAGGTTCCCAAGCCTGCTGTTTTGACTATTTTTCACAGAGAACCCAAATTCCATTCCTGAATCCACAAGAATCAAAGATGGAAACTCCTATAGCTCTGAATGTCGTACCCATGAACACTCCTCACAAAGATTTAGATTATCTGCCTTTGTCCGATAAAGATTTTTAGATAAAAGACTTATCCGGTAATGAAAACCACCTTAAGATCTTTTGTCAGGCCAGAGATAGTTATCTAAATGGATCTGACATCTTAGCACTATGGGAATCCAACCTTCCCATGTACTTCCTCCCTTCAGTAGATGTTTTCCCAGAGGTAATTCATCACTGCTATGCCAATTATGACCCTAACCAGAGAGTAGTCATGTCCCCAAGTCAAACAGTCATTTTTCCCATCACTTCTTAGTCCATCAATGAAATGCTGCAATTCCACTTCAGTCATGCTCTCACTCCCCTTTCCATGGGATACTTACTTGAGAAACCTCCCCAATTGTCTCAATCAGAACTGACTTGCATCCGTTAGATGTTCACGGACCCTAAACATCAGCATAAAGGCCCACCTCCTTATCTGCAAGGTTTCTTTACAGATACAGGAAAAATTATTGTTGATATGATAGCCTCAATCATGGGATTCAAATTGGGAGAGTATGTTGATGAGGTGACCTTACTATTATTGTCAATTTTTACTCCTGGACAACCCCCTGCTATTAAATATGATTATGCCTCCTATATTGCCAATAAAATTCATGACCAATTCCTAAAACTGGAAAGTGAAGGAGTCTTCAAATACGCTACTTTCATCTATCATATTATGTTGTATTATCAGTCAAACAATTTCCCTTTCCTTGTCAAGAAACTTGACACCAAAGGCAATCTAAGGTTTGTCATCTTTTGGAGTCCCATCTTCCATAATTCCATTGAGACCCCTTACACCTGCAATGAGTTCATTGACCTATTTGTCCGTCCAACAACCACTTTCTTGACATGAGTTTCCCCTCCTAGGATAAATGGTGATATGAAGAAAATCCTCCAGCTCTCCAAGCAGTACAGGATAGGTGACTGGTACCTATATAAGAATCACACAGAAATCAAGACTTATGGATGTGAACTCTACCCTTTTAAGCTACCAAAGTATGTTCCAATGAGACTCTTTGCATTGGAATATTTTAGCTAAATGATAAACGCAGACCTGGTCCATTTTTGTAATGCCAAGAAGAAAGCTCAACTTAGAATCAGGAACCAGCTAGGCCCTTTTATCTGAAACACTAGGGAAGCATGGACAAAAGAAAAAAAAAATTAGAAGAGCATCTTAAGTTACAAAAGAGTTTTGGGTGGAAACCATATGATCCTAACAGCTTTATATGTGATCGAAGAATTAAGAACAGGTTGTCCCCATATATTCACCATAGGGTTCTAGAAATTGAACAATATACAAATATGGATGAATGGAGGGAAGGTACCCTAGTAGAGCACGATAGTGAATAGGTCAATTTTGAGAAAGTTATGAGAAATCTTGAGAAAACATTTGACTTAGATTCTTTTGGGCAGGTACCATTGAAGTTATCTCAAAGATCAGAATTTGATGCCTCTAGTGTTGGAACCTCTCAGGCAACCTTCATAGGAAACAAGTACACCAACTATAGGGTCATCAAAGGGCAAAGAATTAGAGACCAGCTTTCAAGACACTGAACAACATACAATGTCCATGTAGCCTGAAACTTCCAGAGAACAAGCTCAAATATAGACTCTTCCCACTCAGATAATTATGGGAGAGCCTCCAGTTCTGCAAACTCATCTAAATGAGGAAAGAAACAAAAAGAGAGAAAGGGAAATAACTACCCCTGCTAGTGAACTATCAGGACAGCCTGGGATAAAGAGACAGAGATTAAATCCCCTTTCAGAGGATGAATTTTCTGAAGAAAATACAGATAGTCAGAGGGAAGAAAGAGTGGAAAGCCAACAAACTTTCCCAACAGGAGGAACATCCCCTAGCTCTCAGAGGTAGGATCTAGAAAGGCAACAAAGTGTAGAGATATCTTCTTTCAGGCCACCAGGGATTGATGCCTCAGATATTAAGAAAACATTCATAGAAATAAAAGCCAATAATGATCCATTTAGGCTGCAGGTTTATATCCAATATTTGAAGATGGCTCCTACAAATCAATAGAGATTGATGTCAATGACATCAAAGAAGCCAAGATGATAATGAGCTATTTTAAGCCAAAGGTGCAACAACCTAGATCAATAGTAGATTATCTCAGAACAACGTTTGAAGTCATGGCAAAATATATTCATCCTTTGGATCAAATTGAGTTGCATATGCAAACGGGAGAAATGATTTACTCAACCTTGACTGGCAAGGCAATGATGGCCCACAGGTTACAGAATTCTTTGGATAACACTATTGCTCAACTACACTTGGAGAAGGCCTCATCTCAGACCTAAGATAACAGAATAAAACCCTTAGAAGAAATAATTATTGGATTGGGCCATGATACCAAAGATACAAAGGCTACAGAAGCCTTGATCAAAAAGAAAGATGAAGATATTGCTACCCTGGAAGCAACTAAAACTACCACTTGCAAGGCATCCACAGACTGATGAGGTTATAAAGAAAAGATTTGAAGAAGAGCTGATGGATTTAATCTTAAAGCTTAATGAATGACTGAATGATACTGAACAAGCACTTGAAAAAACATTGAAGGACAAGCAGGGAGAGTCGATCTCCCAGCCTCCCAATGTGATACTAGTAGTATCAACAACAGTCCCATCAACTCTAGGAGCAGCATTGGCACCAAATATTCCTACAGTCATAGCAGAGGTAGTTACAAGTACAACAACAATAGGAACATCAGGAGTAGCACAGGGCAGTATTGCTAATTTGAGCATAAAAGAGCTAATAAAATCAATGGAGGACCTGAAACTACAAGTTTTAGAACTAAATAAGGTAAAGGAACAATATGCCAAAATGGAACGAAACTATGATCTCTCAAAAATAAATGTTGCAGATAAGACAAGAGAGATTAAAGTGTTAGAAAATAAAGTGAAATCATTGGAGAAAGATCTCACTTTTGACAAGGCTCTCTGTTATGAAACCAGCTCAAGAAAAGATAGAAAAGATAGATCAACGCCTTAGAATTCAGCCTCTTCGAGGGGGAAACCTCCTTTACATTACATAAATGAACAATTCTTGGATGATACAAATGACAAAACCTCCTTTCTATATATAGGAGTCTAAGGAGTCACAATATAATCCAGCCGACCTAACAATAATAATATAAAGCCACAAAAATAACAATAGAGGGATTCTATGGGGCACAGAAATAACAATATGGGGGTAATAGGGGCACAACAATATAAATAAGGGGTATAACTACAATAGTAATGGGGTAATCACTAGTATTATAGGGACCCAACATGCCCCTCTCCTTCAAAAAAGTGTTGTCCTCAACGCTTGAGTAGTTCTGGATACTTCTGCATAAAATTCTCATCCTCCCATGTGGAATCTTCAGCGGATAAGTTCTTCCACTTGATAAGATACTCTGAAATTGATCGATTTCGTAGCTGTCGAGTTCTTGTTTCTGTGACTGCTTCCGGTTCCAATATAATTTTTCCTTCCTCGTCAAGTTCTGGCAATATTGTTTGAATTGGGAGCTTGTCACCTATAACCTTCTTTAAACATGAAACATGGAAAACTGGGTGCAATCGAGAAGCTGCAGGAAGCTCCAATTTGTATGCCATAGTACCAATCTTTTGCAACACCTTGTACGGACCATAATACTTTGGTGATAATTTATTATCCTTCTTAGCTTGCTTTAGGGACATTTGCTTATATGGTTGTAGCCGTAGGAATACCCAATCACCTACATCAAAACTTCTTTCACTGCGATGTTGATCTGCCTGTTGTTTCATTCTATTTTGTGCCAACACGAGGTTATCCTTTAAGAGTTGGAGGACTTGTTGTTGATGTTCGATGTGATGTTCCACTGCCTGAACCTTAGAATTTTCTCTTAAATATGATGTGATGGATGGTGGTTGATACCCATAAAGTGCCATAAATGGGGTCATTTTTGTTGCTGTATGGAAGGAAGTGTTATACCACCATTCAGCCAGAGGCAACCATTTGACCCATTGTGTCTGTTTATCAGATACAAAGCAACGAAGATATCCTTCCAAACATTTGTTTACTATCTCAGTTTGCCCATCAGATTGAGGATGATAAGATGAGCTATGAGCTAACTGAGTACCAAGACAAGAAAATAATTCTGTCCAAAAATTTCCAGTGAAAATGGGATCTCTGTCACTTACAATAATCTTTGGGTTTCCATGTAGCTTTTGAACTGTTTCCATAAATGCAGTAGAAACTGTACTGGCTTTAAATGGATGTGATAATGCACAAAAGTGTGCATACTTGGTAAGTCTGTCAACTACCACCATGATGACACTCTTTCCCTCAGACTTGGGTAAACCTGTGATAAAATCCATTGAAACCTCCTCCCAACGTTGGCTTGGAATGGATAAAGGTTGTAATAGACCCGGTGTCTTAATTGTTTCAACTTTATTTTGTTGGCAAACCAAACATTCCGCCACAAACTTTTGAATATCTGATTTAAGGCCATCCCAAAAAAATTCCTTCTTAACCCTGTGGTAAGTTTTTAAAAATCCTGAGTGCCCTCCTAAGGGAGAAGTGTGCAATTCCATAAGAATCTTTTGTTTTAGCTGGGAATTCTTACAGAGGTATAAGCGATCTTTGTACCATAACGAATCATTTTTCCAGCTAAATGTATCAGAAGTACTGGAATCTTGTTGTAGCTTTCGAATAAGTGCCCACACTTCTTCGTCATTCTTCCATTCCTCCCTTGCTTCGTTTATCCAATCTGGTTGGATAATAGAAATGGCACACAACAATGCTTCCACATCCTCATCCTTTCTTGAGAGTGCATCTGCCACCACATTTTGCTTCCCTTTTTTGTAGATGATTTCAAAGTCATAACCCAACATCTTTGTGACCCACTTTTGTTGCTCTTCAGAGGATAATCTTTGTTCTAAAAAGTATTTAAGGCTATCATGATCCGTTTTTACCTTGAAGTGTCTTCCCATTAGGTAGGGTCGCCATTTCTTAAGTGCATGGAGTATTGCCAACATTTCCTTCTCATAAATAGCTTTGCTTAAAAACTTTCCCTTGATTGGACGACTTTCAAAAGCAATGGGTCTTTCATCTTGCATTAGAACAGCACCAATTCCATTTCCTGAAGCATCACATTCCACAATAAAGGTTTTTGTGAAGTCCGGTGTAGCTAAGACCGGTGCTTGGCACATTGCCTCTTTAAGATGTTCAAAGGCCTTTGTTGCTTCCGGAGTCCATGAAAATGAATCTTTCTTCAATAATGTTGTTAGAGGTGCTGCTATTCTCCCATAATTCTTAACAAACTTGCGATAATACCCTGTCAACCCAAGAAATCCTCGCAGATGCTTTATGGATGTGGGGATTTTCCATTCCTTAATGGCTTTAATTTTGCTAGGGTCTACCTTAACTCCTTCATGAGATACAATATGACCCAAATATTCCACCTCCTGGACTCCAAAGAAACATTTGGATCTTTTTGCATATAATTGTTTCTCCTCCAATAGTTGTAGCACCCTGTCAACATGTTCAACATGATCCTTCCAAGACTTGCTGTAGATTAGTATATCATCAAAAAATACTAACACAAATTTTCTAAGGAATGGTTTGAAAATTGAATTCATCAAACCTTGAAATGTTGAAGGTGCATTGGTAAGGCCAAAAGGCATGACCAAAAATTCATAATGACCCTCATGAGTTCTAAATGCCGTTTTCGGAATGTCTTCAATCTTCATTCTGATTTGATGATATCCCGAACGAAGATCCAACTTGGTGAAGTAAATTGATCCATGCAATTCATCCAGTAATTCATCAATAACAGGAATGGGGAACTTATCTTTAATAGTGAGCTTGTTGAGCTCCCTATAATCCGGACACATGCGCCATGATCCATCCTTCTTGTGCACCAATACTACTGGAGCTGAGAAAGAACTTTGACTCGGTTGAATTATACCAGCCTCTAGCATTTCTGCAACCATACGTTCAATTTCACTTTTTTGGACATAGGGATATCTGTACGGCCTGATGTTTGGAGGAACACTTCCTGGAATCAGATGAATAGCATGATCATGATCACGCATAGGTGGGAGACCTTTGGGAGTCTCAAATACCTTGGAATGATTGTCCAAGACTTTTTGGAGATCTGGAGAAATAGATGATTCCAATGTGGAAACATCTAGCGAACATAATTGTGCAATTACACCTCTTTGCTCCTTTTTTAGAAGCTTTGTCATACCATTAGAGCTGATTATCTTTCCTGGTTTCCCTGCAATACCCCTTAATTCAACTTCCTTTCCTTCCGTAGAAAATTTGATGAAAAGTTCTTGAAAATTAAAAGCTATTGTACCCAAGGATTGTAGCCATTGGACTCCTAGTACAACATCAGCACCTCCCATTGGAATGGAAAGCATTGGGCTAGTCAATACATATTCTCCCATGGATAGCTTGATATTATGGCACTTTCCAGAGCAATTTATTGTTCCTCCATTTGCAATCATCACTTGACACTCTGGTGCTGGATATAGGAAGCAATTCAATTCTTTTGCTACCCTACAATGAATAAAATTGTGGGTGCTTCCTGAATCAATCAACACTATTACCTTTTTCTTCTTGATTTGTCCTTCTATCTTGATGGTTTGAGGAGTGGTAATTCCCGCCAATGCATTACAAGATATGGTCGGATTTATTTGTTCTTCATCTAGGCTTTGTTCCTGAAGTATATCTTCTTCTTTTGACCTTTCTTGCTCCTTTTCTTCTTCCTCTTCACAATCTATGTAGAATAATTTCTTCTCAGCACACTTATGACCTTTAGTGTATTTGCTATCACAACTGTAACAAAGCCCTTTTGCTCTTTTTTCTTCCAATTGTTGTGGTGTCAACCTTATAGGTTGTGGAAGACTAGGGGCAACAACACTTCCGTCTTTATAGTTGTGAGTGGTATGCTTCCTGGTTGCCATAATTTTGCTTTCCATTTTTCTTGCTAACCTGAATGCCTTCTCTAATGAATCAGGTTCCCAAAGGCGAACATCATGTTGGATATTATCCTTTAAAGACCCTATGAACACATCAATCCTATGCTCCTCTGGAATATCTTTTACCCTTATGTTCAATTTTTGGAACTCCTCAATGTGCTCCATTATTGAACCCTTTTGTTTGAGACTTATCAATTGGCTAAAAAAAGTGTTGCTTTTTGTATCCTCATAATGTGCTATCAATTCTTCCGTAAAAATTGCCCAAGTGATAAATTGTTTACGAGAGCAAAGCCATTGATACCATACAAACTGATTTGGTTCCAAATATACAGTTGCCATACGTACCTTTTGTGTGTTTTGCACATTATTGAGATCGAAGAATTGCTCCATCTGTAATATCCATGTGGCGGGATCCTTGCCATCAAACTTCCTCATATCGATTTTTGGAATATGGTGATTCTTCGATCCAACATTAGCGTCTATGGAATCATGATTAACATTTCTTTTGTTCTCATCATGAGTTTCCTTTACTACCTTTTCACCATTAGTGACCCTTTCTTGTAGCAACTTCTTCAATTCTTCCATGTCTGTCTTCATATCTATCTTCAAATTTGCCATGTCTCTCTTCAAATCTGTCTTCGAATCATCCATCTTAGCTTCCATGCCCTTTATCTTAGATTCCATGCCATTTATCTTAGATTCCACACCATTTATCTTAGATTCCACGCCACTTATCTTAGCTTCTGTTAGCTTTTGTGAGCGTGACATTTGTTGCACTTGTTCTTGTAATTTTGATATATCATGTAGCATTTCTTCCTCTTCTTCATGAGTCATGCTAGAGCTTTCAGGTTCCTTACTAGGTGTTTGCATTTTCTTTCCTCGGGGCATCAGTTACCGATAATAATGCTTTACTATGCCCTTTGAATTCCGTTAAACCAAGCTTACACAAAAATTAAAAAAAAAAAAACTACACACCTTTTTTCACTTTATAGAAGCCTGATATTGAATCTGATGTATCTCTGTAATTTTGGATCATCCAGTTCTGAAATTGCTACCTGTAGTAGCCTTCTGCGTCCTCTTTCCAATGCCACAAGTCTGAGCCAAATTGGATTCTCCAAGAAAGAGTTATGTGAAATCTCCCACAGTGACTTGCTTTTAGACTGGTTCAGTAGAGCAAACTTGTACGACGTGCCACGAGTCACTGTTTCAACCTTTGAATCTGAAACACACACACAAGAAACTAAAGTCCGTCCTCTTTCTGTACCTTCTTACGAAATTTCAATCTGATCCCCAGAGAGAAAGTTATGACGATTTTCCCCAGGTCACCTGTTTTGAATGTAATTCAGGAGTCTGCAAAAAGACCAACTTCCTCAGATCATATCTCCGCAAATATCACGCGAAAAGCTCTGAAATTCGGACCCAAGGTTCAGCGTGATTTCTTCTCAAATGGGTTTTTTTTTAGACTTCTGAAACATCACAGAAAAAAAGTTATAGCGAAAATGCCACGATGACCTGTTTGGAGCAGCGAAACCCTAGAATCCAAAGCTCTGATACCAAATGTTATGAAACCAGCTCAAGAAAAGATAGAAAAGATAGATCAACGCCTTAGAATTCAGCCTCTTCGAGGGGCAACCTCCTTTACATTACATAAATGAACAATTCTTGGATGATACAAATGACAAAACCTCCTTTCTATATATAGGAGTCTAAGGAGTCACAATATAATCCAGCCGACCTAACAATAATAATATAAAGCCACAAAAATAACAATAGAGGGATTCTATGGGGCACAGAAATAACAATATGGGGGTAATAGGGGCACAACAATATAAATAAGGGGTATAACTACAATAGTAATGGGGTAATCACTAGTATTATAGGGACCCAACACTCTGTCAGAAATCAGGAGAATTCTTTGGGCCAACATCACTCAATCCATGAATGATGTTTGGCCATCTGTCCAAGTAATTTTTGAGCCGATTGATCTTGTGAAGGCAGCACAAGAAGAAGTCCAAAGGACAAAAGTAGAATTATGAAAAATGCCTGAGGAAGCCAATAGGCTCATACATTTTTTAAATACTAGAAATAAAGAACAACGGGAAGAGTTGGGCATTAACGACGGAATAGAAACCATTTTCGAAATAAAAAGGGTATTAACCAAGAAAACTTTGATACAAAATTTAGAGAGAAGATGTCATGACATGTAGGTAGAGATTAATGCTTTTATGGAGAAGTTAGATATTTTGCAGGTTAAAGGGCTACCCAGTCCTTTAGTGATCAATGACAGATTAATGAGGCATAAAGATTATGTGGAGAAATTGAATAAGTATGCAGGCAACCAAGCAGGTTCATCAACAAGTGCATCAGGGATAAAAGCATTGCCTATAGGCAGAGTTCTCTATGACAACCTAGAGAACTTATTCTATGTCGAGCATGAACTGAAGCATTTGTTCCCAATTCATCCTACATTTTTCAGGTATACAGAAACAGATGGAATCCTCATAAATCTTCAGAAAACCATAATACCACAGCCAAAATGGTGGGAAGAAATGCTTGAAATTTTGTAATTTATTCTAGGTAAAAGGTAAATTTTGATTTTTACTACAGTCAATGAAGGTAAAGAGGATGAAAAGAGATCAACAGGTAAAGAGTATCAGATGCAGGTAAAGTGTATCAGTAGGAAGGTCAAAACAGAGCAACCAGCACATAATTACACCAAGGACAACAAGAGGCCAAATCATAGGGCCTAACTCCAGCACATTCTCAAGAATAGGGACAAAAAATCATTCGGTTGCCTTATCTGTCATCTACGAGGTCTTCTAGCCCTATTTTCTTGAAAGATATGATTAGTCACCCCAGTTTATATCTCACTTTGTTATGAGATATTTCATTGTAATTTTTTTTTTGTATAAATACTCCCTCAATTGGAGTATTGAGGGTGGATTCTTAGACATTGCTGTAATATTGATTATTTTGGAATAAAGTGTTGTTGGACCAACCTTGTGTGGCTTGCTGGATAAATAATTGATGCAAAGGACTTTCCACAGATTTCTTGAATCAAACACCGGATCAATAAGTCATCCTTATGTTTTAAAGTTTTCCTTGTTTATTATATCATCTATGTTTCATATCTGAATGATAAACGAAAAATAGTAATTTGAAATATGATTAATTGCACTCTATTTTCAATCGTTATTATTCTCTATGTTTTCCTCTGAACTAGGATAAACAGTGAAATCATAATTGCTCTTGTTTTCTAGTTTATTCACTTTGATTATTTATTAAAGTATACTTAACTGTTGTTATTTAGTAATCATTCAAGTTCCCTCTTTTAAATAGCTGAAGGATTCTTGACCGCCCTTCACCGATTTGGAGCCCATTCCATCTATTCCAAGTCATTATTTGTTCCCTGTTTGATAGTCTTGCCCTGTGAAACCATATTTTGTTAAGAAACCAAGTCCAGTTAAGCCATATTCTTTGACTCCATTAGCCCAATGGCCTAAGCTACTCAATTTTACCCCTCTGCTATTGAATCTCATCACCCAAACTCAAACAGAACTCCTGAACTTCACAACTAGCCTAATATCTTATAAAACCAAGTTAAATCATAAAGAGAGATCCCTCTCTGAGAACAGATTGGCTAGATTATGTACTTAAAAGTTGGTTTGTGGTTACCTCGGACCCCTTTCCTCTTCCCAACAACTTCAAGGAAAATTTGAGTGTTAACAGATTGCATGTGTGCGCTCAACGACATGCATGCTGCTAGATCCCTTGGATGCAATCAACAATATTGCTAACCATGTTTTCTTTGTGTCATTTGTTGTGATAGATCATTAACTCGTACTGGTGCAATTTCATCCACGAGTGCATGTTGTGCCCACTATTGTTCTTGTTCTTGCTGCAACACATTGGATTGTCAGTGTAGCTTCATGTTCTTCCTGACTTGTTGCTTCAATAGATGCAACTCCTTCCTTGTTCCATCTTATGCCTTCACATGATCTTCATGTCGTGTCGTCACTTCATAACCAGAGTCTCCAAAGTTTCTTTCATTATCAGTGGATCTGATTGATCTTGCAACTTTGCTCTGCCTCTATGCTGTCAACAACCTTACTCTTGCATTCATTATGTTGCCTTGAGCTTCTGTTCATGATGCTACCCACTGTGATGTTGTTGCTTGATGTCCTTGTCCATGAACAACTTGATATCTTCATGAGTGCGTAAGCCCATGTACACTTGATCGACTGCATCCCCAAGCATGCTCTGAATGGTGTCTTTGTCTCTTCTCTCTTGGAAACCATTCTACCAGTAATTCTAAGAGGAAGATGAACACCTGTCATACCTGGAGAGATGGAAACACTCATAGAAAGAAATTTGTCAATTGAAAACCCAAATGAACACGAGAGCTGACTTGTAACATACCTGGGTCAATGATCATGAAGGTTGCGAAATTTTGGTCGGGATGTCGAGAGACTGACTGACAATACTGCAGAAGGCACAATCCGAGCTACTAGGAGACTGACTAACTACTAGAATTGCATAATGCATAGTCCAGTCTGGCTACTAACTACTGGGATCGCGCAATGCACAATTCCAACTAGGAAGGACTGTTGGCCGAGGGATAAATTTGTGTAATTTCTTGGGCCAAGTAGCCATTGTCCTCAAGAAATGTGAAAAACAGTCCTCGAGTCTAGTGCTAGGCAAGAATGTGCAAATGTGGAGAGGAAGTTGAGCCTTCCTTTCCCAGATTGCGCAATGCAGCCTTGGTGAAGGCAGAGCTCGGGCCAAGGCTGGTCTGACTTACCGACGGGCAACTGAAAACAGGTAAGTCAATGAATGAATGGCAACACTAAGTGATAGAAAAAGAGATTAACAGTGCAAGCAAAAAAATGAAGGAAACATTTGGCAAACATATCAACATGCATGTGGGTGAGGCAGTTCGTCGATCGGGCGAACGTCCATGCAAAACAGTTTCATGGATGCGACAGCAATGAGATAGTAACGAAAACTGAAACAGAGCTAGAACAAGCTAGTATACATGTAAGTGACAAAAGACATTCAAATAAATCAAGCAAACATTACTCATACAAGCAAAAAACCCAAAATGTGAGAGAAATTCAACACAAGGCATGGGAAGCGGGCTTACCCCAAAATAGTTGAGTTGAATGTGCCGACTGCTCCTAGATGTGATGTGGGATGTCAAAACTACAAGGTTGATGTGAGGAATGAGCTCTACAATGCCCGATTGATGAGTTTTGATAACATCGAGGTTGTGACGTGCATGCCACAAATCTAGGGGAAGTGACACTTGGCGGGAGGTTTTTGAATTTCTCCTTGCATGTAACTTCCAACTTCTAAACATAGATCCCTGAGACAATGGATAGCTTTGCATGATCCCTTGGGAGAAGTAGCCTATGCATGCAAGTCTATTTTGCTCAGTCTCGGAGGGAATTGGTCAACTTAGCTGCACATGCAAGCGACTGCTCGTCTCCTGGAGAAAAATGCACATTTATGGATGTGAGCTGGGTTGGTTGCCAAGGAGATTTGCACAATTTCTAGTCAAAGTAGCGGACTGCTGCACAAATTTTCACAAATCCTGGGCTGAATAGCTTGCTGCTAGGAAAATATGCGGAAATCCTACTAGGAGGGTTGGCTGGCAAGATTGTGCAATCCTGGAGCCCAACAGGCTGTCAAGAGGATTGTGTAATTTCTAGAGGGAAAGTTGGTTTCCCTCTAGAAAAGTGCAATTTTCAAGGGGAAGCTGCTCAACCTATAGATATACCAAGTCCAGGTGAGTAGCCTATGAAGGGAAGAGATCAAATTATGATCGACATGTCACCTTTGAGAAAGAAAGACACTGAAGCTTGAGGACTTGACGAAGTAAGGCTAGCTATTGTGAAGGTTGGTATGGAGGCTCCAAAATAGGCTAAGGAAAAGGTTTGGAGGATGGTTGTAGCTACTACAACACTTGGTGACACACTTGTAGAACTCTAGCTCTCTCAATGGACCTTGTTCGTGAAAATCAAGTCTAACACCTCTAGAAGTATTGTTCAGCTCTTAGCTCGTCTTGGCTTCACACTAGCTTGATTGTAAGATGTAGCATCTTCCAAACTCTTGGTCAATTGACACATTCCAAGCCAATGTAACACAGTTGTTTTGATTGGGGTTGAGGGGTATATAGGTCCACAAGCAGTATAGTCATCAGTCTTAGTTTCATCTCTGGTGTTGTTCCACTGCCAGCAGGCCTAGACAATACCCCAGTGGAGTCACATAGGAACACATGCATGGCTCTGCTACTAGTGAGCCTGGTCAGTACCTCGGTGGAGTTACTTGCATCACCTCCGTACGCATGAAGCCTTTATCTTCTTTTGCATTATTCATTTTTCATTTTTTTGTTCATTATGCATAGCACTTATTCATTTCAAAGGCAGAAGAGGGATCCCTACTTATTGAGAGTAGAAGAGGTTGTTCTAGCATAGAAGTAGTTTATTGTGTCTCTAACATGCCTATTAAGGTTTCCCCCCCTCACCTTACTCTACTTGACTGGGCTGCCAAGGGTTAACCCAAAAGCAAATGACTAGATAAGGTGATACTAGTTAGTGCGCAAGCGTTGTGTTTTCATAAAGGCTCACTTTGAATAGTACGTATTTTACTTCGACATATCATGGACTAAGAGTAACAAGTTGATCATACAGAGGCAAGATGATAGATAACCAAGTAGTGATAGCTATAAAATACCTCTTGTACATTACCTAGCTTGCTTCAAGAGTCATACATGGTTTCATGCAAGAATAACCTATGAACGAAACAAATAAACTAAAAAACATCAAAGCAAAGCAAAAGAAGAAGCAAAAGTGAAAGAAACGAAAGTAAGCAAACAAGCAAGAAAACAAACAAGCAAACAAAGCATGTAAGCATGCAAGCAAACAACTAAAAGAAAACATTACTCCTACTCCTACACTAACAGTACATGGGCCTGATCACATGAAGTGATACTTCCAATGCATCCACGAGTGCATTGGTATACCCATGTGGGTGAAGGCTTGGTCCACGAGTAACCCAATTGTGCGAACCAACAAGCAAGAAAGATATAACAATAATGAAAACCACACTTCATGATTCAATGTTCTCTCGATACGTAAGTGAGTTCAAGTGCATAATGGATAGTCCGTGGACTTCTCATGGTGTTGTGTGACTCTACGTGCAACTTTGAAGAAAAATCACACTCTTGACTGAGACATGCAAGAAAACGAAACAAACAAAGATAACTTGTGTCACAAATGAGTGCTTGCAATGTAAGACTCCTACAATGCATGAGAAATGGGATCGTGCAGATCAAGTGGAGTAAGTGTGATTTGTGTGTTAGATGGATCTTCAATGGATACAACTGATTGATGAGGAGCCTTAGGTGATTGAACAGTTTCATGATTGGAAGTGAGACTAACCCCAAGAGAGCTAGTGCCTAACATAACCATCAGCTAGGCTAAAGTGCCTCGACAATATTGGGTGTCTCAACTTCATCATTAGGTAGATCATCATAAATCAGTGGCTTCGAAAGATCAAATGTGATAGATTCGTGATCGTGATCAAAATTGGAAGCAAATGGATCACGACCACCATGATTAGAAAAACCAATGAATTCTTTGGCATCCTCATGATCAGATGAATCAAGTAAATGGCTAGATGAAAATCTAACAAACTCATCCTTTGTGTTTCTGGAAAATACAGATGAAGGATCAAGTGGATGTCCAATGAATAACTCATCCTCTCCATTGTCGAATGATGGAATAGCATCCGGTGCATCCTGTGAGTGATCAACAATGGGTGCATCCATGGTTGAAGACACACATGCAAAATCATGGATGGTAGGTTCACCAAAGAAGCTAGCAAAGAATGAAGGGGGCTCAAATTGAAGGGAGTCATCCTTCACCAAGTGTTGATGTTCAAGCTCCCACTCATACTCTTCATGAATAACAACGCATGTTGGTTGTCCAACACCAACTTTGTCAGTGGGTTGTTCCTCATTCACAACAAGTGAAGAGTCTGGAATGGATGAACACAAGACAACATCATCTGGAGGAACACCTAAGTGCAAAGACAGACGTTGAATAAAAGAATGCATATGTGAACTCGAAGGACTCACAACCAACTCTACGCGAAAATTGAGTGGACTGATGTTGGGAGGGTGTGAAGGGTGAACGGATGTGTGAACATGATCCTCAACATCACTAGGTGATGGTGGAATGGTTGAATGAGAGGGAGGTGGATAGTCCATTGAGACAGTGCATGCTCCCACATGGGATTGCGTAGTTCCATCAACGAAGAAGGTTGAGAGAGGCTTGACATTAAGCTTCCTCTTAGGATGGGAAAATTTCTTAAGGCAGTACTCGAACAGGTCCCAAAGATAAGAAAACTTCATCTGGCTCCTCGGAGCTTGAAACTACAAGTCACAGAAGCGGTGCCAAAAATCAATAACGGAATCATGTGGAGCCCTCTGTTGTTGTAACAGTTTCCGGTCGAGATGGTCTGGATCAAAATGATAGAACGTGTCTTAACTAATATCATAGAAGTTCTCTCATGAGTGCATGGTGTCAGTCGGTAGGATGAGCACCCAATGAAATGGAGATTCGCGAAGTGTGTATGTGAGCAACAACCCGACATGTTCATCAGTAAACTCATCTACCTCTTAAATCATGGAAAGAAAGTTATGTAAGTGCTCAGGCCAGGCCACTTTGCCTTCACCATCATACGTGTGAGTGGACAAGAGTTTTAAAAGCTTCCTCGAGATGGAGACATCTACATGATTCAAAAATCACCTCGGGGGAAGAAGAATGTAAGACTCCATGAAAGATATGCAAAGGTTCAAAATTAGATGAGAGGACACTATTTGTCATCAGGCCCTCCTTCTAGCACCAGAAATGTTGATGTTGTTGGACCCGCCAACATGTCAAGGGGATCTCCCCAGTAAGAAGTCCCAATTAGACTTCAAACTATTTGGTGTAGGAGTCCCAGCAGTGGGTCATAAGGTAATGCCTTGACCACGATGTCACACAAAGGCAAGTAAGATAAATCTGTCAATAGCAAGGGTGTGACTGATGCAGAGAATCAAGGAATGTGTACGAGAGGTTCCAAAACTTCGAAGGGAGAGCAAGGTGATGGTGAGTTCTAGGTTGAAAGGGATTAGTCCCAACTCAGCTAGGAACACACCACACAAAGGACATCCATAGCTTCCGATAGAGTAGTCCACTCGAATGCGGTAGTCACAACATACAAGGTAAGATAGCATGAACAACACTCATGGATCAGTTCGAGACGAGTGTGATGGTTGATATAGAAAGGTTCATGAGAAAGGTCTATCTGATGTCCAGTAGAGCAATCGACAGGGACGGTGATAGCATTAACAACATATGCAACACATTAACAACAAGCTTCATATAATTTCATACAAATCATTTCATGCATAAGTACATAAGTTAAACAACATATATCACTAAGGCAACCAAAACAGTCCAACTACAATAATAACATATATATGAAAATGTGCTCGATCTTATTATTAAAGAAGTGTAAGTCACAATCATACAATACACCATGTAAACCTGCTAGCCCCAACAGCAGAATGTTACAGCCACATCTGCCTACTCCTCCAAAGAGATGTGCTAGCTCTATGCAATGGAGAAGCCAAGGCACGTTACAATACTGTCAAAGCCTTCTTGAAGATAGTCTTAGTAGAAGCTTGGTTGACCAAAAGCCTATACAATGAGTTATGAGGGACTATATATAGGAAAGGGTGGGGTGACCCTTGACATTCCCCTTTGTGACAGCTCAACTACCCTCATGACTCTTCACCTACTCTATGACTGTCACTTCCAACTACTGATACTCGACTTACACTTGACATGAATCAACATTACAATGCACATGTACTCGTGTGAAAAAACATGGCTTGAGCAAGCCTTGAAAGACATCATTAACACTCGGTTCTTTGTGATGAGACCAACTCTTTGACATGCTTGGGATTGTGAAGGTAGTGAGTTGATGCCAAGCTTGGTCATCTGTGATGATGTCCATGCACCTCATGGTGACGTCTTGCTGAAGTGAACTCTTGCCTCTATTGCAACTGGTGCATTGGTTTGGCCCCTTCATCCAACTCATCTGTTAACATGCACATGGTCTTCTTGGGTATGGTTGAACTGGAAACACACTGATGCATAGTGTCCATGCTGATCTTCAAGTGTGTGTTAGTGGTGATGCGTATCAACTAGCTGAAGTACATGTTCAGCCCTAGTTGGACTTGCTTCTTGTCTTCGCCTTGGTGAGTGTGTTGAATGGGTTGGATTGCATGCATTTTCTTAATGACATGCATGCTACTAGATCCATTTCATGCAATCAACAACATTTCTCACCATGTTTTCTCTATGTCAGCTACTGGGATAAATCCTTAACTCATACTAGTGCAGTTTCATCCACGAGTGCATGTTGCGCCCACTGTTGTTCCTGTTCCTGCTGCAACTCATTCGACTGTTTGTGCAGCTTCATGTTTTTCCTGAGTTGCTACTTCAACTCATGCAACTCCTTCTTTGTTCCATCTTCTACCTTCTAATGATCTTCATGATGCACCATCACTTCATTCCCTGAGTCTACAAAGTTGCTTTCATTATCAGTGGATCTCCTTGATCTTGCAACTTTTCTTTGCCTCTATGTTGTCAATAACCTTCCTCTTACATTTGTTGCATTTACTGCATTCAATATGCTGCCTTCAGTTGTTGTTCATGATGTTGCTTGTTGTGATGTTGCTACTTGATCTCTTCATGAGTAGGTAAGCCCATGGACACTTGATTGACTACATCCCCAAGCATGCTCTAAATGGTGTCTTCATCTCTTCTCTCTTGGAAACCATTATAATTGTATTGCTGAGAGGTAGATGAACACTTGTGATACTTGGAGACATGGCAACACTCATAGAAATAAATCTATCAGTTGAAAACCAAAATGAACATGAGAACTGACTTGCAACATACCTGTGTGAATGCTCATGAAGGTTGCACAATTTTGGCCTGGATGTTAGGGGACCGACTGCCAAGACTACACAAGGCATAGTCTAGGCTGCTGGGAGACTGACTGACTACTGGAACTGCACAATGGATTGTCCAGTCTAGCCACTGACTTTTGGGATCTCACAATGCGCAATTCCAGTTGGGAAGGACTGCTAGCCCAAGGACAAATTTGCACAATTTCTTAGGCCAAGAAGCCACTATCATCTAGAAATGTACAAAACAGTCCTGGAGTCTAGTGTTGGGCAGGAATGCACAAATCTGGAGAGGAAGGTGAGCCTTCCTTTCCCATATTGCGCAATGCAGCCTTGGTGAAGGTAGATCTCAGGCCAAGGTTGGTTCGACTCGCCGACAGGCAACTGAAAGCAAGTAAGTCAATGAATGCA
Organism: Pinus tabuliformis; assembly: GCA_031772625.1. Lineage (NCBI taxonomy): Eukaryota > Viridiplantae > Streptophyta > Pinopsida > Pinales > Pinaceae > Pinus > Pinus tabuliformis. The sequence continues at coordinate 370,638,106 of CM062819.1, forward strand.
TGGAGACAGTAAGTGATAGTAGAAGAGATTAATAGTACATGCAAAATATGAATGAAAGATTCGGAAAATAGATCAACATGCATGTTGGTGAGGCAGTTTGCCGATTGGAAGAATGTCCATGCAAAACAGTTTCATGCATGCGATAGTAGTGAGATAGCAACGAAAACTGAAACAGAGCTAGAACAATCTAGTATACATGTAAATGACACCAAATGTTCAAAGAAATCAAGAAAACATTACTCATACAAGTGAAAACCCAAAAAGCGACAAAAATGCAACACAAGGCATGGGAAGTGGGCTTACCCAAAAACAATTGAGTTGAATGTGCCGACTGTTCCTAGATGTGATGTGGGATGTCAAAGCTACAAGGCTGATGTGAAGAATGAGCATGCATGCCACAAATCTAGGGGAAGCAACACTTGGTGGGAGGTTTCTAAATTGCTCCTTGCATGTAACCTCCAATTGCTAAACATAGATCCCTGAGACAAGGGATACCCTTTCATGCTACCTTGGGAGAAGCAGCCTATGCATGCAAGTCTATTTTGCTCAGTCCCAGAGGGAACCAGTCAACTCATCTGCACATGCAAGCAACTAATGGAGAAAAATGTGCATTTCTAGCTGGGCACTGGGCTAGTTTCCTGGGAGATTTGTGCAATTTCTAGGTAGAGCAGCTGACTGCTTCCCAAATTTGTGCAAATCCTAGGCTGAATAGCTTCCTGCTGGGAAAATTTGTGGAAATATTGCTAGGAGGGATGGCTGGTAGGATTGCGCAATCCTGGAGCCTAGCAGGCTGTTAGAGAGGATTGCACACTTTCTGGAGGGAAGGGTGGTTTCCCTCCAGAAATGCACAATTTTCAAGGGGAAGTTGCTCAGCCTGCAACTAGACGAAGTCCGGGTGACTAGCCTGTGAAGGGAAGAGATCAAACTGTGATCGATAGGCCGCCTTTGAGAAAGAAAGACACTAAAGATTGAGGACTTGATGAAGCAAGGCTAGCTGCTGTGAAGGTTGGTAGGGAGGCTCCAAAACAGGCTAAGGAAAAATTTTGAAGGGTGGTTTTAGCCGGTACAACACCTTCTTATCACCTTCATAGCTATTCTCAAGTTTTTCCCAAACATTTATTGTTGATTTACAATGTGTACCTTTTATCATATCATTCTCACTAAGCCCTGCCAAAATAACATTTTTGACATTAACAATGTCTTGAAAAATATTATTTCCATTAGGGTCTAAAAGTATAACATCAGGAAAATCATATATGGTAACCAAAGTAGAATAAACATGAACCCATAAACTCATCAGATGCCCCTGCATTCTCATATTAGATAAATTGTATTTCTCACCATAAGAAACTAGAAGCTTCACATCATGGATAGCCATTGTCCCTTCTCAGTCTCTCCTTTCATCAGTCATGCTACAACAAAGGAGACATATCTGATATCAATTGTTATACAAAAGAAATATTAATATGGGAGGGTGGGGTGAATCAGTATTACGAAAATCTTAAAAAAAATTCTACAATCAAAACTTATTCAGATATCCACTTCATTAAATGCAACAAGATCATGAACATGAAAAACAGAAACAATCATCACATGTAGACACTTGAATTTATGTGGAAAAATACCCCTGCAGGGAAAAAAACCAACGAACTGTTTGATTCTTCTTATTATTATATATTGGTTAAAATATTCTAATTTACATTGCATTAGCTAGCTACCACTAGCAATGAAGTGCACACCCCTTGACTGAAATGAGAAATGTTGGCCACAACCAAGTTGGAGGACCCACTCTTATAATATAAAAGCAACATGCACTTAGCTTGAATCCCCTACTCCAAGTACAAACAATTATACAACAAGATAATATAATTTAGAATTGAAAACATTGTTTCATAAATAAAACTAGCATCAAATAAGCACATACATTCAACTACAATTTCACACTCCAAATGAGAGAAAAAATCTCTCCACACACACTCTTAAAACTAATCCTCAATATCTACACACAACTCTAAAACATTGCTGATGAATACTTTCTAAAGAACACTGCAATACTAAAGCTTTGAACTAACTATTGCAATCATTGGTTTGTGCACTTTCTCTACATGCATACTCACTCACTCACGCTACTAGAGAACAAACCAAAACGAGAAGCCTTTCTTTTCATATATGTAATTTCTAGAAATGGTTAAATCAATAAATTCTTTAGATGATGGAGCTTTCCAAAAAACTTTTCACATGCTTCATATTTGTGAGATAGGCTTCTTGATGAAATCAAACCACTTACTCGACTACCATTTTGATATTTTCAACTTTGATCAACTTCTAGAGGCCCCACGACTTGTCGCGACCTTTTTATGTAAAATTATGACCATAAGCTTTGACAAAATAAAAAAAATCCAATTTTGCACACAAAATTTGGATTAAATTCCATGTTTCCTTTCATTCGCACAGACAAGCGTGTGAAAATTTGACTAGGGCCTTTTAGTCGCATGTATACGCCATCATCTAGGGGAGTTGGGCAGAGCATAATCTAAAACAAAAATATTGCCGTCAAACTTGTTACAGAGCTTCACGGGGTCGATATGACCTTTAAACCATCCTTCCAAGTGCAACTTGACATCAAGAAACCAAATGCATGACTCAAGAAGACTCCACACACAACATCAACTAAAATTAAAGAAAAGTTGTAGCTTAGCTTAAGATGAGGCCTTATTACCTCAAGACACCTCTTCTATAGACCTTCTGAGACTATGGAAACACTTTACATTAGCATGCAATCCTTAACAAGTGTACAACAAACTGAAGATGATACATAGGGATTCATGAGTACATGACTTATAATAGGTGACATTAATGGCAACAAAAACATGTCAACAACTCTAAAACAAGCATGAAAAAATTTGGTAGTGTGTTTGGCAGAATGGACAAGTTTAAAGGTATATTTAGTAGAAATTCCAAACTTGGGAATTCACAAAAATTAGATAGTCTCAACTAAATCCTAATAAAACTCTAGAATTTCAAAATTTGAGTAGCGAAGCTCATTTTTATAAGAAAAAATAGTTAACGAGAGTACGGAACCTTGGTGAGAACTTTCAAAAGACTTAATTGAATAGGAGAAAGGAAAAAAATAATATATTCATGCAATGATTCAACAACAATTTAACTAAATTCAATTCCAAAAATAGTAGTCCAAAATTCTTTAAAAGAAGAATTCAATTTGAAATTTGATAAATGGTGTTAGCGAGATTGTTGGTGTGTTCAATGGTGAAATATTGCTAGTGTTGGTAATGGTGGTTTTGATGATTGTTTGAGAGATGAATTGAATTATTTTGTCAAATGAATGGCTTCATGATTTTTGCTTGAAAATAGATGAAATATGAATTATTGAGGACATGCAAGTTGTAGGTTGTAGATCAAGGGTTATATCTCCTTGAGTAGTTTCTGGTAAAAACTTAGGGGTTGTAACTCATTTTCAGTTGTAGTAGATAAACCGAGGAGTAGTTGCTTACTACTGGTTGTTGCCAAAGAACTCTATAATAGCAAGTTGTAGCTTTCCATGTGATGAAGTTGAAGGAAATATTTGAAGAATTTGGTTTTTTATCATTATGATACTTATGTTATACCTTTTCATGTTTATGTGAACAAATTCTTGGAAATTGTATTGGTTTTCTAGTATCATTGCATGTGGAATTTTTTTTAAATTCCTACAATACTAATTCACCCCCCCTCTAATTATTATCCTTGTTTCTAACAATTGGTATTAGAGCAACCAGGTTCCTTCAAGATCAGTTTAATAATTGGAAGGAATATCAAGGACAATTGTAATCTACGAAGGAGGATTTACCAATAGGGCACCTATTTTCAATATAAATAACTATGTCTTTTGAAAAGTGAGGATGAACACCTATATTCAATCACTTGGAGTTGATGTATGGGATGTTTTGAAAGAAGAGTATCAAAATCCTCTGTAATGATTACTAAATATCAAAAGATGGAGTTCACATGTAATGCATGTAGAAATTCTGCAAATTCTCTACAAATATCGCTCTAAGACTATGTAGAAAATATGACTGTAGATTAACCCGATAATGCAATATACCAAATCAAAATACTATAACATACTTCTAGTATCAATTTCCTTTGAGGAAGCTTAAAGATTGAGCAAGATCAAGTTGAACACATATAACAAAAGAAGAAGAATCAATGCACAACACACATGAAAATACTTTGGGGAAAGCCTCAGTTAAAAACCCCACTATCTGTATTATCATACAAGGTGGAAATACATAGGAATAATACAAAGTATTAGCTCTCACAGCTAGCCAACTCTTAGTGTGATCCTCACAAATGCTCACAGGCAATCAAAGCTTCTCATAAGCCTTCTCCTCTACCCTCCAAGCTCCTATTTCCTTGCGTTGTTCCTCTGGGATGAACTACTCCAACCAAGTGGAAAACTAACCTCACACCCTATCAGAACTGCACAATCCTCAAGGAACCTTACCTTGATTGCATGCATGAGTTTCCTTTATAGGAAAACACATGCAACTGATAGGACATTGTCCTTGTCTTTAATCTCAACTAGATCTTTCTATGAATAGACATGCATGAGTTCCTAATGAGGGAATCTTCAGTTTTTTGGAGTACACTGGTTGAGTGCATACATGCATCAACTAACGGATAACTCACAATTAGTTCCTCAAACAGTTTGGAACTAATTTAACTAGACTTAACTTAGTAAACTGAGCTAACTAATTACAACTCAAATATAACTCAATCTTATCTCCTTAATTAAGGGATAATCTCCTTAATTTAAGGGATAACTGTTGCATCACTTCAGAAAGACTTCTAACTTGAATTTCTCCAACTAATTAATCCATAATGAATTAATTAATGATTTCCAAGTAGTTGGTGAGACTAAATTCGATTTTATTTCACAATTTTAATTTAAGGACAAATTAAAATTGGAATATTCTTGTTGCTATATTTCAACACTCCCTCTCAGCAAGAAAGATATTATCTACCACCCCGATCCTGTCTCTATGGAACTCAAATTTACACTTTGACAATGCCTTTGTCAAAATGTCAGAATCTTGCTCCTCTATCGAAATATACTACAACAAAATGATCCTCCTAGCTACATAATCTCTGAGATGATGATATCAGATGTTGGTGTGCTTGGAGTTATCATGAAATATTGGATTCTTAGTGATTTTGATACAACTCTTATTATCACAATAGATCACAGTTGGATCCATCCTCTAATCAAATAAACCAACTAGTATTTTCCACATCCAGATGACCTCACATGCTGCCTGACTTGCAACCATGTATTTATCCTCTGCCGATCTGAGTGGAACTGACCTATGTTTCTTGCTGTACCAAGAAACTGCCACTGACCCAAGGCTGAAAATACCTCCTGATGTGCTCTTCCAATCTGATGGACTCCCTGCCCAATTTGCATCAATGAAGCCTTGTAGCTTCACTCCCTCTGTCTGCCTCTACCATAATCCATACTGAGATGTGCTTTGAGGTATCCCAATACATGCTTTGCCACCTTCCAAAATGTCTTGGTAGGCTGAACCATCGCTTGACTCAACTAGTTCACCGCATAGCACAAATCTGGTCGTGTGTTCACTAAGTACATCAGTGAACCCACAAGCTTCCTGTACATAGTAGCCTCCATTACTTCTCATGAAGTAGCACCCCCCTTCCTCAAGTTACCTGCTAGAAGAGTCAGCATGGGCTTACACTTCTCCATGTGGAATCTCCTGAGTTTCTCGTTGGCATACTTGCCCTGAGACACAAACAACTCCCCATCCTTCTGCCACACTTCCATTCCAAGGAAGTAATACATGAGACCCATGTCTTTTGTCTTGAATTCTCTTGCAAGGTCCTCCTTGCAAGACATGATCAACTGATAATCACCAGTCAATATGAGATCATCAACATAAAGAACAATGATCAATAGCTTACCTTCCACCACGATGATGGACAGGTTCTCATCCACTTCACTCTTTCTGAAGCCCAACCCTGTGAAGTAGTTGTCTATCCTGGTGTACCAAGCACAAGGTCCTTGCTTCAGCCCGTACAATGCTCTCTTGAGTTAGAACACATGCGACTCACAATCGAAGGTCTCAAAACCTTTCAGCTACTCCATGTACACCTCTTCCTCAATCTCACAATTGAGGAATGCAATCTTCACATCCATCTGATGGATCATCCAATCCATATTTGTTGATAGTGCCAACGTAGATCTGATAGACAAGTACCTTGCAATAGGTACAAAAGTCTCATCATAGTCAATCACCTCGACGTGTGAAAAGCCACGGGCAACAAATATTGCCTTATGCTTCTCCACACTACCATCAACAACTTAATTTACCTTGTAAAGCCAATGGGAACTCACAACTGACTTGTTCTCCAATCTTGGAACCACGTCCCAAACACTGTTACAAGCTATGGAGTCATACTCTTCCACCATAACATCAACCCAAATTAGCTGCTGCAATACTTCCTCAAAGGAAGATGGCTCGGTCTCAACACATTCCCCAGCCAGGGCCATGTATCCAGTGTACATCTCAGGTGACCTCTTCTGTCTGCGTTGAGAATATGGTGCTCCCACATTATCTCTTGCATCCTTCAACAATCTGTCGGCTTCTCTTGTGCACTTCCTTCCATCTCTGGAAGACTCCGCTTGAGTGGATGTCTCCACTCCTGGAACCTCTGCATGCAGCTACTCCGCATCAGTCTGAGGCTCCTCCTCCTTAGGAACCTACAGTTCCTCCACATGGTGTAGTTGGAGCTCCCTCTCAAGGGAAACTTGCATGGGCTTCCGCTCATCAAACTTGAGATCTCTGTGAACCACTGTCCTCCGACTAATAGGCAAGTACCCCTGATAGTTGTGAGGTGTACCAGTGTACCCCACAAGAATCCCCAACTCTACTGTCAGCTCAAGCTTCTTCCATGCATCCTTTGTCACATGGAAATATACCAATGAGCCAAAGATCCTAAAGCGACCCAAATATGGTCTCTTACCAGAGAAAGCTTCCTCTAGTGTCTTCATCCCATGTATGTGATACGGGCTTCCATTATGAAAATATATTGTTGTGTTGCATGCCTCAGCCCACAAGTGAAGTGGTGGGCCTTGGTCATGCAACATCGCCCATGCTACCCCTACAATAGTTCTATTCTTCCTCTCAGCCACCCCATTCTGCTGTGGGTTATGAGCTGTTGTCAACTCTCGTTTAATTCCTTTCACTGCACAGAAGTTCTTAAACTCTTGAGAAACATATTCTCCACTGTTATCACTTCTCAGCGACTTGATCTTCTTCCCTGACTCTTTCTTGACCAAAGCTTTGAACTCACAAGGCTTTGAGAAGGTTTGGTCCTTCTTTTGCATGATAAATCCAACATTTATGAGAAAAATCATCAATGAAAATCACATAATACCTTTGCTTCGTAGTGGATGCTGTCGAGAATGGTCCACACACATTAGTATGAACTCGCTCTAAGATTTCCTTTGCTCGACTGTCTTGATCATGAAAGGAAGACCTGGTGTACTTTCCCAAGGTACAACCTTTGCATATGTCAACTTGCTCAAATTTACCTTTGGGAAGTCCTGTAGATATCTGTTTCATTATCTTCAAAGCCCCATGATTTAAATGGCCCAACCGCCTTTGCCACAACTCGCCAATGTCTTGGCTTTGCACCAATTCTTCTTTCGTACTCAATGTTGCACAATCATCTACCTCTAGTTTATAGAGATTCTTCACCCGAATCCCTATCCTCTTGGTATGACTCATGGCTATGTGTCTTAGGAACACCTTTCCATTACAGAAGACAACATTGTATCTTTTGTCCTCCAACATCGTGACTGATACCAATTTCTTCTTCAGTCCAGGCACATACTTCACATCTCTCAAGGTGATAGGAACTCCATGCTCCCTATGAAAAGAAACTGTGCCCACTCCTAAAACACCATACTTTACGTGCATCTTAAGGTCTTTCTCCTCCAAGGTACTGAATAAACTTTTATCACCGGTCATGTGGAATGAGGCTCCACTGTCAATATACCAGACACAACCCATCATCGACAACACCATGCATGCGATGAGGGTAAAGTCCATTTTGAACTGAGAGGCTAATGCCTCACCTTCTGATTCTTCCAAGGATCCCTTCTTGGACTTCTTTGATGGGAAATTAGTTGCATAATGTCCCATCTCCATTGAAGTATGATATGAATTCGATTTGCACCTGCAACCCTGGAATTCAAACTTCAAATTCTCTTCTGAGTATACTGTTCAAAGCTTCGATAAACTTGGCTTCGATACCATGTAGAAATTATATAAATTCTCTACAAATATCGCTCTAAGACTATGTAGAAAATATAACTGTATATTATCCCGATAATGCAATATACCAAAGAAAAATATTATAACCTACTTCTACTATCAATTTTCTTTGCAAAAGCTTAAATATTAAGCAAGATTGAGCTGAAAACATATAATAGAAGAAGAAGAATCAATGCACAATACACATGAAAATACTTTGGGGAAAGCCTCAAATAAAAAAACCACTATATCTATTATCATACAAGGTGGAAATACATAGGAAGCATACAAAGTCTTAGCTCTCACAATTATCTAGCTCTCAGTAAAATCCTCACATATGCTCACAAGAAATCAAAGCTTCTCACAAGCCTTATACTCTACCCTCCAAGCTCCTATTTCCTTGCCCCTCTGGGATGATCGTCTCCAACCAAGTGGAAAACTAATCTCACACCCTGTCAGAACTGCGCAATCCTCAAGGAACCTTACCTTGACTGAATGCATGAATTTCCTTTATGGGAAAACACATGCAATTGATAGTACATTGTCCTTGTCTTTAATATCAACTGGGCCTTTCTCTGAATAGACATGCATGAGTTCCTGATGAGGGAATCTTCAGTTATCTAGAGTACACTGGTTGAGTGCATGCATGCATCAACTTATGGATAACTCACAACTAGTTCCTCAAACATTTTGGAACTAATTTAACTGGACTTAACTTCATAAACTGAGCTAACTAATTATAACTAAAATATAACTCAATATTATCTCCTTAATTAAGGGATAATCTCCTTAATTTAAGGGATAACTGTTGCATGACTTCAGAAAGACTTCTAACTTGAATTTCTCCAACTAATTAATCCATAATGAATTAATTAATTATTTCCAAGCAGCTGGTGAGACTAAATTTGATTTTAATTCACAATTTTAATTCAAGGACTAATTAAAATTGGAATATTCTTGTTGCCATATTTCAACAATGCAAAGTCCATGAATGCACTCCATGCTAGCCTACCTGAATCATAACTTATTATGTTTATGGACTACACAACTGTGAAAGCTATTTGGGACAAGATGAGTAGATTCTATGAAGTAGAAAACAAGGTAAAGTAAGGAACTTAAATGTTTTAGAATGCATTTTGATTATTTAAATATGCATGATGATCAAGAGAACCAACCAAATGAGCAACCTTTCTTCTCATATTTGTAATTTCTAGAAATGGTTAATTCAATAAATTCTTTATATGATGGATATTTCCCAAAACCCTTTCACATGCTTAAGGTTTGATTAAGATAGATTCTTGACCAAATCAAGTGACTTACTCCACTACACTTTTGATATTCTCAACTTTGATCAACCTCTAGAGGCCCCACAACTTGTCTTAACCTTTTTCTGTAAACTTCCAACCATAAGCATTGCCAAAAATAAGAAATCCGATTGAGCACACAAAATATAGAGTAAATTGTGTCTTTCCTTTTAGTCACACAGAAAAGCCTGTGAAAATTTGAGTAGGGCCTTTTAGTCGCATACATAAGGCATCATCTAAGTGATTGTGGAAGAGAATAATGTGAAACAAAAAAGATTGCCCTCAAACTTGCAAAAGAGCTTCAAGGAGTTGATATGACCTTTAAACTATCCTTCCAAGCCCAACTTCACACTAAGAAGCCAACTGCATGACTCAACAAGACTCCTCACACAAAATCAACTAAAATTCAAGAAACATTGTAGCTCAACTTCAAATGAGGCCTTAATACCTCATGATACCTCTTCCACATACCTTCTAAAATTATAAAAACACTTTTCATCAACATGAAAACCCTCAAAAAGTGTACGACAGACTGAAGATGATACATAGCGACTCATGAGTACATGACTTACAACAGGTGATGTCAATGGAAACATAAACATGCAAACAACTCTAAAACAAGCATGAAAAAAATTCGCAGTGTATTTGGAAAAATGGGCAAGTTTAAAGGTATATTGAGTAGAGACACCAAACTTGGAAATTCATGAAAATTAGAAAGGCTCAAATAAATCCCGATAAAATTCTAGGATTGCAAAAATTGAGCGATTAAGCTCAGTTTTTAAAGAAAAAATAGGTAACGAGAGTATAGCTACTTGGTGAGCACTTTGAAAAGATTTAATTGAATGGGAAAATGGAAAAAAAGAAGAGATTCATGTAAAGATTCAAGACCAAGTTCACAAAATTCAATTCCAAAAATAATAGTCCAAAATTCTTTAAAAGAACAATTGAAATTAGAGTTTGAGAAATGGTGTCAACAAGGTTGTCGGTAATGTTTTTGGTGTGTTCATTGGTGAAGTATTTCTAAAGTGTTGGTAATGGTGGTTTTCGTGAGCATTTGAGAGATGAATTGAATTATTTTTCAAAAGGAATGGATTCATGTTTTTTCCTTGAAAGTAGATGAAATATGAATCATTGAGGTCATGCAAGTTGTAGCGTGCAAATCAAGGGTTGTATCTCCTCCAATAGTTGATGATAAAAAATTTAAGGGTTGAATCTCGTTTCATTAGAAGTAGGTAAACTAAGGGGTTGTAGATCATTTTTAGTTGTAGTTGATAAATCAAGGAGTAGTTTCTTACTACTGGTTGTTTCTAGGGAACTCTATAATAGAAAGGTGTAGCTTACCATGTGAAGAAATTGAATGAAACATTTGAAAATTTTAGTTTTTTATCATTATGATACTTATTTTATACCTTGTCATGATTATGTGAACATATTTCTAGAAATTTTATTGGTGTTCTAGTATCATTGCAAGTGGAATAAATTTTTGAAATTCCTACAATATTGATTCACCCCCCTCTCAGTGTTATCCTGGTTTCTAACAATTGGTATTAGAGTAACCGGATTCAAGATTAGTTTAATAGTTGGAAGGAATATGAAGGACAATGACAATATATGAAGGAGGATTTACCAATAGGGCACCTATGTTCAATAGAAAAAAAATTGTCTTTTGAAAAGTAATGATGAGGAGCTATATTCAATCACTTGGAGCAGATGTATGGGGTGTTTTGGAAGAAGATTAATATCAAAATACTTTGCAATGATTACTAAATATTAGAATATGGAGTTCACATGTAATGTAAATTCCATGAATGCACTGAATGCTGGCCTACCTAAATCAGAACTTGTTAAGTTTATGGATTGCACAATTACGAAAGCTATTTTGGACAAGATGAGTAGCTTCTATGAAGGAGAAACCAAGGTAAAGTAAGGTAAACTTAAAGGTTTTAGAATGCATTATGAGTCTTTAAATATGCATGATGATGAAGACATTGCAAAGTACTTCCTAAGAGTTGATGAAGTTGTAAACACTATAAGATGGCTTCATGAGAAACTCGAAGAACATGTAGCAGTTCAAAAGGTGTTTAGATCTCTCTCTGAGAGATTTAATCCGAAGGTTTTAGCCATTGAGGAGATGACCAATTTTAAAACTCTCACTCCGGATCAACTAATTGGTACACCCACTCACTGTGAGATGAGAATTTCTAATGCCAAGCCTATAGTAAAAGAGTCATCCTTCAAAGTAGATTAAAAGCCCAAGCAAGATCATGATTATTCATGTTGTGAATTAAATGAAGAAGAAACCATTTTTTTTAGGAAGCTCAATATAGGCTCAGGAAAATATAAAGGTAAGTTACCATTTAAGTGTTTTCATTGTGGAAAAGTTGGTCACTATACTTCCAAGGGAACTGAAAAGAAGAAGAAAGAATATGATCCAAGAGAAAAGTTTTCAAAAGTGAAAAAACATAGGAAGAAGGCCAGAAAGAAAAATATTATACACTCAAGATTCCAAGTCATCTGAAAGTGAAGGCAACCAATCCTTTTATGAGGATAAAGATGATGAAAATAAAAAAGTTTTCATGCTTATGACCATATGTTATAGACATTTTTGTGCCTTACAGCATGAAGCATGAAATGTCAATAATCTAAGGGATCCAAAGTCCCTAAACATGTTGTTCTTACCCCTAGAGGAACAAGGTCAGCAAACCACAGCACTTCAGATCAGTTCTCCACCTGAAAACACTAAAAAACAAGCAATTTCAGGATCATGTCAACTGCTCCACTGAGCATCTGCGCTGAATGTCAACTGCTCCACTCTGTACCTGCGCTGAATGTCAAATCTAATGAAGGCTACCTGCGCTGGGCGAGATTGGCCAAGTGGCACAGTCATTCTGCAAGGTGTCAGGTGCCCAGGAAGCTTCTAAAATGACACTTGGATCAGCAAATTCGCCCTATGATGAGTAAGAGGTCCTTAAACTCCAAGTGGAAGCTAGGATCTCCAAGTGGACTCAAGAACTGGAGTATAACTGAAGAGGGAGAGGACACAAGTCAACTTCATGTCAGTCTCAAGCTGACTCATCCTTTCTCCAAATATCCTATATATAGAGCTCTCTCATGAGGTCTAAGGAGGCTGGAATTTTGTGAATGTAAGGAAGTGCTGTTGGTTTGTGTATAGAACTATTGGGTGATTGCTTTGAAGGAGGTGAAGAGGAGATTTCTTTCTGCTGGGAAGTGTTGCTGGATTGGGCCTCTTATGGTTGTAACACTCTCAGAACTTTACTTCTTCCATTAATAAAGCATTTGAGGTTCTTCTATATGCATGTATTTTAATGGTGTATTGATGCTTGTATATTTGATTTATTCTAATCCTTGAATCAATTATGGATGTATGCTTCTTGTAGTTTCCCTTTCTTGTGCTTTTGCAGGATCTTTGTGTAGCTGGGCCAGTGAAAGAGCAAGGAGCTGGGAGCAAGCGGCAAGGAGAGAAGACTGGATCAACACTAGCGAAAGACATCGGTTGGTGGATCTCTTTCTCCCCTATTTACTTTCATAAAGAAGAAATCTTAGATAGCTTTACTTTCAGTTGTTGCTGAGGTACTATCACCCTTAGAGTGGGATAGGGTCATTCTGTATTGGATACCTTTCCCTACAACAAATTGGCGACTCCACTGGGGATCGTATCTTGTTGGTTGTTTGTGTTTTTTGCTATTCATTTCATAAACAAAGGGAGTACCGAATCGAACTGTGTTTGAATCTTTCAAATGCAAAGTAGAGGGCAGCTACTCTGGCTCAGTTTCTGGGCAAGTTTATGATTTGAAGAGCTGATCCACAAGGACTCTAATAAGCTCTTAGTGATAGCTTTTCATCCTCCTTGTCATCCCTTAGTGTGTCCTTGACTGATAGCTTCTGATTTGAGCAAAAACTGTGAATTTTTGAGCAATCTGTGACCCAGAAACTGAGAAAAACGAAAGTTTGAATCTTCAGTGCAGGTGCTGTGAAGGCAGTCTACATTTCAGCGTAGTTCCCGAAGGGGCTACCTGCGCTGAATGTCAAACTGACAGTGTACCACCTGCGCTGAACCAGTTTTGCCTAGTGCTATTGGGGTTCCCTGCTGTTCATTACCCTATTTTCACCCTTGTTTTTGCAGCCTGTTACCAGTCAATGTACCTAACTAAAACCAACTTTCCTTGCCACTATTCTGCCTCGGTTGTATAAAGAAACTGTGTTTGTTCTTTGTGTATTTCTTGTATCATTTGCAGTTTCCCATAACGAAAGTGAACTAGTCTTGCTGTGGCCTCTTAGGTCTAGACCTGTGATTAAGTGTCGTTTTGATCTTAAGAGTTAGTTTATTTGCTGTTCATAGCTGATTGAGCTTTTGCTTTCATCATATGGTTTGAATTTATATATTTCTAGTGTCGAAAGAAGTAAATCTTAAGGTGTCTTTTGATTTTGGACAAGCTTGTTTGCTTTCACTTGAAATTGAATTCGAAATTATACAACAGCTTTCTTTTTTGTATCGCACAAACATTAAGAAAGAGAAAAGAAATACCTGCATTTTGCATTTTGCATATAAGTTTGTATGTTGATTTAGGGAAAAAGTGCATTAGTGTATGCTCTTTGATCTGTGTGAAAAGATTTTGTCTCTCTTTTCCCTCAGTAGTTAAGATTTTCATAAGTCGAAAAGATTGAAAAAGCTTGCTTCTCATCTTAGACTGCATTTAGGAATTTGTATCAAACATCTCGTGGTGAACCTTGAAAGGCAAACTTTAAAAAGATCAACTTAAAATATATTGAATGAACATAACAACGCTTTGAAACATAACGCAAACACATAGAGGTCTAAGTTAGAGACGTGTTCCGGCGTCGTTAAACGTAGTGACTGTCGATCTCGACGAAGGTGGGTGATTCCTCCTGAGAGTCGGTGGCACTAATACGGACTTGTGCTCCAATGTACCGTCGCGTATATATTGGGAGACCCCTATAGGCATATATCTTTTATCCATAGGAAACCGTGTCGGCCGCCCTACTGATCGCAATGCAGTGAACACAGCATTCACGAAGATCGACCACTCGTACCGTAAAACGTATTCTGTGGTTTTGCGAAAGGTTTGGCACACCCTCTGCCTAGATCTCCAGAGCAGTTTCTTTTGGCCTTTTTCAAACTCTATAACTGAAAAATTCCAACCGAGCATTTGTCACTTCGGGCTCGTTAATACATTGAAGGAGACTAGAGTCATCTTTAGCTTTTTCTCGACTCTTTAAAACTGAAAAAGCAAGTTGTGTCTAAAGCGTCGTTATAAAATTTATTTTAAGCGGAATAATCATCACCTTTCCCTCGTTGATCTTTGAAGTTAGTCCACCACAAGTGGAAGTTCCTGTAGAATCGCTAAGAAATCTTTTGGATAGACTAGATATGTCTGAACAACCGTCGACATCTAGGACTGTGTCGTCCGACACAGCAGCAGCAGAGCCTCCTACTGCTACTCCAACGATGTTCGCTGGTATACCATCTGTCCCGGCAAATTGTCAACAACAAGCCGGAGTCCCATCAGGGACGACGACATGGTTAGTTCCTATTTCTTCATCCGGATTATCATCTGGTATTTCTTATGTTGAAACTCAACAAACTGATCCAATGTGTCTTCAAAGGCCAATTTACCCTTTAAGTACTGGATTTCCACCATATGGAGGGCAGTATGCTCTTTCATTGTTCCCTCCCAGAGAACAACCATATGGGAGTTTACAACAAAGTTCAGGTCAAACTGGAATTACATCCAGCGGTTGGGTACCAATATTGCCTCAGCAACCAGGGGTTGTATATTCAATGCAACCAGTACACCTTGTGTCGAATATTCCCACCATACCTGCTATAATGAATGTGTCGCAAGTCTCAACGACTCAATCACAATCTCAGGGTAGTGCCTCCTTATCTGGAGCGACTCAGGCTCAAACAAGTACTGTGACTCCTCATCCTGGTCAATCATCCAGTATTGGTCAACAGCAAATGGTCCAACAACCAGAGCTGGTTCAATCTCAACAACCGCCATTCCAACAATCATATCAAGGACCTGAGCAACAAGTCTTTGTAAGTAATGGGCAACCATGCTATAATGGTTATGCCCATCAACCTTGTCAAAGTTGTCAGCATTATGCTGGTCTGCAAAGACCCATTGCTCAGGCGATACCATCTTATCCTGGATATGCTTCGCCTAACCTGAACCAACAGTTTCCCTTTGTAGCAACTCTAGAACTACCAAATCTAAACTGGCTGACGAATGATCCAATTGCTTATGCCCCTTGGTGGCCAGCGATTCCGCATAAACTTCCGTCAGACATTCCTAAATTTAATGGAAATCCGGGTGAAGATCCATCGAATCATGTGATGACATTCCATCTATGGTGTTCATCAAACACCCTGAATGATGATTCGATACGTCTTCGCCTCTTTCAGAGGACGTTAACGGGTCCGGCGGCAAAATGGTACATTGAATTGCCTAGAGCTTCGTTCGACAACTTCAGTACCTTAGCCACAACCTTTTTAACCCATTTTCAATTACCGATAAGGTATGAAACGGGAACAGAACTCCTTACCAAATTCAAACAGATGACTTCCACCCATATATCTGATCATATACATGAGTGGCGACGTCGTCGTAGGATGGTAAAAACATACGTTCCCGATCAGCTATTAGCTGAATGGTTTATCAAGTCATTACTTCCTGCCATCACGGAAGATGTGGCAAAGGGGGGAGTCGTAACGGAAGAGCAAGTTATTGCTCGTGCGCAATATCTGGACTTAGTTTATACTCAGTCTGGCACGCTCTACGACAAAATACCTGACGCCCCTAGACCGGAATTCTCAATTCCTCCTCCTCCTAAATCAAACAATGACTCTCGCGCCGGCGATGGCGTGTTTGGCAAACACAAAATTTCTAGTCAAAATGCAAATGAAGAACTTCTTGCCTCGGAAGTAAATGCCATGTCGACCGACAAGGGAAAACAACTGAAGCAACCAGGGGGTAAGAAGAAAAAGATGGGGAGAAAAAGGAAACCCCCGGCAGGGTGTCATATATGCGATGAGGATCATTGGACAAAAGATTGTCCACATATAGCTGAAGTTAAGAAACTCTTCAAGAGTTCAAAAACCCCAGCAGTATTAATTGATCCATTTCCTAATCCAGGTCAAAATCTGGTTGCTAATCAAAATGTTTCCCGATCCCAAGTGCTTATGTTGTCTACCTCAAAGTAGCAGAATAATGCTTTCACAAGGAATAAAGATTACGGGAATCCACGGCTGTCGAATAACAAGGCTAATGAACAACCTAATAGTTCGATGACAACTTTGACCAAAGTTGTGCCACCCATCATTCCTGAACCAATGATAAAGTTGCCAAAAGGAGTAGTACACAAATCGACATTTAATCCTCATGCCAAAATAGCACAGAATTATAATATAATAGAGGACCTGGCCCAATCGCCGTCCGCTATGTCGACACTTGAGGTACCGCAAAATTGCCCCTCCCAAGAGCAAACTTTATTATCAGCAATAGGTGGGATTGGCCCAATGGATTCCAATCTTGTGGCCTTTGATCATAAAGGATATGACCCTAAGTTACCAGCTCAACTAGCTTTCCTTGTTCAAGTGAAAGCCCTCAACAAAACTGTTCATCGAACAATTATTGATGAGGGGGAATCTACATGTCTTATGTCGATGAGTTGCTGGAAAAATTTAGGCTCACCACCCTTGTCGAAATCGTCAACGACCTTAAAAGCGTTTGATGGACGATCATACACTCCATACGGGATTTTAAGTAACTTGCAAGTTGAACTGGGGGGCAAAACAGTAGAAGTCGATGTTGAAGTAATCGATGGAAACCTCGATTACAACATCCTACTAGGAAGGCCCTGGATATATGCCATGGCCGCAGTCATGTTGACCTACTTCAGGAAGATTGCATTTCCCTTTCAAGGAGGGATTACAGTCGTCGACCAACAAACTTTCCTCCCCGACAGTTCACAAGTTACGGGAAGCATTCCAATGATCCATGGAAGCGATCATTCGCTTCAAAATGTTGGAGTAGGTCTCCTAAAAGACCCTACCTTAATGGGTACTTTTGCCCTACCGCCTGCAAGAAATCTGGCAAAAGTGGCCACAGTGGAAACCTACAATATGAAATCTTCTATATCTAATGGATTCAGAAGATTCCTAAACACTTTGTCAGCATGGATCATCGCCCTAATGGAAATACTGTAAATACAGTGGGCTCAGAGGACAGTTCTTATCTTGTGTCAACCTCTTTAAAAAATGAAACAAATCCCCTTTCTCAAAGGTAAACCTTCATTCCAACCACCGAGTTGAATGCAATGAAGCTTGTGGGGCATGCACCTCGATTTGCGTTATTATGCTGGGGGCATGCGAACTTATCTCCGAGCAGTTTTAGCGCATAGTTCATGCTCGTTAAAAAATAAACATAAGATTGAGCAGTGTTTTGGCGCATTCGAGCTCTTTAAAAAATGAACCCAGTACCGGTAAATAACCATGTGAGACCGTAAATTCATCAGCCATAAAAGCCTTGGTCGTATGTGCACCTACCGCCTTCACCTTTCATTTGGCCGATCGTTCACCTCCATATGATTGTTTACCCATTTTGAGGAACAGCTGTGAAGAGTGATTTCACCTAGCCATCCTTGTGACACTGCCGTGATTGGAAAATTCCAACCTGTACCTGGAATCTGCTGCTATCCCTGTTTATCACTCGTTCCACAAAAGACGAGTCTTCTTTGAGCTCTTTTCATCTGACTCGTAAAATATGAAAAGTTTTCCGAGTTTTGGCCTTCCAGCTCATTAAAGTGACCGGAAGAGCTATCCCTCCTCTAGATTTTAACCTTTTTGGACCTGAGGGATTATTGCACAAGAAGGTCGAGCGCTTGTTTTATTCGGCTCGTTAAAGTAATCGAAAACTCATCCCTTCTGTATTGTTTTATACTTTTTCGGACTTAAGGGATTAGATGACGAAAAAGGAATTTTGGAGTTAGCTTTCTGTACCTTTTCAGACTCTCTAAAAATGAAAAGGACCGAGTTTTCTTTGTCGTTAGACTCGTTAAAATGATTAAATAGCGACAAACTTGTCTTTAGACGAGAACGAGTTTCCCTATCGCTAAGCTCGTTAAAATATAGCGATGGGCTTGCCCGAAGGGCAGGTTATAGAACAAGCATATGTTATCCTCCTCAAGCTTGACAAAAATAAAGAGGTACTGGTCAGAAATGACTGGGGAAAAATTGGGAGAACCTCAAAGCTTTAATGGTAGCAAGTCGCTCTTGAACATGACATTTTGTCCTCCGTATCACATCGGGTTGGGTTGTTTCATTCACCGGTCTCATCACCATGGTCCTCGCCAAACCATCCACATTTGGGGTAATGCTACCGATCCATCACATCAGTGTCATTATATGTTCAAGAGATGTTGTTCAGAAAGAGTCAACCGTGTCCCATCCACTGCCATACATTATCCTTCATCCACCCATGATCGCCACCCTGAATCATATTTCACAGATTGTTTTCACCTCCACTAAAATCATTAACTCCGTTCCGTGTCACTGATGTGGGATTCATTAAGGCCCTCCTTTGATGGATCGCTTCTTGTCGACTTCAGCTCATTATCTGAGAAGTTCATCAAGGAACAAAACCCCCAGTACTTTGAAGCTTGCATGCCTCAATGGCAAGTTTCTCACTTCCGGCGACAGGTATACATCAATGACCTTCGACCAGAAGATTTTGCGTGGTGTTCGACGCCAAGTCCTTTATTCACACCACGTGAATTGTACTGCAGTACCTTGAGGGTCATTGTCATTATTGGTGATTCCTCTCGCGCTTGTTAACGGTTTACATTATTGACCGGTAATCAAGCAATGTCTTTCCATGTTCGACTTCAGCGCAATTCTCACATGGATCGACTTGTACTTAGAGTGAAGATCGAACGAGTTTGAAGACCCTGGATCTAGTTTCATCCATCCAGGCTGCGATATACATTCGGGATATAAAGACATTTGTTATGTACATCATTGCAGCAGATGATCATCCTACTCAAAGGATGATAATTTTAGCAGAGAATTATCAGTCTACCACCAGACGATCGTCTGTTCTATGTACCAAAATGTATTTATAAAGCTGAGCATGGGAATGCCCGCCTCAGCTAGATCATGAAAGCAGAATGAAAAATAATGTATTGTATTGTATTTTATTACAGGGCACCTCTCAGCGATTGAATGAACTTCGGATCCTCCTGATAAAGCATTTCACCCGATAAACGACCTCATACTTTAGGGGGCAACTGTTATAGACATTTTTGTGCCTTACAGCATGAAGCATGAAATGTCAATAATCTAAGGGATCCAAAGTCCCTAAACATGTTGTTCTTACCCCTAGAGGAACAAGGTCAGTAAACCACAACACTTCAGATCAGTTCTCCACCTGAAAACACTCAAAAACAAGCAATTTCAGGATCATGTCAACTGCTCCACTAAGCATCTGCACTGAATGTCAACTGCTCCACTCTGTACCTGCGTTAAATGTAAAATCTAATGAAGGCTACCTGCGCTGGGCGAGATTGGCCAAGTGGCACAGTCATTCTGCAAGGTGTCAGGTGCCCAGGAAGCTTCTAAAATGACACTTGGATCAGCAAATTCGCCCTATGATGAGTAAGAGGTCCTTAAACTCCAAGTGGAAGCTAGGATCTCCAAGTGGACTCAAGAACTGGAGTATAACTGAAGAGGGAGATGACACAAGTCAACTTCATGTCAGTCTCAAGCTGACTCATCCTTTCTCCAAATATCCTATATATAGAGCTCTCTCATGAGGTCTAAGGAGGCTGGAATTTTGTGAATGTAAGGAAGTGCTGTTGGTTTGTGTATAGAACTATTGGGTGATTGCTTTGAAGGAGGTGAAGAGGAGATTTCTTTCTGCTGGGAAGTGTTGCTGGATTGGGCCTCTTATGGTTGTAACACTCTCAGAACTTTACTTCTTCCATTAATAAAGCATTTGAGGTTCTTCTATATGCATGTATTTTAATGGTGTATTGATGCTTGTATATTTGATTTATTCTAATCCTTGAATCAATTATGAATGTATGCTTCTTGTAGTTTCCCTTTCTTGTGCTTTTGCAGGATCTTTGTGTAGCTGGGCCAGTGAAAGAGCAAGGAGCTGGGAGCAAGCGACAAGGAGAGAAGACTAGATCAACACTAGCGAAAGACATCGGTTGGTGGATCTCTTTCTCCCCTATTTACTTTCATAAAGAAGAAATCTTAGATAGCTTTACTTTCAGTTGTTGCTGAGGTACTATCACCCTTAGAGTGGGATAGGGTCATTCCGTATTGGATACTTTTCCCTACAACACCATAGACAATCTGGAAGCTAAAGCCATTAATTGTGATGGTGAAGAGGTAGAGGTAGAATTAGAAGGAGTGTTGTTCAATGCACATGAAGATACTGAAAGGTTGATAAATACAAATAAATCTTAGAAAGAGTTGTTGATCAAAGAAAAAGTTGAAGTTCTTGAACCATTACTCCTATCAATTGAAGACGGTAAGAAAATTCAAGAAATCTCAAATCAAAAACTTAGTCAAAAGAGTTAGGCATGTGAGAGGCTGGAAAGAGAAGTTGTTTTGGTGAGAAAAAATTTGGAAAATGAAAAAATCTAGTTGACATTTAATCAAAAGTTGTTAACAAAAAGTTTGGAAAGGGGAATGATAATTTAAATGAGCTTCTGGAAGCATAGAGAGTCTCCACAAATTCAATTGGTCTTCGATTTCAGGTTGAATCCATGTCAATAGTAGAATTCAAGGGAAAAGAAACCAATTACCTTTTTGCAAGAAGCCAAAATTGATAACAAAGTATCAACAAAATCATTCAATGCGGTAGCAATAAGAAAAAGAGAGTGCAAAACCCAATAGAAAACAACAACAATTCAATATGAAGAGAAATTTTGGTCAACAAAAGAGAAGTGTTGGAGAGACAAATATAAATGCATAGAGAGTAGCCCAATAAAGATTCATAAGTCAATTTTCTCCAAATTATGTGGATATATTTCTAGGCTATTATTTTACATGCGCCAATTATTGACATAACACAACAAATAGCAGGGTGAATTTATTATATAGGAAACTCATATCAAGAAGAAGAAATTATTAGACAATCAAACTTAGGATGAGTAGATATAGGTACAATGATTCATTCAAACCTTTGAATAATATAATTCAATGCTATAAATCTCAAAATTTTAGGCATAGAGCAACTGAGTGTAGATTCAAGAATTTAAGGTCCGATTTGGTTAATGAGAAAATCAAGAAAGAGCCCAAAGTTTGGAAAGAAAAAGAGAATCTAGAGTAGTGAAACATTTTTTTGTATGCTCAGAATGAAGGAATTCATTGGTATGTGGACAGTGGTTGTTTGAGACATATGTTAGTAGAAAAAAGTAAGTTTTTGTCTTCAAAACTAGTAGAAAAAGGCAATGCAATATTTGGTAACAATGCACCAGGCATGATTATTGGAAAAGGAACTGTTAATTTTTCCAATGGTAGATGCAATATTTTATTTGTTAATGTAGTGAAGCGCAATCTATTAAATGTGCCTCACATGTGTGACCAAGAATATGATGTACTTTTCAAGGCTAAAAATTGTTAAATCAAGTTTGTAGGCACTAGTGAAGTTGTAGCTAAAGCTATGAGAGGCAATAATGTATATGTTTTGAAAGAAACTATAGAGAAGTGCCTTATAAAATATTGATGAGAGTTGGTTGTGACATAGGAGATTTGCTCAAATAATTTTTTATTAGATAGTCAAAATTATATAAAAAAAATGGTGTCGAACATATATAAAAACTATACAAGCCTAGTAATATTATTTCCAAGTCTTTTTAGTTGTGTAAGAAATCTTGATTACCATTCAAGTCCAAGGAGATATCATCAACTAAGAAATTACAACTACTAGTCTACTTCATATGGACTTATGTGGACAATCAAGAATGTAGTAACACACATGTAAATTGTATTTCATGCTTATTATTGATGATTGAAGTAGAATGATGTGGGTTTCTTTTCTTAGAGATAAATCTGAAGCCTTTGATAAGTTTAAAGACTTCAAATCCATGGATGAGAATGAGACTCATCATAAAATCGAAAGCATAATATCTAGTAATGGAGGTGAGTTTATTTCAAAACAATTTGATGACTTTTTCTAGAAACATGGCATCAAAAGGTAGTTCAAATGGTAGTTGACTATAGTCGAGACTCCAAAATAGAATGGTATAGCAGAGATAGAAACAAATATGTACAACATTTATCTAGAGCCATGATGGGAGAAAGGAATGTTGAGCAAATGTTTTGAGTTGAAGCCAATCATACAGTAGTAATGATTCTCAACAAAGCTCACTTCAAGATGAACAATGACAAAACTCCTTATGAACTTTGGTAGGGCATACCTGTTATAGTCAAGCATTTCAAAGTTTTCTGAAGCAAGTGCTATATCAAGAGGAACGATGAAAATCTTGGTAAGTTTGATGAAGGGTTGATGAAGGTATATTTCTTGGATATTCTCATAACAATAAGGGCTATATGTGCTACAATTAGAATGAAAATAGAATGTCAAATTCGATGAATATGTTGAATCTAAAGTTAATCAACTACTAGTAAATACCACCTCCCTTGATACAATAAAAAATGATGATAAGATCGAAGAACCACTTTCATATGAAGACTATGAATACCCATCCAGTCCTGAAGACAAAGACCCTTCAAGGTATGTGGAAAAATATTATCCAACTAATCAAATTGTGGGTGATTTCAACACAAGTGTGTAAGATAGAAGGAATATTCTTAATACCTCTACATGAGCACTTGTAGCTCTTTTGTATATGGACAAACCCAATGATGTTCCACAAGCTAGTAAGGATGATTTTTGGTCAAAATATATGCATGAAGAATTGGATGAAATTGAGAAAAATCAAACATGGGAGCTTATTCCTTGACCAACAAATAATAATGTCATTGGCATAAAGTTGGGTTTCATAAATTAGTTGAATGAGGGAGTTCAAGTTGTAAGAAACGAGGCAATATTAGTGTACAAAGGCTATGCACAAATCAAAGGTCTGGATTTTGATGAAACTTTTTCTCTTGTTACTCTATTAGAGTCAATTAGAATGTTTTTAGAATCTGGATGTCAAATTCTCTTTCATAAATTGAGAGTTTCAATAAGGAGTTTATATAGAGCATACATATGGTTTTCTACTGAAAGATGAGGCTGATTATGTTTGCAAGCTAAATAAGGCCTTGTATGGTCTCAAGAAAGCCCCACGGGCTTGGTATTCCAAGTTGGACAACTACTTGTTCAAGTGTTGCTTCAAAAGAGGGAGAGTTGGCAGTAATTTATATGTCAAAACTAAAAATGGAAAATTGATAGTGGTAATTATCTATGTTAATGATATTATATTTGCTAGTGATTTAGATTCACTAACATGTTAGTTTGTAGTTGATATGAAGGCAAAATTTGAGATGACTATGCTTGAAGAACTCTTTTATTTCCTTATATTTCAGATTGCATAGACTTCCAAAGGAATTTTTATCTCAAAAAGTAAGTATCTGTTTGTTGGGTTGTGTTACTCTTTGCACGACTAGCCCATGTAGTGAACCGGAGGGTTAGAGGAGGGGTGAAGCCCCCCCACATTGTGTCGATTGCATAGTGGGGGGGTCACGGGGAGGTTTTGAGTGGGGCGGGTAGCACCCCTGTACGGGATCTGGGGCAATGCCCTAGGAAATTTTTTTTTGGACCACATATTAGGTTGGGCATACCTACTTATGGTTTTGTGCATGATTTTCGCACATGGTTTTGGACGCGATGGTTTTCAGTCCATGGTTGGATGCGATGGCTTTTGGTCCATGATATTGGATTCTTCAACATGTATAAATATGTATTGTAACATTGAAAGGAACATAATGAAAAATCAAGTTGGTAGTCCCAGTTTTGGGATCCAGGGGAAATCTCTGTGTATACGTGTTTTATGTGTTATGCTCTCGCATTGTTTATTTTCTATGTTTTAGAATTCATATCTAGGTAATTTATGTATGGGGTTAAAACCTACATTTGGTATCAGAGCTGTTTGGGCTTCAAGGGGATGCCTTTCTTGCTAAGGGGTTTCGCTCGGGCCTGTGGTAGACCCCTTTCGGTGGGAGATCTGTGGGATTGATTCTAGTGGTGAAAGAAGATGGCGAGCAGTGGAAAGATAGAGATACAGAATTTAATGGTTAGAGTTTTGAGTTGTGGAAACTCAAGATGGAGGATCTGTTGGTGGATAAAGATTAGTGGATCGTGATAGATCCAGATACTAAACCAACAGGAGTTTCTGATGAAGAATGGAAGAAGTTGGATCAGAAGGCAAAGAGCACAACACAATTCTGTGTCTTAGATTTAGTATTGCTGAATGTATCAGGAGAAGCTATGGCAAAGGCTTTGTGGGACAAGTTAGGGACTTTGTACCAATCTAACTCTCTGGTGAATAAATTGTTCCTATGGAAAAAGCTATATAACCTAAGGATGAAAGATGGAGACTCGGTGACAAAGCATCTGAATGCGTTTAATACTATGGTAAGTTAGTTATCATATGTTGATATCAAAATTTCAGATGAAGATAAGTGCATTAGTTTGGTGTGTTCTCTACCAGATTCATGGGATAGTCTGGTTATTGCAATAGGTAGCAATGCAACTTCCTTGCAGTTTGATGAAATAGTCTCGTCCTTCCTAACAGAGGAGATGAGACGGAAAAATATGGAGAGCCAAAATGGTGATGCCTTGCCTGTACGAGGACAGTCCCAGAACATAAAAAAAATAAGTCATCGAGTGGGAGATCTAAATCTAGAGGGAGATCTAAATCTCCAGGAAACCCTGTAAAGGTGGTGTGCTGGAAATGCGGAAAGGAAGGGCACTACAAAAGGGACTATAAATCTAAAGCTCTTGACAAAGGAAAGGGATATGCTGACGCTCCTTTTGCAGAGGTGAAAACCACCTCAAATGAAGGTGGGGATGTGTACCTAGCTTCTTCAAGTACACATATAGATCATGAGGCATGGTTGATTGACTCAGGTGCATCCTTTCACTTCACTCCCCATAGAGAGTGGTTCTGCGAGTATGAGAAATACGATGGTGGTGACGTCTTCTTAGGGGATGATAGGAAGGCTAGAATTGTTGGTCGTGGAAAAGTAAAGTTGAAGTTGCAAGGTGGAAGGGTTAGAACACTGATTGGCCAGAAATCTGACTTTTGCATGCAAGCTAGATGATGCAGGTGTAAAAATAGTGTTTGAGAAGGATACCTACAAGATGGTTCGGGGAGCACTGGTATTGATGCGGGGAGTTCGGATTGGAACTCTGTACAAGCTACAAGGTAGAATTTTTGTTAATGGGTGAAACAATTCTGTGGTCCCTGAAAGTGGAGCAGAAAATCTAGTGGTCTCTGGAGAGAAGACCATGCTGTGACATCAAAGGCTTGGACATATTGGAGAGAAGGACCTTAAAATACTTCATGGTAATGGTATGGTAGAAGGTATGAGTAATAGCTCTCTATATTTTGATTTCTACGAAAATTGTGTATATGGGAAGTAGAATCGGTTGAGTTTCCCCTCTGGTGGTAAGAGGGTGAAACGGATATTAGAGCTTGTGCACAGTGATGTGTTTGGACCTGTGAAGGTTCCATCATTGGGTAAGTCTGTGTACTATGTATCTTTTATAGATGACTTCTCAAGGAATTCATGGATATATTTCCTTAAGAAGAAATCTGAAGTCTTTGACAGGTTTAAAGAATTTAAGGCTCTGGTGGAAAACTAGACAGAGAAGAAGATAAAGGTGCTAAAGAGAGATAACAATGGAGAGTTTTACAGTAAGGCATTTGAAGAATTTTGTAAGAAGTGTGGTATAGCACAGTAGAAGACTACTTCATATACACCTCAGCAAAATGGATCTGCAGAAAGAATGAACAAGACTTTGATAGAAATGGCAAGAAGCATGCTCAATGGTGTCAGGTTAGGATAGGAATTCTGGGTAGAGGTGGTGGAGATAGCATGTTATCTAGTCAATAGATCACCTTCATTAGCGTTGGAGGATAAGACTCCACAAGAGGTATGGACTGGTAAGAAACCCTCTCTTTCACATTTGAGGGTATTTGGATGTGATGCATATTTACATGTTCGATAGGAGAAACAAACCAAGTTGGATAGTAAATCTGAAAAGTGCATCTTTATTGGGTATAAGGATGGTTTAAAGGGTTATAAGATTTGGAACCTATTAACAAGGAAGGTTGTGTATAGCCGAGATGTGGTGTTCAGAGAGGTGAAAGATGTTATTTAAACATGAACTCCAACCAAAAGAACCTGAGAAGATAGAGTTTGAGCTAAAAGAGGAAGAATCAGACTCTACAGCAGATGAGGAATCAGAAGATGAAGAGCCACAAACTCCAGGTGTGAGAAGATTAGTTCAAGAAAGAAGGTAGCCAGAAAGGTATATTCCATCTTCTTTCTGTTCAAATTTTTCTTTATCTATTACTGATGATGATCCCAGAACTCTAAAGGAAGTAGTAGATTCAGAGGATGGAAAACTCTAGAAAGAGGCCATGGTTGATGAAATAGCATCTTTGCACAAAAATGAGGCTTGGGATCTAGAGGAGTTGCCGGCTAGAAGGAAACCCATTGGCAGCAAATGAGTGTTCAAGAAGAATACAAATGCAGAAGTAAAGGTGGAGAAATATAAAGCTCGGTTGGTAGAAAAAAGTTATTTGTAGGTGTCAGCAATTGATTTCAGTGATATTTTTTCTCCTGTTGCCAAGGTAGCTTCTATTATATTACTTTTATCTATTGCTGCTACTTTTGATTTTTAGGTGGAACAAATGGATGTGAAGACAACATTTCTTCATGGGGATCTGGAAGAGGAGATCTACATGAAGCAACCTAAAGGCTTTGCGGTGAAGGGTAAGAAAGAACTAGTATGCAAGTTAAAGAAGTCTCTGTATGGGTTAAAATAGTCACCAAGGATGTGGTATCAGAAATTTGATACATTTATATGGTGACTTGGCTTCACCAGAAGCAAAAAAGATGATTGTGTGTATTTTAAATTAATTGGTGACCATGTTATTTATCTGATCTTGTATGTGGATGATATGTTACTGGTTGGAAATGACAAGGAAATTATCCATGATTTGAAGACCCAATTGTCCTCCAAATTCGACATGAAAGATCTTGGTGTTGCAAACTATATTTTGGGCATCGAAATTAAAAGAGATTTAAACCAGAGGAAGTATGTTGAGACAATATTGCAGAGGTTTAATTTTCAGGATAGTAAACCGGTGAAGGTTCCTATTCCTGTAGGTGTAAAGTTATCTGTTGAACAATGTCCCAAGACACAAGAAGAGAAAGAGGATATGTCCTGTGTTCCATATGCAAGTGTAGTCGGTAGCCTAATGTATGCGATGGTCTATACTAGACCAGACTTTGCACATGCAGTGGGAGTATTGAGCAGGTTTATGTCAAAACCAGGGAAGGAGCATTGGACAATAGTGAAGTGGGTTTTCAGGTATTTTCATGGCACTAGTGATTATGGTTTGTGCTACCAAGGAAGACTAGGATTGGACAAAGTTTTGGATATCCATGGCTTTGTTGATGTGGACTAGGCTAGAGATCTGGATCAGAGAATATATACAAGTGGGTATGTGTTTAACCTATTTGGAGGTGCAATCAGTTGGATGAGTAAGAAACAATCTGTAGTGGCACTATCAACTACAGAGGCAGAATACATGGCAGGCACTCATGAAAGCAAGGAAGCAGTTTGGTTTCAGAGATTGTGTTCAAGTATGGGGTTAGTACAGGGAGCTACAAGGATAGACTGTGACAGCCAAAGTGCAATTTTCTTGGCAAAGAACCCTACTAACCATTCAAAGACAAAGCATATTGATGTTCAATATCACTTTGTGAGGGATATGGTAGATGACAAAAAGATGTTGATGATAAATGTGGACACTTTGAAGAATACTGCAGATGCATTGACAAAATTTTTGATCTTTGAGAAGTTTTATTGGTGTAGAGAAGCAATGTGTGTTGCAGGGCTGAACAAATGACTGAGCTCTCTTGTGGCCCTCTGTGGAAAGAAAACAACAAGTGGGAGAATGTTGGGTTGTGTTACTCTTTCCACAACTAGCCCACGTAGTGAACCGGGGGGTTAGAGGGGGGGCGGAGCCCCCCTTCGTTGCACTGATTGCGCAGTGGGGGGGTCACCGGGGGTTTCAGGGGGGTGGGTAGCCCCCCTCTATGGGGTCTAGGGCAGTGCCCCGAGAATTTTTTTTTTGGACCCTATATTAGGTTGGGTTGACCTACCTATGGTTTTGTGCATGATTTTCACACATGGTTTTGGAGATGATGGTTTTCGGTCCATGGTTTTGGATGAGATGGTATTCAGTCGATGGTATTTGATCAGGAGCTCAGGACCAAGTGTCGTAAAATGGTCAAAAATGAAAGTGCTCAGAACTGATTGGAACCTAAACGACTGGAAATTGCTCGTCTTCCCAATTCCAACGCCGCAAACGGTTCGAAAAACGGTCGCCATATGAGTAAGTTAGGCCAAAAATAAGAATTGCTCAATAACTTTAGAAATTTTAATTTTTTAAAAAAAAATTAAAAAAAGAATATTCCGCAGAATATTCCTTGGAATATTCCAGGGAATATTCCCTTTTCAACAGCCAAACAGAGGCTGCCACGTGGCAGGCCCGGAGGGCACCACGTGGCCCCCAAATGACGTCAACAATACATGGGTTGCATTTCAAAATTTTGGGTCGGATTGTGAATCGATCCCGCGACCTTATGGAAACCAACCGCAAGCCTTACCATTAGCCCACAGGTTAATACATGGTTGAAATGGTGGAACAAATAGTTGAAAGTTTAAAATGTCAGGTGGCGGGAAAGCAAGGGGGGCCAGCCCCGCCATACCATATGACCACGCCCGGGAACCAGGGGCTTAAGCCTAACCGCCAGCCCGCAAACAGCCAGCACGCAATCAGAGGCCAGCATTAAATTTGACTGCAGTTCAGTTGGCGGTGGAATTGGCTGTCCCGCCATATTTGGCGGGCCTAACTGGCCGTCACTAAAGTTAACTGGAGTTTTTTTAGGCCAAACTGGCAGTTGGGAGTAAATGGCCATAACTTTGGCTAGGAAAGTCCGTTTTGGACGAATTTTTCATTTATTTTGGGTCTCTTCGACCTTCTGAAGCCATTGGAATAGGTTTCATAGCCATCTAAGGTCATTTGCAGGTGTTTTAGCTTCGTGGAAGCTCCAGGAGCCACCAGGGCCAAATCAGTTTGGGAGCTGCATTGGGAATTGTGCAGCCATTGAATGTGGAACGAAGGTCATTCCTGAAGGTTTTCAGCATTATGAATCCATTTCTACAGCTCTTTTTGCCTTCTGAGGCATTCTTCACACTGTTTAGCTTCAGGGAAGCTTTCAGGGCCACCAGGGCCATTTCAGAGATTGAGCTGTTTGGGGGCTCTGTTCATCCGTTTTTGGTGATTCAAAAGCCTATGTCTGCTATTTTCAACCTTCTGAGTCTAATGGCAGAGGTTTCAGAACCCATTGAGGTCATCTTCACCTCGAAATTCTCCATTCAAGTGTAAAGGGCCACTAGGGCCAATTGGGGAAAGTACTGTATAAGGTACAAAATTCATTGTTTAGTGTTTGGGAAAGAGCATGTTTAGCTAATTCCTATCTTCTGATTCTGTATTTACAGTCAGATCTATCCTTTGAGACACCCATATTCTTGTATTAGCCTTTGTAGCAATTTTAATACAAGAGGACAAGCCTAGTTGGAGAGGCTTGGTCCAGCAGATGTAGCCCAGGAGGGGGTGAACTGCTTTATCATTTTGATGTCTTTATTTGCTGAAGATGATATGCTAAACAAAACTGATATAAAGTATTAAACAACAAATAAATATAACTTGCATACACACATAATCACCTGTTCAGCTACAGAAAGTTACTTGTCTCATTCCGCAAGACCTTAAACTTCAAGTATGTGTATGTCAAAGACTTCTAAGTGTTTACTTGGTTATTTCTTTAGGCAGAGCCTGTAGAGGGCCAGGTAGCCTCTGGAACTCATCCTCTTTTTAGAGGTGACATGTCTGGTGAATGCCCCTACAGTCTATCTCTGTATAAGAAATAATAATTTTATACATTTTTAGAGGTCATTTGGAGTGTCTAGCTCACAGTTGAAATTATTGGAAATGGATACCTTGCACCCTTAAACAAGTACATTCCATTTTCAGATCAGATGGTATCAGAGCACTAGGTTGCTTGACTGACATCACTAGCTTGATTGTGTAGCTTGAAAGGTGTCTTAAGCAGTGTTGGAGATTGACTGCTTTATTATTCTGCAAAGTACTTGTTGTTTGAGTTTGTTGAAGCTCTTTTGTTCATTTTTATAATGACAACTTCCATAAGTGAGTTCTCAAAATCGTCGTCCTTCACAAGATTCTTTGATGAAGGCTTGAAGCAAGAATTTTTCATCATGATGAATATGGTGAGAGAAATGTATGAGGATGAAAGAAAGAGCTCTAGACTTCAAGAGCAATTGAATTCCATGAGGGAAGAGAATCAGTTGCTTTCTAACCAATTGCAGGAAATGGAAGGCCAACTTCATATTGCAAACATGAAGCTGGAAAGGATGCATGAGTTGGAGACACAACTCCTTGTTGCCAAAGAAGCCTTAGCCAAGTATCAGCTTGAAGAAGAGGTAAACAATTCTAGTTTGTCTTCAAATTCTGATAAGAATGTTTATGTTGGTTCTTTTGAGAAACATACCAGAGGCATAGGGTCCAGGTTGATGTCCAAAATGGGATATGAAGGACAAGGATTGGGCAAACATGCACAGGGTATAGTTGAGCCAATAATGGTTGAGGTAAGGCCTAAGAATTTGGGTCTGGGCTATGGACAATCTTGTGGAGAAAGTTCCAAAGCAGCCATGAAGGCAATTGAAACAGTTCCTAGAAGGAGTTTCATTTCAGGTTCTCTATCTCAAGGTTGTAAAGATTGTATTCTTGGGGAATGCAATAGTTTGAAACATGCGTTGCAGGAAGAAGGTGTGCATAAGAATGCACTTGAACAAGGGAGTGGTGAAAGCTCTAAAACCATTGAAGGGATTGATGGTGTTCCAAAAGGAGCTTCTTCTTCGTTTGATTCACCTCCTCATGAAGGTAATGAAGGTGAAAGGGAAAGGTATAAATCTGATTTCAATCATATTTCCTTTGATCATGTAAAGCATGGAAAATTTCCACACAAGCATTGGAAAAGAATTGCATGTTCTTTTTGTGGTTTGTTTAACCATAGTGTTTCTAGATGTTGGAAAAGAATGGCAACATGCAAGAAACTTTTGAAGGAAAGGAGGCAAGAAGCCAAAGTTCCAATGAACAATGCAAATCATGTTGTCAAGAAGATGAACATGTGTTGCACTTATTGCCATAAGCATGGACATACTGCTGAAAGGTGTTGGACTCTGAATCCAACAATGCTTCCACAAAAGTTAAAGAAATTGGAGCAAGAGTATGGCAAGAATGGGAAGGAAGTTTCCATCATTGATATGTGTCAGGATGATACACATGTTGATATCGATGTGCAGTTAAATGAAACGCCTTTGAAATGGATTGGTAAGAAGTGGTTAGAATTATTATCCAATTAAAGTTGCATGTCTTTTGATTGAATGCATTTCTTGGTTAAGGGAATGCAAGTTGCAGGATGGAAAAGCTGAGTATGAGACTCACTCTATTGCAGCGGAAGTTATATTCATTTCAACTTTGAAAGTACATGTACATGCGATCGAGGATATTGTACTTATGATTGTATTTAAGAGGAAGTTGAAGGATAAACTACATGCATGAGAATGATATGCATGTGCACATGGATCATGATGATTTCCTTGTATTTTAAACATGTATGTGTGATTAACTTGAAGGGTTGATTACTTTGTTTTTAGCCATGCATGTAATGTAATATTGACTTGGAAAAAGTTAATTTGATCTCCAAGATTGTAAAGAGGAGAAAGGATGAAGTGCTTCATCTTTATAAGAGCCTTCTCATTTGGGAGGCAGCTCTTCTTCTGGAGCGGAGGTGCCATGGATGGGCATCATGACAGTGGCAAACCCACATATGCAGGGGAAGATTTCAGCTCATATATCAGCAAGTTTCATTGCTGGTTTCTACAAACTTTCAGTTTGTCTGGTGAACAAGGTTGGTCGGGATTCGACGAGTCCTTGGTTTATGCAGGAACATTCGCCATGATGACAGTTGATAAGTCAGGACATTTTGGCATCAGTATGTTGTTTAGGCTGAATGGAAGAGGATATTTCTATTCCTCAAGTGCTGTACAATTCAGTTCAAAGATTCAGTGAGCTTTTGGGGACCAAAAGCCTTCTCATTTGGGAGGTGTGATCAGGAGCTCAGGACCAAGTGTTGTAAAATGGTCAAAAATGAAAGTGCTCAGAACTGATTGGAACCTAAACGAATGGAAAGTGCTCATCTTCCCGATTCCGGCGCCGCAAACGGTTCGAAAAACGGTCGCCGTATGAGAAAGTTATGCCAAAAATAAGAATTGCTCAATAACTTTAGAAATTTGAATTTAAAAAAAAAAAAAAAAAAAAAAAAAATATTCCACAGAATATTCTTTGGAATATTCTAGGGAATATTCCCTTTTCAACAGCCAAATAGAGGTTGCCACGTGGCAGGCCCGGAGGGCGCCACGTGGCCCCCCAGATGACGTCAGCAATACATGGGTTACATTTCAAAATTTTGGGTCGGATTGAGAATCGATCCCGCAACCTTATCGAAACCAACCACAAGCCTTACCGTTAGCCCACAGGTTAATACATGGTTGAAATGGTGGAACAAACAGTTGATAGTTTAAAATGTCAGGTGGCGGGAGAGCAAGGGGGGCCAGCCCCTAAGGGCCAGCCCCGCCATACCATATGACCACGCCCGAGAACCAGGGGCTTAAGCCTAACCGCCAGCCCGCAAACAGCCAGCACGCAATCTGAGGCCAGCATTAAATTTGACTGCAGTTCAGTTGGTGGCGGAATTGGTGGAGCACCAAATTTGGCGGTCCCTCCATATTTGGCGGGCCTAACTGGCCGTCACTAAAGTTAACTGGAGTTTTTTTAGGCCAAACTGGCAGTTGGGAGTAAATGGCCATAACTTTGGCTAGGAAAGTCCGTTTTGGACGAATTTTTTTTTTATTTTGGGTCTCTTCGACCTTCTGAAGCCATTGGAATAGGTTTCACAGCCATCTGAGGTCATTTGCAGGTGTTTTAGCTTCGTGGAAGTTCCAGGAGCCACCAGGGCCAAATCAGTTTGGGAGCTGCATTGGGAATTGTGTAGCCATTGAATGTGGAACGAAGGTCATTCCTGAAGGTTTTTAGCATTATGAATCCATTTCTACAGCTTTTTTTTCCTTCTGAGGCATTCTTCTCACTGTTTAGCTTCAGGGAAGCTTTCAGGGCCACTAGGGCCATTTCAGGGATTGAGTTGTTTGGGGGCTCTGTTCATCCGTTTTTGGTGATTCAAAAGCCTATGTCTGCTACTTTCAACCTTATGAGTCTAATGGTAGAGGTTTCAGAACCCATTGACGTCATCTTTACCTCAAAATTCTCCATTCAAGTGTAAAGGGCCACTAGGGCCAATTGGGGAAAGTACTATATAAGGTACAAAATTCATTGTTTAGTGTTTGGGAAAGAGCATGTTTAGCTAATTCCTATCTTCTAATTATGTATTTACAGTCAGATCTGTCCTTTGAGACACCCATATTCTTGTATTAGCCTTTGTAGCAATTTTAATACAAGAGGACAAGCCTAGTTGGAGAGGCTTGGTCCAGCAGATGTAGCCCAGGAGGGGGTGAACTGCTTTATCATTTCGATGTCTTTATTTGCTGAAGATGATATGCTAAACAAAACTGATATAAAGTATTAAACAACAAATAAATATAACTTGCATACACACATAATCACCTGTTCAGCTACAGAAAGTTACTTGTCTCATTCCGCAAGACCTTAAACTTCAAGTATGTGTATGTCAAAGACTTCTAAGTGTTTACTTTGTTATTTCTTTAGGAAGAGCCTGTAGAGGGCCAGGTAGCCTCTGGAACTCATCCTCTTTTTAGAGGTGACATGTCCGGTGAATGCCCCTACAGTCTATCTCTGTATAAGAAATAATAAGTTTATACATTTTAGAGGTCATTTGGAGTGTCTAGCTCACAGTCGAAATTATTGGAAATGGATACCTTGCACCCTTAAACAAGTACATTCCATTTTCAGATCAGTATTGGATTCTTTGGCATGTATAAATATGTATCGTAACATTGAAAGGAACATAATAAAAAATCAAGCTGGTAGTCCTGGTTTTGGGATCTAGGGGAAATCTCTGTGTATATGTGTTTTATGTGTTATTCTCTCGCATTGTTTATTTTCTATGTTTTAAAATTCGTATGGGGGGTAATTTTTATACGGGATTAAAAACTACATTGTTGGAATTATGGTACATGTGTTGTCCTTGATGGAAACCCACACACAGGTTAGTTTAGAATTGATAAAGGGAAACTCACATTGTAACAAGTCTATTCAAAGGTAACAGAGTAATGGTACAAAAGAACAGGATGATGGGACAAAGGATTACTAATCAGAATCAAGAAATTAAGGAAAGAGAATGGTTTAATTTGGATATGTTGTTTACCCTAGACCAAGTAGTGTATACATGTGGGTACACAGACTAAAAAGAGCGTATGCATATGCACACAGTTTCACATAAGGAAAAGAGCATATGGGATGGAAATTAATGTTAAAGAATATCAGGGATCCATACCATGGTATTAGCCCACAATATTGAAAGGAATAACGGTTATTTGATCCCATTTAAGAATACCATAGGTTCTATGTGTTTTTTTTCTTCAAGGTATTGAGAAAGGCCCTAACTATATAAGGAGGAGAAGATCACAGGGCTATGTGTGCAAGTGAAAGGGTTTTTCATGAATACTTCTATCTGAAGTATATTTTATGTTGTAAGGGCTATGGTTATGATATAGACCTGAAATATCTTGTGCACCATTGGATACAATGTTGGATCATGATCATGAGACCTGAAATGACTTATCGTTGTATGATTTGATAATGGATATTATAGTTCTAATTAATAACGCATGTTTTATCCTTTATATGCTATGATCTGGGTATATCTAAAGTCTGGAATAACTTCGAAGATATAATTTATTATTTGTAGATATATATGTTGGTTCGCCTTTGTGAAGGCACATATACATGATGGTTAGGTACTTCCAAGTAGCATATGCAGAAGATAAACTTGTTGTTCAAAGATGACTGATATATCTGATCATTGTTGTTTTACTGTTTCTTTTCAATGATGTCTTCATTAGATCTGAAAGAAAAATGGATTGTATAAGGAGATTGAGTCTGGTGGATTGATTGACTGAGTAAGAAGGGCGATATTTGTTTCTATCCATTTAGAAATTTGCAATATGACATTAGATCTTCACAATGTCATTGGTTGGTAGAGTTTTGGTTCAGAGGTATACGCATGTTGGGTTATAGAAATTAGCTTACACATGTAGGTTGGCTTCATTGAAGTAGCATATACATTTTGACATATGATTTTTGAGGTTGCAATTAGTTGTAGTTATTGATGTAGTGTTCCAGGTTCAACTCTGTGTTCTGGTGACAATGATCTAATTGTCCAGAGTGACTAATTGTTGATATATGCAATTGTATTTAATGGTTGTATTATAGTGGTTATTGATTTTGAGATTTAATGTTACTGATCGGTTTAGTATGAAAATTTGATTAAACATGGCCTACATATTGTGTTGTTGTGTACCAAGAGTATCTAGTCTGTGAATTTACGAAAAAAATTATGAAACGTGGTCCCTGGATGAAGAGTGAAGGTAGTAGCCTTTTGTAGGCCAATGCCTACATACTAATAAACATATCAACCAGTACTAGAGCTAGGGGTTTAGAGCTCCATTCTAGTAGAATTTGGAAAAAAAGTGAGGGTTGTAGCCTTCAGCTGATAAATCCCTGCTTACTGGAAAAAGTTTGCACTAGTACAAAACTTGTAAACATCTTTTATAACAAGAATGTTGAATATTGAGATGACAACAACGATGGTTTTTTTCCTCATTGGGTTTCCACCTAAAAAATCTTGGTGTTCATGTGTGCTTCTTATGTGTGTTGATTTATTTTGTTTTACTGCTTCTGTCTACTGCTTAGTAAATCCATCACACCTTGATTTGAGTTCAACAAACAATGAATTAGTTGTTTTACAAGTTTATTATATATACATTGGTTCCATTCATTATAGTTGCGGACATACGTTGTTTGGTTTCTGTAAAATAGCATATACAGTTTGAAAAGGAAAAATTATTATTATGAAAGTTTAAATACTGATTCACCCCCCTCTAAGTGTCTTACCCAATAATTGTTATGAGAGCAGGTCTTTCAAAAGAATCTTGATCGGTTGAAGGAAGATCTCTCAAGATGAGAAATCATGAAGGAATGGGATTTATCAGACCACCAATCTTCAACGGAAATAACTTAGCATATTGGAAGATAAGAACCAGAGCCTATCTTCAGTCACTTGGAGCTAATGTTTGGGCAATTGTGGAAGGAGGATACCAATATCCAGCAGTAGTCCCCACAGATCCAACAAAAAATAAATCATATGAAACCAATTCCAAAGTCGTCAATGCAATATTGGGAAGTCTATCAAAATAAGAATTCATTAAAGTCATGCAGCTGAACACAGCCAAAGCAATATGGGACAAAATCATTCAGAGCTACCAAGGAGACTCCCAAGTAAAATGTGCTAAGCTCCAAACTCTAAGAATTCAATATGAAACTCTCAATATGCATAATGATGAAAGTATTGCTAGTTACTTTTTACGAGTAGATGAGATTGTAAATTGTATGAACAATTTCGGTGAAGAAATACATGAGGCTACTTTAGTAGAGAAAATTTTGAGTTCTTTGTCTTCTAAATTTCAGTCAAAAGTATCTTCCATTGAAGAGAAGTAGGATCTACAATCTATTACTGTTGTTAAACTTCATGGAATTTTAATTTCCTTTGAAATAAGGAAGTTGGTCCATCAGATATTAATGAAGCCTCTTTCAAACCCTCAACAAAGGGAAAAGAAAAGGAAAATCTCAAGGAATCAGGATATATATTAGAAGAAGATAAGGTAAATTTTGTGAAGAAACTTCAACGAGGTTCTGGAAGATGTAGAGGTAAGCTTCCCTTCAATTTTTTTTCTTGTGGTAGAGTTAGTAATTATGCTACTAAATACCCTCATAAAAACAATCATGACAAAGGAAGGATTTTGCAAAAGGTAATAGGAAACAATTTGTTAATAGAAGAAGTTATTATACTCATGAAGATAGTGATAGTTTTTGTAATAGTGATGAATGTGAATCTAAACAAGATATTAAACTGCTCATGGCTTATGAAAATGATAAATTTATGAATGCCTTAGAAGAAGAATATTTTCTTGAAGAAATCACTCAACTCAAAATCTTCTTGGAAGAAAATAATATGGTCATAGACACTTTGACACATCAACTCACTCAAAGGAAAAAACACAATGAGAAATTAGAGTGTGAAGTAGTGGGTCTAAGAAAAGAACTTGAGAAGACAAAATATCTAAATATTAGATTTGCTAAAGGATCATAAACCTTAGACGAAATCATCAAGGTTCAATGTTCTCCTCTTATAAATACTACTCTTGGATATGTTGGAGAAACATCGCAACTAGGAAAGTCTTCAGCTATCACTAGAAACTATCTTGATGTGGCAAAAACTAGTCAACAATTCGTCAATCCTCAGAAAAATCCTAAAGGTACCGCCCAGGTAAATCATGCTCATTTTACTTCAAGGGTGAACATCAATAGAAGCACCAACCAAAAGGTGAACAATGCCAAAAGATTTTATGATCACAAAAAACTTCTTCTTTAATGGACAATTTTTTTCATGCAATAAGTTTGCTTATAACATTGTCCAATGTGTTGCTTACAAAACTATCATGACTAGAGAAGCAAGAAAAAGGAACATGATTGAAATCAAGAATAACTCTTATAATAACTTTTCTCCTCTTGAAGATAAAATTGAATGTTCATTTTGCAATAACTTTGGTCATGAAGAACCTGAGTGCAGGAGGGAAATTCGGCCAACATATCAAAGGGAGAAAACATCATCAAACTCCAAGGTATGAAAAAGAAGGAACTTCAATCAGAAAGATGTGGCATAGTTCTTCTTGTAGGATGACAAGAAAATCAATGGTACATTGATAGCGGGTGCTCAAAACACATGACAAGTGATAAAGATAAACTCATTTCGTACAATGATTTATAAAAGGAAAAGAATGTCTCTTTTGGAAACGACACACTAGCTGTCATTAAGGGTAAAGGTTCTATTTATCTAAAAGAAAAGGTTAAAGCTGGAAATATTATGTATGTTGATGGTTTAAACCATAAGTTATTGAGTGTCAGTCAAATGTGTGGTCAAGGAAATTAAGTTGTGTTTCTATCAAAAGAATGTGTGGTTCATGAGCTTGACATATGAAAGACCATAATCAAAGGTACAAGAACTCCAAGAAATCTATATATAATAAAATGAGGCCAAGAACAATGTTATCTACGAAAAACAGAAGAGAACTAGTTATGGAACAGAAGATTGGGACATCTAGGATTTTCTCAAATAAGAAAATCATGTAGGCTCAAGGCGGTTCATGATCTTCCAGATATCATCATCCCAGAAAAATACCATCTGCAAACCATGTTAATTTGATTAGCAAACTAGAGTTCAATTCAATGCCAAAGAAGGATCAGCATGTAAGCCTCATGAAGTCATTCATACTAATTTGTGTGGGCCAACAAGGAAAAAGTGACCTCGTGGAGAAGAATACTACATTTTATTCATTGATGATTTTTCTGGAATGTGCTGGATTGGTTTACTAAAACATAAATATGAAGCATTTGAAAATTTTAAGGTCTTCAAAGATTTAGTTGAAAGTGAATTAGATCTAAAATCAAATGTCTCAGATTTGATCGAGGAGGAGAATTCATATCAAAGGAAATTTTTAATTTTGTGAACAATATGGAATAAAGAGACAATTCTTTGTTGCTAGAACTCCTCAACAAAATGGCGTGGTGGAAAGAATGAATAGAACAGTTCAAAAAATGTCTTGAGCTATGATTGATGAGTGTGGAACTCCTGACCCCTTCTAGGGTGAAGCTTCACATATTGTAGCAAATATTCTCAACAAATCTCATGTACGTGTAAATAGTGATCAAAATCCATATGAACTTTGGTATGGTAAGCCTCCTACTATAAAACACTTCAGAGTTTTCGGAAGCAAATGTTTCATAAAAGAGAATGATGAAAAACTTGGTAAGTTTGAACCTAGAGAAGACGAAGGAATATTTCTTGGTTATTCTTCTAGAAGTAAAGAATACAAATGTTATAATAAGATACTTTCAAAAGTTGTAGAATGCATTGATGTTGTAGTCGATGAAACATGTAGAAATCTGAAATAGGAGACGTCAGCAAAGGAAGATGATAATAATGAAGACGGTGAATGCTTTCCTATATGAAATCGAAATAATATAGAGAAAGAAACCAATGAAGCATCCAAAGAAGATACATCTGACAGGGAAAAAACTCCATCCAGGTATGTTCAAAAGAATCATCTAGAATCTCAAATTTGAGGAGAAAAAGGGTTTGGAGTACAAACAAGAAGAACTCTTGTAGGATCTTTCAATTATCTAGAATTATTATCCTCCTTAGAACCACAAAATGTAAGTGAAGCTAGCAGAGATGAATGTTGGATTAAGGCCATGAATGATGAACTTGACCAAATTGAAAAGAATGATGTGTGGGAAGATCTTGACAAATATCTTCAACAACAAGGTTTCACAAAAGGATCTGCAGAAAACAACTTATATACAAAAAATGAGAATGATAAACTACTAATTATTGTTGTTTATGTTGATGATATCATTTTTGGCAGTAATGAAGAATCTATGAGTCAAAGCTTTGCTTCTATTATGCAACAAGAATTTGAAATGTCCTTACTTGGAGAACTAACCTATTTTCTTGGTCTACAAGTGCAACAAACAAAAGATAGCATCTTTCTTTCAAAAGCTAAATATCTCAAGAAAATTATGAAGAAGTACGGAATAGAAGATTCCAAACTAGTATGCACTCCAATGGTAACAGGATCTAGCCTCATTTCTAGTGATGAATCTCCTATAATGAATCAACCATAGTACAAATCTATGATTGGAAGTCTACTTTATCTAATATGTACCCGACCGGATATCATGCATGCATTAGGAATTGTTGGAAGATTCCAAGCCAATCCAAAGGAATCACATCTTCAGGATGTAAAAGGAATATTCAAATATATCCAAGGATCTCAAGAATTTGGTCTATGGTATCCTGAAGATACAGATCTCACCCTTCATGCATATATAGATGTGGATTGGGCTGGAAAATTTCATGACTGAAAAAGCACTAGTGGAGGTGCATTTTATATGGGATCATGATTAGTCTCCTAGTTCAACAAGAAACAAAGTTCGATTTCCTTATCTATAGCTAAAGTAGAATATGCGGTGGCTACATCTTGCTACACACAACTACTAGAGATGATGCAAACATTACAAGATATTCAAATCACATGTTCTCCACCCATCTCCATTATATGTGATAATACAAATGCTATTTTTATTTCGAAAAATCCAGTCATGCACTCTAATACCAAGCACATATCCATTAAGTACCACTTTCTATGAGAACAAGTGATTGAACAAAATGTTAATTTGGAGTATGTTCCCTCCAAAGAATAGGTTGTTTATATATTTACCAAACCTCTTTCTGGAGAAGCATTTGAATATCTCAGACAAAATCTGGGATTTGTTTCTACCTCATCTTGCTGTTAAAACTAGTTTTCAGAGGAATGTTTCCTATACACGGATTTCATGAAGCAGAGTCACATATATACACAAGTTCCTGTGCATGTAGTGGCATATGTGTTTCTTTATGATAGAAAAATAGTGGTTCAGACTCAAAATCAGATTTTGACATGGGTGTTAAGTCTGATATTGATGTTTACAATCTATTGATATGCTTTTCTCATTGATGTTTATTTTATTGATGAATATGCCTTGATGAGTGAATTGTTGACAATGGAAAGGTAGCACAAGTTCAGGGGGAGCATTAGCCTTCAAAACATTATGCGTTTTTGGCATCATGGTTATTGAATTCAGCTATAGTCTCACTTATTAATATCATTTGTTGTAAAGGTCATGTAAAGACCTACGGTGTAATAATATGTCTCCTTCTGTCGTAATCTATTATGAATGAGTCCTTTTGGACATATGATGTAATTTTTACCCCCATTATGCATGGGAAGGATGATGTAATAATTGCAATCTTCAGTCACATATGAACATTTGGTATATTCCCACTTGGTTGGGTGATTGATGTATGTATGATTCATTGGTGATAGGAAGGTCATACTCACATAGTTGAGTTATAGAGTCATGTTATTCTTTTGAAAAATATTTTTGCAGCCTTTGCATGTGCTCAAGGGAAGCATGGATAGTATAGTGCATCTCAACATGTACTAAGGGGGAGATGTCTTGGTCCACACATTGCCCTGGATGTCAAAGGGGGAGAGTATCTTGGTGTTGCTTGATATATCTAACATGTTCTACAACTTGAAGTGTTGCTTGTATCTAACAGGTTCAACAACAATATGGTTGCCATCAAGTCCAAAGGGGAAGATTGTTGGCATTATGGTACATGTGTTTTCCTTTATGGAAACCCACACATGGGTCAATTTAGAATTGATAAAGGGAAACTCACATTGTAACAGGTCTATTCAAAGGTAATAGAGTAATGGTACAAAA
This sequence comes from Pinus tabuliformis, assembly GCA_031772625.1. Lineage (NCBI taxonomy): Eukaryota > Viridiplantae > Streptophyta > Pinopsida > Pinales > Pinaceae > Pinus > Pinus tabuliformis. The sequence continues at coordinate 370,680,767 of CM062819.1, forward strand.
GAACAGGATGATGGGACAAAGGATTACTGATCAGAATCAAGCAATTAAGGAAATAGAATGGCTTAAGTTGTATATTATGTTTACCCTAGTCCAAGTAGCATATACACGTGGGTACACAGAATAAAACAAGTGTATGCATATGCACGTAGTTTCACAGAAGGAAAAGAGCATATGTGTATGCACATAGTTTCACAGAAGGAAAAGAGTGTATGCATATGCATGCAGTTTCACGGAAGGAAAAGAGCGTATGGGATGGAAATTAAGGTTAAATAATAGCAAGGGTCCATACCATGGTATTAGCCCACAATATTGAGCAGAATAGTGGTTTTTTAATCTCGTCTAAGAATACCACTGGTTCTAAGTGTTGTTTTGGTCCAACGTATTAAAAAAAGTCCTTAAGTATATAAGGAGGAGAAGATCAAAGGGCTATGTGTGCAAGTAAAATGGTTTTTCATGAAGACTTCTATCTGAAGTATATTTTATGTTGTAATGGCTATGGTTATGATATATATTTGAAATATCTTATGCACCCTTCAATACAATGTTGGATCAGGATCATGACACCTAAAATGACTTATGATTGTATGATATGATAATGGATAGTCTAGATTTGATTATTAACACATGTTTTATCCTTTATATGCTATGATCTGGGTATATCTTAATTCTGGAATAGTTGTGAAGTTATAAGTTATTATTTGCAGCTCTATAATGTAGTTCACCTTGGTGAAGGCGCGTATACATGTTGGTTAGGCACTTCCAGGTAGAGTATGCAGAATAAAAGCGTATTTTTAAGATATGATTGATCTATCTGATCAGTGTTGTTGTTTACTGTTGTTTTTCCATGATGTCTTTATTAGATCTGAAAGTAAAACCGATTGTATAAGGATATTGAGTCTAGTTGATTGATTGATTGAGTAAGAAGGGTGCTCTTTGCTACTATCTATTTAGAACTCCGCAATATGACATTAGATATTCAAAATGTCATTGGTTGGTATAGTTTTCATTCAGAGGTTTTATGATTCAGTTTCTTTAGAGGCATATGCAGTTTTGGTTATAGAAAGTGGCATACGCATGCAAGTTGGCTTCATTGAAGTAGTGTATATATTTTGACATATAATTTTTAAGGTTATAGTTGGTTCTCGTTATTGATGCAGTGTTCTGGGTTCAGCTCTGTGTTCTGGTGACAGTGATCTGATTGTTCAGAGTGACTGATTGTTCATAGATTCAATAGCATTTGATGCTTGTATTATAGTCGTGATTGATTTTGAGCTTCAATGTTACCAATGGGTCCAATATGAAAATTTGATGAAACATGGCCTACATATTGTGTTGTTGTGTACCAGGAGAATCTAGTCTGAAAATTTATGAACTGTGGTCCCTGGATGAATAGTGAAGTTAGTAATATTCTATAGGCCAGTGCCTACATAATGATAAACATATCAGCGAATAGAAGATCTAGGGGGTTGGATCTCCCTCCTAGTAGAAGCTGGAAAATGAGTGAAGGTTGTATCCTTCAGCAGGTAGATGCTTGCTTACTGGAAAAAGTCTACAGCAGTACAAAACTTGTAAACATATTTTATAATAAGAAGACTGAAGACTGAGACAACAACAATGGTTCTTTTTTCCCACATTGGGTTTCCACCTGAAAAATCTTGGTGTTCATGTGTGTTGCTTATGTGTTTTGATTTATTCTATTTTACTGCATCTGTCTACTGCTTAGTAAATGTATCACACCTTGATTTAAGTTCAATAGACAATGAATTAGTTGTTTTACAAGTTTATTATATATATGCTAGTTCCATTGATTATAGTCGTGGAAATAGGTTGTTTGGTTTATGTAAAATAGCATATACAATTTGAAAAGGAAAAATTATTATTATGAAAGTTTAAAATACTAATTCACCCCCCCCCTCAGTATTTTACCCAACAGTATCTCAAGGAAGTATGGAAAAAATCTGGCATGGAGGAATGTTTGTTGGTGAGCACACCAATGGTTACAAGTTGCAAGTTTAGAAAGAATAATGAATTACCAATAGTGGACCAAACTTTATATAGATATATTATTGGAAAACTCTTATATTTGATATCCTTAAGACCAAACATTATTCAAGTAGTTGGAATTTTTGGAGGATTTCAAGAAAACCCTAGAAAAAGGAATATTCTAGTAGGAAAGAGGATCTCAGATATCTAAGAGCCATGATGGATTGTGGCCTTTGGTACCTAAGAGGTAAATATTTTTTTTTAAATATTTATACCAATGGTGATTGGGCAGATGTTGTAGATGATTGAAATAGCACTAGTGGCAGACCTTTCTTTCATGGAGAATGCTTAGTTTCATGGTTGAGTAAGAAGCAAGTTTCAATATCCCTATTTACCACTAAAGCAGTATATAGTAGTAGCTTCTTGTTGCACTCAATTCTTATGGATGAAGCAAACTCTACAATATCTACAAGTGTTTTATGATAAACCTATTCCTATTATCTGTGATAATACAAGTGCCATTAGCATGTACAAAAATCATGGCTTTACCTCAAAGAAAAAACATATTCCAATTAATTACTATTTTTTAAGAGGGCAAGTTGCAAATTAGGTAGCCAAGTTAGAATATCTACCCACAGAAGAGAAGGTAGCTAATATTTTCACTAAAATTCTCTCAGGAGATGAGTTTCAGTATTTGAGGCAGAGATTGGGAGTTTTCCCTCTTGAGCCTCTTCACTCAATATTCCTTAAATAGGAAGAAACGAAGCCAACAATATTCAACATAATAATATGAAACGATCAAGTCCACATGATTAATATGACAGGGGGAGCATGTTGCTTTCTTTTCCATTGATGTCAAATGGGGAGTAGTATTGGTGATCAAACAACAAAATAAGAAATTCAAACAAAAGGGGATATGTTTTGGTGATCAAATAAAGGAGAATCAAACCAAAACAAAACTATAGTAGAAGAGAAGTGCACTTCAGGGGGAGCAACATCCTACGAAGGAGAGGATAATGGAGAAGGAAAAATAGGATCACACTTTGTTTCTTTATGGTGATGTTTCTATTTGATCAAGGTCTTTCCATAAATTCCAAAGGGGTAGAATGTTAGAAATGTGTTTTCATTGACGGAAAAGTTGATAAGGGTGAAGAAAGAAGAAAAGAAGAATGAAATAACAATGAAGAACAACTCAAAGAATGGTAAATTTTTTTATGACCGTGATGATGTAGACAATTTGAAGCCATTTTCGGTTAAGAAAATCACTTGAATTATAGTTACGACCCAATCAAATGGAAATAGTTCTAAAATAGATTTATAGCGGTATGTGGAAGCTTAGAAATGGACTCCTATATTCAAACTTGCGGTCAATCAAAATTGAGACCCCCAAAATTCAAAGTTGCAGAGCTAATAGTGAGTTTGGCACATTCTCCAAACATGGCTAGGTCTTTAGCGAGGAGTCCAATTAAAGAGCTGGTAAACATTGCTTTCATAGTTTCAGTTGGAAATCAATTATATTGGTGCAAGTTAAAAGTGGGAGTTATGAGTCAACAGTGCATCCCACAAAGGCTAGCTCGAAAAAAATAAGGTGCTGAATAAAGGAAGCTTTGAGATGTTGCTAGGTTGGGAAGATGTGACAAGAGCATAAATATTGGCCCAATAGAGAGGTAGAAGGGAAATCGTGGTAGTTTCAACAGTGTCGAAGGATAGAATTCATGGGTTTTATGCTAACTTATTTAACAAAGGAATTGATCATAAAGAATAAGTGATGTAGGTGCATAGATGGAGCATAAATTTTGATGAAGACTGGACCAGAGCTTGCCAATGTGATGGGATGGTCACATGGAGATGTTCAGAGAGATTTTAAATGTTTTTCATGTTGGAATTAAGGAATTGGTGGGGGGGTGTGAATAAGTAATTTAAGAAACTCTTAATTTTATTTTCTTATAGTTCTTAAAGCTTCTTCTTATGTTCTTTCATATGTGGAAGAATTCATTCATGAACCAGTAAATATTATAAAATTTCAAAACACATACTCAAAAATAATCTCATGATCAACATACATTTGACACAATGTTTTCATGTGGAAACCGAAAGGGGAAAAAACACTAATTTGTTGTTTTTTATTATGATTAATTTAATCACCAACTTAATTACATATGTTTGTTTATGATCACCCACTCACTGGAGGCACCAACCCCCTTTTGGTAGTAAGCAACAAATTTCTATGAGGCACCAACCTCTTTTGTTTCACAAGCACCAACTTTCCAAGAGGCACCAACCTCTTTTGTTTAGCAAGCACCAACTTGCCAAGAGGGACAAACCTATTTTGTTTAGAAAGCACCAACTTGCCTAGAGGCACCAACTTCTTAAGTGTGTAGACACAAACCTATCACTACCACTGTTTTAGTATATCATACAATTTTCATACAGAAATTATATCCATACAAATTACAAGTAAAATACCAACTTAATTTATGTCTACAAATTCAACATCTGCATTCTGCTTTCTGAACACTTGTGGTATTATTCCTCTTGCTACCCACTACAACACTTTCTTTGTGTTCTACTTTCTCTTCTCAGGGCGCTCCACTATTTCACCATAGCACTACCTTTGCAAAACTATGTTATGTGCTCTTCTTTCTCTACTCAGGGCTCTCCACTATTTCACCATAAGGCTACCCTTGCAACACTCTGCTCCAATTCACATATTACTGCTCTGCTCTCTCGCAAGTATACTCCCACACCCCCATTAGCTCAATGGAGGTTCATATTTTTGTTCCTATTCTTTTCTCTGCTCGATGTAGTCACTATCATCATCAATTATGCCCACACATGTACCCCAGGCATGGCACTGTTAGCACTCAAAGAAACTCTCCTATGGTTGCGGCACAGAGATGCCTGGTAACATATAATCTTCAACATTGTTCTCTGAACTATTGGAATGAAAGATGGTTTGCATCAAGCCATATTAACCATTTCAACTCTGTTTTTACTCAAGACATGCATGAAAATCCTAATCTTTACAAGGCTTTAGACCACTATTGCTCAATAGTTTGTAGATTTAATGAATGGATGGAGAATACCTACTATACTAGCAGACGCATATATAAACACATATGAATGGCCAACTACAGGAAGTAAAAGAAGCTTGCAAATCTAATTTATCAATGTAGAGATAAGATGACAGTTATCTGGCATTAGACACAGAGGAAACATGAACAACCTATTCAAGTGCAAGCTCGGAACAGAAGAGAAAATGGAAATTTAACATATAACAGTAAAAGAATCTTATATTGCTATAATGAAGATGAGAAGCTTGAGTAGCAAAGTCTCAATAGTCTCCAGAAGTTGAACCTTTGTTACATCTTGTTTTCAGCTATTTATAGCTTGTTTTCAGCTATTTATAGCTTGTTTACAATGGTCCTGAGCCTTTTGAGGTTTCAAGTGTCTTAATCTATCCCTCTGTCTTGTTTGACTGATTGATTCCCTCAATAGGCAGGCATAGCTCGGCAGTTTTCCTCTTCTGACAAAGGAATAACCGCATTCATATTTTTTGGGTAGATGATGCGCTGTCTAGGATCTCTACCATGCCAGAGATGCCCCACAATCATTCTGTTTGTTTGCTAAGCTATGTTGTTGATGCCCATGATTTATTCTAGACCTCTGTCTCCCAGAATTTATTTCCTGGCCTTTGTTTATGTGATAGAATGGGTCTTCAGTCCTTTGTTATTTTCTAAATGCAAACGGGGACTACTTTCTGTTATAACAGAGAAATGATGCAACTATGAGAAATCTTGCCAAACCTTCAATGTTTCAGACTTCAAAAGTCCTTAACCATGGCATATATATCTATCGGGTCTGCCCTTTGGGTCGTTGTCACATATCGCAGATGGCATGGTCCCTTTGTTCCCTTTGTTCCTTGAAATACTTGAAAATACCTAGGAAATACATGAAAAATGCCTCCCTCCGGACTTCAAATTTATAGATTTCATTCCCAAACCCTTTTGGGTCTGGGCTTCATCATTATTGGCGCTACCGAGTTCTCCTTTGTATTTCATTATATAACGAAATACATTGAAAATGCATTGAAAATGCATTCAAAATGGGCTTTGGCAGACATGAAAGATTATATATCTTGCTTCTAAAACCCATCGGGTCCAACTCTTATCGCATCGCACACATATACATGTAAACGCTATGCCCCTTAGCTTTCCTAATTGCGATCCGCCGATGCGATGTGGGTTGTCGATCTACGTGCGCAATCGACGGTCCACATTGAATCGCCGATCATGATCGCTCATTGCATACTGTTTGCGCCGATAACCTCTGACTCGCCTCCCCGAAAGCGATCCACCGATGCGACGTGGGCCGTCAATGCAATGTGAGCTATCGATCTGATCGCATGATCGATGGTCCTCATTTAATAGCCAATCACTGTTGCCCTCACCCCTTGGTTTCCACCGATTGTGATCCGCCGATGCGATGTGCCGACCCGATCATCGACGATAACTAATCGGCGATGTCTTGCGCCTATTGCCGCTACCTTCCTATGCCGATTACAATTTTCCACTTAGATCTGGGCCGTTGATTAGCCAGATCTAATAGCTGCTATTATTTGGACTATTTTTCATGGTTTTTCATGGTTTTGGAGTGTTTTCACCTCCCGATAGTGCATTTCCGCCCTTCCAAGGTCTCTTGGCATGCGATGATTTTGACTTTGAATGGTCCTTAAGAGGCTTTTGAAGACTTCAAGAGCATATGTGGATCCATTGGCATGATTTTAAGCAAATTTGGAGACTTTGGGGCATATTTGGATCCATTTTTTGGGCCATTTGCCAACAAGGCTAACAGGCACCTCATTCTTCTGTTGATTCACGCAAACTTCAGTTCAGTTGTTGCATTAAACTAATGGGTGAAAATCACTTCTCTGTCATACAGCTGACTCTCCATGCTGTGTATTAACTCTCATTCCTCCTTAAATATTTCACAGAGGTTCCCCATACTTATTTATGGTTCACAGGGATATACCTTTACATCATCATGGAGTCTTTGTTTTGCATTTATTTTATAATGCATGCATGGGAGGTCTTCGGCTATCAACCTTACAGTTCTGCATTCAAAATCACAACTTTCAATTGATACATCTTAATGGGACCTTATACCATCATATCAGAGCTTTTCATTGCAGTATTTTGTAGTGTTGTAACACTATGAAATAGTCGATTGCCAACCTTCGATCAAGTTTAGCCCTTTTTGCATTAGACCCCTGCTATATCTCCACCATAGAACTTGGTTCGGTGACCGAGCGCCAACTGTATTGGAGCCCCCAATATGGGAATTTTTCATTTGTCACCAATGTTCCAGTAACCACAAACCTAGAATCTCCGATCTCTGGTTTTCGAGTTCCTTCTGCTCAGCCCATACCGCACACTTCTCACCATAGGACTAAGGGTGGTGGCTAGGGGTGTGCCCTTAATGCGCTAAGTCTTTCCGCACTCTGTCGGGGGCCTTTGGTTCCCTTAAGCCTTCATGACCACCTTCTATCCCACATCCCAGAGAAATTTCATTATGGAAAATGAGCCAACCACTAAAAACCTCTGATCATCGATTGCTGAAGTGACGTCATGTTATGCCACGTGGCATATTCTTAGTAGTGACACGTGTAACTCAGATATGGCCCATGGGGCCATTCATAAAAGCCAAAATAGTCTGCCACGTTGATGAGTCTCATCATTGGGTAACTATATGGACCTTAATTCACCTCCTAGATTAGTCAAATCAACACTTCTTACAATTTATTACATGTTTTGATTATATATTTTTTTAATGAGATGAGTCAAAGTACGATATCATTCCTAGTGGACTAATGTGCATTGAATGCAGGTTTGTGAGTGAAAATTAGGGATTTTGGCAAGATTAAAGGATGAAACTTGAATGGAACAAGGAAGAGAGATTTTAGTAGGTAAATCCTTCTCATTTACTCCTCCCTCATTCGAATATTCCTCCATCAATCACACTAGCTCTGAGTACAAGAAGCCAAGCCATGAAGATCAAAAGGCAATCGAGCAAGTGAAAGTCAAAGAGTTAGTTTATCTCGCATTTGGGAGCTGAGCCTCCCTAGATTTAACTAAGTCATTGGGGTCTTTAGTTGTATAAATAAAAAGGCCTAGAGCCTCATCAACATTCGATTTTTTTCTGTAAAAACACTAGTTCCTTTTTAGCTCCAGACTTGTGGAAGACATCGCTACGTAATTTTTTGTTTTGAGCTCCTTCCTGATCCAGTACTGAGTTAACTTATAGGGATGAAGCTCTTGGGTTAGGGCCCAAACCTAGCAACAAAGGTTCCTCCTCTTGTATCTATATGCTTAGATTGATTTCATAGATTCATGGTTAAATTGTCATTAGAAGAATTTCATTGCAAGTAGTGTAGATTTGATTAGTTTGTTTATTAGTTTTCTTCCATTTGTGCTTTACTTTAGCAGTAGTTTAGAAGAGATAAAGAACCATCAAAAATCTATCAGTAGGTGTTTTGGCCTCACTTCTCCCTTCAAGGATCATGATTTGAGGAAAGGACTCCTATGCAACCCCAAAACGATAGAATTATACTTTCTCATAGAATTTAGAGTTTTTTGTACTTAAGCCATCATTCGATCAAGTTACAAGAGTAGGACCTATTCATCATTTCTTCCATCCAGCCTTACAATAGATGTCATCAATGATTCCATCTTATTATGCAAGCTTTCCTCAATGCATGAAGTAGAAAGCTAGCTCATTAAACTTTGTTTTACTAGCTTTTTGAAATTCTCCTTGTTTACATGATTTTTGGGAAAATATCAATGTTTGATGCAGTGTAGGTGTTTCAGAAGTAAAGAGAGATCTCATAGCCAGAAACCTCCTGCAAACTTATTCCATCCATGATCATTCCTTTCTTTCACTAAGAGCCTCACCGATTTCATCATTTTACAAGGAAACTTCTCCAAGCATGTTGAGCAAATCCAACCATCTCCAAACCTTGGTTTTGAGTTCTGAGTGATCTTAGGCATTTTATTGCTTCATTTCATCCACCAACCACCTTCCCTAAGCCTTCCATCAACTTCAACAGCCATCATTGCTTTCTCGGTTGTATCCTGTAGAAATAAATGGAATCATGTAGGTTCTTAGGACATCCTGTAGGTTTTCCTGTAGTGGCCTGTTTTGAGGCTGAATCGAGGGAAATGCCTCTAGGAAGCTAGTCAAGTTCACCTAAGGGTCTCCAAAAACTTCCAACCATCCACCAGCATTCCTAAGCCACCGGCCACATTGCCAAAAGAGATTAGCTTCCACACTCTTCCATAAAAAAAGATAAAAAGGAAAACATAATTATTCTAGTCATTTACATGCATAGTAGTAATGTTTGATGTTTTGAACATACATGCTTAGGAAAGTCGAATTTCATACATGTTAACTTAGCATTCTTTCTTAAGCATAGTCTCTTAGTAGTTAGTTAGAAAATGGTGTGATTTTAGCATTGGATTTCAGTCTTTTTCCTTATTGCAATAGATAGGCTTTCTCTTCGAGTAGATTTCTATTTCCCTCCTCAGTAATCAAGCTTCTTCTAAATCCATAGAAGTCTGGCTTGAAAAACCCTAGTGGTCTCTTTGGGTTGAAACCCAAAGAGACCACTAGGGTTTCTCAAGAGGGAAATGTTCCCCTAGGGATTTTTGGGTTGAAACCCTCGCACACTGAAAGTTGTCTATTCAAATAAGCACACATTCACACAGCCATTACGCTATTATAAGTAAATTCTATTGTAAAGGGTACGTACCTTAAGTCCTACGTTTGAGAAGGCCTTTAGGGTCCAAACCCTTCTTAGAGTTCCCTTCTTCTCTTTTGTCCTGCAAAACAACCAATTCAAAGAACACAACAGTATATGGACAAAACCTCATAAAGAAACCATCTTCATGTTATAAAGAAAGGTAGTTAGGTATGAAATCCAAAGAACCATTTACATATGAATTCTAAACGTGAATATCATTAACATAAAGATAAGTCATTTCGGGAACCAAGACATGTGTTTCTTTTATTATAGACAAATAAAGTACATAAAAAGGAATATTTTCACCTGTATCACCTTTAGCAGGCTCTAAGAAAAGCTTCCTTCCGGATCCTTTCCAACCTCAAGCCTTTAACAAACTCCTTCCAAGACTCTCTCCATGATGTCATAAATGGTGGATGAACATCAACACACAAGGAAACAAAGGTTTCTTGGACAAAAGGGGGAAGTGCAGAAGGCACAAGGGACTTCAGACCTGGTCAGGGGAAAAATCTCAGCATAATAACCTTTCTCTCTCTTCTCTCCTCCTTTAGGCCTTCCCTTTGAGGTCTTTTTATACCCCTCCCAAAGTAGTTTTTAGTTGGGAGTTGGTTGGGAACAGTTGGGCCATGGGCACTAACAGGTGATCAGCAGGTAAAACCCGCGATCTTCGCCCAAAAATACAGAGTTTTATATTTTTTTAAGTGTTTTAATACATATACGCGGGTTGGGTATACACAGACCCACGTATACATGCGTTTAACTCAGGGCAATGTCACGTATAAGGGATAAAACACTGTTTTTTAAATTTTAGGACCAGGTTTGGAAGGAGGGGTTTCCCTAGGCCATGACTACAGCATCACAAACCATAAGAGTGAGATTTGGAGCTATAACAGATGCCCCCTAATATATGAGGTCAGAAGGGGTACATGATGGCCGAAATATATTATGCGAGTACATGGAAAGGAAGTCTATCAAAAACCGAGGAGGACATCACCAGAATTCAACCTGCCAAGCCACCAAAGGAGATCAGAAAGAAACACTTTCTGAGGCAGGCATACCCATGCTCAGAAAAAGTAAAGCATGTCCGCATATCAAGTACAAGCGGATCCACTAAGTATACAAGTATAAATGACTGAAAGATACATAATGGATCATCTCATCATAATGAACAAGTACATGTTTGAATATCACATATAAGACTGTCAATGATGTTGAAAGATGCAATGGATCACTGATATCAAAGACTGATCCCAAAAGGTACCAACTGAACATGATGGAATAGGATGGTACTACACTGCAAACTCAGGTGCCAGCATATAGAATGTCGCCATGACTGACTGCAACATATAAAGTGGAATGGTATAAACTAGCAACAATAGGGGCAACTGTTAAGTGAACCAATGAATGCTGATACAACCTGAGGTCTTCACCGACCGCCGTGGTACATTTCTACACCATGGGAATAAATGATCTGAAGTTGACCATGTGAGAAATCGTTTGATTACCGGTCATTGATGTATACCGTTAAAAAACACGAGACTACTCACCGCTAATGATAATGAGTGTCAAGGTACCTAGTACAATCTAACAAGTGTGAATAGATGAGCTAGAGTCGAACACCTGTAAGAATCTATCGATCAGGAGACAATGATGATTTCCCACTATCGATAGCGAAGGATCTACCACTAATGACTGCAAACGCCAAGGTACTGCCAAATGGACTCTAGATCTTTGCCCCAGAGCAATGAGTCGGAGTCGATGGGGAAAGATCCGCTAGAAGGAAGGCATTAAGGCATCCTTCATCAATCTAACACGAGTGTAACCCATAGGCCAATAATGTGGAAGGAATCAGACGAAAAAGATGTAGTAACCAAATCGAAGTACGTTTCCGGCGTAGACAAGATGTGGCTAGCGCACGACAGAATCCCTCTGAACCAACCAATAATGAAAGCTGACACAGAGGCGAGGTATTCACCAATAGGGTCAAATGGAAACCAAGGTACTGCACGAATCCCAATGTGTGATAATGTAAGCTGATGTCGAACACAAGGGAAACCACTCAGTCAAAGACCCATGATACTGATCGATGTTGAGCACAAGGTGACCTATCAATAATGAAAATAGGGCCAGGGTGCAGCTCTAGGCCTGTCCTCAGAGCAAGGTGTCGTCGTCGATAAGGACAAGACCCACCAGCAAGAAATCAATGGGGACCTTCTCAAACCGGCACGAGTAAAGGACCAATATAGCTGATGTGATGATAGACATGACACTGACAACCAGGGATGGTCGACTGAAAAATGAGTCAAGATACACCGCAGAGAGGCCGACTCAGGCTAACTTCCCTTGAACAAAAGCACGACTCAATGTGACTATGTGGAAGCATATGATGACTCTGTATAATTTCGCCATCCAAGAGGCATGAACGAACCCTCCATATGATTGGAAGAGATAACCAATCGGGGGAGAACTGACTCAATAAAAATGTTATGGCGTACCTAAGTCAAACGAAATCCCACCCATGCGGAGGAGACTTGTTTTGAGTGCTTTGTTCAAGGGCGACACAACTGACTCTAGATACCAACAATAAATGGAAATACTGTCCCATTCCCACTATTTTTTTGGAATATTTATTTTTTTGTCTTTTTCTGTTAAGCTGGAAAAAGAATAAAAGAATGCTATAGTACAGTGGAAAGAATCAGTGTCGGTGAAACAGATGATCTAGTTCCTGGGAATGGAACGTTCCTATTCTCAATGCAGGGAGGTGAAAACTGGTCAGTGACACTCAAAGGTGTGTTCCTTCCACGGGTCAAGGTGTGTCAAGCTGCAGAAGTCAAAGGTATGCAAGGTTGATTTTGCAGTCGTCATGGTCAAAATTTGGCTTAAACATGAGTCCAATTGAAGCCGGCTCTAGGCCAAAAGGTGCAAGTGGTCAACATGCAATGCAGTAGTACAACTCAACACAAAGGAGCCTCTAGGGTATAAGGCCAGAACAAAGTGGAGAAGCTAAGAGGAATGAGTCTTCAACGCATAAGTCACGGTGGGACTACAGAGGACTCTCGAGCCTACTCAATGGAGCAGCATGGGCAACAAATGTCAATGAGGTGCTAACTACGATGCCCATGTAAAGGATGGCTCTACCATCGTGTCATGATTTAAAGAATCGGCGAGTGAAAATGGCTTACGAACCATAGCACAATGGGATCGACCCTATGGCAGATGTATCGGCAAATGGAGGCTAGTATGCATAATGCAACAGAAAAAATGGTGTCCCTAACCTATATGCCAGTGAAAAAACGATACCTGCCATGACAGGTCAGCAGTCATGGAACCGTCCCGAAACTGAAAAACGTCCAAAATGTCCTAAAAAACAAACCATTCTCGACATTCCAAGCTCCCAAGTTAAAAGTCACATGAGGCCAAACAAAATAAAATTTTGAAAAAAATTTGCATTTTCAAAACTTATAAAAAGAATTTTGGACTCACCATTTTTACCATTTGAGTTTGAGAGCAAAGGATTGGGAGCAAAAGGAGCAAACTTCCCATAGCTAGATTCAACCGTTCAAATTCGTCAAAAACCTCCAGGTAACTCTTATACTTAGCTTGCAATTGATTGTGACAGGTTTCAAGATTTTTGATTGATGTTTCACCGTTGAACTTCTGTCAAAAATTTCTCCACGGCATATACGCGGGTTGGTAATATTGAACCCGTGTACACGCAGGCCCTATACGCGACTGTGTGCACAGGGACCCGCGTATACGCCGCGAACCATTTTTAAACAAAAACTAATGGTTTTAAATCAATTTTTTCTCAGGATACCTGTCACATGGTGTGAAAGAGAGCACGCAACGGTAGATAATGAAGTTATGAACAGTCCAGAAGCATTAGATGCCCTACGGGGATGCGGTTTGCTTAAATTTTTCAAACTACCAAACATGAAAGTGAACATGAATCTGCTTGAGATGCTCATTGATTATTGGGACATCGAGGAGGAAGCCTTTATGATCGCTGAGATGCCACTCAAGGTAGAAGTGGAGGATATCTATTTTATCATGAGCCTTTCCCGAAGGGGAGAGGTAGTACATTCCCGCGGCAGGACACGGTGTAGCCTCTCGATAGAGGACTATGTACAGATATACTGCCCGAGACATCCCAAGAAGGTTGGGAGCTAGATTTCCATCACACATGTGGCGAGTTTGTCACTTAGGATAATCTTGTTCACCATAGCTCGAGTGAACGGATCATCCTCTCTGCATCAAGCATCACAGGTCACCATGAGCGTGGCAGTTGACTGTCTCACTACTGTGTTTGACTGGTGTACTCCTCTTCTGGCCAACATGAAGAGCCAACTCACTTCTATCAGGAGGGGACAGACCAAGAACTTTGGATATGGGACTATCCTGTGTACTTTCTTTTTCGAGAAGGTTCAGCACTCCGCCCCAGGGTAGCGGTTTCCATCAGCACCCCACGCGATCCACGCATGGGCCGGTGGGCTGATCTAATGAAACGTCTGGGGGGTGGGGAGGTCCCAAGGACTGCCTTCGATGATGGCTTCTTCACCTGGTGGGATCAGCAGATCAACGCGTGGATGACTACCCCTGTGCTGGGATGGATTTCTGAGGAGATCCTGATCTAGTGTTACCACCGAACGTAGCATGGGGCGAGATTGGTAAGAATTTTTTGATTTTTTGATTTTTTTGGATTTTTCAAATATAATGATGCATTTTGAAAAATATTTTTGATGAGATTCAAATGACTGATATGATGATCATATTCCAGATATTGGGCCAGTACGACCAAATGGGTTCCCACGACATGGACGGCGTGGCCGAGGAGCCTATGAGGCAGCTGCTGATACAAAGCGGACTTTAAACAACGTCTAGAGACACTTTGCGAGACTGAGCTACTGAGTACCGATGGTCGTCATAGAGGACCTTCCTGAGGATATGCAGCGTCATGTGGTTGGCATGCCAGGTGACTGGGTTCGCACTTTTCGACATGTGGCCACTGCGATAGTTACATACTTAGATGCTCATCCTAAGCCAAGGCATTAGATATACCGGACATGATTATGGGCATTTAAGTCACAAATTTTGTATATTTTTGGACACACATATGTACACTCGAGACGCTTTACGATATATATATATATATATATATATATATATATATATATATATATATATATATATATATATATATATATATATATATATATATATATATATATATATATATATATATATATATATATATATATATATATATATATATACAGTTTGACTTTTTGATGCTTGATTTTATTATGATGAATGATTGATGTGCCAGTCTAATGCCTGATTAGTGATAGAATCAGCTTACCAATTATGAGATCTTTGAATGTGCAAATAACTAATATAAGTAAATGATATTTGCAACCGTACCCGATAAATGTTATTTAATTGAGACACTATCAATTGAGAATCAAGATACACTACCAACGAGTCGATCCCATGAGAGATTGCCTCGAATAATAAATTAATAACGGCAGTATACTTGGCCATATTTTTTGAAGTAGGACCAATACACACGCCTCTTGATGCCAAAATTAACCAGTTGGATAATAGAGTACCCAGGCTGCGGAAGCGAGATTCCGAGTGTGCCGACTAGCACCATCGGCGAACCAAAAATAGACCAAATCATCCATCAGCGCCTGCCACGGCAGACCAAAAAGTGTTGATATCAGAAAAATCTCGATGATATATGTATAAATATACATAAAGTACAAAGAAACCATTGCCTCGCCAAAACTAAGCAAAGTACTTCTTTAGGTAGAGCCCATTTCGGGGCTCCGCCAGCTTGTTTCCGTCAATGTCGATTAACTCATACGACCGTATTTCTAAAACTCGTTTAATAATGAAAGGACCGTACCACATAGGCTTAAATTTGCCTGTCCCCAAGGTGTCTTTATCGTGGTCATAGACCAGGACAAGGTCACCTTTAGAAAAGACTCGAGGACGGATAGATTTATCATACTGCGTTTTAACCCTTTTCTTATGAGCCTCATTCATCGTGGCGGCATCTCGATGCTGCTCATCGAGATGTTCCAAGTGAAGTAGGCGCTCTTCGAGACTCGAAGTCTCTGGAAGGAGCTCAACAGCCAATTTAAGAGATGGAATTTCACATTCAACCGGAAAGATAGATTCCATCCCATAAACCAACTGAAAAGGTGTAAAACCAGTAGCCGTTTTCACGGAGGTTCGGTATGCCCAAAGAGCCGAATACAACATAACGTGCCAATTGGACCGATTTTTATCGATTTTCCATTGGAGTATCGTCTTAAGAGTTTTATTGACTGCCTCGACCTGTCCATTGGCCTAAGGATAATAAGGAGATGAGTGCTCTTGGCGAAAACCCAATTTGAGAGCCAATTCGGACATCATTTGATTCTGAAAATGACTGCCATGGTTAGTGACCATCTCTCTCAGGATAACGAATCTTGAGATAACCTGATTGAAAAGAAACAATGTTGCCGTGTCACTATCGTTCTTATAAGTAGCCGAGGCCTCAGCCCACTTCGTAAAGTAGTCTATGGCCACGATAATGTACCTGTGATTCATCGCTGAAGGCAGATTACAAGTTGTAATGTCAATGCCCCACTTAGTAAAGGGACCGACAATGACAACGGGAAAAAGAGGAACTGGATGCGTGCACATCTTTCGAGTAAATATTTGACAAGGGTGACAGCGTTTGACTGCTTCCACAGTCTTTAAAGAGTGAAGGCCAAAAATAGCAGGCACGTAAGATGCACTGGGCTGTAGCAAGCCCTGATACATGACCACCACAAGCTCCACTGTGGCAGTCATTTAGCACTAACTCTGCTTCCTCTAAGGTTAAAAAATGCCAAAGGATTAATCAACCCCTCGATGGTATAATGTGTCACCGATGATAACATAGTTTTTAGCCAGGTGACGTAATTTTCGACGTTCATCCTTGGAGAAAGTAGAGAGAAACTTCGAAGTCTGGAGATAGACAATGATATCTCCATACCAAGGGTCGAGTGAAGAGATGAGGAATAAATGTTCGTCGGGAAAAATTTCCTCATAAACAGTATCCTCTCCACAAGGTAGCTCAGAAATTAGTTCCGCGAAAACCATGGATTTCTTAGACTTGGCAGACAAGAACTCAAGATCGAATTCTTGCAAAATGACTATCCATCGATTATATTTGCCCCCAATCACTCACCTACTGAGGACAAATTGGAATGGATTGACCGCCGCTAAGACAAAAGTTTTACGTAGCAGAATATAATGACGGCGCCGCTGGACAGCATGGACAGCTGCCAAGGCCAACTTCTCAACCGGAGAATAGCGAAGTTCAGGACCTATTAAGCCTCGGCTCAAATAATAAATCACATGCTCGGTGTGAGCATCGTCCTCCTGAACGAGAACCATACCAACGGTTGATTCTGCTGCCGCGAGATATAAAAGGAAGTCTCTACCATAATCTGGTCGACTCAAAAGTGGGGCAGATACTAATGCCTTTTTCAAAGCATCAAACGACCACTGCGCAAAGTCGTCCCACACAAATGGAACTCCTTTCCGTAGCAAACTCATGAACACTATAGTGATCTTGGCATAGTTAGCTATAAACCGTCTTAAGAAATTAGCCTTCCCTTGAAGACTTTGAAGTTGTCGAATCGAGGACGGGGGAGGCAACTGTACTATTGCCTCAACCTTGAAGGGATCAACCCGAATCCATTCATTGGACACGATGAACCCTAACAACCGACCAGATGTGACTGCGAAAACGCACTTGTTGGGATTCAACCAGATTTTATAAAAACAACATCGCTCGAAAACCAATCGAAGATGACTAGGGTGATCAGTTCTCTTTCGAGAATGAGCAGCGAGATCATCCAAGTATGGCTCGATGACATGTTTGTTGTCGTGGAAAGCATATGACATGGCTTGCTGAAAAGTGGCTCCAGCATTTTTAAGACCAAAAGGCATCCTTCTATATGCAAAGGTACCCCAGGGACATATAAAGGCTGTCTTATGTTGATCTTCAAGACGGATAGAAATTTGATTATAACCTGAAAAACCATCCATGAAGGAAAAAATATCATTACCCGCACACTCGTCGATAATCTGATCAATGAATGGCGTGGGGTAATTATCTTTTGGACAAGCCTTGTTTAAGTCCCTAAAATCGATGCATACTCGGATTGTTCCTTGCCCTTTTATCCACAGGGACTGGATTAGAAACCCAATCAGTAAGAGGAATAGGGTATATGAAACCTGCCTTTAGCAGCTGCTCAACTTCAGCTTTGATAGCTGCTACTTTCCTAGGGTTAACCGGCCGAAGCCTTTGACAAACCGGTTTGGATTTCTCATATGTCTTCATCTCATGTTGAACTATAGAAGGATCAATGCCAGGCATTTCCTCATAAGACCAAACAAATACATCTCGAAATTCCTTAAATAGGTCGGTGTAAATTTGAATTTCTTTAGGGGAACACTCAATTCTGATGAAGAGATTCTCGATGACGTTAGGGTCCCTAGAGATGTTTATAGGTATCATTTTTGAAATTACCGACATATTACCTTCAGCACGAATGTGTGCTGGAGCCAAAGGATTTGACACCGTACAAACATCACTAGTAAGGAGCTCGGAGAATCTAGATTCTACTTCCTGCAATGGAGGAAGAAAGTACAAACGATGGTGTAAGTCTTCCCAAGGTCGATCTATACCCATCATTGCTTTGAGGATTGCTTCTTCAGAAGGTAAAACTGTATCTAAGCAGTCCAAGGCAGAGGTAGAATCAAGGCTCCAAGCTGGAGCCACATCACCATCTAACTCCTCTTTGGAAAAAGGAGCAGAGTGGTTGTCTGTAGAGTCTACGATAGACTGATATCTAATCTCAACTGCAGATATAGGGAATGCCATTCCATTTACTTGTCCCTCAACTAATGTGGTCATAGGTGAAGGCAAGGTCCAAGGGTCTGAAAAATAATGAGTTCGGAAGAACTCTTCTCGAGGAGACTCCTTAGATGATGAAATGGCATTGATTTTAGCGAAAGGAGAGGGAAGATCAAAGGTACATATCAATTAGGAATACATTCCCACTCCTAAATTCTCAGTAGGCAGGCGAGGGTTATCCACTAAAGGAACGGTAGAGTCAGAGCTTGCTTGAGGATCGACTGGACAATAATCCATTTGATCAACCTTAACGATTTTCCCCTCATGAGGAATGCAAATGACACGAAACAGAGTTGAAACAATGGCGTCCATTTCGTATACCCAGTTCCTTCCTAATAGGAGATTATAGTCTAGGTTAGCATCTATGACCTCTACTTCAATATTGACGACCTTCCCCCCAACACATATCGGAAAGGCCGGGATAATCCCATGCGGCTTATGAGAATGACCATCAAATGCAGTGAAGACAATGGGTGAAGGAACAGCCGAAGGTGATCCAATAGCCTTCCAACATGACATCGACATGACACACGTGGAAGCTCCTTCATCCATAACGGTATGAAAAATATTGATTTTCCGGTATGTAAACTTTATTTGGAAAGCCATATGATGAGGGAGTCGCTTTTTGACATTTAACATGTCAAACGTGAGCACTAAAGAACTAGCTGGATCGACTACTCCAATCGCGGAAAGTAAAACACTTCGCTGAGCCAGACACGACTGGAGAACCTCTAAAGCGGACATGGTGCATGGACTCTGAGCTAGATCCTCCACAATGGAGTAATTCTGGGCGGCCATGGCATTAGGATTAATAGTCGTACGTTTAGCGGAACCTTTCGGTATCCTTGGTATAGTCTCAACAGGGTGTCGCTCAATATGAAGGTCAGTACTTCCGAGAACAGTCTTGTCCTTTGAAGTTTCGGCTTCACCATAATCACGTGACCGAGTAGTCACATGAACGTTAGAACCCATCATGAAAACCTTCGATGATTTTTCCCCTTCTTGGTTGCCACTGCGGAGGTTCCAGGGTTTGAACTCGCGCCGGCAAGAAGTTGCTGCCCTTGGGAAACAGGTTAGTTAACACAACTTGAGAACTAGAAGTCCCTTGCTATCCTATCAAGCGTTGAGCGTCTTCAATCTTAGGGTAGAGATGAGTTAAGTGGTTTCCACTGCACAACTTGCATGGAAACTTGACTTTCTTTCTCGGCTCATTTCTACCACCACCAACATTGTTGCCAGATTTATTTGCATCAGGCTTCCCATCCTGGTTCTTTTTCTTACCTCGTCCTTTCGTTTTCCCATTGGAATTTTGATTTCCTTTGGGGTTATTAGATTGGATCCAACGAAATTCGGAGTTTGACCAACTCCAGCCGCAAAACGTCCATAACCACCAAAGTTTCCTCCTAAAGGATTATAAGGAGTTGATAACCCCTGATAAGGATTCCAAGCCGAAGCTAGGGGAGGAATACTTTGAAACGAACTAACCGTGGAGTACAGCCTATTCCCTTGTTGGCTGATAAATGGATTCCCAGTTCCCGCGCCACTAACCCAGGGTTATTCCAACCTTGGAAAGTATTGCTGCTTTGTCCTATAGAAGAAAAATTCATAGATCCTATCATCGGGTTGGAATGTGGTATATGACCACTTCCGAAAGGAAAACTCTGGAATGAAGTCGATCGCCCATCATGGACGTAGCGGCGCTAAACAGAACCGATGGAATTCCCTGTGAGTGGGTGCCAAATGGGAAGAATCCAGTACCAAAAGCATTGGTTTGGGCATTTCCACTCGTGGATGGAATGGAGGTAGACCCAACTAAAGATCTGCTAGCAAATGATCCAAACAAGGAAGCAGAGGAGATGGAAATGGTTCCTCCCCCTTGCACCGATGTTGGGGTTTGCATGGTCGTAACACTTGTAGAAGCCATGCTTCTAGTAGTGGTCATCGATGGTAAGCGCGTAGCGTAACCTAGACTTGACGGTCTATGCGTCGGAGTCCCAACGTATTGTAATACGTCTGGATGACTAGATGGTAGTGGAGAATTTGGAGCCACTAACGACTCTGAGATTTCTTCTACCTCTATGTTATTCTCCGCTTGAAAGAGAACTCAAGAAATGACTGGAGTGTCCCTCTCTTGTTCAGAAGTGCCAGGCCTTGCTTGAACACTAATGCCCCCGAGAGGAGGATCAATCCCCGATGCGTCAACCGGCGTGGGATGGAACCCGCCGGTAGTATTGCCTCTGCACCTTCTAGGAGAAGGCTCTAAACTTGGTGGTGAAAGACCACGAAGTCTTTGAGACCGTCTGGGAGATCGGTCAACCACTTTGAATTTTTTGTTATGATCTAACTAAAGACTCAAAAAATTGAAAGCTAGGCCAACTAAGAGCACAAAGCACACACTATAAAGTCCCTAAAGATACAGCTAGTCAAACAACTTCCAAGTATTTCCATTCCAGGTGATTAAGACCGGACACCAAAATATGAGAAAGTGAATTAAGGGGCCTTCCAAAGATAGTCTGGGATGATGAGGGCCCAGTCCTATCAGCGAAAGTATCAGAGGAAGTTACGCTAACCTCCTAACAATAGCTTGCGCTGGTGCAAGCCCCCAAGCTTCGCAAGGGTGCCCTCCAGTAGTACTGTCGAGAGTGATGCAACGTCAACCTCAGGTGCCAGGGGATTCCCCTCCGCAACCACCTGTGTAGATCCCTAGGAGTAGCAACTATGGATACCAACTCATCGTAGAATCCAGGCGGAACAGTCGTGAGGTAAGTTTGGACAAGTAGGAGAGGGGGTATCTCTCTTCCCTATCTTCACAGACTCTTGTGCTTAACTCCTAGATCCGGAGCTTTCCTGGTCTTCCTAACGCCATTGGATTTTCTCTCGTTATTCGAACTCCTACGTTTGACGTTTATATGGCCTTGGAGAGTTAACTCTCCACTCACCTAATCGAAGGCCCTAAAATCCTAAACTTGTTGGTGTAACTGACTAAAACAAAATGTTGTAGTTAATTTTAGTTAGCGCTTGATTTTAAAATAGGCTGTTCTTTAAGTCACAAGGTAACGGAAGTGAAACTAGTGGTGTTTTTTGACGCAAAAGAAATTAATAAAAACTTAACTACATGCACATGCACTTTTTCGTTTTTCGATGAAGAGCAATTTCTATAGGGTTCAGAGGAACTTCTAATAAAGCAATTTTTTTTTTTCTTTTCATTAATTCACGCTTCACACTCACAAAATTTAACAACTCTATGAATGCCTAAAAAGGGGATGCAAATCTATCCTAATGCAACGAATATATGCGGATGCAAGATTTAAAAACTACTCTAAAAACAAAAAATGAAAGTTGCTTGCTTATCAATCTTTATCTTGCCACTTAAAATGCCTAGATGGAATATGAGATGTTACAATTCATTTCGTCTAAACACTAAAAACAAGTTCTAAGACAAACATAAAGCACTTTTACTCACTAAAAGGAAACCAAATGAAAGCCAAGTTCAAGAAAACAAAACTAAGTTTTTCAAAATATTTTCTTCAAAAGAAACAACAAAAAAGTCTTTTCGAAAAATGCTCTCAACAACACTGAAACTTGTGATTGAAGAATAGGCAATCAAACATTTTTGCAAGTTGACACCACACAACGGATGAAAACTCAACAAAAATAAATTTGTTAAAAAGTGCTCTTAAAAATCAAAAGCAGTGATGAAAGCTTTGGCAATGAAAACCAAAAGGATCAAAAATACAAATTCCAAGAAAGTGTCAATCAACAACTTTCATGAAACAAAGAAGTGGACGGTCACAAAAGGCGGTTTTTGTCAAGCAAACAAAAAGTCACCAAAAGCAAGGTTAACACAAAGAACGAGATCAATCTTCCTACCCTGATGAATCAGAGCAACCAAGATTCCTAGCAAGAAATCTTGCGTGCTTTAGCAAAAACGATGACGCTTGAAATCAACGAAAAACAAGACCAATACTTCTTATACTCAGAGAGAATTCGGAACAAGATGCTCGCTGTAAAACAAATAACTGATACTGGAAAATGATTGTTTTAGATTGACTCAAACTACCAGGCAGACCTTCAGAGACAAAAAGATTTACAAATCTTGAAAATTGAAAGATATACATGACTGTACTTATGTAGAGAATGCGTGTATACACTACTGTCACTAAGAAAACCTGTGTATACGCGGGTTCACTTAAAGAAACATGCGTACATACGCTTCTGTAACTAAGAAAAACAGTGTATATAAAAGGTTTCAAGAAAAATAAAAAACAAACTGAAGAAACTGGCGAAACTTAAAGTTCAAAAACAAACCAGACAACAATAGAAAACAAACAGGCAGCTGAGCCTTGATTGGATTGAAAAACACCCAAACTAGGAACAACAATTGTGTTGTCCCCAGTGGAGTCGCCAATTCTGCAAGAGGGAAATGTTCCCCTAGGGCTTTTTGTGTTGAAACCCTAGCAGACTGAAAGTTGTCTATTCAAAGAAGCACACATTCACACAGCCATTATGCTATTATAAGAAAATTCTATTGTAAAGGGTACGTACCTTAAGTCCTACTTTTGAGAAGGCCTTTAGGGTACAAACCCTTCTTGGAGTTCCCTTCTTCTCTTTTGTCCTACAAAACAACCAATTCAAAGAACACAACAGTATATGGACAAAACCTTATAAGGAAACCATATTCATGTTATAAAGAAATGTAGTTAGTTATGAAATCCAAACAACCATTTACATATGAATTCTAAACATGAATATCATTAACATAAAGAAGATTCATTTCGGCAACCAAGACATGTGTTTCTTTTATTATAGACAAATAAAGTACATAAAAAGGAATACTTTCACCTGAATCACCTTCAGCAGGCTCCAAGCAAAGCTTCCTTCTGGATCCATTCCAGCCTCAAGCCTTTAACAAACTCCTTCCAAGACTCTCTCCATGATGTCATAAATGGTGGATGAACATCAAAACACAAGGAAACAAAGGTTTCCTGGACAAATGGGGGAAGTGCAGAAGGCACAAGGGACTTTAAACCTGGTCAGGGGAAAAATCTCAGCATAATAACCTTTCTCTCTCTTCTCTCCTCCTTTAGGCCTTCCCTTTGAGGTCTTTTTATACCCCTCCCAAAGTAGTTTTTTAGTTGGGAGTTGGTTGGGAACAGTTGGGCCATGGGCACTAATAGGTGATTAGCAGGTAAAACCCGCGATCTCCACCCAAAAATAAGGTGTTTTATATTTTTTTAAGTGTTTTAATAAATATATGTGGGTTGGGTATACACAGAGCCGCATATACACGCGTTTAACTCAGGGAAATCTCACGTATAAGGGATAAAACATTGTTTTTTAAATTTTAGGACCAGGTCTAGAAGGAGGGGTTTCCCTGGGCCATGAGTACAGCATCACAAACCATAAGAGTGAGATTTGGAGCTATAACACTCCTCAGTAATCAAGCTTCTTCTAAATCCATAGAAGTCTGGCTTGAAAAACCCTAGTGGTCTCTTTCGAGCTAAATAGTGACAAAAGGGCATAACCATCACTTTTACTTATGTATACAACATTGTCACTTCCAAGTTTGTATGAACCCCAGGTTAGCCCCAGGAGTTGCAACATTCTTGCTGCAATACTGGTGATCATCACACGTGTCCCTACATACTGTGATGTCATGCCAATGCAAGTGCCCACATGTCCCTTATCAGAACTAATCAAATCTAGCCACTTGCCCTCATTCGAGCTCCTATGATGCTGACTTCTCTCCTGATGAGACTTAAGTGGATTCCACCACATGTCCTACCTCGAGGAGAGAGAAAGGGGCCTCGCCCACTCTGTCTCTTCACAAAATTCCTTTTTATTTTCCTTTTTGGCCTCCCAAACTATTTAGCAAGGAATACATAGTCCTAGATTATCCCCTCATATTGCAAGACCTTCGACATACAAGATCACCTATAAGAAATTTGGTAGGGGCATTCGATATGCGATTTGTCGGGGACCTCCGATTACTCAGGACCTCTGATTGCAATTAGTTGGGACCTTCAATTGGCTGGGACCTCTGATTGGCTGGGAGCTTTGATTAGCTGGGACCTATGATTGTGATTCATTGGGACCTCCAATCTATGAGGCTTTTGATTCATGGGACCTCCGATGCTCTAATATTCCTCACTACCCAAGGCCTAAATCATCCTAAACTTCACCAAGCCATATCTCTCGAACCACAAGTCCATTTAAGGACTTCCAAATACCGTTGGAAATATCTTCTAGATAAATTTCTAATGAAAGGATTCTAACTCAAAATATGGCTCGAAAGTCTCTCCCTAGATGGAATGAAAACCACCAAGGCATGAAGCCCTATCATCAGGTTGAGCCTTGTTTGATGTCAATACCAACACCTACACATCTAGCCACCTTCATACCATCAAATGTCCAAAAATACCTCCCTTTGGCATTAATGGAAACTCTGCAAGCTCCCCCTCAGCTTGGCATGGTCTGCTCTGATGCAAAATTTCTCCCCCTTTTACATCAATGGAAAGGAAAACTTCACTTGCACTCCCCCTGAACCAATGCATCCTACTCTTCCATTGGTTCCTTCTACTGAGTAACTGCCACCTCCTACCAAAATGAACTCATTTGGAGGGAGGAGTCACAACTCCTATCTGTTGCCTGAGATACTCAAATGGTTCTCTTGTAAGTGGCTTGGTAAAGATATCTTCCAATTTCTCTTTAGTGGGAACATATACAAATTTAACAATATTGGTTGCAACTTGCTCCCGCAAGAAATGATACTTGATGGGAATGTACTTGGTTTTTGAATGCATGACTAGATTTTTTGACATGTTGATTGCAATATAATTGTCGCACATTATTGGAATGGGATTAGGAAACTCTACCTATATATCCTTTAAGTTTTTATTTATCCATAGAATTTGTGTACAACAAGTCACAACATCAATAGATTCTTCTTCATCAGTCGATAGAGAGATGGAGCTCTACTTCTTCCTAACTATTGAGACCAAGAAATCACCCAAAAATAAAGCTACACCAGAAGTACTTTTCCTGTGATCTAGAATTCCAACCCAATCTACATCTATGTAGCCCTCCAGATTTCAGTCTTGACTGTTGGGATACCACAACCCATACTATGTTTTAACTTGAAGATATTTGAAAATCCTCTTAATAGCCACCACATGACTTTCTCATGGACAAGCCTGAAAGCTTGCTACAATTCCCACTGCTTGCATGATATCTTGCCTTAAAGCTGTTAGACACAGTAAGTTTCCTATCATCAATTTGTATTCAGTCTGATTTACTTGTGGCGTTGCATCTTCCTTGCATAATGTAGAACCTGTAGTCATGCGTGTGCTAACAATTTTACACTCCTCCATTCCAAATTTCATCAAAGCTTCCTTGACGTATTTGGATCGAGATATAAAAACTCCTTGTGGGGACAGTGTAATTTGAAAACCCAAAAAGAAAGACAACTCACCAATCATGGACATTTAAAACTCTGTTTGCATACAATTTTCAAATCTATGCCCCAGCTGCTCCACATTGCTACCAAAAATGATGTCATGCACATACACAACCACTATCAGTAGATGATCATCTTTAGATTTTACATAGATATTTTTTGTCAACTAAACCTTTCTTAAAACCTTGTTTCTAGAGATACCTATCCAACCTTTCCTACTAGGCTCTAGGGGCCTATTTCAAATCATACAAAGCCTTCTTTAATTTGCATACAAGCCCTTCATTAGAGGAGAGCAAAAAAACATCAGGCTTCTCAATGTAAACCTCCTCTTCTAAGTCTCCATTCAGAAAGGCAGACTTTACATCCATATGATAAACTTTGATGTTCTTATGAATGGAAAGAGAAAGGAATATTCTTATGGCTTCTAGTCGGGCTACTCGTTCAAAGAATTATTCAAAGTCTACCCCTTCTATCTGAGCATGCCCTTTGTAAACCAACCGAGCTTTGCTCCTGATTACTTTACCTTTTTCATTCATCTTATTCTTGAAAACCCACTTGCTTCCAATGACATTTTTCTCTTTTGGTCTTGGGACAAGGTTCCATGTTTCATTATTTTCAATTTGGTCTAGATCTTCATTCATAGATTTCACCTAGAACTTATCTTCACTTGCTTGATAAAGGTTTTTTGATTCTATTTGTGATCATAGAGCCAAATTTCCATGATTTATATTTCCCATAAGTCTCCTTTTGCTCTAGACACCCTTTGTTTGATCTCCAAGAATCTCACTCTCAGGGTGTTCCTTTTGCACATACCTAGAAGGTGTTTTTGGCCTTGAATATGTGCTTCCTTCCTCACCTTCATTTTTTAAATTTGTTTCATTTAGATCTCCATCCCATAACTCTGAACTCTCTTCATCATTTGAGTCCAATTTACTTTCGAAGGGTTCACATTGTGAGCTTACTTCATCAACCACTATGTCAATGTAGTCTTCTATCTTCCTTGTCCTCTTGTTATAGCATTTGTACCCCTTACTTTGAATACAATATCCAAGCAGTATTCCTTCATCATCGCATGAGTCAAGCTTCCCAAGGTTATTTTCATTTGTTTTAATGAAGAACTTGTTCCCAAACACCTTGAGGTGTTTAACTGATGTAGGTCTAACCTTCCATAATTCATATGGAGTTTTTTCACTATCATGCCTTAGATGAGTTTTGTTG
The DNA here is from genome assembly GCA_031772625.1 of Pinus tabuliformis. Classification (NCBI taxonomy): domain Eukaryota; kingdom Viridiplantae; phylum Streptophyta; class Pinopsida; order Pinales; family Pinaceae; genus Pinus; species Pinus tabuliformis. The sequence continues at coordinate 370,708,181 of CM062819.1, forward strand.
GACAAGCATAATGTTGCCTCAACAGATTCTCTTCAGAAGTGATGAGCCACTCCTAGTTCATCTAAAATCACTCTGGTCATTTCCTTGATTGTTCGATTCTTCCTCTCTGCAACTCCATTTTTCCGAGGAGTTTTGGCTGCTAAGAACTGCCTTCTAATACCATGCTCTTCATAGAATTATCCAAACTCCTTTGAGGTGAACTCTCCTCCTCTCCCTGATCTCAATCATTTTATCATCAAATCTTTCTCATTCTCTACCTATGCCTTAAACTTCTTGAAGTGCTCAAATGCTTCCAATTTTTCTTTTAGGAGGAGAATCCAAGTAACCCTCATGTAATCGTCAATGAACAACAAGAATTTCCTTTCTCCCTTTGATGTTTTTTTCTTGTGGGGCCACAGATATCTATGTGAATAAGCTATAGATGTTTGGATGAAGAGAACTCTTACATTTTGAAATGAGTCCTAGTATGCTTTCCAAAATGACATGACTTACAAATAGTCTTATCAAGCCTTGACAATCTAGGTAATAATTTTACCACGCCTATCTTTCTTATCCTCATCAAGCTATCAAAATTCATATGTCCAAGCCTCTTATGCCACAGTCGTGTTGCGCTAGTTTTTCTAAAATAACAGTTGATCCTTGAGTCATCGAACACACAAACATTATTATGAGTCCTGACTTCCTTCACCACTAGTTTTCGATTTTTTATATTCTGTATCTTACAATATTTAGATTGGAAGGTCACATCATAGCCATTGTCACACATTTGGCTAACACTTAGTAGATTGTGTTGAGGCCTTCCACATACAACACACTCTGTGATTTTGTCTTTCGATCAAGACTGACCACTCCTTTTCCTTTGATTCTTGCTAGAGTGTTGTTGCCAAAGTTGACATTTCCTCCTCTGTCCTTTTCTTTTAGTGATATAAACTTACTCTTGTCTCCAGTGATGTGTTTGGAACAACCATTGTCTACATACCATTTGTTTTCTTTATCATACACTGATAAGGCGAGCCCACATGGCATGCTCTTTTTGATATGTTTTTTCCATCTTTTTTTATCATTTTGTATGTGAGTTTGTCTGTCAGTTTGAGATTTATATAGGTATCAAACCTTCTTTTATTCTCATTGTCCTTGTGCCCAAAATTATTACATTTAGAACATTCAACTTTGTTTTCTAGGGGAGTGAAGGCATTTCGATTCCTAAAAGAGGAATCTTATGACTTAGCAATGCGATGTGAGTTAAACTTGAGATTTTCATCTCTTTCAACTTTGACACTTGTAGCAGTGACACTTGTAGAAGTGACCATAAAATAATCAGGCACGCCTATTCTAATAAACATTATGAGTTTTAGAAAAGAAATAACTTGGTCGACTCTCTGTTTGACTCATCCTCCAGTGATGGTCTCCTCCTTTTCTAGCTACTCTATTGTCTTCATGAACTCTTTCATGATGATTCCTCCTATCACTTTATGGATCTTAAACTCCTACACACCTGAAGTTTATCTTCTTCTTCCTGATAGAAGATTCTTTCCTTTGAGTGCGAGAGTCTAGTTTTAATTCCTAAGGGCCTTTGATAGCTCAGAATCTGATTTAGTATTTTAGTCCCTTCAATAAATCCCTCACTTAGAGTGTTCTCTTTCTTTGCTTTCTCAAGGTCAGTTCTTAGAGAGACCACCTCTTCTTCAAGATACTGGCAGTTTTCTTCCCATTCTTGAATCATATCCTAAAGTACCTCTTCTTTTTGTCTTACTTCCTCCAGCTCAATATTTAAAGACAGAAAATCATCTTTGCATATCTTTGAGGCCATTTCCCTTTTCAACTTGAGCATATCCCATTTCAGCTGCTTGTTCTCCTGTCCTATCTTCTCACAATTTCCTTGTTCTACTTTCAACATAAGATCTATATTATCCTTTCTCTTGATAGCCTATTGGGATAGGGTCCCCTGGGTTTGTTTTGGTGTTAAGATAACCCAAGTTTTGGTATAGTTCTTGTAAATAATGTAATGTCTCCATGACTTTTGGATGCAGAGTGTGTAAATCAATAGGAGTCAAACGGGTTTAGCCCCTTATTTTATTGAGTTAGTTTTGAGATTCACTCATGGTCCGTGGACCATGGCATTTTATGAAAAAGGATATAAATAGGTGTGTATTAGAGAGTCTAAGGAAATCAATAAAGAAGATGTATTATGAAGAAGGTGTTATCACTTGGAAAGAAGGCAATGTCAGGGTAACCAAAAACCACACTTAGCCAAGTAGCCAGCCCTACTAGGCTAGGAGAGGGCTCTCTCCATAAGGATCTCTGCCAAGATGACTGGATCAAGAAAATAATATTAGGCTAGATATAGTAGCACAAGGTTCGATTTTATTTGAAGGGGTTTGTTGGATCAGGAGGAGGCAAACAGTTTGGGCAAGGAAACTAGGTTAGAATTGTTGGGTGTTCGATGGGGCAAGGTAGGTATGAAGCTTAGTACTCTAGGGTTTGATGGGTGAGGTGATTCAAGACTAGTGAGAATCTAGGAAGAGCATGTGATCATCATGGATCCTTCCTAAACTGTAGAAAACATAAACTGTGAATATTTTCCCAAAGCAGAGCATTAATGTTATGGATTCTGCCTATCAACTTGAAAAAATCCACTTAGAAGCAATGAAATGATTAATGAAGTACAAAAAACATTTAAACATATTATCAAAAGAGAGGAAACTGAACTAAACACCATACCACATGCATCCCAAAGAAATAACTACAATTTCTAATTAATATCCTGCTAAACTGATACAAAATGATGTTCTATCAAAACCTAAGTATCGATCTGAGTCTAACCCTTTACAATGAGAAAGAATAAGAAAATATAGACATTGTTTCAACCTCCTCCCATCCTTAGGGGTTGAATCCCTAATATGAGGAGCTAATCTAACCAACACTGAACAAGAAACTAGAATCTAGGCATCCTAACAACTTGCCTCTAAAAGTGAGGAAATTGTTTCATTTGTGCTCAAAATGACTGTTAATCTAATGAATATACCATCTACTACTAATTATCCATAGTATTTACAAGCCAAGTCATCATTTACATTAGTAAAACATCCTCCATGAGATAAAATCCAAGATCATAGTCAAAACATAGTGAAATGGCAATCCTGTGCAAAATTTGTCTTACGCGCAACGCCACTAGTCTTACGTGAAGCGTCACTCTCAGGTCATTTTTAGAGGCCTTATTGGAATCCACATTCAATGCATGATAGCCCATTAGAAAGTGATTCAAGTATAATTTCTAAAACATCTATAATTTCTTCATTTGAAGCTCATTTGACCCCTCAAAAGTGGTTCTCCCAAGACTACTTCGGTGTGTCCAAAAAGTGGTAGAAATGTCATTTTTGGGGTGTTTCTTTACCTTTTGGTAAACCAGTTCTACTCCAAAATCTTAGAAAATGCATAAGGTGCATGTAATCATCACTCTAAATCAAAAAATGAAAGCCACTTTTCCATTGGGTGTCCCTAGGAAAAGCACAGTACTAGTGGTGCTGTGCATAGAGCCTGATTTCCTATGTTTAAAATTTCCAAAATTTTCTAAAGACAAAAATTCTTCCAAACTTGAACAAAATTGGTACCATAATCAAGCATCTTGATGAGCCAAGGAAGCTTTAGCAAGCAACCTAAGCCTATCCTCCTCTTTTTTTCCTTTTAGAGCCTGTCTTAGCCTTGCTTTCATCTATTTGACCCTTATATTTTAAATTTTGTTCCGGATCCTATAGTGGTAGGCCACGTGCCTGATGATTTGGTTGTCCCTATTGGCCCTTTGCAACATATTTTCTAAGTGAAAATTGATTGTTTCAAGCCAAATTTCTCTATCACCCTCAATTTATTTCTCAATTGGGGTCAAAGTGACTGGTGCTTCTTCCTGTTGCTTTACTGATTTACCCTTGTCACCTTGTCTTTTTATCGTAAGAAGTTCTAGCTCCATGAGGACCTACTTATCACTCATCTTCTTGTTCTCTTGTTCCAGATATGCGATGACATACTTGGCTCTCTCCAAATTGTCCATCAATGCTTGGATTTGAGCCTCTTTCTCTTGTATGATGATGTTTTCTTTTGTTGCTTCATCCTGAGCCTCCAAGTCAATTTTCTGTATGCCATGATGAATATGATGTTGTTCTGGCTCCTCATGCTCTGTCAAATCAAAATATCTTTCCTCCTCATCATCAAGATCTTCCACTTGCATCTTTTCTTTCCATTTATGCACCTGCTGCACCTGTACCTGTTGTGTCGATGAAGAAGGAAAAGCCCCTTCCACACCTTGAGGAGCAAGCATTTTCCTATGAGTTGATGAAGAAGGAAAGGTCCCTTCCACAGAATGTGGAGGAAACACCTACCTATCAGCTGCAAACAATTTTCTTGTGCCCCTCTGGTATGTCTTGTATTTCTCAGGCACCTCAATGGCTTTAGTCTCTTTGGCCTTCTCATCTTTCTTTACCTAAGTACTGCTAGAAGGTCCTCTTGATTCTCGAGATACTGATGGAGGAATTTGAGGACCCTTGAAGATGTCATGGGCAATGAATGTCTCCCAGGGGATGTTGAGGAGGTTAAGATGATGAAGCGCAATCATCTTGATCAAGGAATAGTAGTAGAGACTACTCATCTGTTGGGGTTATGGCATTTTTTGTACGAAGTAGGCCATCTTCTCAATGTTCCTGAACAAGAAATAAGGGATGTTCAACATCCTCACCCTGGTAAAATGCATGAGAAGCCTGATTTGATAGGTGTACAATCTAAAAAATATGCCCTCACAAGTGAAATATTTCATAATGATTTTCATCATGCGAGCATACTTGTCTTCAAGGAACCTAAAAGGAAAAAGACAATTTGCTTCATTTTTGTACGTAGGTTTGATGTAGGGCTCATAATAGTGTTGATCTAGGTCCTGTGCCTTATACCATTTCTCTCCCACATTTGGAATCCTGGTTGCATCCGCAACGATCAAGGGTGAAACTGTGAATGTCATCCCAGCAAGAGTCACCTTGTTGTCACGAAGATTGGCTACAAAAAGCTTGGTGAGCTCATGATGGTGTTGAACTCTCTCTACCTACTCACAGAACTCATAGTAGTCTAGATGCCTGAAACAAGTGACAACCAAATGAGCGGCCTGCAACGCTTTGAGGTTTGATGGCTCTTCCATGATAATTCTACCCCCCTTGTGTGGTCTTCTTTGATTCCTAGGTCGACCTGCTGAACTGTCACTGCTAGTGTTTTCCTCCTCCTCATAATCTTTGTCTCCTTTGTCCATGTTTGCAAGTTTTGAGGTTGTGCACTCCTAGAAAAGGGGTGGAGGGGGTGAGTAAGAGTGATTAGGAATAAGGGAAGGGGAGGTGATATTGTGAGGTATTTGGTGGACTAGGTAAACATGAAAATGAGTGGGAGGGTGTAAACCATGAAAATTAGGGAGAGGGGCTAAGATTTTTAAGGTATTGCTTTAGGGATGAAGGAAAAAGGGATATGGAGTGTTATGGAGTGATATGGGGGAGGCGTTTAGGATTTAATGATAAGTGATGGGAGGAATAATAGAGTTAGGGTTTTTAGTCATAAATAAGGGAGAGTCTAGGGTTTTACATTTACCATGGCAAATTATCCTCAAATGAATTAATTGCAAACCAATGATGAAGTCAAGGAACAACACTTACTTGTTTGAGGGGAAGGAAGACAAATTTGATGTTTTTTAGGTGGCAGCAGGTTGTTTGGCCCTTGTTGGCCATATGCATAGTGGCTCCTATAGGCACGCAATGCCCTTCTCTATATGCAATGCCGTTGTTTTTTCCATTGAGAAAAATGGCCTACGCATAGCGCTCCGAACTGAACGCACAGCGCCACCTCCAACTGCCCTATGCATAGCACCAATCTCCCTAAGCGCAACGCCACTTCTCGTTGGTGAAGAACTTGCTCAACTTCACCTCTTTCCTTCAATTTTTGTCTTCTTCTTTGTCAAATAAGAATGATAGGCCTGAAAATGAAATGTGACATCTTATATAGGAGTAAATTTTGATTTCATTAGAAAAACCCACTTTCTAATGTTTTGGACCTTTTCCAAATCTTTGTTTTAATGCCTTTTCTTCATTGTCCCTTTTCAAGTGGATGATGCTCAATTTGAACTGATTTTTTCAGTGGTTCATTTTCTTGTAGCAAGGAGAGATGCTTGGTGCAGTTGGGATCATTTATTACATAAAGTGACTTAAATTAACTAAAAAAAATATAGATTAACTAAAAATACTCTACTTTCATCTCAAAAACACGGTTTTGTGATCAAAATTACATTAGTGAAAAGAGATATTTGCATAGTGACCATGAATTACTAACAATAACTCTTGGTTTATTGATCATCCTCATACCTTTTTTGCCCTTTATTTACACTCTAAATCATTCCTTTGACCTTGGAAGTGAATGCTAAAACCTAATGAAAACATGCCCTAAGACCTAATGGAAACATGATTGCTTTTGACTCTAAAACTATGACTGAATACAACCTAGAGATGGGTCAGCAAATGTACTTTATGAGGGAAAATTTGTTCTGATGAGAAGACAACCATCAATGGATCAACCTATCATGACCTAATGAAATGATGCAAAAATTTCAGTATGAGACCCCTAAATGAAAATGCAAAGAGTAAATTTGATCCTTGATGGAACTATGCAAATACTGACACTAACATTGGCCTTATTGGGGATGGCAGCTTGTTGGAGGTGTCAAGAACATCATAAACCAAGTGCCTAGTTGATTGGGCCAATATGGTCAAACAAACAAAAGACTGAGAAAACCCCTTTTTTTATAGTTTTGAAGAATAATGACTCAATAAATACTGAAAACTGACTCATAACTGACCCTTAACTGACTCAAAACAAAACCAACCAAACTCAACACAAATCATTTAATCTTTATAGCCTTCTCTTCAGGCCCCAAGATCAGATGACATTGTACTTGAAATCGTGCAAGGAAAAGAAAACCGGTATATTCAACGATGGTGAAGCAACTTTAGGGAACAACATCAAAAGTAGTAGTGTTTCAGGAGCCTACCATTCAGTGGTCCTCCTGAGCATTCTTGACCATCCATTTCCTTTAACAAAAATGCATTTTGTCCTTGATAGGATGAGATTTTATATGGTCCTTTCCATAGATTGTCAAACTTACCATGCTTTCCTTTTTCTTCATTTCATGCATCCCATCGCAGCACTACATCTTCCAGCTGAAACTTTTCTACCTTGGTTTTGTGGTCATAAATCTTCTTTATCTTCTCTTGTAGCTAGAAATTGTTTTGAGAAACCTCTTCCATTGTTTGCTGAAGGTGAATCATTTGATTAATCCTGCACTGAATATCACCCACTTCGCTGTCGGCTTCCTGTAATAATCTCATGAGTGGGACTGCAAGTGATGTGGGAAACACCGTATCAATACCATAAACCAACTCAAAAGGTGGCATACCTATTGATTTATTCTTGCTCACTCTATCGGCCCACAAGGCATTGACAAGCTTTCGATGCTAGTTCTTTTTGTTTGCCTCCAACATTTTCTTAATAATATTCACCAAGGATTTATTTGACGACTCACCTAGTCCATTGCCTTGCGGGTAGTATGTCGTGGAATGACGTAATGTGATATTGTACTTGTTGCGAAACTCGACCATCCTTTTTGACTTAAATGTTGTTGCATTATCTATAATAATCTTATGACGGAAACCAAAATGAGAAAAGATATTAGACTCTAGAAACTAAATAATTACCATGTTTGTAGCTTGCCTTGTCGGAATGGCTTCAATCCACTTGGTAAAGTAATCAGTAGCTGTCAAAATCCATTTGTGTTGTGCTAATGATGTACGATGAATTTATCCTATGAAATAAAGTCCCCGTTGCTGGAAAGGTGCATTTACTTCAACTGGCTTCAGAGGAAGAGGAAGAAGCTTCCTTTTCCTTGAAAAACTTGACATTCGTGGCAGCTCATCACTGTCTTATATAAATCTCAAAACAAAGTTGGCCAATAATATCCTACTCTCAACACTTTGTTAGCTATGGTTTTCCAAAACAAGTGACCGCCACAATCTCCTCTATGGAAATCATTCATTACCTGCTAAGCTTCATCTTCAACCAAACAATTAAGAAGAACCCCTCCGGATCTTTCCAATAAAGAGCACTATTTAAAATGAAAAATTTTGCAAACTTTAGTTTTGGTGATCTACCTTTACTTCTTGACATTCCAGGATGCGGCGAAAGATGTTGAAGAACACATACTATATCAAAATACCAAGGTGAGTTGAGAAACATCTCTAATACCTGAATGAGTGTGTCACCATCTTTGTCATCTGACATTGCTGAAATGAGATTTATGTCTAGAGCATGCAGATTTGATTCGGCCATCAGTTTTTCCAAGCCTTGTCCTTTGATCAATTTGGTAGGGTTAATCTCAAGATCGTACTCTAACATTTCTACTATCCACTTACCTCTTCTTCCCTCTGGATCAGTTTGGATGAGAACATCTTTGATAGATGCATTAGGAACATATGCTATGGTATGTGAATGTAGAATGTAGACTCTGAAATCCTTCAATGCCTTTATAAGAGCTAAAGCTTGTTTCTCAATGATATTGTAGCACAAAGCAGCATCTCGAATAGTTCGACTAAAAAAAGAAATGGGTTGTTCCACTTATCCTCGTTTTCCATTAACACCATGTTGGCATTTTGGCACAGGTGTGGCCCTATGGTACAGGTGTTGTCCTTGATGACAACTCTCTTTGGTGTCAGACCTCAGTTCAGGCACCCAGAATGAAGGAAATCTTGTATACGTAGGTTCACCTTGCTAAAGACGCGTATACACGCGGGTTATACGTTCAGAAGTCGCGTATGCGTATACACGCACTTTTATGCACAGAAAGGTGCGTACATGTTGGGAAACTTATTTTTGGTCCATGGTTGTTAGTCCTTGGAATTTGAACCTATGGTTTTGGACCAAGGTATCTCGTCAGAAGTGTTGACCCCAGGTTTTGGGCCCTTGGTATTGGTTTATTATGGTTTTGGACCGTGGTATTGTGGAAGGCCTAAAACCATAAAAGAGGAAGGAGATCATGTGACAAGGAATCATCAGAATTATTATTGAATATCTGATAATGTTCGAGATCTGAAATATTGGTGATTAGCATTGTGGAGTAGATCTGGATCTGAATGAAGGAGGAACCTTAGCGAAAAGAAGGATAAGTTCTATTGATGGGTCATAATCTCTTGGCTTGAATGATAATATCTTTGCATGATTTTGATCTGTTATATCTGGCACATGCGTGATCAATAAATCTGATAATCTGGGTTAATCTGAATACTTGAAAGAGTGAATTATGTTTGTAGATCTGTACGCAGGTTCAGTTCAGCTAAGGCGCGTATATACGGAGGTTCAATGAAGGAAAACAACGTATACGCAGGTTGTTCCATACGCAGAACCGTATGCACACAGGTTTCAGCCCATTAAAGTAGCGTATACATTTTGAGTTGTGTTTTTGCTGCTTCTGTTTATTGCTACAGTGTTCTGGGTTTAGTTTTGGTGTCTGGTACTATTACTGTGATCTGGGTACAGTCGTCAGAGAGTTGTTTATGTTGATTTAGTTTTTGGTGAAAAGGTGATTGGTTGATGCAGAAATTCTTGATGGTTGATTGATGTTATTTGGGGATCCAGTTTGAAAATTTATGAAACATGGTCCTTGGAAGAAAGAGAAGGTTGTAGCCTTCTGTAGGCCAGCAGCTACGTACTAGTATCTTGGCTAGTGCAAGAGCTAAGGGGGTTGTAGCTCCCTTCCAGGAGAAGCTGGAAAAAAGAGAGAGTGTTGTAGCTCTCTGCAGGTTGTAGCCTGCATACTGGTAAAAGGACTGCACCAGTACATTTGTAAGAAGAAGTTTCTAATTAAAGAAAAGATAGAGAAGAATTGCAGCAGGTGGTTTTCACCCACATTGGGTTTCCACCTTATATCTTGTGTTCTTGTGTGCGATTGTCTTTCTGCTCTGCTTTACTGTTTCTGGTTACTGGTTATTTGCTTCTGAATCTTAGATTAACAATCGACATCAGAAAGATAAAGTAAATTAAAAGTTTGCATTGTATACGCGGGTTTTCTTCTACATCGTTGCGTATATACGCAGGTTTAATTAACTGAAGTAGCGTATAGCAGTTGATTTTGAAAAAGGAATATTTGACTTAATAATACTGATTCACCCCCCCTCTCAGTATTATTTCCAACAATTGGTATCAGAGCAGGTCCTTCAGAAGAAGCTTAATCGCTTGAAGGAAGATCATTCATCATGAGCAACTACGAGAGGGAAGCATCAATCAGGCCACCGATTTTTGATGGGACAAACTTCGTTTATTGGAAGGTAAGAGTTACTGCCTATCTTCAATCCCTTGGTACAGAAGTCTGGGATATCATAGATACAGGGTATACTTTTCCATCAGCAACTCCTACAGATCCGGCTGAAAAGAAGAAATATGAAACAAATGCAAAGGCGGTCAATATTCTATTAGGATGCCTATCTCAATCAGAATTTGTCAAGGTAATGCAGTTTAAATCCACAAAAGAGATATTGGACAAGATTGTTCTGAGCTATGAAGGAGATGATTAGGTAAAATGAGCAAAACTTTAAACCCTCAGGATTCAGTATGAAAATCTTAGGATGTATAATGATGAAAGTGTGGCTAACTATTTTCTTCGTGTAGATGAGATTATTAATTGTATGAAAAATTTGGGTGAAGAAATAAAAGAGGCTATTGTGGTTGAAAAAGTTCTAAGATCTTTGTCCCCTATGTTTGAATCTAAAGTTTCTGCAATAGAAGAAAAAGAGAATCTACAAAGCCTTAAAATGTCACAGCTGCACGGAATTCTAACTGCTTATGAAATGAGGAAAGGAGGTCCATCAGACAGGAGAGAAGATGCCTTCAAGGCTTCAGGCAAAGGTGAGTACTATGAGTCAGGACACGTGTCAGAAGAAGAAGAAGAATCAAATTTTGTCAAAAATCTTCAACGGGGTACTGGGCGGTTTCGAGATAAGTTACCTTTCAAATGCTTTGCTTGTCGAAGAGTCAGTCACTATGCTGCCAAATGTCCTCACAAGGATAAGATTGACAAAGGGAAGGAACCTGTTAGATGGATCAAGAAACATAATGCAAATAAGAAAAGCTATTACACTCATGAAGATAGTGATGGACTTTCAAATAGTGACGAAGATGAACGAGGTAAAAAGTATAAACTTTTAATGGCTTTTGAAGATGATGACTAATGGATGCTATAGATGTAGAAGGTTTTTATAAAGAGATATCTAATCTCAAAATTTGCTTAGAAGAGAAAAATGCGATTATTGATTCTCTGCAATGTCAAATGGCTAAAAGGGAAAAACAGCTTGAAAATTTGGAATGTGAAATTGTTGGTCTTAGAAAGGAGATTGAGAAAAAAAAAGCTATTAATCTTAAATTTGTTAAAGGATCTGAAACTATGGATGAGATTATCAATGTGCAGTGTTCTCCACTAATTAAGACAAGTCTAGGATATAATGAAGAAACATCTCAAGCATCCACCTCCAAAAGTTATCTTGATGCAGCAAGGAGGAGCGAGCAAAGGCCTAATAGAAATCATCAAGTATATCAAGGACAGTTTACCTCAAGAACGAACAAAGACTATCAAGAAAATCAGGGGCAAGCTACCTTAAGGACAAATAGAAGCTACAATCAGCCTCAGGTAAAATCTTCCCAATTTGCCTCAAGAATGGATGTCAGTAGAAACTGCAATCGGTTGGATGATAGATTTAATAATCGCAGGAGTTTCTTCAATGGCCAATGCTTCTCTTGCCATAACTTTGGTCACAAAGCAGCCCAATGTGTTTCCTATAAGACAATCATGACTAGAGAAGCTCAAAAACAAAGGAATATGACTGGGATCACGAAAAGGACTTATAACAAATTTTCAACCCTTGAAAATGAAGTTGAATGTTCTATTTGTAATAACCTTGGTCATGAAGATTCTGAATGCAGAAGCAGGTTTTGGAAGACAACTCAGAAGGAACAAACCTCAAGTGCCAGAACATGGAGAATGAAGGAACCACAACCAGAAAGATGTGGGATAGCCTTTTATGCAGAAGGACAAGAAAATCTATGGTATATCGATAGCGGATGTTCGAAGCATATGACAGGTGATAAAGAAAAACTTGAATCATATATTGCATTAGAAAAGTGAAAGAAGGTTTCTTTTGGAAACGATACCACTGCAGCCATAAAAGGAAAAGGCACTGCTTAGTTGAAAGAAAGGGTCAAGGTTGGAAATGTTTTGTATGTTGATGGCTTGAAGCATAATCTACTAAGTGTTAGTCAGATGTGCAATCAAGGAACCGAGGTAATATTTCGATCAACTGGATGTAGTGTTCGTGACCTTGATACAGGAGAAACAGTGATCAAAGGTAGAAGAACTTCAAATAATCTATACATATTTGAAGAAGGAAAACAACAATGCTATTTAAGCAAGGATGATGAACACTGGTTATGGCACCGGAGGTTGGGGCATCTAAGCTTTTCACAAATAAGGAAAGAATGCAAATACCAGGCAGTTCGTGGTCTTCCAGACATCAAAATTCCAGAGAACACCATATGCAAATCATGTCAGTTTGGTAAGCAAACCAGAACTAACTTTCCTGAGAAGGAAGGATCAGCTAGCAGGCCTCTTGAGCTAGTCCATACATATGTATGTGGTCCATTTAGGACAAGGTCACCTCGAGGAGAAGAATACCTTATATTATTCATTGACGACTTCTCTAGGTTTGTTTGGTTAGGACTTATGAATCACAAAGACGAAGCATTCGAAAAATTCAAATCCTTCAAGGCCTTGGCTAAGAATGAATCAGATTACAGAATTAAGTGCCTCAGGTCCGACAGAGGTGGGGAATTTACCTCAAATGAATTTTTTGATTTCTGTGAAGAACATGGAATAAGAAGGGAATTCTCTACAGCTAGGACTCCTCAGCAAAATGGAGTGGCAGAAAGGATGAACAGAACAGTCCAACAAATGGCTCGTGCTATGCTTGATGAGTCTGGAACTCCGGCAACCTTCTAGGGTGAAGCTGCATATGCTGCGGTTGTTATTCTCAACAAAAGAAATGTCCAAGTGAACAGCACTCAAACTCCTCATGAGCTTTGGTATGGTGAGACTCCTTCAGTAAACCATTTCAAAATTTTTGGGAGCAAATGCTATATTAAGAATACTGATGAGCAACTTGGCAAACTTGAACCTAGAGCAGATGAAGGCATTCTCCTTGGTTATTCTCCCTACAGCAAAGCATATAAGTGTTACAATAAAAGACTTGGAAGAATTGTTGACAACATTGATCTAGTGGTTGATGAAAAAGGATACATCCCTAGGCAAGTGAATCATGAAAACATTGATGAGGATGAAGACTACTCTCCAAATCAGACAGATGATGAAGAAGAACCCCAAGAGGCACCAGAGGAAGAGATAAGGATAGAAGAAAAGACTCCATCCAGGTACGTTCAAAAGAATCATCCAGAATCTCAAATTTTGGGGCAGAAAGAAGCAGGTATACAAACAAGAAGAGCAATAGCAAAAGCTTCAAGCTATTTGGCATTGCTCTCCTCCATTGAACCGCAAAATGTAAAAGAAGCAAGTAAAGATGAGTGTTGGGTTAAGGCAATGGATGAAGAGCTTGAGTAGATCGAAAAGAATAACACTTGGGAGTTGGTTCCTAGACCAAAAGACAAAAATGTCATAGGAACAAAATGGATATTCAAAAATAAGTTGAATGAAAATGGGGAAGTGATTAGAAACAAGGCCAGACTTGTTTGTAAAGGGTATGCTCAACAGGAAGGAATAGACTTTGAAGAAACTTTTGCTCCCATGGCTAGACTTGAGGCCATCAGAATGTTCCTTGCTCTCTCTAGCTTCCAGAAGTTCAAAGTATTTCAAATGGACGTAAAATTAGCCTTTCTGAATGGAGACCTAGAAGAAGAAGTGTACATAGAGAAACCAGATGGCTTTATCCTTGGGAATGATCGAAATCTTGTATGCAGGCTTAAAAAGGCTCTCTATGGGCTTAAACAAGCTCCAAGGGCTTGGTACTACCGCTTGGACAAATACCTTCATCAACAAGGTTTTTCAAAAGGATCAGCAGATAGCAATCTTTATATAAAAATTGAAAATGACAAATTGCTAATACTTGTTGTGTATGTAGATGATATTATCTTTGGCAGCAACGAAGAAGCTATGAGTCAAAGCTTTGCCTTGGTAATGCAGAAAGAATTCGAAATGTCTTTGATTGGAGAACTGACATACTTTCTTGGATTGCAAATCCAACAAAATGAGGGCGGTATCTTCTTGTCTCAAACCAAGTACCTCAAGCAGATTCTGAAGAAATATGGCATGGAAGATTCGAAACCAGTATGTACCCCTATGGTTACAGGATGCAGTCTCAGTGCAAATGATGAATCAGTAGCAGTACATCAACCAACCTATAGATTGATGATTGGAAGTCTACTTTATTTGATAGGCACACGACCAGACATCATGCATGCAGTGGGAATAGTTGGAAGATTTTAGGCAAATCCAAAGGAAACTCATCTTCAGGAAGTCAAGAGAATCTTCAAGTACCTTCAAGGAACTCAAAACTATTGCTTATGGTATCCTAGAGATACAGATCTCACACTTCATGCTTACACAGATGCAGACTGGGCCGGAAGCGTGGATGACAGGAAGAGCACAAGTGGTGGTGCATTCTTTATGGGTTCCAGATTAGTATCTTAGTTCAGCAAGAAATAGAGCTCGATTGCTTTATCTACAACTGAAGCGGAATATGTGGCTGCTACATCTTGTTGCACTCAACTTCTTTGGATGATGCAAACCTTGCAGGATTTTCAAATCACACGTACTCCACCTGTCTCTATCTTATGTGATAATACAAGTGCAATAAGCATTTCAAAGAATCCTGTCATGCATTCAAAGACCAAGCACATACCTATTAAATATCACTTTCTTCGGGAACAAGTGCTTGAGCAAAAAGTCAAGTTGGAGTATGTTCCTTCTAAGGAACAAATTGGCGATATCCTCACCAAACCACTGCCCAGGGAAACTTTTGAATATCTCAGACAGAAGCTGGGAGTAGTTGATGCTTCATCCTGCTGTTGAAGCTTGTCTGTATCAAAGAAAATTTTGTGTACGCGAGTTGGATGAGGGGAATCCGCGTACATACGCTGATTTATGCAGGTGCAATCATGTATCTGGAGAAAATCAGCAAGGACAGACTCTGGTTGAAGAGAGTCTGATATGGGTCTGTCAGAGACCATCAGGCACGGGTTCAGGGGGAGCAGATAATCTTCTAATAATGCATTGTTAGCATTACCTTAGAAGCTCTTGGTTCTAGTACTCAAGCTGCTTTTGGTTCAGGTAGATCAGCTGCAGAAAGGAGATTAGAAGGAGAACATGGTTGCTGATGTATACAGTGATTGTCAGAAGCTGCTGATAGTAGTTATTGGTCATTTTCATAAGTCTTGATATTTCGTCTCTACGCATGTATATTATTTTATCAAGGTCATGTAACGGCCTATTTTGGTTTCCCCACTATGCCTGGGATGATTGATGTGATTGGTTATGTAAAATTCTGATGTATCCCCACTTGGTTGGGTGATAGTTGTATGTATTGAGTCTTTTGGTGATAGGAAGGTCTTTTATGATGTATATGGTTCTTCTTGAAGAACATCTTTTTGCAGATCTTGCCTACAGTTAGGGGGAGCATCTTCAGCACATCAGAGCAGAGATATCAGCATGTACTCAGGGGGAGCACAACCCTTTGCCCTTGATGACAAAGGGGGAGAACGACTTTGAGGATCATGGGGTTGCCATCAAGTCCAAAGGGGGAGATTGTTGGCATTTTGGCACAGGTGTGGCCCTATGGTACAGGTGTTGTCCTTGATGGCAACTCTCTTTGGTGTCAGACCTCAGTTCAGGTGCTCAGAATGAAGGAAATCTTGTATACGCAGGTTCACCTTGCCGAAGACACGTATACACGCGGGTTATACGTTTAGAAGTCGTGTATGCGTATACACGAACTTTTATGCACAGAAAAGCGCTTACATGGTGGGAAACTTATTTTTGGTCCATGGTTGTTAGTCCTTGGAATTTGAACCTATGGTTTTGGACCAAGGTATCTCGTCAGAAGTGTTGACCCCAGGTTTTGGGCCCTTGGTATTGGTTTATTATGGTTTTGGACCGTGGTATTGTGGAAGGCCTAAAACTATAAAAGAGGAAGGAGATCATGTGACAAGGAATCATCAGAATTATTATTGAATATCTGATAATGTTTAAGATCTGAAATATTGGTGATTAGCATTGTGGAGCAGATCTGGATCTGAATGAAAGAGGAACCTTAGCGAAAAGAAGGATAAGTTCTATTGATGGGTAATAATCTCTTGGCTTGAATGATAATATCTTTGCATGATTTTGATCTGTTATATCTGGCACATGCGTGATCTATAAATCTGATAATCTGGGTTAATCTGAATACTTGAAAGAGTGAATTATGTTTGTAGATCTGTACGCAGGTTCAGTTCAGCTAAGGCACACATATACGCAGGTTCAGTGAAGGAAAACAACGTATACGCAGGTTGTTCCATATGTAGAAGCGTATGCATGCAGGTTTCAGGCCATTAAAGTAGCGTATACATTTTGAGTTGTGCTTTTGCTGCTTCTATTTATTGCTGCAGTGTTCTGGGTTCAGTTTTGGTGTGTGGTACCGTTACTGTGATCCGGGTACAGTCGTCAGAGAGGTGTTTATGTTGATATAGTTTTTGGTGAAAAGGTGATTGGTTGATGCAGAAATTCTTGATGGTTGATTGATGTTATTTGGGGATCCAGTCTGAAAATTTATGAAACATGGTCCTTGGAAGAAAGAGAAGGTTGTAGCCTTCTGTAGGCCAGCACGTACGTACTAGTATCTTGGCTAGTGCAAGAGCTAAGGGGGTTGTAACTCCCTTCTAGGAGAAGCTGGAAAAATGAGAGAGAGTTGTAGCTCTCTGCAAGTTGCAGCCTGCGTACTGGTAAAAGGACTGCACCAGTACATTTGTAAAAAGAAGTTTCTAATTAAAGAAAAGATAGAGACGAATTGGAGCAGGTGGTTTTCACCCACATTGGGTTTCTACCTTGTATCTTGTGTTCTTGTGTGCGATTGTCTTTCTGCTCTACTTTACTGTTTCTGGTTACTGGTTATTTGCTTCTGAATCTCAGATTAACAATCAACATTAGAAAGATAGAGTAAATTAAAAGTTTGCATCGTATATGCAGGTTTTCTTCTGCATTGTTGCGTATATACGCAGGTTTAATTAACTGAAGTAGCGTATAGCAGTTGACTTTGAAAAAGGAATATTTGATTTAATAATACTGATTCACCCCCCCTCTCAGTATTATTTCCAACACACCACAGCCAAAGTGTGCTCAAATGCAAATGAAAATATGATACAATCATGAGTATAATTAGGACTAATCAAAACTGGGGCTATGGTCAAAGAAAACTTTACCAAGTTGAAAGATTTCATAGCATCCTTAGTCCATTTCACAGTGTTCTCCTTCTTCAACATATTAGTCAACTCACGTGAATTCTCTACCAAATTTGGTATAAATCTCCGTAAGAAGTTCATCTTACCATTGAAAGCTTGAATCTCCTTTTTGTTGCATAGAAAGTCTATTTTTTGGATTGCCTTCACCCTTGAAGGATCAATATGAATACCATATTTGGAAATTATATGACTGAGAAGTTTACCATCCTCCATGGAGAAAAGACTTTTCTTCAGATTTAAATAGATCCTGAACTTCCCGCATTTATGAAAAATAATCCTTAGGTGGTGTAAATTCTCATCATTAGAACTAGAAAATACTGTCAAGTCATCTAAATAGACTACCAAGAAAACATCCTTCTCATTAGTGAAAGCTATGTCCATTGCCTACTGAAAAGTGGCTCTGACATTCTTAAGCCCAAATGGCATCTTGGCATACTGAAAAGTTCCCCATGGTGTTGAGAAAGTAGTTTTGTCTTGGTCTTTTTCATGCACCAAGATCTGATTATAGCCCAAGTAGGCATCTAGTAGTGACATCTGTGATGCTCTAACTACTCTTTGTAGAATATGGTCCATCTTAGGAAGAGGGTAATTATTCTTCAAGGATACTTTATTGACGTTTCAGAAATCAATGCACAACCTTATCTCTCCAGTATTCTTTCATACTGGGACCAAATTTGAAATCCAATTAGAAAATCTAAATGGAACAATGATACTAGCTTTAAAAAATCTATTTACCTCTTTCTCAATGGATGACAACAGGTTTGGATTGATTCTCCTCAACTTTTGTGTAAAATGTTTTTGATCCTGCTTGATAGGAATAGTATGCTGAATGATGTCCTTGTCATTCACTTTCAAATCTAAATAATCCCATGCAAAATCATAAGAAAATTTAGAAAGCAACTTAACATACTTAGCCTTTGCTTCGGGAGACAATATTTTTGACAACTTTACAAGCTTGGGTTGGTTTGTTGTTCCAAGATTTACATCTTCAACTCCCTTTTCTGTAGGAACCAAGGTTGGTTTTCTCGCCACATCATATTGATCAAAAAACTCCTCTAAAGGTATGAGACCTCTAGGAATAACATTATCCTTCAACTATAAAACCTCCATCTGATTTACCTCAATGTCTTGTTCATTAGAATCACAAACATCATCAATGAAAGCACTCTTAAACTTCCCTTCATTCTGGAAAAAGGCATTAATTTCATTGTCATCCCAAAAAACTTGCCAATATCTCAGATTATTAGGAACAATAGGCCTATGTTTGACATGAATTTAAAATTTATTGCTATAACTAATTTGAATCTTCAAATTGCTTGCTGTTGTAGCAAGTGAATCAGTAATGATGTTTTGACTTCGTGGCACCACTGTCAAGGTGTATTCTGAAAACATTTTCAAGATATCCAAAACTACATTCCTATAGGCTCTCATCCACGGATGCTTTACTTGATATTCTCCTTTTACTTGTTTAATCACCAACTCTGAAACACCATAAACAGAAATCCTTTTTGCACCTAGTTTTTTCAAAATTTTTAGACCTGTAATCAATGCTTCACACTCTACTTCATTAGTAGAGCAATCAAAAGCTAACTTGTATGAGTATACTCTAACATTACTTGGGACTTTGTAAGGCTAAAAAGAAGGATTTCAAATCTAAATTCCAATACGTGCACCATCTTTACCCAAAGCACCGTTGAATTCCATGCTCCAAAGGTCGGCTTTATCTTCTAGATGTTGGAACTCTACTTTATTTTCAACCTTACCTTCGCTGATTACTTCAATTTTCTGCTCTTCACTGACCTTCTGCTGCTGTGGAGGCTGCTGAGAAGAAATTACTATTTTTTCTTTTTCTTGATTAAGAAATGCTCTAAAATTCTCGAAAATTTCTGGTACATCATCTACTTCTACAAGTTGAATATCTACATCATTCAATCCACTATCAGAGTACAAAACAAAAGATTCTAAATCAGTATGTACAACATTTATCAGATGATTCACATGCTTCTCTTTTCTAGTGATCATGTATTTCATTTCCTTTTCCCAGTACAACTTCCTCAATTGACCAAAAACAAGGATTGTAGCCTAAGAGAAGTCAAGTTTTAAAGTGCCTTTGAGTTTGGCTCCCCACGATCTAGACAAAAGCATACTAAATCATGGTGGTATATCAACTACTACCACATCCATCAAGACATTTTTGGCTAGGTTTTGATCTAAAGAAACCACCAAATCTTTGATGAGACCAATGCAACTAACTCTACCAGAATCAAATGAGTACATATCATGATATTTCTAGGTGATATCCAGGCCCAACTTTTCCATGATAGCCTCGGCCATCAAATTGTGGGAAGCTCTAGAATCAAACATACCGTTACGGAGAATATACTCATGTAGTCAAAGACTCAGATAAAAGGGTGGGACGTCGCTATCTTCAGGCTGACCTTCTATGGCTAGACGAAAAATAAGTTCAGGATGATCATCCTCAACATTCACCACGTCAGACAAAGGATCAATTTGCAGTATTCTAGATACATGATGTTTATAGTTTCTATTCTTAACAAGCTTAGTCAAACGAATGGACACTTTCAATTTAGCAATTTCACTTTCTAAATTAAAAGATGAAACTTTCTCTACCTCTTTGACACAGATGTCCCTCTTATCTATTTTCTCCTTCATTGCACTATCCTTTTGCTAATTGTTTTTCTCATTTGTAGTTGTACTTGTTGATGGTACCTTGCTAGGATTCAGATTAGCAAGCTCTTTTCCTTTCTTCTGAGTGTTTGAGGGATCATTCTTTGATTGCACATCTTTTCTTTTTTGAATGGGATTGACCGGTACATCTCTGCTCCTTAAAGAGTATTGCATCTACTGTGCACTCAAAGCATCAATGTAACCACGTTGATAATCATCGTATTCAGCCTCCAAAACAACATCATTTTCCAAGATGTAGTCCTCATCCTTTTGAATGTCAAGACCTTTTGCATACTCTTCATCTTCAGTCAGAAATATGGGCATACCATCAGCAGTGAAAAAGTGATTTGTTTCAATTACCGGATAATCCTTATATTCCTCTTCCATTCCTTGAACATAATTCTACTGTAAGGGAGTTCTGATCTGTTGTTGTTGTTGTGCTGGTTGCTTTGGTGCTTTTTGTTCTCTCTGCTTGATTCGGAATTGGGGCTGCTGCTGGCCTCTAAAATTTGGATTTTGGATCTGAGGTT
Organism: Pinus tabuliformis; assembly: GCA_031772625.1. Classification (NCBI taxonomy): domain Eukaryota; kingdom Viridiplantae; phylum Streptophyta; class Pinopsida; order Pinales; family Pinaceae; genus Pinus; species Pinus tabuliformis. The sequence continues at coordinate 370,729,012 of CM062819.1, forward strand.
CAGGTCTATCTATGATGGATAACCAGTCAACCATCCTTTCCATTGTTCAAATTAGTGTATCCACTTTTACATTTGAAGTAGATGCTTCTTCTTTCACGGTCACTCTTTCCTCAGATCTCATTCTTTCTCTTTTGCCCAGCAAGTTTTCTTCTACACTCACAACATTCTTTGCATGTCCTTTAGTGTTGTAGGATCATGTTCCCCCAACTAATATGCCATATCAATATCAAATCCGTTGGTAAACTTAAGAAAAGACAATCCCTTCGGTGGTTTAATGTTTGCAAGAATAACTTTGTATACTGTATTAAATCTTACACAATAGTCTTGCAGACTCTCGCCAACATTTCTTTTGATGTTCTCATACTCGGACAAAATCTAAAGGGTATTATTCTTCACCTCCCATTGATCCAAGAATTGACTATGGATGATTGGTAAAGTAGTGATAGAAGTTGCTGGTAGGGCTCTGAACCATTTCCAAACTTCACCTCCAAAACTTTGTACAAACAACCTCATCATCACATCTTCAATTTCAACTTTATGGAGGTCAAAGAAATCATTCATTTTATCTATGTGTTGCTGAGCTGTAATGGTTTGGGTGGCATCAAAGAAAGGTATTTTGGTTTGATAATCAGCGGGCATGGCACCAAGATTTTGAGGTAAAATAAGGGGTGCATATCAGGCAGCCATAACTAGAGGTAGAGGAGGTGGTGGATTTAAAGCAAGGATTGGGGTACTCGGTATATTCAAAGGGGGATTAAGGACAACTTGAGTAGTGTGAAGAATATGTAATGATGAAAGGAGTGGGTAAGGGATTGTTTGAGTTGCAGTAGATGTAAAGGAGCTATTTGTAAAATTAAAGTATGGCCTATTTTTCACCGAAGTGTCTATGTTTGAAGAAAGGTTCTGCAACTGATTGAGAGCATGAATAAGTTGTGACCCTGATTTACTTCATATAAATAAGTCTTCAATGGGGTTATCAAAAGATATAGAGGAATCAACAACTGTTTTATCAATCCAACCTAAAGATTTACTGCAAAATAGTCTTTGCTCAAAATGAACATCAAACTCAATATCTTGCAAAGTGTCTAACCTTTCCAGGAGTGAATGAACACGAGGAATGAAAACATCACTTGATTGTTCTTCTGCTACACTAAATTTCTCTGTAGCTTTCTTAGATTTTTGCCCAATTTTATGAGGATCACTGACAATGGTTGGAGGATTCAGATCTGGATTGGATCTGGTGTACTTTTGAGAAGCTAGTATGCTTAATTTTGAAATTTTATACATTGCTTTACAACCTTCCAATTCAGCCTAGTAAATTCTAAAACTCATCATCCACAAGCCTAAGAATTCAAATGAAAGATATTACTAGGGTGATTAATCTTTCATTCCATGGTATGGTCTCCACTATGTTATCACCTGGATTGAACCTCAGGCTGAAGGAACGCAATGCTAGGGTAACGACAAACCACGCTTAGCCAAGTAGCTAGCCCTACTAGGCTAGGAGAGGGCTCTCTCCATAGGGATATTAGCCAAGCTTACTGGATCAAGAAAATACTACTAGGCTAGGTATAGTAGCACAAGGTTTGATTTGATTTGAAGGGGTTTGCTAGATCAGGAGGAGCTAGACAGTTTAGGCAAGGAAACTAGGTCAGAATTGCAGGGTGTTCGATGGGGCAAGGTAGGTATGAAGCTTAGCACTCTAGGTTTTGATGGCTGAGGTGATTCAAGACTGGTGAGAATCTAGGAAGAGCATGTGATCATCATGGATCCTTCCTAAACTATAGAAAACATAAATTGTGAATATTTTCCCAAAGCAGAGCATTAATGTTATGGATTCTACCTATCAACTTGAAAACATCCACTTAGAAGCAATGAAATGATTAATGAAGTGCACAAAACATTTAAACATATGATCACAGGAGAGAAACTAAACTAAACACCATACCACATGGATCCCAAAGAAATAGCTGCAATTTCGGATTAATCTCCTGCTAAACTAATACAAAATGATGTTCTATCGAAACCTATCCAGTTGAGTCCAAACCTTTACAATGAAAAAGAAGAAGAGGATATAGACATTGTTTCAACCTCCTCCCATCTTATGGGGTTGAATCCCTAAGATAAAGAGCTAATCTAACCAACACTAAACAAGAAATTGGAATCTAGGCATCCTAACAACTTGCCTCTAAAAGTGAGGCAACTGATTCATTTGTGCTCAAAATGACTTTTAATCTAATGAATATACCCTCTAATACTAATTATCCATCATATTTATAAGCCAAGTCATCATTTACATTAGTAAAACATCCTCCATGAGATAAAATACAAGATCATAGTCAAAACACAATGAAATGGAAATCCTGTGCAAAATTTGTCCTACACGCAGTGCCATTTTCAAGTCCCTTTTGGAGGCATTCCCAGCATCCAAATTGAGCTCATGATATCTCATTGGAACTCTCTTCAAGTCTGATTTTAAAACTATCTATAATTTTTTCATTTGAAGCTCATTTGACTCCTTAAAAGTTGATTCTCCCAAGACTGCTTCTGTGTGTCCAAAAAGTGGCAGAAAGGTCATTTTTGGGGTGTTTTCTAACTTTTTGGTAAACTAGTTCTACTCCAAAATCTTAACAAATGCATAAGGTGCATGTATTCATCAGTTTGAATCCAAAAACACAAGACACTTGTCCATTGGGTGTCCATAGGAAAAGCGCAGCGCTAGTGGTGCTGCGCGTAGAGCCAGATTTCTTGTGTTTAAAATTTCCAAAATTTGCTAAAGACAAAAATTCTTCCAAACTTGATCAAAATTGGTGAGAAGCATCATCATCAAGCATATTTATGAGCCAAGGAAGCTTCAGTAAAATACCTAAGCCTATCCTCCTCTTTTTTGCCTTTTAGAGCCCGTCTTAGCCTTGCTTTCATCTGTTTGACCCTTATATTGCAAATTTTGTTCCGGGTCCTATAGTGGTAGGCCATGTGCCTGATGATCTGGTTGTCCCTATTGGCCCTTTGCAACAACTTTTCTAAGTGAAAATTGACTCTTTCAAGCCAAATTTCTCTATCACCCTCAATTTCCTTCTCAATTGGAGTCAAAGTGACCGGTGCTTCTTCCTCTTGCATTGCTGATTTACCCTTGTCACCTTGTCTTTTTATCCTGAGAAGTTCCAGCTCCATGAGGACCTGCTTATCACTCAGCTGCTTGTTCTCTTGTTCCATATATGTGATGACATACTTGGCTCTCTCCAAATTGTCCATAAATGCTTGGATTTGAGCCTCTTTCTCATGTATGATGATGATTTCTTTTGTTGCTTCATCCCGAGCCTCCAAGTCAATTGTCTCTATGCCATGATGAATATGATGTTGTTCTGGCTCCTCATGTTCCATCAAATCAAATTCTCTTTCCTCCTCCTCATCAAGATCTTCCAGCTGCATCTTTTCTTTCCTTTTATGTAGCTACTGCACCTGTACTAGTTATGTCGATGAGGAAGGCAAAGCCCCTTCCACACCCTATGGAGAAATCATTTGCATATGAGTTGATGAAGAAGGCAAGGTCCCTTCCACACCAAGTGGAGTAAACACTTTCCTATCAGCTGCAAACAATTTTCTTGTGCCCCTCTAGTATGTCTTTTAAGTCTCAGGCACCTCAATGGCTTTGGTCTCTTTGGCCTTCTCATCTTTCTTTACCTGAGTACTGCTAGAAGGTCCTCCTAATTCTTGAGACATTGGTGGAGGAATTTTAGGACCCCTGAATATGTCATCGGCAATGAATGTCTCCCAGGAGATGTTAAAGAGGTTAAGATGATGAAACACAATCATCTTGATCAAGGAAGAGTGGTATAGACTACTCATCTACTGGGGGTATGGATTTTTTTGTACAAAGTAGGCCATCTTCCCAATGTTCCTGAATAAGAAATAAGGGATTTTCAACATCCTCACCCTGGTAAAATGCATGAGAAGCCTGATGTGATAGATGTACAATATAGAAAATTTGCCCTCACAAGTGAAATATTTCATGATGATTTTCATCATGGGGGCATACTTTTCTTCAAGGAACTTGAAAGGAACAAGCCTCTTTCCTTCATTTCTATACCTAGGTTTGATGTAGGGCTCATAATAGTGTTAATCTAGGTCCTGTGCCTTATACCATTTCTCTCCTACATTTGGAATCTTGGTTGTATTCATAATGATGGAGGGTGAAATTGTGAATATCACCCTAGCAAGAGTCACCTTGTTGTCACGAATTGGCTAAGAAAATCTTGGTGAGCTCAGGATGGTGTTGAAATCTCTCCACCTGCTCACAGAAATCATAGCAGCCTAGATGCCTGAAACAAGTCACAGCCAAATGAAAGGCCTGCAACTCTCTAAGGTTTGATGGCTCTTCCGTGATAATTCTACCCCCTTGTGTGGTTTTCTCTGATGCCTATGTCTATCTACTGAACTGTCACTACTAGTGCTTTGCTCCTCCTCATAATCTTTGCCTCCTTTGTCCATGTTTGCAAGTTTTGAGGCTCTGCACTCCTAGAAAAGGGATGGAGGGGGTCAGTAAGAGTGGTTAGGTATAAAGGAAGTGGAGGTGAATTTGTGAGGTATTTGGTGGACTAGGTAAACATGAAAATGACTGGGAGGGTGTAAAGCATGAAAATGGGGGAGAGGGGCTAGGGTTTTTAAGGTATTGCATTAAGGATAAAGGAAAAGGGGATATGGAGTGTTATGGAGTGATATGGGGGAGGGGTTTAGGGTTTAGTGATAAGTGATGGGAGGAATAATAGGGGTTAGGGTTTTTAAGTCATAAATAAGGGAGAGTCTAGGGTTTTACATTTACCATGGAAAATTATCCTCAAATGAATTAATTGAAAACCAATGATGAATTCAAGGAACAACACTTACTTGTTTGAGGGGAAGGAGGAAAAATTTCATGTTTTTAGGTGGTAAGAGGTCATTTGGCCCTTATTGTCCCTATGCATAGCGCCCTTCTCTATGCGCAGTGCCGTTGTTTTTTCCACTGAGAAAACTAGCCTACATGTAGTGTTCAGTCTCTACGTACAGCTTTCTGGCTTGAATGCATAGCGCCACCTCCAACTGCCCTATGCACAACGCCAATATCCCTAAGCGTAGTGCCATTTCTCCTTAGCCAAGAACTTGCTCAACTTCTCCTCTTTCCTTCAATTTTTGTCTTCTTCTTTGTTAAATAAGAATGATAGGCTCGAAAATGAAATGTGACATCTTATATAGGAGTAAATTTTGATTTTTCATTCGAAAAACTCACTTTCTAATGTTTTGGACCTTTTCCAAATCTTTGTTTTAATGCCTTTTCTTCATTGTCCCTTTTCAAATGGATGATGCTCAATTTGAGCTGATTTTTGTAGTGGTTCATTGTCTTGTAGCAAGGAGAGATGCTTAGTGCATCTGGGATCATTTATTACATAAAGTGACTTAAATTACATAAAAAAATATAAATTAACTAAAAATACTCTGTTTTCATCTCAAAAACATGTTTTTGAGATGAAAATTACATTAGTGAAAAGAGATATTTGTACAATGACCATGACTTACTAAAAACCACTCTTGGTTTATTGATCATCCTCATACCTTTTCTGCCCTTTATTTACACTCTGAATCATTCCTTTGACCTTGGAAGTGAACCGTAAAACCTAACGAAAACATGCCTTAAGACCTAATGGAAACATGATTTTTTTTTACTCTAAAACTATGACTGAATACAACCTGGAGATGGTTCAGTAAATGTACTTTATGAGGGAAAATTTGGTCTAAGGAGAAGAAAACCATCAATGGATCAGCTTGTCATGACCTAATGAAATCATGCAAAAATTTTAGTATGAGACCCCTAAATGAAAATGCAAAGAGCAGATTTGATCCCTGATGGAAGTATGAGGATACTGACACTAACAGAAGGGATAACGAGAAGAAGTGGGTAAGATAGAAGAAGAAAGGATCTACAACTGAGTGCACAGAGGCCTAGGTATAGTCTGAAGCTAAGTGTGCAAACCCCTGTAGCTGTGTCATAGGGAAGTTTTGAGTCTATAATCCTGAATTGAACATCAATAAAGACAGTTTCTGAAGAATCCTTACATATTTCTGTTAATGTTATATGTTGTCGGTGAATGAAGTGTTTTATGGAATATTGATTTGAAGATCAATAAAGAGTGTTTCTGAAGAATCCTTACATATTTCTGTTAATGTTATATGTTGTCGGTGAATGAAGTGTTTTATGGAATATTGATTGAATTTTACGTGATTCTCTTAAATAAGTGTTAATGATGTATGCAATGCATGTTTAATTATTTTCACAAAGACTCTAATGAATTCCCTAATATTTACTAGTAACTTAAGTAAACCTAAGTGAACGCTAATTTAGGACTGCTCTCTGATCCATGTAAGTAGAAATATTGGCTCTTAAAGGTCCAGAGGCACTGATCATAGACCTTCACGAAGGTCTAAAGGCTGTTGTAACAGATTTGTAGCAACGTGCCCTAAGACTATATCGATCTACATGAAGGAAAATCTAAGGCACTAGAAGACATCCCACTAGTCTCTCGATGTAAAAACTTGGTTCTTGCATCCCCCTATACTGGTTTGGGTGAGACTACAACCCACATAATGCAGGTTGCTACCAAAAGGGCCAGTAGTGTATGGTTTTGTTGGTTGGCGTAGCTAACTCTGAACTTAGGTCAGGACCCCTTAAGATAACAAATGGTTTCATTGCCAGGATTGGAATCTACTTGAAGGATATATCTGATGTCACATCATTGGAATCTGACCAAAAAAGAAATTGAAAAGTGGTTGGATTGGAATATTCATGAGTTCGCGGTGCAAGAAAAAAAGAATCCGCACCTGTCAAAGGAAGAGTGGTTGAACAGGTATCTGTATACAGAGACACATGACATCTTCTTCTACACTTTTCCCATTGAGCTATATGAGTAGCTAGCTAAATTAATAGACAATCGAGGAAGGTGGAAGCTTGATAGCCCTATGGTGTGGACTCTAGAATTAATGCGATGATTGAAAGCTTCTGCAAACAAGATCGCATGGACTATTGATCATGAGCTCGATCGAATTCTAGGAGGGTTTGTTGCAGAATTTGCAATTGTTACCTCAGTTAGCTATAGCGAAGCGGAGCGACAATTTTTCAAAGGACCACGAGGTAAGTATTTAAGATCATTGAATACTTGGATTAAAATGTTTTTATGTGAAAAATGTGTTATGACATTACCTTCATGTTCAGAGCTACACGAAGTGGACGAATCTTTAGAAATCGCAAAGGGTTAGGACCGGAATATAGTCCATTGATTGGACCTCCTTTAAGTGACGATGAAGGGGAGGAATGGACTCCATCATGAAGTGTTGTTTAGCTAATCAGTGAGGGGATTCCTCAAGAAAATCATCCTTCCACTCCACCTCCAGCCCCACCTCCATTGCATACACTGTCACCCACACCTCCACCACCACCATTCAATAGGGAAAATGTGATGAGTTGTTGATATTCAAGGGCATAGGGAGTGAAGATACATAGAATTTTTGGTTTTTTGCAAATGTTGTATGGACATCGCAAGAGATTACTAATGAAAATATAAATAAGGCACAGTTGGTTACCACTTTGCAGGATCACACGCTAACTTGGTATATTAAGTATTGTTCTGATAATCCTCTTGCATCACTAGCAGAGACTAAGGTGGCTTTAAACAAAGAGTTTAGTAAGCCTAAGTCTGACTCACAGTTAGTAATTAAATTCAAAGAAATTATGATGAGGGTCGATGAGATGCCTTGGGAATTAGATCAAAGGTTGAAGTCTCAGATTTAAGAAGCTAACATGAAGCTCACAGATAGTTAGCATCATGAATGGTTTATAGCTTCACTTCTGTCCCACCTGAGAATTTCTCTATCACAATAGAATATAGGAACACTGGTAGAAGCCTTGGAAATTGCGATGAGGTTGCATGCATCACCTATTCCAGACGTGACCTTGGGGGTACAACAGATCCACTCTTAGTTACAAAGCCTACACCTAGAATTACAAAGTTTGAAGAAAGAAAAGGAGACTAAATGATAAGTGTGCATGGAAGTCTGGTGTTTGAAGTGCAAGAGCCAGGGGCACAATAAATACCACTATATTGTGTATGTGAATTATATTACATGAGGGGGACCAATTCCAATAAATACAGAAGCCCCAGCAGGGCTGAGTGTGGGGGCTATGCCATGGTGTGCTATTTGTTAGGTTGTTGGACAAAATGCAATGGATAATTGTCATTTACTTCAAACATTCATACAAACACTCGAGTAGTTGTTATGTAACTTCTGCAAATCGGTGGGCCACAATGAGCTCCACTGTCAAATCTATGAGCTGATGATGGAAAGAACACCTACATACCAAATGCAAGGAAAAACTCAGCCTCTAGAGAAGAGTGCTAGAGGAGCACGCGGAGGTTATCAGGGAAGAGGATGGGGCTGAGGAGGACGAGAACCTGGTAGAGGTCATGGTCATATCATATGATACAACTGCGGATAGCCAGGGCACTATGCATGAGAGTGTCAGAATCCTACACACCCATCATGTCAATACTGCATACAATTTGACCATACTATAGAAGAATGACTGGTGTTGATAGCTAAGATGTAAGAGAAGAAAGGGAAACCTCAAAAACCTATGGAGAACATACAGATGATGAGAGCTGAGCCCCGCGTGGAGGATGAAAGCGTGAATATAGTGTTGAGAAGTGGAATAACGACTGGCAATGATAAAGGTAAACAATCTGACGAGGATGGATGGTTCAACAAGGCCCCAGAGAAGGAAGTTGGCTTTGATCTAGAGTGCACTAAGGAAAAATTTATGGAAGCCAAGAAAAGTTTCATTGAGGTTTCCACCTCAAGAAGTCAGGACAAGGTGCAAGAAACTAGAATGCCTGCAAAGGTTGATCCCTCTGTACTCACTACATTTTTGGAGACCTGCATAAAGTTGTTATGCAATAGAAATGTTGTGGAAGGCCTACAGGAATTAATAAACAAATGCAACAGCAAGGAGAAGGTCCCTGATGGACACTAGGTGGTTAGAAAAATTGGCAAACATAAGGCATGAACAAGGCACGAGATGAGGCTCACCGCATAGATAGGTGATTATGAGATGGACTAGGTCATATTGGATTTGGATTCTGATGCGAACGTATTACCAAAACAAACATGAGAAAGAATGGGGAGACCTTCCTTGCAATGGTCTCCGATTCAGCTTAGGTTGGAGAACCAATAGAAAATCATCCCCATGGGATGGTTATATGGAGTAACAGTTGATATAGAAGGTGCAAGCGTAATGGTTGACTTTGAGGTTATAGAAATCATCGATGATAGTAATCCTTACCACATGCTCATGGGAATTTACTGGGCCATTTATATGAATGGGGTCATTAATTTGAAGAAGAGGACAACGTCGTTTGAAATAAAATCGCTTTAGGTTGTAGTACCACTGGACCCTTCAGAAGGGGCACTATATACTGAACCACTCTGCAATTATGAAGAAAGTGATGATGAACTCAATCAAATCTACAAAATAACAGCACCAGATTAGGACTGGATCAATCCAATGATAGTTGGATAGAGTGCAGGGGACTAGGAGAGTTCCCGCACATTTGATTCAGATGAAGAGTTGGAGCATTGGCAGAATCAAATACATGAAGTGTCTACATTGCGATGCAATAAGATGACAAAGTGGCTCCACTGTGTTTCGTCAGAGGTAAGAAAATTACCTTCTTATTATGGTTTAACTGATGTAGATTTTTTTTTGTATGAATTTAAGTGATAAGTCCCTGAGGATCACCACTTCCAAGCATTGGAGTTGGCACTGCATGTTACGCCTGCATGATGATGGGTTACACATCAAGATAGTTTTGCTGGATGGCGAGATTACAAAAAAATGATGAAGTTGCAGTTTTGGTGTGTTAACACCAGAATCACTGAGAAATATCATGGAAGAGATGATCCACATAATCACCTAGCGAAATGGACTAAAGCATGGGGAACGAAACCGCAACCAGAATGGGTACACATATTTTTCCATACTTTCTATACAATTCCCATGAAATGGTATCTGGAAATGGATCTCTGCCATGGCACTGTGGAATGGGATATATTGAGGGAAGGTTCCTTATTGACCTTAAACTTTAAAGACGACTTCAAAAAGATCAATGAAGCGCAACAAGAAATTAAGGCAGTTATCTTTAGAACATTGAAGGAGCCTATGGAATGGACCCAATCAGATTGGAGCACCTAGTTGTGCCATGCACTGGAATGCTATAATGTAACCGCTGAAGAGGAGGATGAAGATCTGAGAAACATTAATATTCCAGAGCTAGAAGGGAATCGCGAAGTCGAGCTCCCACAAATAGAAAACCTAGACATCTCTGTGCCATTGAAGAAAAAACAAGTAAACATTGGCATTGAAGCAGAACCGAAGTTCACGAAAATTCAGGATTATTGGAATGATGCTACCCTGGATAAAGTTGTTGAGTTACTCCACTGATGCCAAGATCTCTTCCCTACTAAGTTTTCAGATTTGAAGGGCATAGTTGGAAATTTACGCATTATGAAGATCACTCTAAAGCTGGATGCAAAGCTTATTAAATAGAGGTTGTATCCTCTTAATCCTAAATACAAGGAAAAGGTTCGCCAAGAACTAGACAAGATGATGGAGGTAGGCATCATAGAACCAGTTGAGGAATATGATTGGGTGAGCTCGATGGTGGTTTAGGAGAAGAAAAAAAAAGATGAAATAATGATTTTCATAAATCTGTGGAAGCTTAATGATGCATGTGTTCATGACCCATTTCCAACATTATTTACCAATGAAGTATTAGACAATGTTGGAGGGCAGGAGGCCTTTTCCTTTACTAATGAAATTTCTGGGTATCATTAGATCAAGATCGTAGAAGAGGAATGGAGAAAAATTACCTTTACAATGGAGTGGGGTTGTTTTCAATATATTGTGATGCCATTTGGGCTTAAGAATGCACCTCCAATATTTTACTACGTAGTAATAGAAGCGTTCAAGGAGTTCATTCATAAATTCCTGGAAGTCTACTTTGATGACTAGACAGTGTTCAAATTAGTAAAGCACCATGTACCAAGTCTGTTATAGACATTTTTGTGCCTTACAGCATTGAGCATGAAATGTCCATAATCTAAGGGATCCAAAGTCCCTAAACATGTTGTTTCTACCCCTAGAGGAACAAGGCTAACAAACCACAGCAATTCACAGAAGTTCTCCACCTGAAACTGCTCAAAAACAAGTCAATTCAGGATCATGTCAACTGCTCCACTGAGCATCTGCGCTGAATGTCAGTGGCTCCACTGTCTACCTGCGTTGAATGTCAACTCCAACACTAGCTACCTGCGCTGAGCGAGTTTGGACATGTGGCAGACTCATTCCTCAAGGTGTCAGAGCTCAAGAAGCTTCCAAAATGACACTTGCCTCAGGGAATTCGACTGGTGATGAGTAAGAGGTTCCAAATCTCCAAGTGGAAGCAAGAACCTCCAAGTGGAATCAAGAACTGATAGAGGGAGAGGACACTAGTCAGATCTCAAGCTGACTCATCCTCTCTCCAAACATCTATATATGGATCTCTCCTCCATGAGATCCAGGGAGGCTGGAATTTTGTTATTGCAAAGAATTGCTGTTGGTTTGAGACTGGAATCATTGGGTGCTTAATGCTTTGAAGGGAGGTGAAGATAGGAATTCCATTCTGCTGGGAAGGAGATGCTGGATTGGAGCCCTCTGGGTTGTATCTCTTCCTGAACCTTGTTATTTATCAATAAAGCTATCTTGGTTTTCTCCTATATACTGATGTATCTTTGATGTATGATTGCATTAGTGTATTTGATTTATTTCTAATCCTGAATCATTTATGAATATGAATATCTGCCTTTGTGTTGTGTTCTTCTCTTGTCACAAGTAGCTGTTCTCTTGTCGCAAGTAGCTATTCTCTTGTGATCTCGCAGGAATCAAGTAGCTGTTCTCTTGGGCGAGCGAGGAGGCAAGTAGCTGTGAACACCCAAAGAGAAGAGGATCTGGATCGAGGGACAAACGGAAGACACCGGTAAGTCCATTGATCTTTCCTCTTTCACATTTCATAAAGGAAGAAACCAGAATAGCTGTCTCTGTTTGTTGCTAAGGCACTGTCACACCTTACGTGGATAGGATCATCCTGCATGGGCATTTTTCCCCACAACAAATTGGCGACTCCGCTGGGGAGATTTGTTTTAGTCATTTTATTTGTGTTTCTATCATTGTTTACCTCATAGACTCAACAGCAACAATCGAACTGCTTCTGCTATTCTCAGTTGCAAAGTAGACAGTTGCTGCCTTGATCCTTCACTGGATTTTGTCTATGATCTGAACAATGGACTCACAAATGATTTGATGATCCTTTGTGATAGATCTTAGTACCCTCTCAAAGCATCCCTTTGATTATACCTTGCTTGTGTTTCTGATTTGGCCTGAAACTGTTGATTTTTGAGCAATTTGTGACCCAGAACCTGTGAGAAACGAGAGTTTCTCCTTCAGCGCAACTGCTGTGAAGGCATTCTGCATTTCAACGCAGTTCCCGTGAAGGCTACCTGCGTTGAATGTCAAAACCACAGTGTTGAGGTTGCGCTGAACCAGTTTGGCCTTGTGCAGCTGGGGTTCTCTGCTCTCTGTTGCCCTGTTTTGATCTTTGTTTTTTGCAGCCTTTAACCAGCATAGGTACCAGTCTGATAACTCCTTTTCTCTGCTTAGATTCCGCCTCCTTTTGTACAAAAAGACTGTGAGTGTTTTTATGTGTTTGTGGCGTCATTTACAGTTTTCCTTTGCATGAGTGAAATAATCATCCTGTAGCCCTTGATTCAGATCTGTTGATTGTGATCTTAGGAGAGAGTTCATTGGCTGTTTACAGTTGATTATACATTTTCTTTTGCTTATTGGTTTGAGTTTGTCTCTTTTAAGTGTCGAAACAAGTGTTCATTTCGAAAGTCGTAAAGTGTTGTAATCTCTTCTACCCTTTCTAATTTCGAAAAAGTAAACTTGTTTGTACTTGTCATTTAAAAGCAAATTCAAAGTTGTACAAAAAACTTTCTTTGTAGGCATCAATACTAAGAAAGCGGAAAACAAACACCTGCATTGTGCATTTGCATTTTGATAGTTTGCATGCTTGATTTAGGAAAAGTGCATTAGAGTGTGTTGATTGCTCTTTGAGAAAAGATGGTGTCTTTCTTTTCCCTTAGTAGCTAGGATTTTCAAAGTTGAAAAGATATAAAGCTTGCTTATCATCTTTAGACTGCATTTAGGAATTGTATCATACATCTCGTGGTGATCCAGAAAGGCAAACTTCTAAAAAGATCAACTTAAAATAAACTGAATGAACTTAACAACGCTTTGCAACATAACGCACAACATAGAGGTCTAGGCTAGAGACGTGTTCCGGCGTCGTAAAGCCTGGTGACTGTCGATCTCGTTGAAGGTGGGTGATTCCTCCTGAGGGACGATAGCGCCAGTACGGATTGTGCTCCCACGTACCGTCGTGTATATATTGGGAGACCCCTATAGGCATAAAACCTTTATCCTTAGGAAGCCGTGTCGGCCGCCCTACTGATCGCAATGCACTGAACACAGCATTCAGGAAGATCGACCGCCCGTACCTTAAAAAGTATTCTGCGGTTTTGTGAAAAGTTTGGCACACCCTCTACCTAGAACTCCAGAGCAGTTCCTTTTGGCCTTTTTCAGACTCTATAACGGAAAAAGTCCAGCCGAGCATTTGTCACTTCGGGCTCGTTAAAACATCGAAGGAGACTAGAGTCATCTTTAGCTTTTTCTCGACTCTTTAAAATTGAAAAAGCAAGTTCTGTCTAAGCGTCGTTAAAATTTATTTTAAGCGGAATAATCATCACCATTCCCTCGTTGGTCTTCGAAGTTAGTCTCTTTTCATCGCAAGTTCTTGTAGAATCGCTAGAAAATCTTTTGGATATACTAAATATGTCTGAACAACCGTCGACATCTAGGACTGTGTCATCCGACACAGCAGCAGAGGAACCTCCTGCTGCTACTCCAACGATGTTCAATGGTATACCATCTGTCCCAGCAAGTTATCAACAACAAGCCGGAGTCCCATTAGGGACTGCTTCGACAACATGGTTAGTTCCTATTTCTTCATTCGGATTATCATCTGGTATTTCTTACGTTGAAACTCAACAAATTGATCCAATGTGTCTTCAAAGGCCAATCTACCCTTTAAGTACTGCATTTCCGCCATATGGAGGGCAGTATGCCTTTTCATTGTTCCCTCCCGGAGAACAACCATATGGGAGTTTACAACAAAGTTCAGGTCAAACTGGAATTACATCCAGCGGTTGGGTACCAATACTGCCTCAGCAACCAAGGGTTGTATATTCAATGCAACCAGTCCACCCTGTGTCGAATATTCCCACTATACCTACTATGGTGACCGCGTCGCAAGTACAAGCGCTACATGTTGTATGTCAACCCCAACAGCCTCAGGTTGCAATACAACAGCCTCTTGTCTCAACGACTCAATCAAAACCTCAGGTTAGTGCCTCCTTATCTGGAGCAACTCAGGCTCAAACAAGTACTATGACTCCTCATCTTGGTCAATCATCTAGTATTGGACAACAACAAATGGTCCAACAACCAGGGCTAGTTCAATCAGAACAACCGCCATTCCAGCAATCATATCAAGGACCTGAGCAACAAGTCTTTATAAGTAATGGGCAACCATATTATAGTGGTTATGCCCATCAACCTTGTCAAGGTTGCCAGCATTATGCTGGTATGCAAAGACCCACTGCTCAGGCGATTCCATCTTATCCTGGGTATGCTTCGCCTAACCTGAATCAACAGTTGCCCTTTGTAGCAACTCTAGAATTACAAGATCTAAACCGGCTGACGAATGATCCAATTGCTTATGCCCCTTGGTGGCCAGCGATTCCACATAAACTTCCGTCAGATATTCCTAAATTTAATGGAAATCCAGGTGAAGATCCATCGAATCATGTGATGACATTTCATCTATGGTGTTCATCAAACACCCTAAATGATGATTCGATAAGGCTTCGCCTTTTTCAGAGGACGTTAACGGGTCCAGCGACAAAATGGTATATTGAATTGCCTAGAGCTTCGTTCGACAACTTCAGTACCTTAGCCCGACTTTCTTAACCCATTTTCAATTACCGATAAGGTATGAAACGGGAACAGAACTCCTAACCAACTTCAAACAGACAACGGCCACTCACATATCTGATCATATACATGAGTGGCGACGTCGTCGTAGGATGGTAAAAACGTACGTTCCCGATCAGCTATTAGCTGAATGGTTTATCAAGTTGTTACTTCCCGCTATAACGGAAGATGTGGCGAAGGGAGGAGTCGTAACGGAAGAGCAAGTTATCGCTCGTGTGCAATATCTAGACTTGGTCTATACTCAGTCTGGCACGCTCTACGACAAAATACCTGACGCCCCTAGACCGGAATTCTCAATTCCTCCTCCTCCTAAATCAAACAATGACTCTCATGCCGGTGATGGCATGATTGGCAAAACAGATACGAAATCGACAAAGGCTACATCTAAAAAGGCCTGGAAGATTTCTAGCCAAAATGCAAATGAGGAACTTCTTGCCTCGAAAGTAAATGCCATGTCGACCGACAAGGGCAAACAACTGAAGCAACCAGGGGGCAAGAAGAAAAAGAAAGGGAGAAAAAGGAAACCCCCTGCGGGGTGTCATATATGTGATGAGGATCATTGGACGAGAGATTGTCCACATATAGCTGAAGTTAAGAAACTCTTTAAGAGTTCAAAACCCTCAGCAGTATTGACTGATCCGTTTCCAAACTCGGGAACCAAACTGGTTGCTAATCAAAATACTTCCCGATCCCAAGTGCTTATGTTGTCTGTCTCAAAGCAGCAAAATGATGCTTTGACAAGGAATAAAGATTACGGGAATCCACAGCTGTCGAATACCAAGGCTAATGAACAACCTAGTAAATCGACGACAACTTTGACCGAAGTCGTGCCACCCATCATTCCTGAACCAATGATAAAGTCGCCAAAGGGAGGAGTACACAAATTGACATTTAATCCTCATGCCAAAGTAGCATAGAATTATAATATAGTAGAGGACCTAGCCCAATCGCCGTCTGCTATGTCAACACTTGAGGTACCGCAAAATTGCCTCTCCCAAGAGCAAGCTTTATTATCAGCAATAGGTGGGATTGGCCCAAGGGATTCCAATCTTGTGGCCTTTGATCATAAAGGATATGACCCTCAGTTACCAGCTCAACTAGCTTTCCTTATTCAAGTGAAAGCCCTCAACAAAACTGTTCATCGAACAATTATTGATGAGGGGGCATCTACATGTATTATGTCGATGAGTTGCTGGAAGAATTTAGGCTCACCACCCTTGTCGAGATCATCAACGACGTTAAAAGCATTTGATGGACGATCATACACTCCATACGGGATTTTAAGTAACTTGCAAGTTGAACTAGGGGGAAAAACAGTAGGAATTGATGTTGAAGTAATTGATGGAAACCTGGATTACAGCATCCTACTGGGAAGGCCCTGGATATATGCCATGGCTGCAGTTGTGTCAACCTACTTCAGGAAGATTGCATTTCCCTTTCAAGGAGGAATTACAGTCGTCGACCAACAAACTTTCCTCCCCGACAGTTCACAAGTTACGGGAAGCATTCCAATGATCCATGGAAGCAATCATTCGCTTCAAAATATTGGAGTAGGTCTCCTAAAAGACCCTGCCTTAATGGGTACTTTTGCCCTACCGCCTGCAAGTAATCTGGCGGAAGTGGCCACAGTGGAAACCTACAATATGAAATCTTCTATATCTAATGGATTCGGAAGATTCCTAAAGATTTTGTCAGCGTGGATCATCGCCCTAATAGAAATACTGTAAATACAGTGGGCTCCGAGGACGATTCTTATCTCGTGTCAACCTCGTTAAAAAATGAAACAAGGAGTCATGAGGATAGTTCTTTTACTGTGTCAACCTCATTAAAAAATGAAACAAATCCCCTTTCCGAGTCTCAAAGGTAAACCTTCATTCCAACCACCAAGTTGAATGCAATGAAGCTTGGGGGGCATGCACCTTGATTTGCGTTATTATGTTGGGGGCATGCAAACTTATCACGAGCAGTGTTACTGTAGGGTACAAGCTCGTTAAAAAATAAACCCGCCATGAGCAGTGTTACCGCAGGGTTCAAGCTCGTTAAAAAATAAACCCGCATCGAGCAGTTTTAGCACATAGTTCATGCTCGTTAAAAAATAAACATAAGATCGAGCAGTGTTTTTCCGCGTTTAAGCTCGTTAAAAAATGAACTATCCTCCAGTAAATAACCTTCGTGAATGTAACATTATCAGCCATTAAAGCCTTGGTCGTGTTTGCACCGTCACCTCCACTTTTCATTGGCCGATCGTTCACCTCCATATGATTGTTTACCCATTTTGAGGAACAGCTGCGAAGAGTGATTTCACTAGCCATCCTTGTGACACTGCCGTGATTGGAAAATTCCAACCTGTACCTGGAATCAGCTGCTAACCCTGTTTATCACTCGTTCCTCAAAAGACGAGTCTTCTTTAAGCTCTTTTCATCTGACTCGTAAAATATGAAAAGATTGCCGAGTCCTTGGCCTTCCAGCTCGTTAAAGGGATAGGAAGTGCTATCCCTCCTCTAGATTTTAATCTTTTTGGACCTGAGGGATTATTGCACAAAAAGATCGAGCGCTTGTTTTGTTCGGCTCGTTAAAACTATCGAAAACTCATCCCTTCTGTATCGTTTTATACTTTTTTGAAATAAAGGGATTAGATGACGAAAAAGGAATTTTGGAGTTAACTTTATGTACCTTTTCAGACTCTCTAAAAATGAAAAGGAACCGAGTTGTCTTTGTCGTTAGACTCGTTAAAATCATTAAATAGCGACAAACTTGTCTTTAGAAGAGAACGAGTTTCACTATCTCTATGCTCGTTAAAACATAGCGATGGGCTTGCCCGAAGGGCAAGTTATACAACAAGCATATGTTATCCTCCTCAAGCTTGACAAAAATAAAGAGGTACTGGTCAGCAATGACTGGGGAAAAATTGGGAGAAACTAAAGAAAACTTTGATGGTAGCAAGTCGCTCTTGAACATGACACTTTTCCTCCGTACCACAATCGGGTTGGGTTGTTTCATTCACCGGTCACATCACCATGGTCTCGCCATACCATCCATATTTGGGGTAATGCTACCAATCCATCGCATCAGTGTCGCCATATGTTCAAGAGAAGTCATTCAGAAAAGAGTCAACCAGGTCCCATCCACTGCCATACATTATCCTTCATCCATTCATGACCGCCACCCTGAATCATATGTCACAGATCGTTTTTGCCTCCATTAAAATCATTAGCTCCGTTCTGTGTCACCGATGTGGGATTCATTAAGGCCCTCCTTTGACAGATCGCTTCTTGTCGACATCAGCTCATTATCCAAGAAGTTGATCTAGGGACAACCCCTTCAGTACTTTGAAGCTTGCATGCCTCAATGGCAAGTTTCTCACTTCCGGCGACAGGTATACATCAATGACCTTCGACCAGAAGATTTTGCGTTGTGTTCGATGCCAAGTCCTTTATTCACACCACGTGAATTGTACTGTAGTACCTTGAGGGTCATTATCATTATCGGTGATTCCTCTCGCGCTTGTTAACGGTTTACATCATTGACCGGTAATCAAGCGATGTCTTTCCATGTTCGACTTCAGCGCAATTCTCACATGGATCGACTTGTACTTAGAGTGAAGATCAAACGAGTTTGAAGACCCCGGATCTAGTTTCATCCATCCGGGCTGCGACATATATTCGGGAAAGATAAAGACATTTGACATGTACATCATTGCAGCAGATGATCATCCTACTCAAAGGATGATAATTTCACCAAAATTATCAGTCTACCATCAGACGATTGTCTGTTCTATGTACAGAAATGAATTTATAAAGCTGAGCATGGGAATGCCCGCCTCAGCTAGATCATGAAAGCAGTATGAAAAATAATGTATTGTATTGTATCTTATTACAGGTCTCCTCCCAGCAAATGGATGAACTTCGGACCCTCCTGGATAAAGCATTTCACCCGATAAATGGCCTCATACTTTAGGGGGCAACTGTTATAGACATTTTTGTGCCTTACAGCATTGAGCATGAAATGTCCATAATCTAAGGGATCCAAAGTTCCTAAACATGTTGTTCCTACCCCTAGAGGAACAAGGCTAACAAACCACAGCAATTCACAGAAGTTCTCCACCTGAAACTGCTCAAAAACAAGTCAATTCAGGATCATGTCAACTGCTCCACTGAGCATCTGTGCTAAATGTCAGTGGCTCCACTGTCTACCTGCGTTGAATGTCAACTCCAACACTAGCTACCTACGCTGAGCAAGTTTGGACATGTGGCAGACTCATTCCTCAAGGTGTCAGAGCTCAAGAAGCTTCCAAAATGACACTTGCCTCAGGGAATTCGACTGGTGATGAGTAAGAGGTTCCAAATCTCCAAGTGGAAGTAAGAACCTCCAAGTGGAATCAAGAACTGATAGAGGGAGAGGACACTAGTCAGATCTCAAGCTGACTCATCCTCTCTCCAAACATCTATATATGGATCTCTCCTCCATGAGATCCAGGGAGGCTGGAATTTTGTTATTGCAAAGAATTGCTATTGGTTTGAGACTGGAATCATTGGGTGCTTAATGCTTTGAAGGGAGGTGAAGATAGGAATTCCATTCTGCTGGGAAGGAGATGCTGGATTGGAGCCCTCTGGGTTGTATCTCTTCCTGAACCTTGTTATTTATCAATAAAGCTATCTTGGTTTTCTCCTATATACTGATGTATCTTTGATGTATGATTGCATTAGTGTATTTGATTTATTTCTAATCCTGAATCATTTATGAATATGAATATCTGCCTTTGTGTTGTGTTCTTCTCTTGTCACAAGTAGTTGTTCTCTTGTCACAAGTGGCTGTTCTCTTGTGATCTCGCAGGAATCAAGTAGCTGTTCTCTTGGGCGAGCGAGGAGGCAAGTAGCTGTGAACACCCAAAGAGAAGAGGATCTGGATCGAGGGACAAATGGAAGACACCGGTAAGTCCATTGATCTCTCCTCTTTCACATTTCATAAAGGAAGAAACCAGAATAGCTGTCTCTGTTTGTTGCTAAGGCACTGTCACACCTTAGATGGATAGGATCGTCCTGCATAGGCATTTTTCCCCACAACAAAGTCTGTGCCTGATGTTGGATACATTTCGCAGATACCAAATCACACTGAACTTGAAGAAATGCATATTTTGTGTTCCTTTTCGGATCTTTCTAGGTGATGTGGTGTGCAAGCAAGGATTGATGGTGGACCCTACAAAAATTGTAGTAATTGTGAATTTGGAAGCCCCTAGGAATTTCAAGTAGCTGCGCATGACACTGGGACATACGGTATATTATAGAAAATTTATCAAAGCTTATGCTCAAATTACTATGCCCATGGAGAAATTGATAAAGAAGGATGCCACATTCTGTTGGGATGAACAATGTCAGTGCAACCTAGATGTGTTGAAAGAAAATATGGTCATTACGTCGATCTTGGTATTCCCTAATTGGAAAAAGGAGTTTCACGTACATGTGGATGCCTATTGCATTGCATTGGGTGTAGTGCTAACACAGGCCGGTGAAGGAGAAATGGACCATCCTATAGCCTTTTCTAGTAGGAAATTATCGAAGGCCGAGAATAATTATTCAATGATTGAGCGCGAAGGATTGGCCATGGTGTATGCACTGCAGAAATTCAGGCATTATCTGTTAGGAGGGAATTTCAAGATGTACATAGATCATTCTGCCTTGAAATACTTGGTCAACAAGCCTGTGTTGGGGGGGAATATCTGTAGATGGTTGTTATTATTTTAGGAGTATGACTTTGAAGTCATAGTGAAGCTGGGGCGGTTAAATGCGGGACCTAACCATCTGTCGTGATCGAAACAGGAGAGGAGCCTAATAATCTAGATGAAGGGTTGTCGAATGTGCAACTATTTATAGTGGTCATAGTGGATGATTATTTTGCAGATATTATTGACTTCTTGACAACAGAGATGGCACCGAAAGGATATACATGTCAGAAAAAGAAGGAATTAGTAGTGCATGAAACCGATTTTTAGTCATTGTGGGACATTTATATGAGATGGGTGCAGATGAAATATTGCGAATATATGTGCTGATTTTGAGTGGGATAGCATTCTCACTGAAGCTGATGGGGGAGTTGCTGGTGGTCATTATGAAGGCAAGGCAACTGTGTAGAATATTTTGTGCACAGGTCTAGGTGGCCAACTTTGCACAAGGATTCCAAGCTGTATTGTAAGGCATGCGATGCATGTCAAAGAACTGGTAGACCATCAAGAAGGGATGAGTTACCACTACATCATCAAGTATCATTGCAACCGTCTGAGAAGTGGGCTATTTATTTTATTGGGCCAAGTCATCCCCCTAGAAAGAAAAAGGGTGCGCGCTATATCATCACCATGATGGAATATCTATCCAGATGGGCAGAAGCATAGCCAGTTAAGGATTTTACAAGGGCTATGGCAGCAAAGTTTTTGTTTGAATTAACCAGATTTGGCTGCCCAAAAGTGTTGATGATTAATAGAGGTACACAATTTTTGAATGAAACGATCAGTGCGTTGACTAAAGAATTCCAGATCTACCATCAGTAGAGTACATCATATCACCCGCAGGCCAATGGGACTGTTGATGTTATGAAACTAGCTCAAAAAAATATAGAATGGATAGATCAATGCCTTAGAATTTAGCCTCTTCGAGGGGGAAACCTCCTTTACATTACAGAAATTAACAATACTTGGATGATACAAATGAAAAGACCCCCTTTCTATATATAGGATTCTAAGGGGTCATAACATAATCAGAGCTGACATAACAATAATAATGTAAGGGCACAATAATAACAATAGTGGGCTTCTCTGTGGCACAATAGTAACAATATGGGCACTACATGGGTACATCAATATAATAAGTGGGTTGTACTAATAACAATAAGGGGCTACACTAGTAGTATAGGGGCATAACATTCCCCTCTCCTTCAAAAAGCATTGTCCTCAATGCTTGAGTAGTTCTTGATGCTTCTGTATAAAATCCTTATCCTCCCACGTGGAATCTTCAACGGGTAAGTTCTTCCACTTGATGAGATACTCTGAAATTGATCGATTTCGTAGCTATCAGGATCTTATTTCTGTGACTGCTCTAGGTTCCAATATGATTTTTCCTTCCTCTTCAATTTCTGGCAATATTGTTTGAATTGGGATGTTTTACAACTTTTGAATAAGTGGCCATACTTCTTCGTCCTTCTTCCATTCATACCTTGCTTTGTTTATCCAATCTGGTTGGATAATAGAAATAGCACAAAACAATGCTTCCACATCCTCATCCTTGAAGAGTATTCCCATTCAGTAATGTCGCCATTTTTTAAGTGCATGTAGTATTTCCAACATTTCCTTCTCATAAATAGCTTACTTGAGATGTAGCAGTAAAAATACCCAATCACCTACATCAAAATATTTTTCACTACGGTGTTGATCTACCTGTTGTTTCATTTGATTTTGCACCGAAGTGGCATTATCCTTTAAAAGTTGGAGAACTTGTTGTTGATGCTCGATGTGATATTTCTCTACTTGAACCTTTTTCTACTTGATATGTCCTTCTATCTCTAGAGTTTGAGGAGTGGTAATTTCTTCCAATCCTTTACAAGATATGGTTGGATTCATTTCTTGATGCTCGATGTGATCTTTCACTTCTTGAACATTTTTCTTCTTTCTTGATGTGATCTTTCACTTCTTGCACCTTGTTCTTCTTGATATGTCCTTCTATCTTGAGAGTTTGAGGAGTGGTAATTCTTTCCAATGCTTTACAACATATGGTCTAATTCATTTCTTCTTTCTCTAGGGTGGGGTCCTGGCGTATATCCTCTTCTTTTGATGTTTCTTGATCCTTTTCTTCCTCCTCTTCATATTCTATGTAAAATAATTTTTTGTCATCACACTTATGACCTTTAGTGCATTTTCTATCACAATTGTAACAAAGCCCTTTTTCTCTTTTTTCTTCCAATTGTTGTAGTGTAACACTTGTAGGTTGTGGAAGGTTGGGAGAAACAACACTTCCATATTTATAGTTACAAGGGGTATGCTTCCTGGTTTCCATAATTTTGCTTTCCACTATGTCACAAAGCCCTTTTACTCTTTCCAATTGTTGTGGTGTTGCTCTAAAGAAGGTGTTTCTCTTTGTATCCTCATAATGTGCTATCATTTCCTTTGTGAAAATTGACCATGTAACAAGTTGTTTGCGAGAACAAAGCCCTTCATACCATAAAAATTGATCCGGTTCTAAATATGAAGATGCAATACATACCTTTTGTAATAGTGGTACACCATGTAGATAAAAAATATTGCTCCATCTGAAATATCAAATTTACTGGATCCTTGCCATCAAAATTCCTCATCTTTCTTTTTCTTGATTTTAGGAGCTCGATCTTAAAACGATTGTAACTTTGTACTTTAGGATCTTTAAGTTCTAAAATTGCAACCTATAGTATCCCTCTATGTCCTCTTTCCAATTCCACTAGTTTTATCCAAATTGGATTCTCCAAGGACGAGTTATGCCAAATCTCCCACAGTGACATGATTATAGACTAGTTTAGTAGAGTGAACTTGTACGACATGCCACATGTCCCTGTTTCAACGTTTGGCTCTGAAAATATAAAAAAGAAACTACAGTCCGTCCTCTTTCTGTACCGTCTTACGAAATTTCAATCTGATGCTCAGAGAGAAAGTTATGACGATTTTCCCCAGGTCACCTGTTTGGAATGTAATTCAAGAGTCTACAAAATGACCAACTTCCTTAGATCATATATCCACAAATATAGTGTGAAAAGATCTAAAATTTGGACCCGAGATTCAATGCGATGTCTTCTCAAATGGGTTTTTTTTTGCTTCTGAAATGTCGCAGAAAAAAAAGTTATAGCGAAAATGCCACGATGACCTATTTGGAGCAGTGAAACCCTAGAATCCAAAGCTCTGATACTAAATGTTATGAAACCAGCTCAAAAAAAGATAGAATGGATAGATCAACGCCTTAGAATTCAGCCTTTTCGAGGGGGAAACCTCCTTTACTTTACATAAATGAACAATTCTTGGATGATACAAATGAAAAGACCTCCTTTCTATAAATAGGAGTCTAAGGGGTCATAACATAATCAGAGTTGACATAACAATAATAATGTAAGGGCACAATAATAACAATAGTGGGCTTCTATGTGGCACAATAGTAACAATATGGGCACTACATGGGTACATCAATATAATAAGTGGGTTGTACTAATAACAATAAGGGGTTACACTAGTAGTATAGGGGCATAACAGTTGAAGCCTTCAATAAGATTTTGGAGAATGCACTGACAAAGATCTGTAATGCGAAGTGATATGACTGGGATGTGCGCATACCTGTAGTACTAAGGGCTTATAGGACTACTTGTAAGAAGCTGATAGGGTAAACGTCGTTAAGATTAGTATATGGAGTCGAAGTTGTAATTTCAATGGAGTACATTGTTCTTAGTTTGCGCATAGAAATCGTGATAGATATGGAAGATCATGAGGCATTGGATGAATGACTCTCGCAGCTAATGGAGCTCAAAAGGATCGATTTTTGGCAGGATTTCATCAACAAGTACATAAGGAACATGAAAAATAGTGTCATGATCTCCATATCAAGCTTCGCACATTCAACATAAATGATATTTTCCTATTATATGATAGTAAATTCACTAAATTTCCAGGTAAATTCGAGATGCATTGGTTAGAGCCATATATTGTCAAAGAAATTATAGATGGGGGCGCAGTTCAACTCACGAAGTAGAATGGGGAACTCTTCCCCGGAAGAGTGAATGGGAGAAGATTTAAATTGTACATGGGGGATCCTATACAATGACTGTATGATAGTAGGATAGTCTTAGTGCTCTAGGCAATTGCAACGGAGTGTGGGACTATAAACTACACTATCTGGTTTGGAGGACAACGTGGGGACTGTTGGAGATGCAATCTAGGAAATTGTTCTTAGGAAGTTACGCCATGGGGGAAGGCACCACGCAACAAAATAGGAAATTGACCGTTGGAGTTACTATTCATGACTTGACGATCAAAAGATAGTTAAGAGGAGCGGGGTGGTGGCATTTAAGGAAAATATATTTGAAGATCTACCACGAAAACAACATTTATTATCAGAAATTGGGGGGAACGATCGTATTTGAATTCAAAACCCCTATAAATTACGTGTGTCAGTCCAACAAAGAACACTTTGTGGTATTATAATTGTTAGTGAACTTCGTTGTCTGTTTCCTATGAGCTAAGTGTTTTGGGAAGATTTAGTTGTGATCCTCATGTTTTCTGAGTTTCCTAAGATAAACCAAAAGCTTATTCTTGACAAAATATCTGCACCAAGTACTGTTGAAACTGTTAGTACTGGCGATGTTTCCTCTAAGACCACTGCCATGGAAGTTGTAAGTATGGAAGCTTCGACTACTATCCATAAGATGCCGAGGTTGACTAGGCTGAAGCCTACCCCAACCATAGAAACCCAACCAGCCAAATCAAAGAAATCTGTGAAGGACAAGAAGAAAAAGCAAGTGCCAGTGCACGCATCCCCAAGGAAGCATACCAAAACATAGAAGAAGAAGAAACATAAGTAGCTGGAGAACGTAGTGGACCTGGAGGCATAAGAAGCCTAAGGAAAACAATATTGATGCTAAAGAAGTAGAACCCATAACAATGCTACCTCAGTATATCCCTTCGCAGAAGAGAAAAGAAAAGGTCATGAAGGACCTAGATTCTGAGAAGTTCACCATATCCATGCCCCTACTACCTGAGCAGGTCCCTTTTGAAGGCCCTCAGCTCGTGCAGGTCCCGCTGTTGAAAATGAAGGATTAGGACCTTACATAGCACACTAAGTTTCCACACTTAGCGATGGAAAAGTATATGCGTAGGGTCTATTATGCAGAATCATGTGTTATAACAATTGAAATGGAGGAATGGGTCCATGGTGGTGAGCACTCAGGGTTACTCAATTTCCTATGGGTACCACATTAGCACTGTACTACCATCAATATGATGGTTTTGTATGTCTAGGAGGGTCTATCCCCATTATAGACATGCTCATTCACAGAATGACGCACCTGTTTTATAAGGGCGCAAACCTGGATAAGGAGTTTGGTGCAAATACTGGGGAGAAATACCTCGTAGAAAGGATGTAGAGGGATTACGGCCTCCTGGAGAAGTTGCGAGGGTATTAGATTATTTCTATAACATACCTGAAAATTCAATTAGCTGCCTAGATTTTAGCAAGGAAGGTGATGAGAAAATGGCAAGCGGACGAAGTTTTGACACCTGTAGTTTCCCTTGCTACACAGTCTGTGAAAGGAATCTAATTTAATTGGGCATGATAACTATGTTAGGAGTTCGTAGCAAACTTCTGTGAAGCCTAGGATGAAACCAAGTTGTTTCACTACACTTGGTTGTTGCTATCAATTGTGCTCGTTGCATGGAAATTTCCTGAGGATAGCCAATTTCCTCCACTCAAGGAAGGATTACTGGAGGCGTCGCCATTCACTTCCTTATGGTCCAAAAATAATTCTATGCGGATTGCAGAGGTGAAGATATTTTGGGTTCTTATGGAAATGGATCTCCGCATGGCCATTAATAAGCATTCGAGGTTGTCGCCAACCTTGTTCACAGAGTTTTCATCCTACGAGACATTCAAGGCTAACTTACACAATGTATATATCGAGGCACGGAAGGATCCAGAGAAGAAATGGCACCAGTTGCCCTATTTAGTGTCAGAAATAGACGTCCAAAAGGTTGTATTGAAATGGCCTACAGAGTGGCACACCCCATCAAACTTAGCTGTTGGACCAAGCACGAGTGTGGAAATTTGTGCCACGCAGAAACATAAGGAGGTTGCTAAGAAGGTTACGCACATACCCTAGAAGAACAAAAAAATAAGGAAACTACATAAAAGTCTCATATGGAGCAATGACATGATGCTAAGTAGTAGGCAAAGAAGAACATCAGAAATCACAAAAATGTGACAAGTCACCTTCGTCAGAGAGAGAGAAAGAAGAACTTTCAGGACAAGGCAGCGGAAGCGATGAGGGGAAGAGCATCCCATTTATTTTGAAATGATGTGGTAAGGAGCAGCAGGGTGGAACGTGGAAAAAGCAGAAATCTGATAAATCACAGGTTGATCCCATGGCATTAACAGAAGGTGATCTTGATGAGATCGATGATAAAATTGGGGATACAATGACCGAAGTGCTGCAAGAGTTTGAGCATAAATACATGCAGATGCTAGGGAGAATCTAGAAGGATATGTGTGAGCTACAGATCCAAACTAGTAGACTACAGGTGGGAGTCGTTCAAGCGAGCGCAGAGCAAGCGAGCCTAACACCCAGGACAATACAAGCAGCAGAGCTAGTAAGGACCCTAGACCTTCAAACTATGCCCTTGCCATATGGGTTCATTCGTGCAGAGACCGCCAACAATTGTATCATCCTTAGTACAATCAAGAACATAGGAATGAATATAGTAGCGCTCTCCAATGAGACCCTCCATGCGCTGCATAGTGGGGTGGTAGATGAATTGAGAACCAAGGCGCAGTGCGTCTTCAACCTCATAAGTGAGTACAAATTCAACAATGAGAAAATGTTCATTGAAAAGATGTAGGCTTTGAAGGAAAATGTGGCACTTCAAAAATGTAGTTCAAGTCTAGAGTCAGTAGTAGTAGAGGCATGGAAGATAGTGCTTGAGTTTCACATCCCAGAGGATGCATAGCTAGAAGCCAACATCAGAAAACTAGCCACTGGTGCACGTGAGGCTAAAGTAGAAGTTGGAAGGGTAAGCTTTGAGTTTAACATGAATATTGTAGAGCTGCAGTTGAAGTTGTAGGCCATGACTCCGCCTAAGGTCCAGGAGTAGTTCAGAGTCGTGATAAAGGAAGACATGGCTACCTTAGATGCCACAGTCACTAACTATGCAACATTGTTCGAGCAGGCTATGGTGCTAGTGACCAATCTACAGGAAGATCCAAACCTAGAGACATTGTACACAGAGGTAAGGCAGTTGCAGTGTTAATATGATAAAGTCAGGGTGACTACTTGCTCTTTAGCACCAGCGCAGTGGCTTACCAAATTACAGGAAGAAAAT
Source organism: Pinus tabuliformis (assembly GCA_031772625.1). NCBI lineage: Eukaryota > Viridiplantae > Streptophyta > Pinopsida > Pinales > Pinaceae > Pinus > Pinus tabuliformis. The sequence goes on from CM062819.1 coordinate 370,757,331, forward strand.
CATCTCCTAGCATAGGTAGAGGAAGCGCATAAGAAGGAGGCCTTGATAAAGGCCAGGTTGTAGCCTTGGTTGGAAGAAGATTATAAAGTCATGACTACCATTCAGGATAAGCTTAACAAACTATAGCAGAAACAACAAATGATGAGGCTGGCCATAGAAGGACCAGCCACAGAGAAATTGGTTGCAGAAGTTTAGCGGGCAACAACACAGAACGCTGCCGAAGTTGCAGTGATCTAGGTGGAGCTAGGGGACCTTCGCAATAAGATCGTAGCTCTGATAGATTGAATCAAGGGATAGTCACGATCTTTGTGCTCGGGGCTTGTTGGGATAGGGTCCCCTGGGAAGGTTTTGGGGTTAAGATAACCCAATTTTTGGTACAATTTTTTAAATAATATAAAGTCTCAGTGATTTTTGGATGTGGAGCACATACATGAATAGGAGTCAAAGGGGTTTAGCGCCTTGTTTTATGTAAAGTCTATGTTGGTTTTGAGGTTCACCCATGGTCCCTGGACCATGGCATTGTATGAAAAAGGATATATATAGGTGTGTATTAGAGAGTCTAAGGCAATCAATGAGTGTTGGGTCCCTATAATACTAGTGATTACCCCATTACTATTGTAGTTATACCCCTTATTTATATTGTTGTGCCCCTATTACCCCCATATTGTTATTTCTGTGCCCCATAGAATCCCTCTATTGTTATTTTTGTGGCTTTATATTATTATTGTTAGGTCAACTGGATTATATTTTGACTCCTTAGACTCCTATATATAGAAAGAAGGTTTTGTCATTTGTATCATCCAAGAATTGTTCATTTATGTAATGTAAAGGAGGTTTCCCCCTCGAAGAGGCTGAATTCTAAGGCGTTGACCTATCTTTTCTATCTTTTCTTGAGCTGGTTTCATAACATTTGGTATCAGAGCTTTGGATTCTAGGGTTTCGCTGCTCCAAACAGGTCATCGTGGCATTTTCACTATAACCTTTTTTCTGTGACGTTTCAGAAGTCGCAAAAAAAAACCCATTTGAGAAGAAATCACGTTGAACCTTGGGTCCAAATTTCATAGCTTTTTGCACGATATTTGCGGAGATATGATCTGAGGAAGTTGGTCTTTTTGCAGCATCCTGAATTACATTCAAAACAGGTGACCTGGGGAAAATCGTCATAACTTTCTTTCTAGGGATCGGATTGAAATTTTGTAAGAAGGTACAGAAATAGGATGGACTGTAGTTTCTTGTGTGTGTGTTTCAGATTCAAAGGTTGAAACAGTGACTCGCGGCACATCGTACAAGTTCGCTCTACTGAACCAGTCTAAAAGCAAGTCACTGTGGGAGATTTCACATAACTCTTCCTTGGAGAATCCAATTTGGCTCAGACTTGTGGGATTGGAAAGAGGACATAGAAGGCTACTATAGGTAGCAATTTCAGAAGTGGATGATCCGAAATTACAGAGATACATCAGATTCAATATCAGGCTTCTATAAAGTGAAAAAAGGTGTGTAGTTTTTTTAAAATTTTTGTGTAAGCTTGGTTTAACGGAATTCAAAGGGCATAGTAAAGCATTATTATCGGTAACTGATGCCCCGAGGAAAGAAAATGCAAACACCTAGTAAGGAACCTAAAAGCTCTAGCATGACTCATGAAGAAGAGGAAGAAATGCTACATGATATATCAAAATTACAAGAACAAGTGCAACAAATGTCACGCTCACAAAAGCTAACAGAAGCTAAGATAAGTGGCGTGGAATCTAAGATAAATGGCGTGGAATCTAAGATAAAGGACATGGAAGCTACGATGGAGGGTTCGATGGCAGATTTGAAGATAGATTTGAAGACAGACATGGAAGAATTGAAGAAGTTGCTACAAGAAAGGGTCACTAATGGTGAAAAGGTAGTAAAGGAAACTCATGATGAGAACAAAAGAAATGTTAATCATGATTCCATAGACGCTAATGTTGGATCGAAGAATCACCATATTCCAAAAATCGATATGAGGAAGTTTGATGGCAAGGATCCCGCCACATGGATATTACAGATGGAGCAATTCTTCGATCTCAATAATGTGCAAAACGCAAAAAAGGTACGTATGGCAACTGTATATTTGGAACCAAATCAGTTTGTATGGTATCAATGGCTTTGCTCTCGTAAACAATTTATCACTTGGGCAATTTTTACGGAAGAATTGATAGCACATTATGAAGATACAAAAAGCAACACTTTTTTTAGCCAATTGATAAGTCTCAAACAAAAGGGTTCAGTAATGGAGCACATTGAGGAGTTCCAAAAATTGAACATAAGGGTAAAAGATATTCCAGAGGAGCATAGGATTGATGTGTTCATAGGGTCTTTAAAGGATAATATCCAACATGATGTTCGCCTTTGGGAACCTGATTCATTAGAGAAGGCATTCAGTTAGCAAGAAAAATGGAAAGCAAAATTATGGCAACCAGGAAGCATACCACTCACAACTATAAAGACGGAAGTGTTGTTGCCCCTAGTCTTCCACAACCTATAAGGTTGACACCAAAACAATTGGAAGAAAAAAGAGCAAAAGGGCTTTGTTACAGTTGTGATAGCAAATACACTAAAGGTCATAAGTGTGCTGAGAAGAAATTATTCTACATAGATTGTGAAGAGGAAGAAGAAAAGGAGCAAGAAAGGTCAAAAGAAGAAGATATACTCCAGGAACAAAGCCTAGATGAAGAACAAATAAATCCGACCATATCTTGTAATGCATTGGCGGGAATTACCACTCCTCAAACCATCAAGATAGAAGGACAAATCAAGAAGAAAAAGGTAATAGTGTTGATTGATTCAGGAAGCACCCACAATTTTATTCATTGTAGGGTAGCAAAAGAATTGAATTGCTTCCTATATCCAGCACCAGAGTGTCAAGTGATGATTGCAAATGGAGGAACAATAAATTTCTCTGGAAAGTGCCATAATATCAAGCTATCCATGGGAGAATATGTATTGACTAGCCCAATGCTTTCCATTCCAATGGGAGGTGCTGATGTTGTACTAGGAGTCCAATGGCTACAATCCTTGGGTACAATAGCTTTTAATTTTCAAGAACTTTTCATCAAATTTTCTACGGAAGGAAAGGAAGTTGAATTAAGGGGTATTGCAGGGAAACCAGGAAAGATAATCAGCTCTAATGGCATGACAAAGCTTCTAAAAAAGGAGCAAAGAGGTGTAATTGCACAATTATGTTCGCTAGATGTTTCCACATTGGAATCATCTATTTCTCCAGATCTCCAAAAAGTCTTGGACAATCATTCCAAGGTATTTGAGACTCCCAAAGGTCTCCCACCTATGCGTGATCATGATCATGCTATTCATCTGATTCCAGGAAGTGTTCCTCCAAACATCAGGCCGTACAGATATCCCTATGTCCAAAAAAGTGAAATTGAACGTATGGTTGCAGAAATGCTAGAGGCTGGTATAATTCAACGAAGTCAAAGTTCTTTCTCAGCTCCAGTAGTATTGGTGCACAAGAAGGATGGATCATGGCGCATGTGTCCAGATTATAGGGAGCTCAACAAGCTCACTATTAAAGATAAGTTCCCCATTCCTGTTATTGATGAATTACTGGATGAATTGCATGGATCAATTTACTTCACCAAGTTGGATCTTCGTTCGGGATATCATCAAATCAGAATGAAGATTGAAGACATTCCGAAAATGGCATTTAGAACTCATGAGGGTCATTATGAATTTTTGGTCATGCCTTTTGGCCTTACCAATGCACCTTCAACATTTCAAGGTTTGATGAATTCAATTTTCAAACCATTCCTTAGAAAATTTGTGTTAGTATTTTTTGATGATATACTAATCTACAGCAAGTCTTGGAAGGATCATGTTGAACATGTTGACAGGGTGCTACAACTATTGGAGGAGAAACAATTATATGCAAAAAGATCCAAATGTTTCTTTGGAGTCCAGGAGGTGGAATATTTGGGTCATATTGTATCTCATGAAGGAGTTAAGGTAGACCCTAGCAAAATTAAAGCCATTAAGGAATGGAAAATCCCCACATCCATAAAGCATCTGCGAGGATTTCTTGGGTTGACAGGGTATTATCGCAAGTTTGTTAAGAATTATGGGAGAATAGCAGCACCTCTAACAACATTATTGAAGAAAGATTCATTTTCATGGACTCCGGAAGCAACAAAGGCCTTTGAACATCTTAAAGAGGCAATGTGCCAAGCACCGGTCTTAGCTACACCGGACTTCACAAAAACCTTTATTGTGGAATGTGATGCTTCAGGAAATGGAATTGGTGCTGTTCTAATGCAAGATGAAAGACCCATTGCTTTTGAAAGTCGTCCAATCAAGGGAAAGTTTTTAAGAAAAGCTATTTATGAGAAGGAAATGTTGGCAATACTCCATGCACTTAAGAAATGGCGACCCTACCTAATGGGAAGACACTTCAAGGTAAAAACGGATCATGATAGCCTTAAATACTTTTTAGAACAAAGATTATCCTCTGAAGAGCAACAAAAGTGGGTCACAAAGATGTTGGGTTATGACTTTGAAATCATCTACAAAAAAGGGAAGCAAAATGTGGTGGCAGATGCACTCTCAAGAAAGGATGAGGATGTGGAAGCATTGTTGTGTGCCATTTCTATTATCCAACCAGATTGGATAAATGAAGCAAGGGAGGAATGGAAGAATGAAGAAGAAGTGTGGGCACTTATTCGAAAGCTACAACAAGATTCCAGTACTTCTGATACATTTAGCTGGCAAAATGATTCGTTATGGTACAAAGATCGCTTATACCTCTGTAAGAATTCCCAGCTAAAACAAAAGATTCTTATGGAATTGCACACTTCTCCCTTAGGAGGGCACTCAGGATTTTTAAAAACTTACCACAGGGTTAAGAAGGAATTTTTTTGGGATGGCCTTAAATCAGATATTCAAAAGTTTGTGGCGGAATGTTTGGTTTGCCAGCAAAATAAAGTTGAAACAATTAAGACACCGGGTCTATTACAACCTTTATCCATTCCAAGCCAACGTTGGGAGGAGGTTTCAATGGATTTTATCACAGGTTTACCCAAGTCTGAGGGAAAGAGTGTCATCATGGTGGTAGTTGAAAGACTTACCAAGTATGCACACTTTTGTGCATTATCACATCCATTTAAAGCCAGTACAGTTTCTACTGCATTTATGGAAACAGTTCAAAAGCTACATGGAAACCCAAAGATTATTGTAAGTGACAGAGATCCCATTTTCACTGGAAATTTTTGGACAGAATTATTTTCTTGTCTTGGTACTCAGTTAGCTCATAGCTCATCTTATCATCCTCAATCTGATGGGCAAACTGAGATAGTAAACAAATGTTTGGAAGGATATCTTCGTTGCTTTGTATCTGATAAACAGACACAATGGGTCAAATGGTTGCCTCTGGCTGAATGGTGGTATAACACTTCCTTCCATACAGCAACAAAAATGACCCCATTTATGGCACTTTATGGGTATCAACCACCATCCATCACATCATATTTAAGAGAAAATTCTAAGGTTCAGGCAGTGGAACATCACATCGAACATCAACAACAAGTCCTCCAACTCTTAAAGGATAACCTCGTGTTGGCACAAAATAGAATGAAACAACAGGCAGATCAACATCGCAGTGAAAGAAGTTTTGATGTAGGTGATTGGGTATTCCTACGGCTACAACCATATAAGAAAATGTCCCTAAAGCAAGCTAAGAAGGATAATAAATTATCACCAAAGTATTATGGTCCGTACAAGGTGTTGCAAAAGATTGGTACTATGGCATACAAATTGGAGCTTCCTGCAGCTTCTCGATTGCACCCAGTTTTCCATGTTTCATGTTTAAAGAAGGTTATAGGTGACAAGCTCCCAATTCAAACAATATTGCCAGAACTTGACGAGGAAGGAAAAATTATATTGGAACCAGAAGCAGTCACAGAAACAAGAACTCGACAGCTACGAAATCGATCAATTTCAGAGTATCTTATCAAGTGGAAGAACTTATCCGCTGAAGATTCCACATGGGAGGATGAGAATTTTATGCAGAAGTATCCAGAACTACTCAAGCGTTGAGGACAATACTTTTTTTGAAGGTGTTGAAGCCCCGAAAATTGGGTCAACAACAAGGGGGATACCCACCCAGTCCGGACCTTGGTTGGCAGCTCCTTATCCGTTTGGTATAGCGGGTCTGACTAGGGATAATGGGACCAGTTTCCCAATTTAAGGGTGTGTGTGTGTGCAGAGTTGGATGATGCTGATCTAAGAGTACTTAAAGCTAATTTAATTCAAACTTTTAAACTAACTCTATGCTATTGTAATCTAATGAGAAACAACACATCTAATCTACGCTAACCCGGGGTGTATTTCTTCTATTATGCGATCTAAAGAGATTTCAAACAATAACTGGTAATAAAGATCATTCAGCTATCATAAAAATAGAAATCAATTAAGATAAACCACTTTGCATAAAAAGTTAGGCAAAACAATTGTGAACAACATATCGCATAATAAGTTATTCATATATCAAACATAAATAAATGACTCCACCGTACAAAAGTGTCAAATGGTAACTCACACATTCATGCAGTGACATATAAACAACTAAAAACTCTATATCACTTTAAGAATATAAACAGAAACGGTAAAGAGATAAAAGTACCATTTATGACTGGTTCCACTCATAAGCTTCAAGCAACAATGATTTATCTCTCCTTGATCTAACATCTACTAAGAGTATAGAAGTGCAACATCAGTAGCAGATATCAAATGCAAACATTAATAAACCTTGATCCATCCATTCATCAAAACCCCCTCCGAGGGTGCAAAAGTCCATGTTCTGAGGACAAGTTTTTTGACAAATTTCTGGACCCTTCTCTTAATGCCTGAGAAGGGTTTAAATACTGCTAACTAATTAACTTAATTACATAAATTTAGGATACGGTTTTAAATGACCGCCCTTCTGCTAAAGCAAAACTATTTCTAAAAATTGAATCTAATTCCTAACCATTTCTGTATTTGCTCCTTAAGTGCTACAAGCATGCAACATTCACCTGAGAAGAGTCGGCTGGTCACCTTCTGCTTTCGTTTGAGCTATGAAAATAGAAATAACAAGCATTGGCACCACTTTCTGGTAAACTAGAAGATATTTTCGAGAATCTTCCTCTGGCTGGGTGTATTCACTGCGTGTATACTTGGTAATAACCCAAATTTCTCTCAAACTGATTCTGCTTTTGCTATTTCGATTTCCGACCTTGCGAATGACTGAATAAGTTAGGGACTTTGCTCTCTGAACAATTTTTTGCATCGAAAACTGCCTCTGTTCTTTGTTCTGGGCTTTTCTGGTGCGTTTTCCTTCTTTAGCGCCTTTCTTCCTTTACTGGGCATAAGCTTCAGGGCCTTTTGTAAACATGTTGCTTTTGTGCGCTTTTGACTCTGAGCGTTGGATGGCCTATTGACATCAGCATTTGTTGAGTGATACTCTGGAATCTGTGGTCCTGTTGCATGAAGCATCCATTTATGAAGGCATCTCTTCTCTGTTCTCCGAGCATTGACGCTTTCCCCTTTTCCTCAGATGTTTCCTGCACATTGCTTCATGTTATTTCCTATCTTACAGTTTACACAAAGGAAACGAGTAATGATAATAAAGATTGACATGAAAGCTTTAAGCTCTTATGAATGTATAAAATCATGACACCCATAGCGAACTGACTCTTCGAAAAACACAAAACTGTCCTTCTTGAATACTTTGGCGTACATTCATTAATTTCTTTTAAGGCACGTGCCCAATTTTGGTTTACGGACAGCTTTCCTTGAATACTGCGCCGAGGAAAATTTGCGATGGGTGATTTCTGCGACTCGCATCGCAGCATCGCGGATCGCGTCATCAAGATGTTCGCAGAAATTCATGATCACATTTATTGCAAATCACACTCATCGCAGATCGCAGCATCGTAGATCGCAGATCGCGCTTAGTCATTCAATCATTGTGTGCTGCTTACGCGATGTTGCGATATGCGACGTCGCATATCGGCCGTCGAAGATTTCTTAAGATATTTCATTTAAGAGCGCTTCATAATGTATGCGATGCGATGAATTTCGCGTCACTTCTTCGCAGTTTATTATGCTCATAAGAAAATGTTTTATTCTCTTCTCACGATGCGATATAGTTTTAAGGAGTTGAATATAAAAATTTTCATAAAATGTTTTTTTGGATTTTTTATTAAGGGTACCCATTTGCTTGGTGTTATTGCTAATACCAAACAAAGAGGGGGGTTGTTGGTGGCCACAACAGAAGGAGAGGGGCATGTTGGGTCCCTATAATACTAGTGATTACCCCATTACTATTGTAGTTATACCCCTTATTTATATTGTTGTGCCCCTATTACCCCCATATTGTTATTTATGTGCCCCATAGAATCCCTCTATTGTTATTTTTGTGGCTTTATATTATTATTGTTAGATCGGCTGGATTATATTGTGACTCCTTAGACTCCTATATATAGAAAGGAGGTTTTGTCATTTTTATCATGCAATAATTTTTCATTTATGTAATGTAAAGGAGGTTGCCCCCTCGAAGAGGCTGAATTCTAAGGCGTTGACGTATCTTTTCTATCTTTTCTTGAGCTAGTTTCATAACAATGAGGAAGAAGTAGTATGAAGAAGGGATAGCGAGAAGAAGTGTGTAAGATAGAAGAAGAAAGGCTCCACAACAAAGTGTGTAGAGGCCTATGTAGAGTCTGTAGTTGAGTGCGTTGACCCCTGTAGTTGTGTGCGCATGGAAGTTTTGAGTCTATAATCCTAAATTGAAGATCAATAAAGACAGTTTCTGAATAATCCTTGTGTATTTTTGTTTATTTATGTTAATGTTATATGTTGTCGATGAATGATGTGTTTCATTGAATATTGATTGAATGTTACACGATTCTCTTGAATAAGTGTTAATGATGCACACAATGCATGTCTAAGTATTTTCGTGAAGACTCTGATGAATTCTCTGATGTTTACTAATAAATTAAGTAAATCTGCACGAACCCTAATTTAGGACTTCTCTCTGATGCACATAAGTAGATATATTGATTGTTAAAGGTTCACAAGGACTGATCGTAGACCTTCACAAAGGTCTAAAGGCTATTGTAATAGAGTTGCAACAACGTGCCCTAAGAGTGTATCGATCTACGTGAAGGTATATCTGAGGTGCTAGAAGACGTCACAATAGTCTCTAGATGCAAAAACCTGGTTCCTGCATCCCCCCATACTACTTTAGGTGAGACTATAGCCTGCGCTATGCAGGTTGCTGCTAAAAGGGCCAGTATTGTAGGGTTTTTTTGGTTGGTGCAACTAACTCTGAAATTAGGTTAGGATGCCCTAAGATGACATAGCCTCTTCAAGTTTTTATTTTTAATATGCAAACTCTTCATTATCTGAGTTATACATTCCTTATTCTGCACACTACAACTATTCCTTCAGCTGCTTGTTTTTCTTCCTTGCTTTCCTCAACTCATTGAGAGAACTAATGAGTTCTCCCTCAAGGTCTACTAATCCTTCATCTTCTTCCTCCTCAAAGTCCATAAGCCCCTATTTCTTAGAGTTTGTTTCATGGGTGATAAGATGATACTCATTTGAATCATTTTTTGATGAGTCTTCACAATCTGATTTCGGGTACGAACTATCCTCTTTGGAATAGAACCCCTTCTTCTTGTAGGGTTTCTTCTTCTAAAATGTCTGAGACTTATTTCTAAATTTTAGACCTTCTTCTCTTTCATTCCATGCTTTCTAAGGTGATTTGGAAGATAAATTTCCAACTCTTCCACAATCGAAACACTTAAAGGGAAACTTCCTTTTATATTTACCAGAGCCTCGCTTTAGTTTTCAGCTAGTTGAGCCAGATCTTGATCAGATTCACTGCTAGAGTAGTCTTTATGAACTCTCTATTCCTTGTGCTCTTTGGATACCTTGAATGCAGATTCCTTTGGTTCAAATTTCTCAATTCCTACTCTCATCGCATAGGATATGAGAGTACCATGTAGTTGATCCATGTTGAGATCCTTTAGGTTGACCATTTCCTCTATAACTAAGATTTTGGCATTAAATCTCATGGGTAGATATATTAATACCTTTTGAACGATCAACTCTTCCTTGAATTCCTCAACAAGTCCTCTAATCATATTAATTACTCCATCAACTTTGAGGAAGTACTAAGCTATGCTTTCATTCTCAATCACGTTCAATCTTTCAAACCTTATTCTAAAAGTGAAGTTTTTCTTGCTTCACTTTCTCATCTCCTTCATGACACTGCTTACACTTTTCCCATATCTCATAAGAAGACTTACAGTTCACAACCTTCACAAGTTTTGACTGACTGAGACTAGTAAGAATGGCATGCTTGGCTTTACCATTACTTAGAAACAGTTTCTTGCCATCTGCATCCGTTGGGGAAATATCTGGGACACTGTACTTTACTAGTACTAAGTTGCAAACATCTACCCCGAGGGACATAAGATATGCCTTCATTCTTACTTTCCAAAAGGAATAATTGGATACATCAAAGACCAGTACCCTACTCAAGTAAACTTCCTGACTCTCTTTCTTATTCATAATTCCTTAAGGATCTACCTTCCAATGGTTAAACTGTTACTTGAGGAACTTGGATCTGATACTAATTGTTGGAATTAAGGAATTTCTTCAGGCGGGGTGTATCAGTAATTTAAGAAATTTTAAATTTCTTTTCTTATTGTTATTATAGTTCCTTATTATGTTGCTTAAAATGTGGAATCATTCATTCATGTAGTAGTAAATATTATAAATTTTCAAAACACATACTCAAACAACAATGTCATGATTCACATACATTTGACTCACTATTTTCAAGTGGAAACCCAGAGGGAAAAACCTCCCATTTTTTGTTTGTTTTATGATGTAATTTAAGAACCAAATTAATTATATCTGTTTGTTTGTGAGAACCCACTCACTGGAGGCACCAACCCTCTTTTGTTTAGAAAGTACCGATTTTCCAAGAGCTTCCAGCCTCTTTTGTTTAGTAAGCACCACATTTCCAAGAGGCACAAACCTCTTTTGTTTAGAAAGCACCAACTTTCCAAGAGGCACCAACCTCTTTTTTTTAGCAAGCACCAACTTTACTAGAGGCACCAACCTCTTAAATGTCTAGGCACCAACCTGTCACTGCCACTGTTTTACTATTTCATACATTTTTCATACTGAAAACAAACGCATATCAATTATAAGCAAAATGAAAACTTAATGGATATCTACAGATTTAACTTTTTCGTTATGCTTTCTGAACACTTTTGACCATCTTCCTCTTACTGCCCACTCCAACACTTTCTCTTTGCTCTTATTTCTTTGCTCAGGGCTGTCCACTATTTCACCACAACACCACCATTGCAAGACTCTACTATGTGTTTTAGTTTCTCTTATCAGGGCTCTCCACTATTTCACCATAGCACTACTCTTGCAACACTCTGCTCCAATTCACAGCTCAATTCTATTCTCTCTCACATGTATACTCCCACATCCCCATTAGCTAAATGGAGGTTCATAGTTTTGTTCATGTGATGCTTTCTGCTTGTTGTAGTCATTGTCATCGTCAATTATTCCCACTCATGTCATCCAGGAATGGCACCCCATTCTTCTACTAATTTACGCAAACTCAAGTTCAGTCTTTGCACTAAACTCACAAGGATGGGCAATGATCACTTCTCTGTCATACATCTAACTCTCCATGTTTTTTATTAACTCTTAGTCCTCCTTACATATTTCACATAGGAATAGTTCTTTAAGATTCAACAACATCTACCTATACATCATCATGGAGTCTCTGTTTTGCATTTATTTACAATGTGTGCATGGGAGGTCTTCGGCTATCAACCTTACATTTCTACATTCAAAATTAGAACTACCAATTCATACATATTAATGGCACCCTGTACCATCATATTAGATCTTTTCATCACAGTGTTGTGTAGTGATGTAACACTATGAAATAGCTGATTTCCAACCTCTGATCAAGTCTAGCCCCTTTTACATTAGACCCATACTATATCTCCATCATAGAACTTAGTTCGGTGACCATTCACCAACCATATCAGAGTCCCCTATATCGAAATTTTTCATTTGTGGCCAATGTGCCAGCGACCACAAACCCGCGATATCTAATCTCTAATTTTCAATCTCCCTCGACTCAACCCTTACCACACACTTCTTACCATAAGACTGAGGGTGGTGACCAGGGGCTTGACCTTAAGGCGCTATGTCTTTCACTGCTTTGCCGGGGGCCTTTGGTTCCCTTAAGCCTTCACGACCACCTGTTATCCCACATCGTAACAAATTTTCATTGTGGAATATGAACCAACCACTGCAAACCTCTGATCATAAATTTTTGAAGTGATGTTATCTCATGCCACATGGCATCTTATAACCAGTAAGACATGTCACTCAAATATGGCCCATTATGCCATCCATAAATACTAAAAAAACCTACCATGTGTCCCTCCATACCATGACGTCGTGCTAATGCAAAAAACCATGTGTCCCTTATCAGAACCAATCAGATGATGCCACTTGTCCTCATTGGAGCTCCTTAGATGTTGCCTTCCTTCCATATCGGATCCAACTGGATGCCTCCACATGTCCTTCCTGGAGGAGTGAGAAATGGGCCTCACCTACTCTGTTCTTTCACCAAATTCCTTTTTATTTTCCTTTTTTTCCTCTTGGTGACTTAACAAGGAATGAATAGTCCCGACTTATGCCCTGATATTGCGAGACCTCCGACATGTGAGATCATCGATATGCAATTTGCTGAGGCCTCCAACATGTGATTCACCAGGACCTCTAATTGCGATTTGTTGGGATCTCCGATTGCAATTTGTCAATACCTCCTATTTATGGAACTTCCATTCTATGGGACCTCTGATGCTCCAATATTCCTCACTGGACAATGCCTAAATCGTCCTAAACTTTAGCAAGCCATATCTCTCGAACCACAAGTCCATTTTTGGACTTCTTCATACTGTTGGAAATATCGTCCAAAGTAATTTCCAATGAAAGGAGTCCAATTATCCACTAATCCAATATTTAGCCTCAAAATATGGCTCTAAAGGCTATACCTAGCTGGAATCACAACCACCAAGGAATGAAGACCCATTATTAGGTTGAGCCTTGCTTGAAATTAATGCCAACACTTACACAGCCAACTACCTTCATACAATCAAATTTCCAACATTGCAAATATTTACATTAGGATTTGAGTTCTGTTTTAGAATAGGTTGGAGGAAATATCTTCCTCATGTGAATGTAATTTCAATTTCCCATATTTTGTGAGAAGGGGAAACAAACCATCCCTTGTGATTCTAGGTTACCAATTTCATCTTTCTTTATAAAGACAAAATTGTTTGAGAATATGTTGGATTGAGCGCACTTGGACCCAGGTTCAGAGTTAGTTGTGCTAGCAAACAAACCCTACACTACCAGCCCTTTCAGCAACAAACCGCAGCGCAGGCTGCAATATAGCCCAAAGCCTTTTTAGGGGATACCAGAACCAGGTTTCTGCATCTAGAGGACTATGTGATCTGCTTTTTTCAAGCTTAGGGATTTATCTTGGCCTTCACAAACCCTAACCCTTAAGAACTGGAAATTATAGTATTTAACAGTTAACATGTTTATGCCCTTCTTCGATTACACTAAACATGCATAACATCATACAAATAAACAGATATACATCTTTGCGAACCTAATAAGCATTTTTATTGATTAATTGCATTCAAAATATCATAAATATAGTAAAAGCAAAGATGAAACAATACACAGATACACAAAAATTTCTTCAAAACAAGCCTTTATTATGCTACAGATCTTCAATTACAGCCCGTTCCAACCCTACGTACACAGCTCGAGGGGCTCGCACACTTAGCTCTGAACTTACCAAGGTCTCCTCCCACACAGCTGCAAGAGCCTTCCCCTTCACCTAAATACAAAATAAACAAAATAGACTCAAACCATGCTCTATTCTTCTTCACTTAGTTGCCCTTATGACTCTTCTATGACCTCTTTTTATATTCTTCTCCATTGCAATACCATGGTCCGCGAACCATGACCAAGTCTCAAAACATCTTGAGTCTTAGAAAACTAAGGGTATTTGACCTTATAAAATCCCCCTTCACTCCTATCGACCTACACTACTCACGCTCCATTCCTAAAAATGTGAAGACTTTTCAATATTTGAAAAAACTTTACAACATTTAACCCAGGGGACCCCATCCAAACAAGCCCACAACACAAAGTCATGACTCATCCTGAGTCACTCTACTCATGTTGCCTCAATATTTTCTTGCAAATTGCTAAACATGATCCTTAATTCTTGAATATATGCTACTTGTTGCGCAACAACCTAAAAAGCTTCCTCGAAAATTTTCTCCGTAGTTGGACCTTCAACTGTAAGGCGCTTGGTTCTCTATGTTTGTTGCAGAGCCTTTAACTTTCTATAGATGGTCTACGACAACTGGCTTGCCTCATCATCCCATGGATGTGTCCTTGAGGAGATAATGGAGGTCGTCAAATGGAACTCATCAATCTGGGTTTGGATGAACTTTCATTCCTGAAGTGTAGTGAACCTTTACATAATTCATAAGGTTTGTGTTGTTACCTTGATCTCGTCAAACTACAGTTGTTTTTCACAGAAGTCTGCTTCGATCGTCTGCAAGTGTCGATCCTCCTACAATGAGGTCCACATATCCATTGTCTGCTCAAAAAATTGGTTGTTTTCCTTTATTGCAACTTCCAAAGTGGTCATATCTTCATTAATAATAGTCTTGCACTGCACTATGACTTTCAGAGGAGTGGTTGGCTGCAGTTTAAGTTGAGGTTTTCTAATCTGCAATTGCATCTCAAACCCAACCTTTCCAATTTCCTCCTTGGATTCCTTTACCGCAACATCTAACTTCTTAATTTTCTCTATTGAAGCTGCTTTTGCTAGAATTTGGATCTTAGGGAGCTCACTGCATACATGGGTAAGGGTGATCTCAAGCTACTAATTTTATTGTATTTCCTTGTCGTAGGCCTGCAAGGCTTGCCCTTTCTCTTAAAAAAAAAAATGATTTTTAGTTTTTACCTCGTCAATAATCAACAAAAATCATTTCTCCCGGATGTAGAGCTCATCTGAAACTCCTTTGTGTAGCTCATGGAAAGTCTGGATCGACAGTGCTGCAAGGTTGATGCCTAGATTGTTCCAGAACTATGCATGCTCCTAGTGTTCGGTTGTCTCAAATTGGAGAGAGACCCCTAGTAGTTCTACTATGCGGAGCCCGGATGTGATTTTTATTGCACTAAATCTCGTCATAATCGCTTAGATCACCCCTGTTTGGACTTGCAATTTCTTCAGGCCCTGTTGTACATTGTCCAATACCTGGTGGTGCTGGTCCTCGATGTGTCCCCAGATAGTTTCAATAGTAAATCAGACAACATCTACTATCTCATCAAGGTCCCCCTCCATGAGGATGAATGGTGTCACACTCATAGACTTATCGGACATTTGCTTTTGCGAGGTCCCATGGCACTACGCTTCTGCCTCTTCCTAACCCTTAAGGGAGAATCTAATTCTGTGCCCCCTTCCTCTTCACCTTCAGTCTCGACCCAAACATCGTTGTGCATGGTCTCAAGTTCTTCGAGGTCAATAATGACCTACTATGTTGCTACTTGTACATCTTTCTCCTTTGGCACTTCCTTTTCCTTTGAAAAAGCCTTTTCTTTCAACACTTCCTTCTCTTTTGTCAAAGCCTTTTCTTTCGGTGCTTCCTTCTCTTTTGCAGAGTCCTTTTCTTCCTAAACTACCTGTTCTATCTATGATGCCTTTTCTTTGGTAGAAGCCTTCTATGCTTCTTTCTCTTTGTGTTTCTTGGCCACTGTTGCAACTGTTCTTTTCCCCGTTTCGCCTTTTGTAGCCTTACTTGTTCCTGTGACTTCATCAGATGGGGTGAGGCATTCACTCATCCATTTGTTGATGACCCCTAGAAAGTCATATTCCACAACTAAATATGGAAACTTATGCCATGTTCTTGTGACATACTTCTTCAATAATTTCTCCATGGGTGTAGTGACCTATGCATATGTCTTGACAAACTTTCTATAGTATCCTGTATGGCCCAGTGTTGCATGCAACTATTTTACATTCCTCTGAGGCTCCAAATTGGTAATCATTGGAATTTTAGTAGGGTCCACCATCAACCCTTTCTTACAAACAACGTGGCCCAAAAGTATCCCATATGGTATGAAAGCTATGCACTTTTTCAGATTGAGGGAGATTTGATACTTCCTACAAGTATCCAACATTAGGTGAAGACTTGCAACATACTTTTTCACTAACCCAAACAATGTCCAATCATCAAAGTAAACCTACAAAAACTTATGAATAAATTCTTTAAACGCTGTGACTACCACCCTATAAAATATCACACGTGCATTCTTAAGTCCAAAGGGAATAACTATATACTGAAAAGATCCCCATTCTATAGCGAAGGGATTCTTTCTTTGATCTACTGGCATGATTTTGATCTAGTGATAACCTGAGAATACATTGTAAAAGAGCAAGATTCTTGACCACCAATGTTCTCTGAGACTTGATCTATGAATGGCGTAGGGAATGCATCATGTACACACACATCGTTCAACTTGCTTAGATCTATGGAGATTTTGATTTCCCTTTGTCTTCTTTTCCTGAATGACCATAGGACTAACCCATTCTGATTCTTCTATCAGCTCAATAATCCCCGCTATGAGCATCTTATCCTCTTCTCTAGACACCTTTTCTTTGTAGTTAGGATTCAACCAGTATGGTCGTTGTTTTAATGGCTTCGCATCCATCTTTAGGTTGATCTTCATAACACCCAGATTACCCACTATCCCTTTTAGATCTTAGAAATTTGTTGGAAACAAGTCCTAATATTCCCGCAATAACTCTGTGACCTTGTCAACTGTGTCCTAATCCCATTAATCACCTATATTTGTGAGCTTTTACTATGCTTCTGACCTAATGTTCACTTGTTTGGTCTTCAATGGTTTGGAAATGTCAGGAACCTCTACCTTAGGCCCAACGACTTCGCGTTATGACTATTCCTCAGGGATACTGATATTCTTGGGATCGTCCTCACCTTCTTCTATGGTAACATTATATAACTCCATAGCATGGCACAACTATGTACTTGAGTCTGGTTGTACCCATGTGTTATAGACATTTTTGTGCCTTACAGCATTGAGCATGAAATGTCCATAATCCAAGGGATCCAAAGTCCCTAAATGAGTTGTTCCTACCCCTAAAGGAACAAGGTCAACAAAAGACAGCTTCTCCCAGAAGTTCTCCACCAAAAACCACTCAGAAATGGTCAAATCAGGATCAATTCAATAGCTCCACTAGCTGTCTGCGCTGAAATGCAGAGGTTACACTGGCTGGTTGCACTGCAACGCAGGTAGAAGCACTACCAGGGTGCGCTGAGAGGGAAATGACAAATGACAAGTTCATTCAACGAGGTGGAAAGACCCTGGAAGCTTCCAGAATCTTCCTCAATGACACTTGCCTCAATGAATTCGACCAAGTGATGAGTAAGAGGTTCTCAACCTCCAAGTGGAAGCAAGAACTGACAGAGAGAAGCCACAAGTCAAAACATGAGCTGACTCATCCTCTCTGCTCACATCTATATATGGATCTCTCACCCAGAGGTTCAGGGGGCTGGAATTTTGTACTTTGCAGAGATTTGTTGTTGGTTTGAGATTGAGATTAGTACATTGGGTGATTTATGCTTTGTTGGAGGAGAGGAAGGGATTCTTTTGCCAGGAGGTAGATGCTGGATCGGGACTCACTTGGTTGTATCTCCTCTTGAACCTTGTTATCATATCAATAAAGCTACTTGAGTTTCTCCTATATGCTTGTATCTCAATGATGTTTCGTTATATTTGCATATTTAGTTTATATCTGATCCTAAACTAGTTATGAATATGAATCTATGTCTTTTGTGTAGTTTTCCTCTCTTGTCATCTTGCAGGAACTGGGTGAAGTTGGGCCAGTGAAAGAGCAGGCAGCGGGAAGCGAACAAAAGAAAGAGTGATTGGATCGACAAACTAGCGGAAGACACCGGTTAGTTACATCCTTCTCTCTCTATTTGCATCTCATAAAGAAGAATACTCAGATAGTTTTCCTTGTTTGTTGCTAAGGCACTATCACCTCTTAGAGTGGGATAGGGGCATTCTGAATTGGATACTTTTCCTAACAACAAATTGGTGACTCCGCTGGGGAAAGTATCTTGTTAGTTTATTTGTGTTTCTATTGCTATTCATTTCATAAACTCAAGAGTGCCGAATCGAACTGCATTTGCTATTTACAAATGCAAAGTAGAGATCAGCTACTCTAGTCCACTCACTGGGCCTGTTTATGATCTAAACAGCTGATCCACAAGTGCTCTAACAGACGTTTGTGATAGATCTTAGTCCTCCTATAAATCATCTTCCTAATTGTACCTAATTGATAGCTTTTATCTGGCCAAAAACTGTAGATCAAACTACAAACCGTAACCCAGAACCCAGAAACAACTCTCATTTCTGCTTCAGCGCAGACTCTGTGAAGAGGTTCTGCATTTCAATGCAGGTCCTGTGAAGGCTACCTACGCTGAATGTCAAATCCTCTGTGTTAGGAGTGCGCTGATCAGTCTTTGCCTTGTGCAGCTGTGGTTCCCTGCTTCCTTTTGCTTAGTTTCATCTCTATTTTTGCAGCCTGTTATCAGTCAGTGTACCTATCTGAAACCCCTCTTCTTTGCCTCAATTCCGCCTCAGTTGTATAAAGAAACTGTTTTTGTTCTTTGTGTATTTGTTACATCATTTGCAGTTTCCCATTACAAAAGTAAACTAGTCATACTGTCGCCCCTAGATCTAGACCTGTCGTAAGTGTCGTTTTGATCTTAGGAGTGAGTTTGTTTGTTGTTCACAGTTGATTGAGCTTTTACTTTTGTCGTTTGGTTTGAATTTATGCATTTCAAGTGTCGAAACAAGTAAATAATAAAGTGTCGTAAACGTCTTTTTGATTTCGAAAAAGGAACTTGTTTGTGTTTTTCACTTGAAATCAAATTCAAATTTATACAACAGCTTTCTTTTTAGGCATCAATATTAAGAAAGTGAAAACAAATACATGCATATGTGCATTTGCATTTTGACAGTTTGTATGTTGATTTAGGGAAAAGTGCATTACTGTGTGCTCTATGCTCTTTGAGAAAAGATGGTGTCTTTCTTTTCCCCTTGTAGCTAGGATTTTCATTGTTGAAAAGATATAAAAGCTTGCTTATCATCTTTAGACTGCATTTAGGAATTGTATCATACATCTCGTGGTGATCCAAAAAGGAAAACTTCTAAGAAAGATCAACCTAAAATAAATTGAATGAACTTAACAACGCTTTGTAACATAACGCACAACATAGAGGTCTAGGCTAGAGACGTGTTCCGGCATCATAAAACCTGGTCACTGGTCGCCTCACTGATGGTTGGGTGATTCCTCCTGAGAGACGATAAGTGCCAGTACGGATTGAGCTCCCACGTACCGTCGCGTATATATTGGGAGACCCCTATAGGAATATAACCTTTATCCATAGGAAGCCGTGTCGGCCGCCCTACTGATCGTAATGCACTGAACACAGCATTCAGGAAGATTGACCACCCGTACCCTAAAAAGTATTCTGCAGTTTTGCGAAAGGTTTGGCACACCCTCTACCTAGAACTCCAGAGCAGTTCCTTTTGGCCTTTTTCAGACTCTATAACAGAAAAAGTCCATCCGAGCATTTGTCACTTCGGGCTCGTTAAAACATCGAAGGAGACTAGAGTCATCTTTAGCTTTTTCTCGACTCTGTAAAAGTGAAAAAGCAAGTTGTGTCTAAAGCGTCTAAAAATTCATTTAATTTGGAAACATACTTTCCCCTTTTGTATTTTGGTTGATCGAGTAATCCGCAATCATGGAAGAAAGTCAATTGAAACCCCGTCGTTCGCGGAGGCTTACGAGTCAACCGTCTTTGTCTCCGGAATCGAAAACAGTACGGACAAAGCGAACTCGTTTAACCGGTTCGAAATCTCCTATAAAAGTTAGAACAAGTGTTCCAACAACATCCGAGATTCCGGTTACTCCAAACATTTCTGGAAACCCTGCCTCTATAGAAGAAGTTCAACAGCCACAGAGGGACAGTGATACTGATCCTGGTCTGAGAGTAAGCACTTGTGTTACTGAACCAGTTCCATCAGCAACCGGTTCAGAGAGTCTTGCTCCTCAAACATCTGTCGCTGTCGGTTCAACCGCTTCTTCGGCACCAGAAATATTTTACGGACCTGACGGTCTTCCCCTTCCACCTGGTTTGAATGCGATAGAGGAAATTGTAGAAGATCCGCAAGCAAGTACTCCAACACATTTTGGAGTCGGGGTCACTCTATTCCCGTCGACATCAGAAGTTAGTCTGCCACCAGTGGAAGTTCCTGTAGAATCGCTAGGCAATCTATTGGATAGACTCAAAATGTCTGAACAACTGTCAACATCTAGGACTGTGTCAAATGACACAGCGACAACAGAACTCCCTGCCATCACTTCGACAATGTTTGTCGGCGTACCATCTGTCCCGACTAGCTCACAACTGCTAGAAGGAGTCCATCCAGGGACTATTTCGACAGTGTGGTATGTTCTTGTTTGTTCCTCTGGAATAATATCCGGCAACTCTTATGTTGAGACTCGACAAATTGATCCATTTGGAGGTCAATTTGGGCCATCTAGTCCCCAAGGGCAAACAATTCCCTTGAGTTCCGGATTACCACCGTATGGGGGGCAGTATGCCCTTTCATTACCCCCTTCA
Organism: Pinus tabuliformis; assembly: GCA_031772625.1. Lineage (NCBI taxonomy): Eukaryota > Viridiplantae > Streptophyta > Pinopsida > Pinales > Pinaceae > Pinus > Pinus tabuliformis. Next base: position 370,778,204 of record CM062819.1, read on the forward strand.
GGAGGATATCCATACGGGAGTTCTCAACAGTATTCAGGTTATACTGGAGTTACGACAAGTGGTTGGGTACCTATGCTACCCCAACAACCAAGAGTTGTGTATTCTATGCAACAATGTGTACCTATGTCGAACATCCCGACAACACCAGCTATTGTAACAGTGTCACAAGTTCAAACGATGCCTGTTGTATGTCAACCTCAGATTTCTCAGGTTGTAATGCAACAGCCCCTTGACCCTGTGACTCAACCACAATCGCCAACTGGTGGGGCGACACAGGTCCAAACGGGTACAATTACCCCACATCTTGGTCCGACAGTTAGTATAGCACAACAGAGCATGGCTTCACAACCGTGGCTGGTGCAATACCAACAACCACAATTCCAACAAGTGTACCAAGGTTCTGAGCAGCAGATCTTTGCGAACAGTGGACAACCGTATATTCAAAACGGTCAAAATCAACCACTTTACAGTGGTCAAGTCCACCAACCGTATCAGTCATACCAGCATCAATTACATTATGCTGGTATGCAAAGGCCAACTGCTCAGGCAATTCCATCGTACCCTGGGTATGCTTCACCTAACCTGAATCAACAGTTACCATTCGTGGCAACTTTAGAGTTACCTGATTTACACCGGTTAACAAACGATCCAATTGCTTACGCCCATTGGTGGCCAGCGATTCCTCACAAACTTCCATCGGACATTCCTAAATTTAATGGAAATCCAGGTGAAGACCCATCGAATCATGTGATGACATTTCATCTGTGGTGTTCATCAAACACCCTAAACGATGATTCGATAAGGCTTCGCCTTTTTCAGAGGACGTTAACGGGTCCAGCGGCAAAATGGTATATTGAATTACCTAGAGCTTCGTTCGACAATTTCAGCACCTTAGCCACGACTTTCTTAACCCATTTTCAATTACTGATAAGGTATGAAACGGGAACCGAAATCTTAACCAACTTCAAACAGACAATGACCACTCACATATCTGATCATATACATGAGTGGCGACGTCGTCGTAGGATGGTAAAGATGTACGTTCCCAATCAGCTATTAGCTGAATGGTTTATCAAGTCGTTACTTCCTGCCATAATGGAAGATGTGGCGAAAGGTGGAGTCGTAACGGAAGAGCAAGTCATCGCTCGTGCGCAATATCTAGACTTGGTCTATACTCAGTCCGGCACGCTCTACGACAAAATACCTGACGCCCCTAGACCAGAATTCTCAATTCCTCCTCCTCCTAAATCAAATAATGACTCTCATGCCGGCGATGGCGTGATTGGCATGACAAATGCGAAATCGACAAAGGCTTCGTCCAAGAAAGCCCGTAAGACTTCAGATCAAAATGCAAAAGACGAAATTCTTGCTTCGGAAGTAAATGCCGTATCAGCAGATCAAGGCAAAGAAACCAAACAACCAGGAAGCAAGAAGAAGCAAAACAAAGGGAAGAAGAAGAAACAGGGTGAGTCATCTCCTAAAAAAACTTCTTCAAACCCTCCTGGAGATAGGAAACCCCCTTTTGGGTGTCAGATATGTGATGAGAATCACTGGACAAGAGAATGTCCATACAAAGCTGAGCTTAAGAAATTCTTTAAGAGTTCACAAACCTCAGCTGTGTTAACTGATCTGTTTCCAAATCTAGGTACAAATCTGGTTGATAGTGGAAATGCTTCCCCGTCGCAAGTGCTAATGTTGTCGATTTCCAAGCAACAAAATGATGCCTTGATTTCGACAAGGAACAAAGATTACGGGAATCCGCAGCTGTTGAGCGACAAAGGTAAAGGTCAACCAAGTAGTTTGACAACAACTTCGACAGAAGTTGTACCACCCACCATTCCTGAATTAACAATAAAACCGCCAAAGGGAGTAGTACACAAGTCGACATTTAATCCTCGCGCCAGAGCAGTGCAGCATTATAACATAGTGGAAGATTTGGCCCAATCGCCATCCGCTATGTCGACTCTTGAAGTACTGCAAAATTGCCCATCCCAAAGGCAGGCTTTGTTATCAGCCATTGGTGGGGTTGATCCTAGGGATTCCAATCTTGTATCCTTTGACCACAAAGGATACGATCCTCAGTTACCAGCTCAACTAGCTTTCCTTATTCAAGTGAAAGCCCTCAACAAAACTGTTCACCGAACGATTATTGATGAGGGGGCATCTACATGTATTATGTCGATGAGTTGCTGGAAAACTTTAGGATCTCCAACCTTGTCGCGATCTTCGACGACATTAAAAGCATTCGACGGAAGGACATATACCCCATATGGTATCCTAAATAACTTGAAAGTTGAACTAGGGGGAAAAACAGTAGAAATAGATGTTGAAGTCATCGATGGGAATCTTGATTACAACATCCTGCTAGGAAGACCGTGGATATATGCCATGGCAGCTGTTGTGTCGACCTATTTCAGAAAGATCGCATTCCCTTTTCAAGGAGGGATTATGATTTTCGACCAACAAAACTTCCTCCCCAATGGTTCACAAGTTACAGGAAGCATTCGCATGATCCATGGAAGCCCCCATTCGCTTCAGAATATTGGAGTAGGCCTACTGAAAGATCCTATATTAATGGGAACTTTCACTCTTCCACCTCCAATTGGTTTGGCAGAAGTAGCGTCGATAGGAACCTGCAATATGATATCTTCCACGAAGATCTCAGAAGACGATATCAACATGGATCATGCAATGGTTTTACCCCCAAGACCAATAGAAATATTGTAGCAATCAATGTTTCTGGCATGGGAGGCAAACCCAAATCAACGCTCATCAAGCGTTTGGGTAGATAGGTCTATAGAATATGGTACCGATTTAGATCCTTGGTCGAGAGTGCATGGAACCGACGAAGGAATTCTACAATCAATGTTGTTTGAGGGGGCACCATGGAATGATTGCCACCATCATTCCCTTCTCCCGGATTGTGGAGAAGATACTCAAGATGACCTTTATCATCCTTCAGTTTTCGATTTTCTATCAAATACTGTAAATACAGCGGGCGTCGAGGATGGTTCTTATCTTGTGTCAACCTCATTAAAAAATGAAACAAATCCCCTCTTCAAATCTCAAAGGTAAACCTTCATTCCAACCACCGAGTTGAATGCAATGAAGCTTGGGGGGCATGCACCTCGATTTGCGTTATTATCCTGGGGGCATGCAAACTTATCATTGAGTAGTTTTAACACATAGTTCATGCTCATTAAAAAATAAACATAAGATCGAGCAAGTGTTTCAACCCGTGTTTAATCTCGTTTAAAAAATGAACTACCCGGTAAATAACCACTGCGAGTGTAGATTTATCAGCCATTAAAGCCTTGGTTGTGTTTGCACCGTCACCTCCACTTTTCCATTGGCCGATCATTCACCTCCATTTGATTATTTACCCATTTTGAGGAACAGCTGCGAAGAGTGATTTCACTTAGCCATCCTTGTGACACTGCTGTGATTGGAAAGTTCCAAAGCTTACCTGGAATCAGCTGCTAACCCGTTTCATCACTCGTTCCTCAAAAGACGAGTCTTCTTTAAGCTCTTTTCATCTGACTCGTAAAATATGAAAAGATTACCGAGTTTTGGCCTTCCAGCTCATTAAAACGACCGGAAGTGCTATCCCTCCTCTAGATTTTAATCTTTTTGGACCTGAGGGATTATTGCACAAAAAGATCGAGCGCTTGTTTTGTTCGGCTCGTTAAAACTATCGAAAATCCATCCCTTCTGTATTGTTTTATACTTTTTCGGACTTAATGGATTAGATGATGAAAAAGGAACTTTGGAGTTATCTTTACGTACCTTTTCAGACTCTCTAAAATTGAAAAAGGATCGAGTTATCTTTGTCATTAGACTCGTTAAAAAGCATTAATAGCGACAAACTTATCTTTAGACGAGAACGAGTTTCACTATCGCTAGGCTCGTTAAAACATAGCGATGGGTTTGCCCGAAGGGCAAATTATAGAACAAGCATATGTTATCCTCCTCAAGCTTGACAAAAATAAAGAGGTACTGGTCAGAAATGACTGGGGAAAAATTGGGAAGAAACTCAAAGAACTTTTATTGGTAGCAAGTTGCTCTTGAACATGACACTTCCACTCCGTGCCTGAGTCGGGTTGGGTTGTTTCATTCACCGGTCACATCGCCATGGTCTCGCCATACCATCCACCTTTGGGGTAAATGCTACCAATCCATCACACAAGTGTCACCGATATGTTCAAGAGAATTCATCCAGAGATGTCAACCGTGTCCCATCCACTACCATACATTATCCTTCATCCTTTCATGACCGCCACCCTGAATCATATATCATCAGATCGTTTTCACCTCCATCAAAATCATTTGCTCCGTTCCGTGTCACTGATGTGGGATACATTAAGGCCCTCCTTTGACGGATCACTTCTTGTTGACATCAACTCATTATCCAAGAAGTTGATCTAGGAACACCCCCTTCAGTACTTTGAAGCTTGCATGCCTCAATGGCAAGTTTCTCACTTCCGGCGACAGGTATACATCAATGACCTTCGATCGAAAGATTTTGCGTGGTGTTTGACGCCAAGTCCTTTATTCACACCACGTGAATTGTACTGCAGTACCTTGAGGGTCATTATCATTATCGGTGATTCCTCTCGCGCTTGTTAACAGTTTACATCATTGACTGGTAATCAAGCAATGTCTTTCCATGTTCGACTTCAGAACATTTCTCACATGGATCGACTTGTACTTAGAGTGAAGATCGAACGAGATTGAAGACCCCGGATCTAGTTTCATCCATCTGGGCTGCGATATATATTCAGGAAAAATAAAGACATTGACATGTACAGCATTGCAGCAGATAATCATCCTACCAAAAGGATGATGATTTCATCAAAATCATCAGTCTACCATCAGACGATTAGCTGTTCTATGTACAGAGAAATGAATTTATAAAGCTGAGCATGGGAATGCCCGCCTCAACTAGATCATGAAAGCAGTATGAAAAATAATGTATTGTATTGTATCTTATTACAGGTCTCCTCCCATCATTGGAAGAACTTCAGATCCTCCTAATAAAGCATTTCACCCGATAAACGGCCTCATACTTTAGGGGGCAACTGTTATAGACATTTTTGTGCCTTACAGCATTGAGCATGAAATGTCCATAATCCAAGGGATCCAAAGTCCCTAAATGAGTTGTTCCTACCCCTAAAGGAACAAGGTCAACAAAAGACAGCTTCTCCCAGAAGTTCTCCACCAAAAACCACTCAGAAATGGTCAAATCAGGATCAATTCAATAGCTCCACTAGCTGTCTGCGCTGAAATGCAGAGGTTACACTGGCTGGTTGCACTGCAATGTAGGTAGAAGCACTACCAGGGTGCGCTGAGTGGGAAATGACAAATGGCAAGTTCATTCAACGAGGTGGAAAGACCCTGGAAGCTTCCAGAATCTTCCTCAATGACACTTGCCTCAATGAATTCGACCAAGTGATGAGTAAGAGGTTCTCAACCTCCAAGTGGAAGCAAGAACTGATAGAGAGAAGCCACAAGTCAAAACATGAGCTGACTCATCCTCTCTGCTCACATCTATATATGGATCTCTCACCCAGAGGTTCAGGGGGCTGGAATTTTGTACTTTGCAGAGAATTGTTGTTGGTTTGAGATTGAGATTAGTACATTGGATGATTTATGCTTTGTTGGAGGAGAGGAAGGGATTATTTTGCCGGGAGGTAGATGCTGGATCGGGACTCACTTGGTTGTATCTCCTCTTGAACCTTGTTATCATATCAATAAAGCTACTTGAGTTTCTCCTATATGCTTGTATCTCAATGATGTTTCGTTATATTTGCATATTTAGTTTATATCTGATCCTAAACTAGTTATGAATATGAATCTATGTCTTTTGTGTAGTTTTCCTCTCTTGTGATCTTGCAGGAACTGGGTGAAGCTGGGCCAGTGAAAGAGCAGGCAGCGGGAAGCGAACAAAAGAAAGAGTGATTGGATCGACAAACTAGCCGAAGACACCGGTTAGTTACATCCTTCTCTCTCTATTTGCATCTCATAAAGAAGAATACTCAGATAGTTTTCCTTGTTTGTTGCTAAGGCACTATCACCTCTTAGAGTGGGATAGGGGCATTCCGAATTGGATACTTTTCCCAACAACACCATGGGAGAGGCTCTATAGGAATTCTAAATATTGCAGCCTTGATTTCCTGTAATGCTTCATCAATACATTCGAATCCATTATGAAAACTAAATGTTAACATAAATATTTCCTTCATAATGTCCCACTCTGCGGTTCCATGTCGGAACTCCATTTATATATACCAGTTCATTTGAATATATCCAAAGTGTGGCAAAATATATGTACCCATTCAGGTTGTGGTTCCTCTCCCCATGCTTTTGTCCAACAAGACAGATGCTCGAATGAATCATCCTTCCCTGTATATTTTTCAGTAATCTGGGTATTGGCATATCCAAACCACAACTTCATCTTCCTACGATACTCCTTCTAGTCTAAAAAATTGTTCTTATGTGTGCCCCATGATCTGGAAGGTGTAGCTCTTAGTGTGATGTCCAATGCCTAGAACCGATGCTCTTCTAGTACAATCCTTTCAAATTTATCAAGAAATAGATTTACATCTTCTAAGCCATCATAATAGGGTAAATTATATACCTTAATGGATATACACTAGAGGGATTTAGTAATTCGGTTACCTCATAGAATTGATACTTCATGAAATCTATTCTTCCAATTCTCGAGCTCCTCACCTGAATACGAGTTGTAGGAGTTGTCCTTTTCCTAAGTAATTCTTCCATCTTCCATAGGGTTGATCTAATCCTCATTCTATGTAGTAAGCTTATAGATCTACCTAATATCGTCCTCTTCATAGTAATCTCAGACTGGTTTGGTATACTGCACACCCTCAGATGGATCTAATGGAACAATCGATCTCAGTTCCTTCTTGTCAAATGTCATATTGCATTTATTTAGGTTGATGGTTGCATTCATATCAAAAACCCAATCAATTCTAAGAAGCATCAGGTATGGATTACTATCATCCACTATTTTGATCACCTCAAAATAAGCTATAGCATGTGCCCTTTCAATGTCTGCAATTACTCCATGTGAGCACCCTAAAGGAATAATATTTTGTTGGTTCACCATTCACAACTGAATTGGGGAACATTATAGCACTGAATTTCCCATTCATTCCCAGGTATGTTTAGGGAAAACGTTCACATCATATCCCAAATCTAGGATCACCTGGTCCATTTTAAGTTCTATGATTTGGGCAGTCAATCTCATCCCTTAACCAGTCTGTTTCTCACCTTTTTCTACTTTATGCATTGTGCATTGTTCAGGTAGTGATTGACCCTTGCCAGTGCAGTTGTTTATGAACTCTTGCAGTCCCTCTACTTCTTTATGTTCAATTAGGATCTTCATGCAAGTCTGTATGAAGGATGTCAACAGTGAAGGATATGTTCCCTGCATAGCAATGACCTCTTCAGGCTTATCCATCCATGTGCTCTGAGTTTCTGATTTTGAAGCTCCTGAATCGACAAAGCTATTTTTCGCTTCCATAAAAGTTTCATTTTCCTTATGCAAATCAAATCCAACATCTTTGTCAGTAGCCTTATGCACCCATGTATTTTGTTCTATTTTTTTTCCTATGGCTTTATCTTACCCAGTAGCTATACCACTTCACATAACTGTATTAACGTTGGGCTCATAATCCCGTGGTTCTGATCTCATAATGTAGATGTTCTGTGTGGATTTCTTCTTCTTCTTTTCTTGCATGTTTCTGATGAGTATGAGACAATCTTCTATAATGTGGTCAAACTGTCAACAATATTGGCAAGAGTGGTGAGTCAGGTTCTGACAATCTCATGCAAAGTCACATTGTTTCCCCACAATTGTAGCGAATAATATGTTTGTGACCTCTTCTAACTCCTGCCCCTCATCCTCTTGCTCTTCCATGGAATCCTTCACACACTGTAGGTGTGCCTTGATCCTGCTGAGGGTGTATCTCGTCCTATACTCTATATGTCAGAGTTATGTCCATCATTAACTCATAACTTCAACAATTGCATTCATCATGGCCTACAAACTTACATAAATTTCAAAATAGTTGTTGGGGAATCTATTAAAACTTCTCCAACAAATGTCATTTCCCTGTGGAGTGTTTCCTTGTTATTTCTTAGATAGCGCACCATGGCACTACACCATTACCTAGAAATGATCCTTGTCATGACCATTCCCTTTGCACTTTAAGCACCATACTTCAGCAAGGGTCTCATTTTGGACCTCTTTCCCCTTTCTTAGATCCTACAACTCCATATGAAGGCTAGCCAATTGAGACTGAATCTATTGCACTCAAAGATTCCTACCCTAAATAGGTGAAGCCTCCATATTCATAGAAATTTCCAGTGCTTCGGCCTGTGATCCATCTTTCTGTTGTGATGATGGTAATCTCAAATGAGTTAACAATGAAGAGATATACCAATCCTTATGTTTCTCATCCAAGATTTGTAGATTAGCCTATTATAACAGACATTTCAACCTTTCATCAAAATCCCATGCAGATTCATTCCCCTTCTACTTAATTTATTTGACCTTAGTCACAAACTAGGCTTAAGACTTAGGTTTTATGAATTCATTATTTAGCGCATCTTTCGGGTCTTTCAATGACATAGCTAGACTATTCCTACTATACTAAATATACCAACTCAACACCCTATCTTGCAATGTTGTGACTATTTGCATTTTCTTCATGTAATCATCCGTTATCTGTTATGACTTCCACACATCATCTACTACAAGCCAGAATTGATCAAGGTCTTTTGTCCATAGACCCTTGAATATAGGCATCTTCATAGTGTTCTCTATATTGAATAGTGAAGGTGGAGGTGGAGGTATAGGCATGTGAGGCGGAGGTGAAGGTGGAGGTGGAGTGGATGGATGTGGTATTCCCACAATACCTTGATCTATTGTCTCTAGTGCACCTTGAGGTGTATTCAGACTATTACTTTCTTCATTGCTATCAGATTCTCCCAATAAATTATTGTACTCAACACTTGTATCTAGATCTCTTCTAAATGGTTTCCCACTTTACGTAGCTCCCATCAAGTCTTGTCTGAATACCAGTTTAGTGGCATAACTCATTTTTTGCACAACAACATTTTAATGCAAGTTTTCAGAGAGTTCAAGTACTTACCCCTTGGTCCTTTGAAAAATCGACGTTCAACTTCACTATAACTAGTAGACATATTAATCGTGAACTCAGTAGTAAATCTGCCCAAAATACTATCGATCCAATAATTGACAGCCTTTGCGACCTTATTTTCTGATCCTTCCAAGCACCTCACTAATTCTGGAGTCCACACAATAGGGATATCCAACTTCTAAGTAGGTTGAACATCCACCAATTTAACCAACCACTCATATAATTCATATGGAAAATAGAATAAGAAAACTTTGTGTTCCTCTGTATATAGATATCTCTGCAACCATTCATCTTTCGATAGGTGTAGATTCTTATTTTCTTTGGCTGCAAACTCATGAAACTTCTGATCTATCCACTTTTCAGTATCCTTCTTAGTTAATATCCACTTATACGACACCATACATTCCTTAGATAGATCCTGGTCCAGGCAACGAAACCATTTGCTGGCTTGGGGGGGGCTTGGACCCAAGTTCAGAGTTAGTTGCGCTAACCAACAAACTCTACACTACTGTCACATTTGGAAGAAGCCCGCATAGCCCAAGCTGCAGTCTCACTCAAGATGGTATTGGGGGGTGCCAGAACCAGGTATCTACATTTAGAGGACTATGTGATGTGTTTTTTTCAAACTTATGGCTTTATCTTGACCTTCACGAACCTTAAACCTTAAGACCCAGAAATTACAGTATTTAAGAGTTAGCAGATTTATGCCCTTCATCGACTATGCTAAACATGCATAAAATCATACAAATAAATATATCTACATCTTTGAAAATATAATTATTATTTTTCTTGATTAATTGCATTCGACAGATCATAAATACAATAAACTCAAAGATAAAAGAGAATATGTAGATACACAGATAGTTCTTCAAAACAAGCCTTTATTATGCTTCAGATCTTCAATTACAATACTTTCCAACGCTACGCACTCAACTGTAGACTTGCTAAGGTATCCGCACACATAGTTTTAGGAGCCTTCCCCTTAACCTATGTAGAGGATAAAAAAAACTTACTCAAATCATGCACTATTCTTCTTCACTTAGCTGCCCCTATGACTCTTCTATGACCTCTTTTTATATTCTTCTCCATTACAATACCATGGTCCGCAAACCATGGGCGGGTGTCAAAATAACTCGACTCTTAACAAAATAAGGGGCTTTGACATTCTAAAATCCCCCTTGACTCTTATTGGCCTATGATACTTGTGCTCTATTCCTCAAAATATAGAGACTTTACAATATTTGACAAAAATTTACAACATTTGACCCAGGGGACCCCATCCCAATAGAAGAGGATAGGTAGAAGCGTAGCAGAAGTAAAGAGGATAAGATGTAGTGCTAGGATGAGAGGAAAAGGTTGAGGACATCGGTTGCACATGCTCACAATGTATATTCTAGCCAACTTAATGTATGCATAATTGGATTAACGAGAAAATGAGTTTATGTGCCTTTTGTGTGTATTTTCTTTTGTCTATCCATTATTAATGAGGTTTTTTTATGTAAATTTGTTAAGGATCGAAATGTTTTGAGAAATGTCATGGTTGTGTTCTTTTATATCCAATTGATATGTGTTCGTTTAAATGTATTTGGGGGCTGAATATGTATTTACCTATGCATATGAAGTTGTAGCCCCACATGGATGTTGTAGTGGTCGCGGAAGTAATTAGAATGTGTGATTGCACATTTTTGGGTTAGTATAGCCATTGTTGGCATATGGTAGTGCATATGAGAGCTTGTGACATGGATGGGATGTTGGTTTTATATATAGAATTAGTCCCTATGTTGTACTTGGTTATGTGCATTTTCTTACTTCGTTATGTTAAGAACCTTTCCGATTGAAGCGTCCATTATGGTGTCATGCCCCTTTTTGTATCAATTTCTATTATGTCAGCTTAAGGATAGAGAGGAGAAGTGTCTATGCATTCTAGAGAGCACATGGCTAGTTTCTATGCCTTCTGGAGATGAGTGAGCATGTGGGTTTTGTGATATTAATCCCATTAGAGAAACAAAGTGTTGGCAAAGATTATGAAAATCTACCTTGAAGTCCGCATTGTTAGCATATTGTGCATATAAGCTTGGTGATAACCATGGCTGTTGGTTCATCACCATCCTCAACTCAGACTTGAATAGGACCAAGAATTTCTTTGTCTCCATGATGCATTTAGGATCATTCATCACCCATAGTGAGGTGAATTTCAGAGCCTTGCATAAATCTAGATCATGGTGCAGGAACAATATTTCCTCAGGCATCCTATATGCCACTATCATGGTCAACAGAAGTAGTCTCGTGTAGTGGAATGACTTGTCGTCATCCCGGGCTTCACGAAAATCTTCCAAGAAATCATGACATAGATACTGAGACCAATTATATTGGACTCCTTTTGCGCAATACGTAGCCAAAAATACTACTGGGACTGACACTTCATCAGCATGAAACTTCCTCATGATATTTTTGGCCAATGTATTTGCAGCAAACTACAAAGTGTCATTCGATATGGAGCTGATCACGTAGCCATGTGACTTCTTCACTAACCTGAACTCACTCTTCATCTGGTAGGCCAACTTCTTCTCCTGTGATTTCCCCACAAAAGCATCCATACGTTAATGCCTTGATACAAAAATGTGGTTTTTCAGTGGATCAACATATCAGTAATTGGAATGGGCCCACCCAACCAAAGGCACCCATCATCAATAATTGATGCACACAAATAGTGTTAATGGTGTTGCAGCTAGCATGTGCCACCCATAAAATGTTGAGAAATCTTGTGCGCTCAACTCCGAATACCCACTTCATTGGCTCAAGTCATGTAACATCCAAATCCTCATAGTATACCTTCTTCAAATATTTTCTCGATTACAACTATGGGAACTTCGCATGATCACCTAGGTCTCAGTCCTCCATATTAAAAAATAGTATCTTGGCCAAAAAATTTCCCTGAAAAGGTACCTCCTTGAGCAAAGGTGTGGAGACCTGAAACTTTGCTGAATTTGGATCCTTATTCACCTTGGTTGTGGATTTCCTAACTGGTGCATAAGGTGGTAGCGCAGTAATCAACACTACTTCATCTACATCAATCTCTTCGACCCCCATATTTAACACTTCATGACCTAAGTCCAAAGGTTTCATCTGTTGTCTCATCTTATCCATCTTACCCTTCTCTCTAACCTCTATTAGATTCTTGCATGGCGATTTCTGCACTGGAGCTTGCTGGGGTTTCTTTTGCTTCTTCTCCCTTGTCGCGGAGGCAATGGGTTTAGGCCTCGGCAACCTAGGAGTTGTGGTAGGCACAGGTTGTGTTGCAGTCATTCTCTTCCAAAATCTTTCCTTCTCCTAGTCATTTAAATTAGCTTCCCACCCAACACCTTGATATGCTAACCTCTCTCGAGTGTCCCTCTAATCCCCTCTATACATGCAATAATTGTCTTCGGGCAAACTAAGGTGCAGACTCTTAAGGAAATTTCTAAGGAAGAAAAGTGTTCGAATGCAGAGTGGGATGTTGTATTTGTAGGCCATTTTGAAAACAAATCCTTCTGTTCCCTCCAAATATCCATCATTAATTCTCTTTTGGTGGAAGATTTCCAAAGATATGCTCCATAAATGCTCTCGTCCCACTGCTTTTAATAGAAAAATAGCCATTCAATCATCTACAGTACTTCCAATGGTCACTTTTTGGCTAGGCTTCGATAGACCGACCATGCTAGTGAAACTCCTTCATTGCAGCTCCCCTCTGTGCCTTTCTATTATTCATCACCCAGCCCATTCACTTCGCCAAACTCTCTTTCTGGCAGCATAGTTTATAGTCCCTCGCCTCCTTGCAACTGCCTGGAGTACCTAGATTGTCCCGCATTCATATAGTCATTGAGAAAGAGTGGGATCACCCCTATACAAATTTAATCAGCTCCCATTGATTTTTCTTGGAAACAGTTCCCCGTTCAGCTTCGCAAGCTAAAATGCACCTCCATCCGCAATCTCCTTGACGATGTATGGTTCCATCCAATGCATCTGAAATTTTCCAAGAAACTTTGTAAACTTGTTATCATACAGTAGCACTAAATCTCCAATTTTAAAGCTGCGATGCTTAATGTGGCAATCATGCCATGTCTTTTCGTGAGCCTTCTGCACTTGCTGATGAAAACCTTCCAGGAACGATCTTCTTCTAACTCAACTATCTGCGTGAGGTGTTCTTCCATAGTGTCCCAACCTGTCATCTCTATGACTACACCAATCCTAAAATTGGACAATATGTACTCCATAAGCATCACTTCCTCTTGTCCATAATCCAACCTAAACTGTGTATGTACATTCAATTTCTTACAGGTACTTCTATATGCTCAAAGAACAACTAGTATGCACACATCCCAATCGATGCTATTTTCATTACAAATCTTTGTCAAAGCACTTTCCAGTATTTTATTAAAGGATCCCACTATATTGTTCGTTTAATGATGATACAACACTCTTTTCTGATGATACATCTGGAATTCTTCAAGCAGAGAAACAATTGTTTCATTCAGGAAGTGTGAACCCTTGTTGCTCTTCAAAATCTTAGGATAGCCAAACCGAGACAAAATGTATTCAAATATGAACTTTGCAATTGTAGCCACGTTGAAATCCTTCACGAGTTGCGCCTTAGCTCATCTGGTCAAGTATTTGGTCGTTGTGATGATGTATCTTACTCCTGTCTTCCTTCCTGGTGGTTGAATTGGTCCCACAAAGTCTATGGCCCATTTATCAAATGCTTGTAACAAAATTTTCGGGTTCAGAGGGAATTCATCCCTTAGTGCTGGTCTCCCCATCCTTTGATAGACACCACACACCCTACAATATTCATTGGAATCCTTGTGCAGAGTTGGCCACCATAGCCCAACTTGTAGCATCTTCTGCGTAGTCGTTCTTTGAGCATAATTTCCTCCAGCCACTCCTCTACGTGCTTTAGTTAGGATACTTTATATTTCATACTTTGGTACATACTTGTGGAGAACTTCATCCAATCCCAATTTATACAAACGCCCTGCAATGACAGAAAAATACACCCCTGTCCACCAATTATTTCTTCAGTTGCATCATATACCCTTCAGGAGTTGTACCCATAGAAAAAAATGGTTTAGTCTACAAAGTGTTCACTTGCAACATGCATATAAAAGAGCTGTGCATCAGGAAATCCTTCATCAATATTTTTAGGTTATTCACCATTCTCAATCCGTGAAAGGTGATTTGCTCTAGCATTTAATCTGCCTAGCTTCACAACTACTTCAAAGTCATATTCTTGAAATAGCAGTAGCTACCTATAAATTCCCCCCCCCCCAACACAGGCTTGTTGACCATGTAATTCAAAGCTGAATGGTCTGTGTACATTTTGAAGTGAGCACCCAACAAATTATTCTTGAACTTCTAGAGTGCATACATCATCGCCAATCCTTTGCGCTCCATGGTCGAATAGTTCTTCTCTACCAAAGAAAACTTTCTTCTCACGAATGCAATTGGATGGTTGATATCACCTACTTCTAGTTGGGTTAACTCTGCTCCTAACATTATGTAGGATGAATTTACATGTACATGGAATTATTGCTTCTGACTAGGGAACACTAAAACAGGTGTTGTGATGATCTTTTCCTTCAATAAATCTAAGCTTTTCTGGAAATTGTCATCTCAGCAAAGTGTCGCATCCTTCATCAATAATTTTTCCATGGGCACAATGTGTTGGGTGTGGAGCCTGATTATCTTCATTATTTAGAGGTATCACTGCATTGGACCCCAGCTCGTAATGTGGTGGTAACACCGCCCGCATATTTGCGCTACAAGGGGGGTCAAGGGGGGCATGGCTATGATAATTGGGAGCCCCCCCTGGCGAGGGATCGGGGGCAGCGCCCTCGAAGCTAAAAATAGATGTAAATTTTCCTTGTAAAATGTTGTAATTTTGTAGTCAATCTAGGCCATTCATTAGGCAGAGATATGACGGTAGAAGTTATGTTTAATTTAGGTTTTTTGAGCTAGAAGAAACCCCCCTCACTATATATGAGGGAATTGTATTGCATCTATGTAGATCTGTATTCTGAGCAAGGAAGAGATAGGATATTGAGAGAAAAGAGGGAATTACAGCGGATCTACTGGAGGTTGTATCTCTTCATTTTGATAGATAATATAAAAGGAAGGACTGGTTGTTTCTCCGTGGATGTAGCCCAAATTGGGTGAACCATGTATATTTGTGTCTCTCTTGTTTCATGTGTTTTCAGTGTTTATATTTCTACAATATATCTTATGTGTTCCATTGATTTGTAATATATAATTTTCTAACACAATGATCTTCACATATACTTTGATGAATTTCCTATAGTATCCTATATGGACCAATGTTGTGTGCAACTGTTTGACATTCCTTCGAGGCTCCATATTGATAATCACTGCAATTTTGGTAGGGTCCATGATCAATCCCTACTTGAAAACAATGTGGCCCAAGAGTATCCCATAAGGTACGCAAAAGATGCACTTCTTTAGATTAAGGGATATCTTATACTTCCTACAAGTATCTAGCATTAGAAAAATATTTGCAACAAGATTTTTCACTAATATAAACATTGTCCAATTGTCAAAGTAAACCTCCAAAAAATTATGAATAAATTCTTTAAAAGCTGCGACTAACAAGCTAGAAAAGGTTGCAGGGGAATTCTTAAGTCCAAAGGGCATAAATTTATATTGAGAGAAACCATATTCAATGGAGAAGGTATTGTTGCTTTGATCTTCTAGTGTGATCTTGATCTGGTGATACCCTGAGAACTCATTTGTAAATGAGTAGGATTCCTAACGGCCAACGTTCTCCAATAATTCATCAGTGAATGACGTAGGGAATGGATTGTGTACACAAGCATCGTTCAACTTTGTTAGATCTACGCAGATTCATATTTTTCCCTTCATCCTACTTTCCTAAACCACCATAGGACTAACCCAGTCTTATTCCTCTATCGCCTCAATAATCCCTACTGTAAGCATCTTATCCATTTCTTCACACACTTTTTCTTTGTACTTAGGATTCAATCGATATGGTCACTGCTTTACCAGCTTTGCATATGGCTTTAAATTGATGTTCATAACACCCAGATCACCTACTATCCCCTTTAGATCAAAGAAATTTATTGGAAACAAATCCTGATATTCTCGTAATAACTCCATGACTTTGTCAGCTATGCCCTCATCCTAGTATTCACCTATATTTGTGAACTTTGGCTACAATTCTAGGCCAATGTTCACTTGGTTAGTTTTTAATGGTTTTAAGATGTTAGGAACTTCTTCCTTAGGCTTCACGACTTCGAGTTGTCCCTCTGACTCATGGATACTAATATTTCTTAGATTTTCCTCACCTTCTTCTGTAGTCACATTGTAGCAATCTAGAGCATGGCACAGATGTGTACTCCAGTCTAGTTGTACCCATGTGACAGGTTCTTCTAGCATCCAGAATATTGCAACCTTAATTTCCTGTAATGCTTCATCAATACATTTGAATCCATCCTCAAAACTGAAAATTAACAGAAAACTTTCCTTCAAACATCCCATTCCATGGTTCTGTGTTGCAGTAATGTTTCTAGATACTAGTTCATCGGAATAGTATCTAAAGTATGGCATAATATGTGTACCCACTCAGGTTGTGGTTCCTCTCCCCATTCTTTCATCCAATGACCTAGATTCTCACATGGGTCAACCTTCCCTATATATTTTTCATTTATGTGGGTATTGGCATATCTGAACCATAGCTTCATCATCCTACAGTATTCCTTCTAGTCTGCAAAGTTGTTCTTATGTGTACCCCACCATCTTGGAGGCATAGATCTCAGCACAATGTCTAGTGCCTAGAACTGATGTTCCTCTGGTACATCCCTTTCAAATTTATCCAAAAATAAATTTACATTATCTATCCCATCATAATACGGTAAATTACGTACCTCAGTATATATACACTAGAGTGACTTAGTAAGCTTGTTGCATCGTAGCTTTGATACGTCATGCAATATGTTATGCCAATTATCGATCTCCTCATCTGAATCTGAGTTGTAAGAGTTGTCCTTTTCCCAAGTAATTCTCCCATCCACCAAAGGGTTGATCCAGTCCTCATCTTCCATAGTAAGCTTATAAATATGTTCAATATCATCCTCCTCATAATAATCTTAGACTAGTTCAGTATGTAGTGCACCCTCACTTGGATTCAATGGAATGATAAATCTTAGTTACTTCTTCAAAAATGTCATTTTGTGCTTCTTCAGATTGATGACCATGTTCATATCAAATGCCTAATCAATTCCAAGCAGTGCTAGGTAGGGATTGTTGTCATCCACTATTTCGATTACTTCAAAATCAACTATAGTGTGCACCCCTTCAATATCCACAATTATTCCATGTAAGCACCCCATTGGAATACTCTTTTGTTGGTTCACCATTCTTAACTAAATTGGGGACCACTATAGCACCAAATTTCCCATTAGTTCCTAGGTTTTTCTAGGAAAAACATTCACATCGGATCCTAAATCTGGGATCACCTGGTCCATTTTGAATTCTCTGATTTGTGCAGTCAATCTCATCTCTAGACTAGTCATTTTCTTACCCTTATCCAGTTTGTGCACTGCACGTTGTTCAGGAAGTGGCTTACCCTTTCCATCGTAGTTGTCTATCAATTCTTGCAGCCCCTCTACTTCTTTTTGGTCCCTCAAGAGCTTCACGTAGGTCTATAAGAAATATGTTAACAATGAAGGATTTGTTTCCTACGCAGAAATGACTTCTTCAAGCTTCTATGTTCGTGCACCCTGATTTTTTGATGTGGAAGCTCCTAAATCCACAAAGTTATTTTTCACCTCCATAAAAGCCTCCTTCACCTTATGAAAATCAAATCCAGCACCTTTGTTAGTAGCCTTTCGTACCCATATATTTTCTTCTGGTGGTTTTCCTTTATCCTCCCTCGTAGCTATACCGCTTTGCGTGACGATATTAACATTGGGCCCTTTTTCGCGCAATTTTGATCTCATAATCTGAATGTTCTAAGTAGGCTACTGGTTATTCTTCTCTTGCATCTTTGCGATAATCACATCACAATCCTCTATGATGTGATCAAATTGTTGACAATATTGACAAGAGGGGTGTGTCAGGTTCTGACAATCCTGTGCTAAGTGGCCTAGTTCCCCACAATTGTAACAAATGATTTATTCGTGACCTCTTCTAGCTCCTCCTCCTTCTCCTCTTCCTCCTCCCTAGACTCCTTTGCATGTTGTAGGTGCGCCTTGATCCTACTGATGACATGTCTCAGCCTGTACTCTATATTTCAGAGTTTTGTCGATCATTAACTCGTAGCTTCAGCTATTGTGTTCATCACGGCCTACAAACTTACAAAAAACAAAAAATAGTTGTGGGGAGTTTGTATAAACTTCTATAACAAATGGAAATTTTCTAACGTATGTTTTTTCTGTGATCTGGCAGATATCGCACCAGGGTACCACACTAGTACTCGATATAATAGTATTTTATGCCTTTATGGGGACAGGACCTCCCCCAATTGGATGATTCTAATACACTAGGAAATGATCCTTGTCGTCATTGTGGCCTTTACACTTTAAACACCATACTTCCACACGGGTCTCACTTTGGACCCCTTTCCCCTTTTTAAGATCATGCAACTCTAGATGCAGGCTAGTCATCTACGATTGAATCTGTTGCACTCCTAGATTCGTATCCTGAATAGGAAAAGCCTCCAATTTCATCGAAATTTCTTGTGCTTCCACCTGCGTTCCAAGATTTTTGTGTGACAATGGCAATCTCAAGTGAGGTAATAGTGAAGAAATATACTAATCCTTATGTTGCTCATCTGAGATCTGTAGATTATCCTGCAGTAGCAGACATTTCAACCTTTGATCAAAATCCTATGCAGACTCATTTACCCTCTACTTGATTTCTTTGAACTTAGTTCCAAACTCGGCTTGTGACTTAGGCTTCTTGAATTCATTATTCAACCCATCTTTTGTGTCTTTCAATGTCGCAGGTGGGTGATTCATACTGTACTTAATACACCATCTCAGTGCCCTATCTTGTAATGTTGTGACTAGCTTTGCTTTATTTAGGTCATCATCTATTATTTGTTGTGACTTCCACATAGCATCTACTACAAGCCATAATTGTTCAGGATCTTTAGTCCCTAGATCCTTGAATATAGGCATCGTTATAGTATTCACCATGTTGAATAGAAGAGGTGGAGGTGGAGGTGGAGGTGTAGGTGTCTGAGGTGGAGATGGTGGTGGAGGTGGAGTGGATGGATGTGGTAATCCATGACACTATGATTTAGCTCTTGCAGTGCACCGTGCGACATCTCTAGCTTATCACTTTTGTCATCACTATCAGATTCTCCCAACAAAGGACTGTACTCCGCACTTGAGTCTAGATCTCTTCTTAATAGTTTCCCACTTCACATAGCTCCTGTCAATTCTTATATATACATCAATTTAATGGCATAACACATTTCTCACACAATAGGATCTTAATCCAAGTTTTTAAAGATTTTAGATACTTACCTCTTGGTACTTTGAAAAACTGGCGTTCAGCTTCGCTATAACTGACAAACGTGTAAATCGCGAACTCAGTAATGAATTCACCCAACATATTATCAATCCAATAATTGTTCATGATCTTGTTGCCAGATCCTTCCCGTCACGTTACTAAATATGGAGTTCACACAATAGGATTATCCAGCTTCAAAGTACCTTGACCATCCACCAATTTCGCTAACCATTTGTATAATTGACACGAAAAATAGCAGAAGAAAATTTCATGTTATTCTGTATATAGGTATCTATTCAACCACTCTTCTTTTGACACGCGTGAATTCCTATTGTTGGCTTGAGGGGGCCTAATCTAGGTTCAACGTTAATTAGCCAAACAAATCCCTACACTATTGGCCCTTTCGACATCAGCCTGTGGAGTGCAGACTAAAGTCTCACCCAAAGCAGTATGGGGTGATGTTGGAACCAAGTTTCCACACCCTTAAGATGGTTGTGATTTCATTGATGTCTTCTATCTTTGCCTTCATGCAAGTGACCTCACTCGAGGGCTTGCAGGACAAACCCTCTATTTCAGCCTTCAATACCTTCACGAAAGTATACGATCAACCTTCATGCATCATTAATCTAGGGCTTAGGTACTTTCGCACTGCTATGGTAGCGAGTCATGTAGATTCCTTAATTATCCTAAGTGTTTCGCTTATCTCATTAACCAATCTTAGTTAGCTTCTCGTAAATAGATGTTCTTACTTGCGTTCACTTAACCAACACATTTACATATATTCTTAGATCATATAAGCATTATAAGTGAAATTCATACCCAACATAACAAGATCTATAAACAAGAAATAAAGATGCAGAAATTATAGAATACTTCTCTTTATTGATAATTATGAATAACTACATACTCGACTTGCCCTGCGCACTCAGCTGTGGGGTCTACGCACTCAGCTGCAGAATTCTACTCTAGGCCTCTACGCACTGAGTTGCAGAGCCTCTACCTACGCTATGACCCAAAAGTTAGACTTCCTGCTCTACGCTATGACTTTCTAACATGTTCGATTATCTCTCTTTTTTAACTTCTTAGAGCTTCACTGTATTTATACAATCCCATTGTCCCTGGACCATGGGTGGATCTTTTACAACCAAAATTACATTTAAACATAAAGGCAGAAAACCCTATGACTCTTCAACATCTACGCACTCTGTGACCACAAAATGCAGAGTCTTTACACTTGGATTACAAAATTTAACCAAGATATGGGCTTTTAGCCCCAAAACTACCCTTGGGGGATCTTGCACCCAACAAGCCGCAAACACAAGCATCGTGACTCACCCTCGAGTCAATCTGCAGGCACAGATATCTTAGCGCAAAGACCTCCCAGCTCCGTTTCGATGTTTGCAACCTCAGCAGCGCATTTTGGCAACCGCCTGCTAGACTTCCTCCACACTCTCCTCGGTGACTGCTGCTGAGCTGCCACCTTGAACCTTCTTCTGAGTTTCCTGCAATGTCGCAATCTTCCCTTCAATGGAGACTGTGATCATGTATGCCTCATCTATCCATGGTTGTAGGTGCACTTTTAAGGTCACTTATTTGTGCCGAGTGGCCTTAAGCACCTTTGACTCCTACATCCATGTGAGCCTCTGTGTAAGGGAAACCATCTACGCAGTCCCTTTGATCTCGTCATATTTTTGTTGGAGCTCGCATACCTCTGTCTCCAGGTACTCTACATTCGGGTCCTCCTATAGGGTGGTCAGGACCTCGAGTGACTATTCGAACAACTATGTGTAGTCTATTACTGCACTATCAACCGCCGCTATTGCTATTGCAACAGCGGTGGCATGCCATTCCCTGACTTCTGATGGGGTTGAAGGTTGAGCCCTCAACTGTAATTTTGCAATTTGTAGGTTCAACTCCAGCTGAATCTTGGCCATCTGTGCTCAAGCGTAGTGTACTCTTGTGGCCAATTTGCGGACATGCACCTCAACTGGTTCTTCCGCCTAAATGTCCAACTCTGGGACCATTTAGTAGGCCTCCTCCCCTACCTGCATGATTTGTTGATTCTGTTCACTATTTCATTGCACTGCAGGCCCAACTCCTCGATGTTGATGCACTGCTCACTCATCACCTGCAGAGCGCGACTCTCCCAGGCCCTATGTTCTGTGGTGACTCCATCTTGCAAGAGGTGGCGCATCTATTTACGAAGCGCATCCATATTCAATCCCACCCCTTTCAGACTACTGATTGTGAGCCTATCGGCCTCATTCTCTGTAGTAATTGCCCCATCTGGTGGCACTATTGTGTTGGTTACCTTTGTGTACAACATCTCTGTGGTAGCTGAAGTGTCGATCGCAAGGCTTGTGGACACTGTGTCGGCCTGTGGAGTGTGAGCATGCAACTCGTACAACTCTATCCAGAGAGCTCCTAATACCAGTTGCTTCTGTTCTTCAAACTGTTGGAAAGCCTTCATGGTAACATCCCTTACCATTTCTCCAATGTCATGCAAATCCCCCTCAGTGAGGGTGATTGGGTCGAAGGATGTCTTTGAGGCCTTGGTTTTCTTCCATGGCACTACCTTCTCTTGTGATCATTGACGCTTGAGTTGGGTGGACATCGTCTGTGGGTCTTTGCCACCTTGTTCTATTGGCTCCACTATTTCTGCTTTAGTCCCGGGTGAAGGTGACTTCTGTCCTTCGCACTCTTTTCCTCCTGTTTTTTGCTATTCTACCAGTTTCGCAGCGTTGCACGCTGCCTGGGCCTTAGCCTCTACTTCCCCTTTTCTGTGCTTCTCAACCAGCTATGCAATTTACGGTTTTTTTCTTCCTTCTTACGGTCCACAACGGACTTGTTTGTTTCCACCACGGAGCCTGTTGAAGCACGCCACTCTGGTGGCTAGGACTCGAGGACTGTGAAGATAACATCGTTAGCTGCTAGATATGGTAAGCTATGCCATGTCCTCATAGGGTCCTTCTGCACCCTGATAAAGACATGGTGGAAATCTACTTTGAACTCTACAAAACTCTGCAAACTAGCATATACTTTGGGTGATAACCACAGCTTGCGATTGATCCCCATCTGGATACTCATCTCCATCAAGATCCAAAATATCTTGCTTTATTTTATGTGATGCATGTCCTTGGTCATCGACGGCGAAGCATACTTCACTGCCTCTAGAAGGTCCGATGCAATAGAAGGGAATTGACTATCCTCTGGCAACTCCCATGCCACCAACACAATCGAGAGCAAGAGCCACATGTAGTGGAACATCTCGCCCTGCTCCTGTGCCTTGCGACAGTTTGCAAGGAACTCATCGCACAAATAATTCACCCAATTGAACTAGACTCCCTTAGCGCATTGGGATACTAATGCAATCATAGGTGCGGGCACCTCATCCGCGTGACACTTCCACATCACCTTCCCTTATAATATTTGTGTCGCTACCTGGACTACAGGGTTGTTAATGCTGGAGATGGAATATCCCCACTTCTTCTTCTCCAACTTGAATTTTGTCTTCATAGCCTCCATGAGGGCCAACTCACCACCTTTTCCTTCTGATATATTGGTTGGATTCTCCCCTGAGTAGGACAGATGTGTGATCTGATGAAGCAAGTGGTCTGTGATGGGAATGGGCTCCTCCAGCCACAAACACCGATCATGCACCAAGCAGAGCAGCTGCCTGATGACGAAGACGATTACTGGGGTGCAATGGTAATGTGGTACCTAGAGAAGGTTGAGAAGCTCGGCTTTCTCTACACCCTTGAGCCATCTCCATGGCTCTAATTCAGTCTTTCCAGCAGTTGTATCAATCCTTTTGCGCATTAACTACTTAGTCACTAAATGAGGGAACTTCTCGTGATCTATGAGGTCCCAATCTTCGAATTTTAGTACAGGAACCCACCCTAAGCATGAACCCTTAAAAAAATGTCATCAGGGAGCAACGGAGTCTGCACAAAGCTCTTGCTCTCGTCTATGCCCTTACGCACCTTGGCTTTTCCCTTGCGTAATGGAACATATTCTGGTAACCTAGTAATACGGTCCACACCCTGGGTTTCAACTTCCATTTCCACATCCCCTCATCCACCAGGATTTCTTTAGATTCTTCCTCATCTACCTCCAAGTTAATGGCCTTCCCTTTCTCCTGCAAGGTGAGCTTGGTCCTCTGTGGGTTTCTTGGTGAGATGTGCACCGGTAGCATAGGCTAATTTTGCTTATCCTTCTTTGGTCTCAATGTCCTTGGTGATTTAGGGACTTTGACTACCGCTCTGGCACTCTCTAGGGCAGCTTCTACTACATCAATTTCCTGTGCGGCTTCAACTTCTGTATCCATGGCTCCCACGAGTGTCGACATCATTCTATTCGGGAGGTCTTGTGTCTCCTTCAACAATCTCTCAAGTGCTGAACTTGTTCTCAAAGCCTTGAAATTGGCACGGTCCATACATAGTTGATAGTGCGACAACTGAATTTTCAAAATGCCAACTGTTTTTCGTTGGGCAGCCACTTGTAATTTATAAGGCTTTTTGAATTCAAATCCAACCATTCCCCCCACATTTACCCCATTAATGCTAGATTGGTGGAAGATTTTCAAGAATCTAACCCATAAATTTTTCCTAAATGCCTACCACCAGCTCCATTAGGCCTCAATCTAACCATCAAATTGTGAACAATGACTTTGACGATCACTTTTTGGTAGACCTACATGCTATTTCCATGAGTAGTGCAGTTGCCTTCACGTTGTCGCAGACCCTATGACACTTCCCTGCTTTGCGCAATCCTGAAATCGTATAGCTCCCCAACCCAGGTAGTGTAGTTTATAGTCCCACACCTCCTTTCAACTACCTGGAGCATTAAGACTGTTCTTCTGTCACATAATCAGATGATCGATCCACCTATGTATGGCTTCAATTGACTGCCATTCACCTTTCCTTGGAAGGGATCTCCATTCAGCTTAACCAACTAGACCTCGCCACCATCGATAATCTCCTTAATAACATAGGGTCCCAGCCAATGCATTCTGAATTTCAATGGAAATTTATCAAACTTACTATCATACAACGACACCAGGTCATTCACCTTAAAGGTGCGCAACTTAATATGTTGGTCATGTCATGCTTTTTCACGCTGCTTTTGGACCTATTGATGAAATCGAACCAAAAATCTCTCTTCTTCAAGATCATCCAACTACGCAATCCTCTCTTCCAGGGCTCTGCGATCTTTTATACCCATGAGGGATGCTATGCATAGACTAGGAAGAATGTACTCCATGAGCATCATTGCTTCAATTCCGTAAACCAACCTAAAGGGTGTCTGTCCCATTAACTTCTTGCACATCATCCGATAAGCCCATAGTACTGTAGGTATGCGTAGGTCCCAATCACTTGGTTAAGCATTACAAACCTTTGTCAGCGCATTTTCAAGAACTTTGTTGAACACCTCCACTGTCTCGTTAGCCTGTGGGTGGTAAGGAGTACTCTTCTAGTGATATACCTAAAATTCTTCTGTCAGCGTGCTAATCATTTCATTCAGAAAGTGCGTACCCCTATCACTCATCAAAATCTTTGGACATCCAAATCGCGTCAATACATGCTCAAATAGGAATTTTGTAGCCATCATACTTGTGTAATCCTTCACAGGCTACACCTCCGCCCATTGTGTGAAATACTCTGTCGCGGTGATGATATATCATGCCCTTGTCTTTCCTTGTGGCTGAATGGGTCCTACAAAATCTATTTCCCACTTCTCGAAAGGTTGCAATGTCATTTGTGGATTCAAAGGCATTTCATCCCTTTGTGATGGCCTGCATGTTCACTGGCATACATCACACGCCTTGCAATATGATTTTGAATATTGATGAAGGGTTGGCCACCACAACCCTGTGCATAGAATATTTTGTGTGGTTGCTCTCCCTGCACTATTTCCTCTCACGGTGCCTCCATGAGTGTCCATGAGGATGTTTCTTCTACCAAAATCCAGTACATATCTTCACAATATCTCATCAGTCCCCATCTTGTATAGATGCCTAGCAATGATAGAGAAATCTTTCGCGCGCATGACTAATTCCTTCTTTTGATAGACAAAGTATCCTTCTGGTGCAGGTCCTGTTGTTAGGAAGTGTATTATACCATCCAAATGTCCATCTGCGATTCGCATAGCGAAGAGCTACACGTCAAGTAATCCTTCCTCTAAATTAGTGGGTTCCTCCCCTATCTTGATGTGCGATAGGTAGTTAGGTCCCGCGTTCAATCATCCAGGCTTCACAACAACTTCAAAATCGTACTCTTGGAATACTAAGAGCCATCTATAGATTCGCCTCCCCAGTACAGGCTTATTGACCAAGTACTTCAATGTGGAGTGATTTGTATACATTTTAAAATGGTCTTCATAAGCATGTGTCCATTTGGCCAGATGGGCATGCAGATCATTTTTCCCATCGTACTTGTCTGTTAGTCACATCTTAGGCTTCCCAAATCATGTTCTCATCAACCTCCTACATTCATGCCCATCATCAAAGCTTCTGTTGTGCATACCCCACCATCTTGTGGGCGCAGTGCCCAGTTCCCAGTCCAAGGCTTGGAAGAACTGCTTTTCTAGTAATTCTCTTTCAAATGCATCCAAAATGATATATACCTCATCCAGTCCATCATAAGTAGGCATATTTCTTACCTCTGATGACACACAGCACAACGACTGGGTCATCATTTTGCAATTCAATGTAGTTACTTCGTGTAACTGATTCTGCCAGCATTCTATTTCTTCGTCGGAATCTGAAGTTCAAGAACTCTCGTGATCCCACGTAATCCATCTATCCACAGTGGGATTCACCCAGTCTTGGTCTCACGCTGTTATCTTATAGATGCAGTCCAAATCATCATCACTCTCATAATCACAAATTGGTTTTGTATAGCACAATCCTTCAGCAGCTGGGTATTATTACGTGCAGTGATTTCTTCTCAAAGATCATCTT
The DNA here is from genome assembly GCA_031772625.1 of Pinus tabuliformis. Lineage (NCBI taxonomy): Eukaryota > Viridiplantae > Streptophyta > Pinopsida > Pinales > Pinaceae > Pinus > Pinus tabuliformis. The sequence continues at coordinate 370,804,880 of CM062819.1, forward strand.
TCGTTTCTTCAGATTGATTACCCTGTTCATATGAGTATCTCAGTCAATTCCCAGGAGCGCAGGGTAGGGATTGCTATCATCCACTATTTCTATTACTTCAAAATCCGCTAGCGCGTTTTCTCCCTCAATGTCCATGGTCACCCACTGCAACTGCCCCATGGGTATGATTTTCTATTGATTCACCATCCTTATTTGAATCGGGGACCATTGTAGCACAGGTCTCCCCATTCGCTCCCATGTCTGTTTTGGTAGAACATTTTCATCTGACCCCAAATCCAGAATGACTTGATCCATTTTGTATTCTCCAATTTGTGTGGGGAGTCTCATTTCATGTCTTGTCCTTGTCTTATGTTTACTGATCTTGTAGACCACACGTGGTTCACCCGGCACGATCCCAGCACATCTATTGATGAGTTCTTGTAACCCTTTCACAACTTTACTATCGTGCAATAACTTCATACATGTTTCTAGGAAAGTTGTGAGCATAGAAGGGTTCATCTCCGGCTTAGGCTTATCCTTGCCTCCTGAGGTGGAGGCCTCAACGAAGCTCTTCTTGGCTTCCATGAAGGTTTCATGAGTGCGCTCCAAATCGAACCCAGCCTCTTTCATTGGGGCTTTGTGAACCCATGTATTGTCTTCTTGTTGTTTCCCCTTGTCATACCCTATCTTGATCCCACTCCTGAGCACTATATTTACATTTGAATCTTCCTCGCATAGCTCAGACCTCATCGTCTGAAGGTTCTGAGCCAGAGGAGGTGGTAGTGCCCCTCTTTTTCATAACCTAGCTATTAGCATAGGAAAATATTCTATTTCATGACCAAACAGCATGCAATACTTGCACGACAGGTGCATTGGATTAGTGCAATCGCAGGCATAGTGGCCTAGTCCTCTGCAATTGTAGCAAATCAACTGTCTGCAACCTCTACCAGGTCCTCCTCTGCCTTAGCCTCATCTGCGCCCTTGAAATCCAGTTTGCGCCATCACTATATTTTGGTTAAGGGATCGCATTTCATCTTGACCCCTGTAGGCAGGAGTTGTATCCATCATCAATTCATAGCTCCTCCAAGTATGCTCATCATGTCCTACCGACCTACAAAAGTTGCAAAACAACTGTTACGGTGCTTGTACATACTTCTGTAGCAGGTGATAGTTATCCATGGCATGTTTTACGGCTACCTAACAGATAATGCACCATAATGCAGGCCCCATGCTAGGTCCTTCTTAAGCTTCTGGCCTTAAATACATTGGTCCTCCCCCTATAGGGTAATTCACAAAGACTGGGCAATGGTCTTTGTCATGAACCTGACTCTTGCATTTCAAGCACCATACTTCCTTGCATACCTCTAGCCAAACTGTCCTGTCCTGCTTCAAACTTTGCATCTCAAGGCACAGATTCTACAACTGCGCATGGATCTGCTGAACTCCTAGATTAGGATCTTGCATCGGAGTCTCATGTAGTCTCATGGCAATCTCCAAGGCCTTGCCCTGAGTTGTTACCTTCTGCTATGACAACACGCTCCTTAAGTGGGGTAGTAGCAAAGCCACAAACCACTCATGATTCTGTCCATCTGTTGAATTCATATTGGCTTCACTGATTTGACACTTCAATATTTGATCCAATTCCCAAGGTGTCTCACCTGATCACATCGCGATCTCTTTGAATCCCACAATTGATTGCGCCTCAGATTTAGGCTTGCTAAATTCCTTATTTAGTGTTGTTTGTATGTCTGCTACTCCAACATTCGGGTTATCATTAGAGTATTTAATATAACAGGTTAGTGCGCAATCTTGCAAAGAACTAACCAATTTCGCCTTCTTTATGTGGTCATCTATAACACCTTGGGCTTCCCATACAACCGTCACAATGAACCAGAATTGGTCCGGGTCCTCATTTCCCAAGCCTTTGAATAAAGGCAACTTCACTGTATTTTCCATACTGAACTACGGTGGAGGTGGAGGTGGTACAGGTGAAGTTGGAGGCAGTGTGGGCGGAGGTGGTATTCACGGGAATCCTTGTCTTATCAACTAAATAGCGCTTCATGGAGAAACCTTCACTATGGCTACTTCATCCATTTGTGGAGGTGAAATCAAGGGGCTATACTCTGGACCCTTATTTCCTTCGTTTCTGTAAAAAATTTCGCCTCGCATAGTCCCAAACATCAAGATAGCTGCATAACTCGTTTTTTGCACAAAAACATGTAATCCAAGTATTCAAATATTTTACATACTTACCTCACAGTCCTTTGAAAAAGCATCGCTTTGCCTCGCTATAGCTGACTAAGGTGTCAACTGCGAATTCAGTAACAAATCCTCCTATGACACGATCGAGCTAGTGATCGACAACGCGCACGATATTATCATTCGATGCTTCCAACCTTTGCACTAGCTCTGGGGTCCACACAATATGAACATCATGTTTCCACCCCCCTTGGCTATCTGCTAGCTTCGTGATCCACTCATATAACTCAACTGGAAAGGAGGGGAAAAATATTTCATGGATCTCCGTATACAAGTACCTATCTAGCCACTATTCTTTTGTTAGTCGTAGATTTATGTTTTCTTGTGCTGCGAACTTGTGGATCCTTCTATCTAACCAGCCTTTGATTTCTTTCTTAGTTTGATTTTGTGATAAGACATCACACATCTCTTATGCAGATTCCAGTCCCGACAACAAAACCATTTGTTGGCTTGAGGGGGCCTGATTCAGGTTCAGCGTTAATTAGCAAAACAAATCCCTACACTACTGGCTCTTTTGGCATCAACCCACAGAGCGCAGACTGAATTCTCACCTGAAGCAATATGGGGGATGCTATAACCAAGTTTCTGCACCCTTGAGATGGTTGTGATGTCATTGATCTCTTCTATCCTTGCCTTCATATAGGTGATCTCGCTCAAGGGCTTGTAGGACAAACCCTCTATTATGGCCTTCAATACCTTCGCACAAGTATAAGATCAACCATTGCACAGCCTTAATCTGGGGCTTAGGTACTTTCGCGTTACTATGGTAGTGAGTTGCCCAGATTCCTTTATTAGCCTAAGTCCTTCACTTATCTCATTAACCGATATTAGTTAGCTTCGTGTAAACAGATGTTCTTACTTGCATTCACTTAACCAACACATTTACATATATTCTTATATCATATGAGAATTATAAGTGAAATTCATACACAACATAACAAGATCTATAAATAAGAAATAAAGATGCAGAAATTTTAGAATACTTCTCTTTATTGATAATTATGAATAATTACAGACTTGACCCGCCCTGCATACTCAGCTGTGGGGGTCTGCGCACTCAGCTGCAGACTTCTACTCTATCCCTCTACACACTCAGTTGCACAGCCTCTACCTATGCTACGACCCAAGACTTAGACTTCCCGCTCTATGCTATGACTTTCTGACATGTTTGATACTCTCTTTTTTGAAACTTCTTAGAGCTTCACTATATTTATACAATCCCATGGTCCCTGGACCATGGGTGGATCTTTTACAGCCAAAATTACATTTAAACTTAAAGGCAGACAACCTTATGACTCTTAAACATCTACACACTCCATGACCACAAAATGTGGATTCTTTACACTTGGATTCCAAAATTTAAGCAAAATATGGGCTTTTAGCCCCAAAACTACCCCTGAGGGATCCTACGCCCAACACCTGTTTTCTTGAGCTGCAAATTCGTGCACCTTCCAATCTATCCACTTTTCAATCTCCTTCTTAGTTAGTATCCACTCATGCCACATCATATATTCCTCAGATAGATCCCAGTCCCAACAACAAAACCATTTGTTGGCTTGAGGCGGCTTATACCCAAGTTAAGAGTTAGTTGTGCTAACCAACAAAACTCTATACTACTAATCCTTTAGGCAACAACCCATGTAGCGTAGGCTGCAGTCCCACCCAAGGTAGTATTAGGGGATGTGAGAACTAGGTTTTTGCATTGAAAGGACTATGTGTTGTGTTTCTATTAAACTTAGGGCTTTATCTCGACCTTTGCAAACCCTAACCCTTAAAACCCAGAACTTACATCATTTAATAGTTAGCAGATCTAAACCCTTCACTGATTATGCTAAACATTCATAACATCATATAAGTAAATAAATATACTTATTTTCACATCTATTAAGTATTTTCCATATTAATTGCATTCAGTCAAATTAGAAATAGAGTAATTTCATAGATAGACAATAATACACAGATATGTGAATAACTCTTTAAAACAACCTTCATTATTCTTATATCTTCAATTACAGACTCTTCTAACTCTCTGCACACAATTGTAGGTGCTTGCACACTTAGCAAAAACCATACCAAGGTCTCTACGCACACATTTACAGGAGCCTTCCCCTTTGCCTAAGTACATAAAACAAACTCCTATATGTTACTTAGATTATCTATTGATTCATTGACTGACTTCTATGACTCTTATATGACTCCCTTTTATATCTTTTTTCACTATAATACCATCATCCACGAACCATGGGAGGGTTACAAAACAACTTGATTCTTAACAAACTAAGGGGCTTTGACCTTCCTAAATCCCCTTTGACCCTTATCGACCTATGCTATTGACACTCTACTCCTTAAAATGCGGAGACTTTACAATATTAACAAAATATTTACAAAACTTGACCCCAAGGGACCCCATCTCAATAGGCTCCCAACACAAAGTTGTGACTCGTCCCGAGTCAGTCAGCTGGTGTTGACTCGATATTCACCTACAAGCTGCTAGAATTTGTCTTTAATGCTTGAAGAAATTTTGCTCCCTCCACAATAGCCTGATGAACCTCTTAAAACAGTTTCGTTGTGGTTGGAACTTCGACTGCAAGGCCCATGGTTCTCCATGTCTACTACATAGCCTTCAACTTGCTTTGAACTGTCTATGTCAATTTTATTGCCTCATTAGACTAGGACTACGTCCTTGAGGATGTGATGGATGCCTTCTGACAAAGCTCATCGATTTGTGTCTGGATTATCTTTTGCTCACTACAAGAAAAAAGGACATTGGTGAGGGGCAAAGAATGTCACCATAAGCTCATTGGTGACAGTCAAAAGAGCCTTCGTCACCAAAAATTGAACGTCACCAAAGGTGGCATCACCAAAAGTATAGGTGTTGTAGTGACATTCAAACTTTGTCACCAATAATGATTTATAATGAGAAATAGCGACCGTCACCATTTCATATGAGAAATGGTGACAAACCATAGCCTCTGTCACCAAAAACTTAACGTCACCAAAGGCAGCGTAACCATAAGTATAGGTGTTGTAGTGACATTCAAAGTCTGTCACCAATAATGATTTATAATGACAGATAGAAACTGTAACCATTTCATATAAGCAATGGTGACAAACCATAGTCTCCATCACCAAAAACAGAGTGCCAGCAAAGGTGGCGTCACCAAAAGTATAGGTGTTATGGTGACATTAAACGTCCATCATGAATATTGATTATAATGACGGATAGTGACCGTCACCATTTCACATGAACAACAATGATTTATTGTGATGGATCTTTCATGGCCATCACTATTGGTGCATATATGTGGTGACATTCATTGACCATCACCAAAACTCGAATTTCTAGAAGTATAGGTGTTGTGGTGACATTCAAGGTCCGTCATGAACAATGACTATAATGACAGACAACGATCATCACCATTTCATATCAACAACAACAATTTATGGTTATGAACCTTTGAGGTTCGTCACTATTGATGCGTATATATTGTGGCGTTTGTTGACAGTTGCCATTTCATATTTTGGTGAGGGTTAAAAAATGTCACCAAAGCTCATTGGTGATGGTCAAAATAACATCTATCACCAAAAATTGATCATCGCCATTCCATATGGATGTCATGGCATGATGGAATTGAACCACCAACCTCCTACCTGTAAAGCATGTGCTCTTCCATTGAGATAGCACCCTTTAAAGAATTAAACTTTTAAAAATTAGACCTTGAAATTTCATACATTTTAAATTCTATAACTTCCAATAAATTAAAGTCTCTACAATATTTTACTAAACAAGCAAACCAACATCGAAGTTGCAGGTCCCTACCTAATGGTTATTGAAGTTACGAAAAGTGGGTGGAGGGAAAAATAATTATGTGTAAGAGAATCAATATGTTCAGTTGAATACTTAATTAGAAGTGAAACTCTTAACTAAAAAATGCACCAAATATTGCAAAGGAAATTTCATAAGTGGATAGCATATGGAAGAAGAACATTGACAAAGACAAATGCAACATGTTATAGGTTGAGTGAAATAAAAATCTCAATGTTGTTGTTGTTCAGTGTTTAGATATCTGAATGCTGTCTAAACTTCTATGAAAATGTAACATGGATCTCTGGAAACCATGAACGATATATATATATATATATATATATATATATATATATATATATATATATATATATCTATATATATATATAGATATAGATATATATATAGATATATATATATATATATATATATATATATATATATATCTATATATATATATATATAGATATATATATATATATATATATATATATATATATATATATATATATCCCCTTTACATAAGCCAACATGCAATTTGGAATTTCATAATTCTGCACTCAAAACATGACAGAAACTAACATGGACAAAAAGCAATAGCTTCACCTTCATTCTTGAGCTGCTTCTGTTTATTTGAATTTGACTCATGACATTCTTTATCTGACAAGGAATAAAAATCATCACTATTATTAAATTCATCCAACATGGACTTTAGATATCCCACTGACAGCTGCATTTTTGTTGCCATGCCTGAAAACCATGGAGTTTCCTATTGATAGTAGAATAAGATGTGTGCCTGTTGCTCAAGAACACATTCCTTATTAACCATTTTTACCTGACAGAAACCAAAGAGACAACAAAATATCAACATACACAAAATTCCCTACCAAAATATAATCATAACTTAGAAAAGAAGTCTAAAAGATGTTCTTAATTAATAAACTTTGTATTTGGAAATACTGTTTCTTTAGATTTAAAAAAGATTGTTGTACAACACTTCTGTCTATTTATCGAGGCAATTATATCATAGCATATGTCACACAGTAGCAATCTACAGTTCCTAAAGTAAAAAGACAAATTTGCTCAAGAAAATAGATTTAGAAAAGAGCTTTGAAAGTTATAAGTTTGTCATCAAAGCTTTAATTAACTTAACAACAAACTAGTTGGAGTTTGAAATTCAAAATCATTCATAGGAAACAAATAGTACAATGGCAAAAGTCACTATTCATAAAAATAAAGCTAGATTCACTATTTCCATTGCAGATAACTGAAATTTGGGTAGTGGTCTAACAATTAGAGCTTATTTGTTGGGAATACTTGTTAGTGTAAGTATCTCCATACTTCTATTAGGGATCAAATTTGCTCTTTGCATTTTCATTTTAGGGGGCTCATACTTAAAATTCTTACATCATTTCATTAGGTCATGTCAAAATGAACCACTGATGGTTGTCTTCTCTTCAGAAAATGTAATTTCTCCCTCATAGAGTATACTTTCTGACCCTTCTTCAAGTTGTCTTCAGTTATGGTTTCATGGTCAATTTGCAATCATTCTTTCATTAGGTCATAGGGCATGTTTCATTAGGTCTTAAGGTTTTATTTACAAGGTCAAGAGCATGATTTAAAAGTGTAAATAAAGGGCAACAAGGGTATGAGGATGATCAATAAGTCAAGTATGATGGCTAGTAAGTCATAGGCACTATATATTTATCTTTTAAACTAATGTAATTTTCATCTCAAAAAACATGTTTTTGAGGTGAAAATAGAGTATTTTGAGTTAATTCGTATTTCTTATGTAATTTTTAGTCACCTTATGTAATAAATGATCCCAGCTACACCAAAGCATCTGTCCTTGCTGTAAGATAATGAAAAACTACAAAAATCAGTTCAAGTTGAGCATTATCCACCTAAAAAGAAACAAACAAGGAAAGGCATTAAAAACAGAGTTTTGAAAAAGTTCAAGAAACATTAGAAAGTGGGTTTCTCAAGTGAAAAATCAAAATTTACTCCTATATAAGGTTTCACATTTCATTTTAAAGTTCATCATTCTCATTTGGCAAAGGAGTCAAAAAGTGAGGAAAAGAGGAAAGGTTGAGTGAGTTTTGGGCAAAGGAGAAGTGGCGTTGTGCTTCTGCAGGTTGGCGCTATGCGTTTGGAGCAGTGGTGAAGTGGCGCTGCACTTCTATAGTCTGGTGCTGTGCATTTTAGGAAAGAGAGTTGGTGTTGCATGTTGAGAGATTGGTACTACATGTCTAGGCTTGGCGTTGTGCATCTGGAGGTTTCCGCAGTGCAAATTTACATTGCGCTGCGCATTGAGAGGTGGCGCTGCGTGTCTGTGGTTGGCACTGCGCGTTGAGCAGAAAGACTAGAAAGCCTCCAAACTTCATAAAAACTTCCAAACAACCCTCTCATCTCTCAAACAAGTGAGTGCACTCCCTCTACCTCATCATTAAAGTTGCAATTGCAGGGTTTGAAGGAATTTACCATGCCAAATATGAAACCCTAGTTTCTCCCTCCATGACATTCTAGAAACCCTAATCCCCTCTATTTTTCCCACCACTTATCACTAAACCCTAAACCCCTTGCATACATGACTCCATAACATCTATACTCCCTCATCCTTTATCCCACAAGTTATATTTCAAAAAGTTCCCAAACCCCTCCCTCACTTTCATAATTCATATCCTTCCCTTCATTTTCTAGTCTACCAAAATACCTCATAAGGTAATCTCCCATCCCCTCACTCCTAAATCACTCTTACTCATTCCATTTATCCCTTTTATTGGAGTTTACAACCTCAAACCTTGAAAACATGGACATAAAATACCGAGACTATGATGAGGAGGAAAACACAGGAAGTGACAGTTCGACAGATAGACCTGGGCATCAGAGAAAACCACACAAGGGAGGTAGAATTATTAGGGAGGAGCCATGAAACCTTAGAGAATTACAGGCCTCTTAGTTATCTATCACGTGTTTTAGACATCAATGATGCTATGAGTTCTGTGAGTAGGTAGAGAGAGTTCAACACCACCCTGAGCTCACCAGGCTTTTTGTAGCCCACCTTCAGGACAACATGGTGAATCTCGCTAGGGTGACATTTATAGTTTCATCTTCCATTATTGTGGATGCAACCAGGATTACAAATGTAGGGGAGAAGTGGTACAAGGCACAGGACCTGGATGAACACTATTATGATCCTTACATCAAACCCAAGTACAAAAAAGAGGCGAAAAGGCTTTTTCCTTTTAAATTCCTTAAGGACAAGTATGCCCCATGATGAAAATCATCATGAAATATTTCACTTGTGAGGGCAGATTTTCTAGACTGTACACATATCACATCCAGCTTCTCATGCATTTTACCAGGGTGAGGATGTTAAACTTCTGTTATTTCTTGTTTAGGAATATTGAAAAGATGGTCCATTTTGTGCAGAAAAAGCATACCCTCAGCAGATGAGCAGTCTCTATTATTATTCCTTGATCAAGATGATTGTGCTTCATCATCTTAGCCTCCTCAACATCTCTTTGGAGACATTTATTGCTCATGAAATCTTTAGGGGTCCTCAAATTCCTCCACCATGTCTCAAGAATCAGGGGGACCTTCTAGCAGTGCTCAGGTGAAAATAGATGAGGTGGCCAAAGAGACTAGAGCTACTGAGGTGCCTACAACCTACATGACATATCAGAGGGGTACAAGGAGATTGTTTGTAGCTGATAGGAAAGTGTTTTCTCCATGGGATGTGGAAGGGACCTTGCCTTCTTCATCAACCCATAAGAAAATGCTTGCTCCATAGGATGTGGAGGGGGCTTTGCCTTCTTCATCAACACTACAGGTATACGTGTAGCAGCTACACAAAGGTGAGGAAAAGATGCCATAGGAAAGTTTTGATGATGAGGAGAAAGAGAGAGACTCTGATTTGATAGAGCATGATGAGCTAGAGCAGCATTATACTCATCATGGCGTGGAAATAATTGACTTAGAGGCTTGGGATGAAGAAACAATAAAGGAAATCATCATACAAGAAAAGGAGGCTCAAGTCCAAGCATTGGTGGACAATTTGGAGAGGGCCAAGTATGTCATCACATATTTGGAACAAGAGAACAAGCAGTTGAGTGACAAGCAGGTCCTCATGGAGCTGGAACTTCTCAAAGTAAAACGACAAGGTGACAAGGAGGCACTGGTCACTTTATGTCCTATTAAGAAGGAAATTGAGGATGATAGAGAGACTTGGCTTAAGAGGGTTAATTTTCATCTATAGAAGTTGTTGCACAAGGCCAATAAGGATAATCAGATGATCAGACACATGGCTGACCATTACAGGACCCGAAACAAAATTTGCAACATGAGGGTCAAAAGGATGAAAGCTAGGCTAAGGCGGGCTCTAAAGGGAAAAAAAGAGGAGGATAGGCTTAGGTTGCTTTCTGAAGCTTCCTTGGCTTATCGAGATGCTTTATGGTGGTGCTACTCACCAATTTTGGTCAGGTTTGGAGAAGAATTTGTTTTTTGCAAATTTTGGAAATTGCACACAAAGAAAATCTAGCTTTTCCTGGGGGCATCCAATGCACTAATGGCTTGCATTTTTGGATTCACAGTGATGAGTACATGAACCCTATGGATTTTCTAATTTTTGGGGCAGAACTGATCCACCAAATGGTCAAAAAACACCCTAAAAATGATCTTTCTGCCACTTTTTGGACACACAGAAGCAGTCTTGGGAGAATCAACTTTTAGGGGTCAAATGAGCTTCAAATGAAGAAATGCTAGGTGTTTTAGAAATTAGACTTGAATACCTTTCCAATGAGTTATCATGAGCTCAATTTGGATGCCGGGAAGGACTCCAAAACGGACCTGAAAGTGGCACTACGTGTTGGGCCAGTGGCATTGCACGTAGGGAAAATTTTGCACAGGATGGCTATTTTTCTATGTTTTGACTGTGTTCATGGATTTTCTCTCATGGAGGATGTTTTACTGATGTAAATGATGACTTGGCTTGTAAATATGATAGATAATTAGTAGTAGAGGGTAGATTCATTACATTAAAAGTCAATTTGAGCTTAAATGAATCAGTTTTTTCACTTTTAGAGGCAAGTTGTTAAGATGCCTATATTCTTGTTTCTTGTTCACTGTTTGCTAGATTAGCTCCTCATCATAGGGATTCAAACCCTAAGGATGGGAGGAGTTTGAAACAAAGCCTATATCTTCTTCTTCTTTCTCATTGCAAAGGGTTGGACTCAGCTGGATGCTCATACCTTGATTGTACATCATTTTGTAGTAATTTAGCAAGAGATTAATAAGAATTGCAGCTATTTTCTAGGATCCATGTGGTATGCAGTTTTAGCTTAGTTTTTTCTCTTGTGATCATATGTTATTATGTTTTGTGTATTTAATTAATCATTTCATTGCTTCTAGGTGAATGTTTTCAAGTTGATAGGCAAAATTCATTACATCACTGCTCTGATTTGGGGAAATATTCACCATTATATGTTTTCTACAGTTTGGGAAGGATTCATGATAATCACAAGCTCTTCCTAGCCTCTCACCAGTCTTAAACACCTCACCCATCAAGCCCTAGAGTGCTAAAACTTATGCCTACCTTGCCCCATTGAAAACCCTACAATTTTGACCTAATTCCCTATCCCTAACTGTCCAGCTCATCTTGATCCAACAAAACCCCTTCAAAATCCAATCAAACCTTGTGCTACTATACCTAGCCTAATATCCTTTTTCTGATCTATTCATCCTGGCTAATATCCTTACAGAGAGAGCCCTCTCCCAACCTAGTAGGGCTAGCTACTTGGCTAAGCGTGGTTTGTGGTTACCCTGGCATTGCCTTCCTTCATCCTAAAGTTCAATCCAAGTGATAACATAGTGGCAACCATATTGGGGAATGAAAGACTAATCACCCCAGTAGTATCTTTCATTTGAAGTCTTAAGCTTATGGATGATGAGTTTTAGAATTTACTAGGCTGAATTGGAAAGTTGTAAAGCAATATATAAAACTTCAAAATTTGAGCATACTGGATTTGAGAAAGTACACTAGGGCCAATCCAGATGCAAACCCTACCCCAGTAGTGGATAATCCCAACTTGATTTTAAGAATACTCAAAAGACAAAAAAGTTTAGTCTGTCCAACACCTTCAATAAATGCAAATTCCTACCCTGATGAGTGGTTGTTTTTAGAAGACCTTCCCTTTGATCTATCATTTGACCTTTCCCTATTTAGAACCAGGTCTGAAAGTTCACTTGATGACATACTTCTAGATCTAGATTTTATTACATATCTCGAAGTCCAAAAGGCAAACCAGTGAATTGATGAGTATATTCTAAATTCCCCTCAATCATCCCTTACTACTGCTAAGATCCCCAAGCTTTCTAAACCAATGTCCACTACCCTTTGTTCACCATTATTCCCTTCAACCTTTGAAGTTCATTCCCCACCTCCATTTATACCTTCACTTCCCTATCAACCTACCATTCCCCATCAATCACCTATTACTCCCAGTTCTCCATCAACTATTGTGTCATCTCCTAGTGCCTGAATCCATGCTTTAAATCCACCTCCCTCACTTTGAGTTATGGTTGTCCGATATGCACCCCTTGTTTTACCTCAGAATCATGGTGCCATGCCCGTTGATTATCAAACCAAAATACCTTTCTTTGATGCCACTCAAAGCATTACAGCTCATCGACATGTAGATAAAATGAATGATTTCTTTGACCTCCATGAAGTAGAGATTGAAGATGTGATGATGAGATTGTTTGTACAAAGATTTGGAGGTGAAGTTTGAAAATGGTTTAGGGCTTTACCCGCAGCTTCTATCACCACTTTACCAATCCTCCATAGGTAGTTCCTGGATCAATGGGAGGTGAAGAAGAATCCACTTCAAATTTTGTCTGAGTATGAGAACATCAAAAGAAATGTCGGTGAGAGTGTGCAAGACTATTGTGTGAGGTTTAATGCAGTATAAAATGTTATTCCTGCCAACATTAAGCCACCGTAGGGATTGGCTTTGCTCAAGTTTCCGAACGGTTTTGATGCTGATATGGAATATTAGTTGTGGGAATGTGATCCTACTACACTAGAAGACATGCAAAAGAATGTTATGATTGTAGAAGCAAACTTGCTGGCCAAAAGAGGAAGAATGAGATCTGAGAAAAGAGTGACCATGAAAGAAGAAGCATCCACTTTAGATGTAAATATGGATACATTGATTCAAACAGTGGAGAGGATGGTTAACCATTTATCCATCATAGATGGACCTAAACCACCAATCCAGAATCCAAATTTTAGAGGACAGAAGTAGCCCCAATTCCGAATCAAGCAGAGAGAACAAAAAGCACCAGAGAAACTAGCACAACAACAGTAGATCAGAACTCCCTTACAACAGAATTATGTTCAAGGAATGGAAGAAGAAGATGAGGAAGATCCAGTAATTGAAACAAATCACTTTTTCACTACTGATGGTATGCCTATATTTCTGACCCGAAGATGAAGAATACGTAGAAGTTCCAGACATTCAAAGGGATGAGGATTACATCTTAGAAAATGATGTGGTTTTTGAGGTTGAATCTGATGATTATCAGCATGGTTATATGAATGTCTTGACTGCATAGCAGAGGTAGTACTCTTTAAGGAGCAGAGATGTACCGGTCAATCCCATTCAGAAAAGAAAGGATGTGCAATCAAAGAATGTTTCCTCAAACACTTAGAAGAAAGGGAAAGAGCTTGCTAATCCAAATCCCAGCAAGGCACCATCAACAAGTATCACTGGAAACGAAAAGAAAAATCAGCAAAAAGATAGTGCAATGAAAGAGCAAATAGATAACAAGGACATTGGTGTCAAAGAGGTAGAAAAAGTTTCATCCTTTAATTTATAAAGTGAAATTGCTAAATTAAAAGTGTCCATTCCTTTGACTAAGCTTGTTAAGAATAGCAATTATGGACACCATGTATCTAGAATATTGCAAATATATCCTTTTTCAGACATGGTGACTATCGAGGATGATCATCCTAAACTCATTTTTGGTCCAGCCATAGAAGGTTAGCCTGAAGAGAGCGAAGTCCCTTCCTTTTATCTAAGTCTTAGACTGCACGAGTATATTCTCCATAACGCTATGTTAGATTCTTGAGCTTCCCACAATTTGATGCCCAAAGCCATTATGGAAAAGTTGGGCCTGGATATCACTCAGAAATGTCATGATTTGTACTCCTTCGACTCTGGTAGAGTTCATTGCATTGGTGTCATCAAAGATTTGGTGGTTTCTTTCTATCAAATCCCAGCCAAAAATGTCTTGATGAATGTGGTAGTTGCTGATATACTGCCTCAATTTGGTATGCTCTTATCTAGATCGTGGGGTGCTAAACTCAAAGGCACTTTACAACTTGGCTTCTCTTATGCTACCATCCCTATTTTTGGTCAATTGAGGAAGTTGTACCGAGAAAAGAAAATAAAGTATATGACCACTAGTAAAGAGAAGCTTATGAGTCATCTGATAAATGCTATACATACTGATTTAGAGTCCTTAGTTTTGTACTCTGATAGTGGATTGAATGATGTATATATTCAGCTTGTAGAAGTAGATTATGTACCATAAATTTCTGAGAATTTTAGAGCAGTTCTTAATCAAGAAAAAGAAAAAATAGTAATTTCTTCTAAGCAGCCTACACAACAGCAAAAGGTCAGTGAAGAGTAGAAAAATGAAGTAATTAGCAAAGGTAAGGTTGAGAAAGAAACAAAATCCCAGAATCTAGAAGATGAAGCCGACCTTTGGAGCATGGACTTTGATGGCACTGTGGGTAAAGACAGTGTTCGTATTGGAATTCGGATTCAAAGCCCAGCTTTCCAGCCTGCCAAAGTCCCAAGTAATGTTAGAGTATGTTCCTACAAGTTAGATTTTGATTGCTCTAATAATGAAGTGGAGTATGAGGCCTTCATTACATGTCTTAAAATTTTGAATAAACTGGATGCAAAAAGGATTTCTGTTTACGGTGATTTATAGCTAGTGATTAAACAAGTAAAAGGAGAATATCAAGCAAAACATTCGCGGATGAGAGCTTATAGAAATGTAATTCTAGATATTTTGAGGATGTTTCCGGAATATACCTTGACAACAGTACCTCTGACTCAAAACATCATTGCAGATTCACTCGCCACTGTGGCTAGCAATTTGAATATTCCAATGAATTCTAACAACAAATTTGAAATTCATGTCAAACATAGGCTTGTTGTTCCTGATAATTTGAGGTATTGGCAAGTTTTTTGGGATGACAATGAAATTAATTCCCTTTTGCAGAATGAATGAAAGTTTAAGAATGCTTTCATTGATGATGTTTGTGATTCTGATGAAAAAGATATTGAGGTAAATCAGATGGAGGTTTTACAGCTGAACGATAATAATATTCCTAGAGGTCTCATATCTTTAGAGGAGCTTTTTGATCAGTATGATGTGGCAAGAAAGCCGACCTTGGTTCCTATGAACCAAGGAGTTGAACGTGTAAATCTTGGAGCAGCTAACCAGGCTAAGCTTGTAAAGTTATCAAAAACATTTTCTCCCGAAGTAAAGGCTAAGTATGTTAGATTACCTTCTAAATTTTCTTATGTTTTTGCATGGGATTATTCAGATTTGAAAGTGTATGACAAGAATATCATTCAGCATACTATTCCTATCAAGCCAGATCAAAAACCTTTTAGACAAAAGTTGAGAAGAATCAATCCAAAGTTGTTTCCATCCATCAAGAAAGAGGTAAAAAGATTGTTTAAAGATGGTATCATTGTTCCAATTATTTTTTCTGATTGGATTTCAAATTTGGTCCCGGTACAAAAGAAGACCAGAGAAATAAGGTTGTGCATATATTTTTGGAACCTCAACAAACTATCCTTAAAGTATAATTACCCTCTTCCTAAGATGGACCATATTCTACAAAGAGTAGTTGAAGCATCACGGATGTCACTACTAGATGGCTACTCAGGCTATAATCAGATCTTGGTGCATGAAAGAGACCAAGACAAAATTGACTTCACAACATCATGGGGAACTTTTTAGTATGCCAAAATGCCATTTGGGTTGAAGAATGTCGGAGCCACTTTTCAGCGGGAAATGGACATAGCTTTTGCTAATGAGAAGGATGTCTTCTTGATAGTTTATTTAGATGATCTAATGGTATTTTCAGGTTTTGATGATGAGCATTTGCACCACTTAAGGATTGTCTTTCAGAAATGTAGGAAGTTTGGAATTTCTCTAAACCCGAAAAAGAGTCTTTTTTCCATGGATGAGGGTAAACTCCTTGGTCATATAATTTCTAAAGATGGTATTCACATTGATCCTTCAAGGGTGGAGGCAATCCAACATATAGACTTTCCGCGTAGCAAAAAGGAGATTCAGGCTTTCAATGGTAAGATGAATTTCTTACGCAGATTTATACCAAATTTGGCTGAGCATTTACATGAAATAACTAATATGTTGAAAAAGGACAGCACTATGAAATGGACCAAGGATGCGATGAAATCATTCAACTTGGTCAAGTTTGCTTTGACCAAAACCCCAGTCTTGATCAGTCTTGATTATACTCATGATTTTATTATATTTTCATTTGCATCCAAGCACACCATGGTTACATTGTTGATGCAAAAAAGGGATCAGGTGGAGAAACCCATTACTTTCTTCAGTAGGACTATTCAAGATGCTACCTTTTGTTACAATATCATTGAAAAAAAGTGCTAGCTCTTATAAAACCATTGAAGAATTTTAGAGTATACATTCTGCATTCACATACTATAGCGTATGTTCCTAACGTAGTCGTCAAGGATGTTCTCATGGAAACTGATCCGGAGGGGAGAAGAGCTAAGTGGATAGCAGCAATGTTGGAGTATGATCTTGAGATTAAGCCTACCAAACTAATCAAAGGAAAAGGCTTGGCAAAACTGATGGCTAAATCAAATTTGCATGCTCTAGACATAAATCTCATTACAGCAATGTCAAATGACGAAGATGGTGGCTCACTCATTCAAGTATCAGAAATGTTTCTCAAATCACCTTGGTATTCTGATATAGTTTATGTTCTTCAACATCTTTCGCCACCTCCTGGAATGTCAAGAAGTAAAGGTAGATCACTAAAACTAAAGTCTGCAAAATTCTCCATTTTAAATAGTGCTCTCTATTGGAAACTTCTGGGAGGAATTCTTCTTAATTGTTTGGTTGAAGATGAAGCTCAACATGTAATGAATGATTTTCATAGAGGTGATTGCGGCGGTCATTTCTTTTGGAAAACAATAGCTAACAAAGTGTTGAGAGTAGGATATTATTTGCCAACTTTGTTTTCATATTTATATAAGACAGTTATGGGTTGCCATGAATGCCAAGTTTTTTAAGGAAAAAGGAAGTTACTTACTGTTCCTTTGAAGCTATTTGAAATAAATGCACCTTTCCAGCAGTGGGGACTTGATTTCATAGGAGAAATCCATCCCACATCATTAGCACAAGACAGATGGATTTTGACAGCTATCGATTACTTCACCAAGTGGATTGAGGCCATTCTGACAAGGCAAGCCACGGACACAGTAATGTTGGGTGTGGAGCCTGATTGTCTTATGTATTCAAAGGTTTTAGCTGGATGTATACCCCAGGAAGATTGTACACCCCTCCACGCGGGGGGGACTTGTTCCCCTCGTGGGGGTCCATGGGGGGGTAAATACCCCCCAGCTGGGGGGTCTGGGTGCTAGTAGTCCCCCAGTGAGGGTTCGGGGGCAGCGCCCCCAAAGATAAAAATAGATGTAAAATTTCCTTGTAAAAGTCTAGTAATTTCTAGTCAATCTGGGTCGTTCATTAGGCAAATGATCTGATGGTAGAAGTTATGTTTAATTTAGGGTTTTTTGTCCTAGAAGGAAACCCCTCACTATATATGAGGTAATTGTATTGTGTCTATATATATCTCTATTCTAAGTGAGGAAGAGAGATGAGATTGAGAGCGAAGAGGGAGTTACATCGGATCTGTTGTAGGTTGTATCTCTTCAGTTTGCTGGATAATATAATAAAAGAAGAATTGGTTGTTTCTCCATGGACGTAGCCCAAACTGGGTGAACCACGTATATCTGTGTCTCTCTTGTTTTATGTGTTTATATTTCTACAATATTTTATGTGTTCCATTGCTTTGTAATATATAATTTTCTAACAGGTAATTATCCAATTTTTAGAATCTATTATCTTCTCTCATTTTGGTTTCCCTCACAAGATTATAACAGCTAATGTAGCAACATTTAAGTCCAAGAGGATGGTTTAGTTTTGCAACAAGTACAATATTACATTGGGTCATTCCACGACATACTACCCACAGGGCAATGGATTGGCTAAGTCATCAAATAACTCCTTGGTGAACATTATCAAGAAAATGTTGGAGACAAATAAGAAGAATTGGCATTGAAAGCTTGTTAATGCCTTGTGGGTTGACAGAGTAAGCAGTAGGAAATCATTAGGTATGTCACCTTTTGGGTTGGTTTATGGTACTGATATAGTATTTCGTACATCAATTGCAGTCCCAGTCATGACATTATTACAAGAAGCTGGAAGCGAAGAGGATGATATTCAGCGCAGAATTAATCGAATGATTCACCTTCAGCAAACAAGGGAAGAGGTTTCCCAAAACACTTTCCAGTTTCAAGAGAAGATAAAGAAAATTTATAGCTGCAAAACCAAAGAAGAAAAGTTTCAACTGGAAGATGTAGTGCTGCGGTGGGATGTACGGAATGAGGAAAAGGGAAAGCATGGTAAGTTTGACAATTTATGGAAAGGACCATATAAAATCTCAACTTATCTAGGACATAATGCATTTTTATTAAAGGAAATGGATGGTCATGAATGTTCAGGAGGGCCAGTGAATGGTAGGCTCCTAAAACACTACTACTTTTGAGGTCGTTCCCTGAACTTACTTCACCTTCATTGTATATATCAGTTTTCTTTTCCTTGAAAGGTTTCAACTACACTATCATCTGAGCTTGGGGCTTGAAGTGAAGGCTATAAAGTTTGAATGATTTGTGTCAAGTTTGGTTGATTTGGTTTATAGTCAAGTTTAGAGTTGGTTGTGAGTCAATTTTCAATTTGTATTGAGTCATTTTTCTTTAAAAAATTGTAAAAAAAACAAGGGGGTTTCCCTTGTTTTAGTCTTTTGTTTGTTTGACCGTATTGCCCAATGGATGAGGCACTTGGTCTATGGTGTTCTTGACACCTCCAAGGAGTTGCCATCCCTAATAAGGCCAATGTTAGCATAAGTATCTACATACTTCCATCAGGGATCAAATTTGCTCTTTGCATTTTCATTTTAGGGGGATCATACTTAAAATTCTTACATCATTTCATTAGGTCATGTCAAACTAATCCACTGATGGTTGTCTTCTCGTCAGAAAATCTAATTTCTCCCTCAAGAGTATACTTGCTAGCCCTTCTTCAAGTTGTCTTTAGTTATGGTTTCATGGTGAATTTGCAATCATGCTTTCATTAGGTCATAGGGCATGTTTTATTAGGTCTTAGGGTTTCATTTCCAAGGTCAAGAGCATGATTTAAAAGTGTAAATAAAGGACGGCAAGGGTATGAGCATGATAAATAAGTCATGTATGATGGCTAGTAAGTCATAGCCAATATATAATTATCTTTTAAACTAATGTAATTTTCATCTCAAAAAACATGTTTTTGAGGTGAAAACATAGTATTTTGAGTTAATTCATATTTCTTATGTAATTTTTAGTCACTTTATGTAATAAATGATCCCGGTTGCACTAAAGCATCTCTCCTTGCTGCAAGACGATGAAACACTACAAAAATTAGTTCAAGTCGAGCATTATCCACCTGAAAAGAAACAAAGAAGGAAAGGCATTAAAAACAGAGTTTTGAAAAAGGTCAAGAAACATTAGAAAGTGGGTTTTTCAAGTGAAAAATCAAAATATACTCCTATATAAGGTCTCACATTCCATTTTCAAGTTCATCATTCTCATTTGGCAAAGAAGGAGTCAAAAAGTGAGGAAAAGAAGAAAGGTTGAGTGAGTTTTGGGCAAAGGAGAAGTGGCGCTACACTTCGGGAGGTTGGTGCCATGCATTTGGAGTAGTCATGAAGTGGCACTACGCTTCTACAGTCTGGTGCTACGTTTCAGGCAGGAGAGTTGGCACTGCACATTTAGAGGTTGGCACTATGCATCTGGGCTCGGTGCTACGTGTTTGGAGGTTTCCGCAGTGTATATTTACACTGCGTTACGCGTTGAGAGGTGGCACTGTGCATCTATGGTTGGCGCTGCACATTGAGCATAAAAACTTGAAAGCCTCCAAACATTATAAAAACTTCCAAACAACCCTCTCATCTCTCAAACAAGTGATTTCACTCCCTCTACCACATCATTAAAGTTGAAATTGCAGGGTTTGAAGGAATTTACCATGCAAAATATGAAACCCTAGTTTATCCCTCCATGACATTCTAGAAATCCTAATCCCCTCTACTTTCCAACCACTTATCACTAAACCCTAAACCCCTTCCATACATCACTCCATAACATCTATACCCCCTCATCCTTTATCCCACAAGTTATATTTCAAAAAGTTCCCAAACCCCTCCCTCACTTTCATAATTCATATCCTTCCCTTCATTTTCTAGTCTACCAAAATACCTCATAATGTCATCTCCCATCCCCTCACTCCTAAATCACTCTTACTCATTCCCTTTATCCATTTTCTTGGAGTGTACAACGTCAAACCTTGAAAACATGGACACAGAAGACCAAGACTATGAGGAGGAGGAAAACATAGGCAGTGACAATTTGACAAATAGACCTGGGCATCAGAGAAAGCCACACAAGGGAGGCATAATTATTAGGGAGGAGCCATCAAACCTCAGAGAATTATAGGCCTCTCAGTTACCTATCACGTGTTTTAGACATCAATGGTGCTATGAGTTCTATGAGTAGGTAGAGAGAGGTCAACACCACCCTGAGCTCACCAGGATTTTTGTAGCCCACCTTCAGGACAACATGGTGACTCTTGCTAGGGTGACATTTATAGTTTCACCTTCCATTATTGTGGATGCAACCACGATTCCAAATGTAGGGGAGAAGTGGTACAAGGCACAGGACCTGGATGAACACTATTATGAGCCTTACATCAAACCCAGGTACAGAAACGAGGCGAAAAGGATTTTTCCTTTCAAATTCCTTGAGGACAAGTATGCCCCCATGATGAAAATCATCATGAAATATTTCACTTGTGAGGGTAGATTTTCCAGACTGTACACATATCACATCCAGCTTCTCATGCATTTTACCAGGGTGAGGATGTTAAACCTCCCTTATTTCTTGTTTAGGAATATTGAAAATATGGCCCATTTTGTGCAGAAAAGGGATACCCTCAGTAGATGAGCAGTCTCTATTGTTATTCCCTGATCAAGATGATTGTGCTTCATCATCTTAGCATCCTCAACATCTCTTGGGAGACATTTATTGCTCATGAGATCTTCAAGGGTCCTCAAATTCCTCCACCAGTGTCCCATAGAATCAGAGGGACCTTCTAGCAATGCTCAAGTGAAAATAGATGAGGTGGCCAAAGAGACTAGAGCTACTGAGGTGCTCAGGACCTACATGACATATCAGAGGGGCACAAGGATATTGTTCACAGCTGATAAGCAAGTGTTTGCCCCATAGGATGTGGAAGGGACCTTGGCTTCTTCATCAAGCCATAGGCAAATTCTTGCTCCACAAGATGTGGAAGGGGCTTTTCCTTCTTCATCAACACAGTAGGTACAAGTGCAGCAGCTTCACAATGGTAAGGAAAATATGCCATAGGAAAGTTTTGATGATGAGGAGAAAGAGAGAGACTTTGATTTAACAGAGCATGATGAGCCGGAGAAGCGTTATACTCATCATGGTGTGGAAATAATTGACTTAGAGGCTGAGGATGAAGAAACAATAAAGGACGTCATCATACAGGAAAAGGAGGCTCAAGTCCAAGCATTGATGGACAATTTGGAGAGGGCCAAGTATGTGATCACATATTTGTAACAAGAGAACAAGCAGTTGAGTGACAAGTAGGTCCTCATGGATCTGGAACTTCTCAAGGTAAAATGACAAGGTTACAAGGAGGCACCGTCACTTTGTCTCCTATTGAGAACAAAATTGAGGATGATAGAGAGAATTGGCTTGAGAGGGTCAATTTGCACCTAGAGAAGTTGTTGTAGAAGGCCAATAGGAATAATCAGATGATCAGGCACATGGCCTACCATTATAGCACCCGAAACAAAATTTGGAACATGAGTGTCAAAAAGATGAAAGCTAGGCTAAGGCGGGCCCTAAAGAGGAAAAAAGAGGAGGATATGATTAGGTTGCTTGTTGAAGCTTTCTTGGCTCATCAAGATGCTTGATGGTGATGCTTCTCACCAATTTTGGTCAGGTTTGGAGAAGATTTTGTTTTTTTGCAAATTTTGGAAATTGCACACACAGAAAATATGGCTCAGCATGCAACACCACTGGTGATGCACTTTTCCTAGGGGCACCCAATGCACAAATGAATTATATTTTTGGATTCATGACATACATGCACCATATGGATTTTCTAAGTTTTTGGGGCAGAACTGGTCGACCAAAAGATCAAACAACACCCTAAAAATGACCTTTCTGCCACTTTTTGGACACATAGAAGTCTTGGGAGAATCAACTTTTGAGGGGTTTGTTACACTAAAAAATGTCACCATGACTTTTTACAGTTAGTATGGCTCAATCAACAGTCATGCTACCCTCTTAGGCAAGTCTTATGCCTCTGCTATCCATCTCAAACTCAAAGAAGAGAGAAAGTCTTGTAAACAATGTGTTTATCTCTGGGGTCGCAGGTTCTCTCGGGCCTTACCTGCGGGGATGCTCACAATGTTCACAAAGTCTACGTCTTTGGACGCTCTGTATGTCAAAGGACAGATGCGTCCTTCTTTAAAAGGCAAAATGCGCAAGTTTCATCTTAAAAAAGTTACTTGTGGTTACTTCTAGAACTTTCTAGAGGTCGGTTTGATGAAATGGATGCGCCTCCAGTTGGTTCATGTATCTCTATTAAGGGGGAACTTATCCCATCAATAAGGGAGCTATCCCACCCAAAGAGGGGGATTATCCCATTGATGGTGGACCTGAATAACCTCTTTACAGCACTATAAATAAAGGCATTGAGCCAGAAGGAGGAGAGGTTGAAAGCTATAGATTTCTAAGGGTAAATGCTGTCGAAATAGAGACTCCCATTTAGAAGCTTGTGAGGAGAGATTGTCATCTTTACTTGTTCTACTTGGAAGTGGGGTGAGCTTTGTCAAAGTAGAGGAAAATCTTGAAGGACCCTTGGGAGGAGCTTGCACAACACCAAGGCTCAGGTTGTAATGGTTCCTTTTGATTACCTTTAATGCAAATTGGTCCATTCTTCTCAATAACTTATTGTTAATGGGTTATTTCATGTACTCCTTGGTCTATGTGTTGAATATGCTTTGTTTTATGTTATAATCAGGTGCTATTTAATTGTTTGACTGTTGGTGATTGCAGGTTTTGGAGAAAGGGAGGAGCTCATCCGGATCAACAAAGCTTGGACTTCTACAACAGCGTTTGGACAGAGGTAAGAACGAAACACTTGATTTCTCATATCATAATGCATGTTTAGAGAAGGATAGCTCCAGTTTGTTTTGTTTGTCATTAGAATGTCTTAGACTTCTAGGAAGGTCGGTTGTGTCCGCACTCTTGACCGATTCCGTGTGACAAATTGGCGACTCCACTAGGGATTCCATTGATGAGAAAAGTCTTTTCCTTTGTGTGAACTTTGCTTTGAGAAAATTGGTTTATTTTTCTGGTTTTGGCTCTGTGATTTTGTCTTTGGGTGGGTTAGCTTAGGATTAGTTTTATTTTGGTTTTTCTTGAGTTTTTCAGTAGGACGCACCCTCTGAGTGCTGCACAGTGCGTCCCTGGACGCACTTTTGCTGTGTGCACAGAGCGGGCCCGCACCTGTGCTAACGGGTTGCATGCGTCCCCTGCCAAAATTTAAGAAAATTCCATTTTTTACACTTTTTGCTCTTAGATTTTGTTTTTTCTTAGTTTTTTCTGCCCATATTCATTAGTCCCTTGCCAAGAATCTTCACCTGAACTTGTTTCATTAGCATTCCTGTTTTAAGCTTTCATCAATTGGGTGTTTTGAGTCTCTTTTTTGAAAAATTCTTGATTTGATTTCCTTTGGTCATTACTTGGAGGTTTGTCTCAGTCTTTTCACAGTTTTGCATCTTTTTCCTTCTGTTTTTGCAAAAAAAATTCCCCCTCATTCGCCGGGGGGGGGCTAAATTGTGTATGAGTGTTAATCGCCTTTGAGTGTTTTTATGTTTTGATCTTTGGAACTCTCACCCAATTTTCTCGACTTGCACTTGATTGGTTCTTAGATTACATTAGAATCATCTTGTGTTTGAGAATTCTCTTGCATCGATCACATTTGCATAATTGGAATTCTCGTTTTCAGAATATGAATGAAAAATGTGCATAGATTACATTTGCATACTTTTCAAGTGAATTGTGCATAGATTACAATTGCATAGTTTACATTCTGAAAAATCAATCGTAGATTTAGATCAGTTTTCTTTGATTTGAATTTACACAAAAATAAAAAAAAATGGTTTGGAATTGATTTGCATTAGTTTTTCTTGATAAAATTAGTGCATTAGAGAATTTGTTATATTTTCTCTTAGTGATCAATTTTTTGCATTGTCGGAAGTGAAT
The DNA here is from genome assembly GCA_031772625.1 of Pinus tabuliformis. Taxonomy (NCBI): domain Eukaryota; kingdom Viridiplantae; phylum Streptophyta; class Pinopsida; order Pinales; family Pinaceae; genus Pinus; species Pinus tabuliformis. The sequence goes on from CM062819.1 coordinate 370,829,672, forward strand.
GGAAACTCTCTCCTTACTTTAGTTAGGATTCATCGAATTGAAACGATTACATTATCATATTCGATTGCATTCATTTGAGTCGGGTCATAACACCATTGGTTTCGTATCCATTTACCCATTTGAGTAATAACAGCCTTAATAACACAGCGCTTAATTAAAATTCATCTAGTAATTTTTACATTTCTAGGGCTCTGAAACACCAACATAGCTTAGGCTAGTGTCTTGGAGTAGGTGAGTACTTAACTCTCCAAGACAGTAAAACCAAACAAGTAGCTGATCTTGTGATAGAATCAAATCCAATTGTTACATTTACACTCTGGGAAAGCTCCTCTTAAAGGAGAAGCACGAGCTCGTGTCCGAACCAGTGAGGGGATCCATCCTCCCTCGTTGGGAACGACGCCAGACAGTACGTATTACAAACGGTAAACCTCGGATTAACCATTGTCGAGGAGCCATGGGTCACTTATCGGTAAACCTTGGATTACTGTCAAGGAGTCGGTAAGGGGATTGAGCTTGCTACTCTGCCCTTGCGTGCTGTCGGAGTTTAGACTGTTCCCCCAGGTGTACTTGTGGCTGTTGGTAACCTTAGTGACCATAATCTTTAGGATTCTACCCAAGGTGACGGTGGAGGGAAGATCCCACTGTACCTGGAGCAGACGTCGGCTATACTCACTTGGATTTTCTGGGGGGTTCACTTCACTCGAGACGGTTAAAGTGGAGGAACTTGGTCCAGTCTATTCATTAAGCAGGTTGCCGGGGTAACTGTTCCACCCACCACTTTTGTACTGAATTCGGCGATGTTGGGCTTCATCACCAACTAGTGTTTTCGGTCCGGAAGGCTACTGTTTGTGTGTGGTTTGACTCCTAGATTTGATAGCGCGTGTTAATTTGTTTGTTTTTATTTTTAGAGACCATAGGTGTGAATTGTGAATTTTAATTGTTAGGTGTGAATTGTGAATTGTTAATTTTAGTTTTAAATTGTTAATAAAATTCACTGAAGTTGAATATAATGGCAAATGTTCCGGAATTTACCAACCTAGGAACCCCACCTAATGAGAATCCTAATACTTTTCCTTACTTTGGAAATGTTGGTCCTCCTTATATGGCTACTTTGTCATTACCTGGATTTACAATAGGATTACCGATATGGTTATTTTCAACTTCGTTGGCCCAAAATACTCCAATTGTTCCATCTCAACCGGATGCTTCACCTCAACAGAGTTCACCATCTCAACATCACCAACCTTCTGTTGACCCTTTACCTTCTTCGCCTAATTTTTCTTCCTCCATTTCTTCCTCTTCGCCTGGTAAAAGCCTTGATGCTACTAACCAGGAGGCTAAGAAGAAGAAGAAAGGGAAGAAGAAGAAGAAGAAGAAGAAGCAAGATAAGAAAGAAGTCAACCAGCCAACCACGACTGTAAGTGTTAGTGGTGTTGAGGAAAACTCCAACATGCAACGTAAACCAAAATACCCTTGCAGGCTTTGTAAGGGTGACCACTTCCTTGTCAATTGTCCTAGTATTCCAAAGGTCTTGGAAGTATGGTCAAAAAAATCTCATCAACTTTCTATTGATCCATCAACCAGTGATAGTCAGGTTCCTGGGAAAAAGGGTAAAGTTAGGTTTCCTTGTAAGTTATGCAAAGGGAGTCATCAAACTCACATTTGCCCTCACATGGATGAAGCCTCAACTTTGTTGGAAAACCTTACTGTCCCACAGCAAGAATTTCCAACTGGTTACCGTAAACTTTCTCCCAACCTACCGTCAACTGACGGAGAAGTTGATCTAAATTCAAATACAGTCGATCACACTCTTCCATTGGAGAGTGAAACTCATGTCACTCAGGTTGATGATCAATTAGTTGATCAAGTGGTCGATTCAATTTCACATTCGGTCGATCACACTCTCCCTTTCGAGAGTGAATTTCATATCGCTGATGTTCTTCTTGTTACATCAGATTCTTCCATGCCGGCGGGCATTTCACCTGTTTCTATAGAACCCCCTCCAAGCACTGAGGTCTTTTCCTTTGATTGGAATAGACTGACAGAACCTCGTCTTCCTTCCTCCATCCCCTTCCAAATCATTTTCAAGGCGGGTGGTAGGGACATACATCGTACTCAGGTAGATGAAGGTGCTTCTGTTAGTATTTTATCCTCAACTGTTTAGAAAGCTTTGGGTTCCCCTCAGCTTGCGCCTATTACGCAGAATCTGAAAGCTTTTAACAGAACCATTAGTGAACCTTTAGGGATCCTTCCTAAGTTTTCCATTACCTTGGAAGGTAAAACTGTTTGTATTGATCTTATGGTAGTTCGAGGTCCCTTGGATTTCAATTTACTCCTTGGGCGAGACTATGTTTATGCAATGAAAGCTGTCGTATCGACACTCTTTCGCGTGATGTCTTTCCCTCACAATGGCAGTATTGTGACTGTAGACCAGCTTTCATTCCCTAGTCTTGTTTCAACTACCAATAATATGACACCCCTAAATGTTCCTGATTCTAAAGTGGTATCTACCTCGCCACGGGTTAATTATGTGGCAACCGGTCCCATGTTTTCAGTTACCGATGTAGGTGAGCCTCTCACTGTTTGCTCATCTTCCTTTGATTTAGATCCGGTAATTGACATGGAAAACTCTATGGGATTCCTTGAACACGATGTTCTTATCCCTTTTGAGTCCCTTGACATGTGTTCCTTCCAGAGAACTATTCTTCCTTCTGATGAAGACCTTTTGGAAGCCATGATCAAGGTGTGTCCATTGACATGTCTTTCTTCCAGTTGGAAGCTATGATCAATGTTGTGAGGATAGTTTTTCCTGTATCAACCTCGTTAAAAAATGAAATAGGAGGGTATGAGGAAAGTTCCTTTTACTGTGTCAACCTCGTTAAAAAATGAATCAGTGTGCATGAGGATAGTTCTTTTACTGAGTCAACCTCATTAAAAAATGAATCAGGTAGATTTTAGGTTATGTAGGTAGACTGTAAAAAGTAGGGTTTTGAGGATAGTTCCTGTTACTGAATCGACCTCGTTAAAAAATGAATCAGGTTTGAGGATAGTTCCTGTTACTGAGTCGACCTCGTTAAAAAATGAATCAGGTTTGAGCATAGTTCCTTGTCTTGTGTCAAGCTCTTTAAAAAATGAAACAACTCCCTTTTCAAGTTAAATATTGAAAGTAAACCTTCATTTCATCCAGCCGGTTGAATGCAATGAAGCCTGGGGGGCATGTACCTTGCTTTGCATCATTATGCTAGGGGCATGCGAACTTTTTGAGCATAGTTCCTTGTCTTGTGTCAAGCTCGTTAAAAAATGAAACAAGGATAGGTTAAGTAGGTATATTTTAGAGCGTAGTCATGAGCATAGTTCCTTGTCTTGTGTCAAGCTCATTAAAAAATGAATCAAGGATTTTAGAGCATAGTTCCCTGTCTTGTGTCAAGCTCGTTAAAAAATGAATCAAGGTTTTTAGAGTAGAGTTTTTGTTAGGTAGATTGTAGAGAGTAGTTACGAGCATAGTTCCTTATCTTGTGTCAAGCTCGTTTAAAAAATGAAACAACTCCCATGAGTCTTTCCAAGATCTTGAAAGTAAAGCTTCATTCCATCCACCTCATTGAATGCAATGAAGCTTGGGGGGCATGTACCTCATTTTGCGTCATTATGTTGGGGGCGTGTGAACTTATAACAAGCATAGTTTTTCGTTTCAAGCTTGTGTAAACATGAAACCGAATCCGAGCATAGTTCTTTTCCTGTGTCAAGCTCGTTAAAAAATGAAACAAATCCTCCTCTGCTTGAGTCAAGAGTTTGACTAGATCTCGTAGATGTTAAGTTGTATATTTAGGTTAGTTATTTTAGTTTTTCTTACAGTTTTAGGTCGCGTCTTTCAATGATCTCGTAACTCAACCTTCATTTCATCCAACTGGTTGAATGAAATGAAGCTAGAGGAGCATGCGCTCTAACAGTCATGCTTAGGGGGCATCAAGCATAGTTTTCTCTCTGTTCCAAGCTTGTTAAAAAATGAAACTACTTTGAAGCATAGTTTTTCTCTGTTTCAAGCTTTTGTAAAAATGAAACCTATCTCGAGTCAATTTCAGTTATTTTCAAGACTCGTTAAACTCATGAAAATCTCGAGATTATTTTTCTATTTTTCATTCCCGTAAAACAAATGAAAATGCCGAGTTCTTTCCGTCTTTTCCTGCTCGTAAATTAAATTTAAAGTCGGCCACATGAGTACATTTTTATCCCTTTTTCGAACCCGTTAAAATTTATGAAAAAGTGAAACCTCAGAGTCATCTTTAAGCCCTTTTCTGGCTCCTAAAACATGAAAAGATTGCCGAGCATTTCTTTTACACTCGTTAAAACGAAATTAAAAGACGGTCCCCTTATAGCCCTTTTCTGACCGTAAAAACAGGAAAAGATTGCCGGGTTTTTGTTGTTTCAAACTCGATACTGGAAAGAAAACGACGTGTCCTTGATTGCTTTTTACTTTTCAGGTCAGTGGCACTAATTATGAAAGTACTCCTTGGTCGCAAGATCAAGCGGTTCCCCCAGGTATTATTTTATACTTTTTCGGGCTTGAGGGACACAAATGTACGAAAACGTTCAACGTGGAGTCTCCTTTAGTTTTTTCAGACTCTCTAAAATTGAAAAACGCCGAGTTTCTCCTATACTGGGCTCGTTAAACTTTTACAGTAGAAGACCTGTTCAATTACAAACAGGAACGAACCACTCCTTCCTAGGGTTCGAATTTAAACTAGGTTGGACTCGTCCGAAGGATGAGCTTATAATCAAGCATATGTTATCCTCCTCAAGCTTGTTAAAAATAAAGAGGTACTTGCCAGAAATGGTGGGGGAAAAGAGAGAAGAATGAACCTGTTTGTTACCTTTTATCTCGAAAGAAACTTTATTACCACTCTTGAACACGACACTTTTTCATTCACCTGGGTTGGGAAATCTTTTACCTCACAGTTGATCAAACCACTTTGAAAGTCTTTAACCGGGTTCCGGGGATTAACTTTGAGTTATTCGTCACCAAGCCATCTGTCGTGTCGTTATGTGTTCAAGAGGTCTGCAAGCAAAACTTTCATCTGCAAAATACTTGTCATCCATTTGACCATCCCTGAGTCAGTCCTTACAGCAACATTTCTTCAACTTGAACAATGATTTCGTGTTGCGGGCTTGCCTGCAACGGGTCGCTTTCTATCGACATCGACACATTATCTAGAAAGATGACTTAGGAATCAACAGTACCTTGAAGTCTGCATGCATCAATGGAAGGTTTCTCGCCTTTGACGTCAGTTTACATCATTGACTTTCGATCAAAGGATTCCGTGAAGTGTTCGACATCAAAACATCTATTCACATTTCACGGGTTGTGCTTGGTACTTTAAGAACCATTGACATTACTGGTGGTCTCTCTCACGCTTGTTAACAGTTTACATCATCGACTGGTAATCAAGTGGTTTCTAACATGTTCGACATCAAATCATTTAATCACATGGCTAGAATCGTACCAATTCGGGAAGTAGAAGTGAAGACCCTGGATCTAGTTTCTACCATCCAGGCTGCGAGGAGTTTTGTATTCATTATCTATGTAGACTAATCATAAACAGATGGCTGCGTCCATACTGTGTCTACAAAAGTCTATGATTATGATGTACTCCAAGATCATTCCTGTATCAGAGTAGTTAGTCCATTAGTTAAAGTTTTAATCTGAGTATGGGAATGCCTACCTCAGTGATGATATAATCTTATACATGTATTTTGTGTTGAAAATTGTAGGTTCTGACCAGGCTCTCCACGAGATAATCCTTGAAATGATAAAGCGCTTCACCCTTCCTAGATAATACAAAACCCTAATCTATTACAGGCTTCGCACTTTAGGGGGCAATCTGTTACACTAAAAAATGTCACCATGACTTTTTACAGTTAGTATGGCTCAATCAACAGTCATGCTACCCTCTTAGGCAAGTCTTATGCCTCTGCTATCCATCTCAAACTCAAAGAAGAGAGAAAGTCTTGTAAAAAATGTGTTTATCTCTGGGGTCGCAGGTTCTCTCCAGCCTTACCTGCGGGGACGCTCACAATGTTCACAAAGTCTGCGTCTTTGGACGCTCTGTATGTCAAAGGACAGATGCGTCCTTCTGTAAAAGGCAAAATGCGCAAGTTTCATCTTAAAAAAGTTACTTGTGGTTACTTCTAGAACTTTCTAGAGGTCGGTTTGATGAAATGGATGCGCCTCCAGTTGGTTCATGTATCTCTATTAAGGGGGAACTTATCCCATCAATAAGGGAGCTATCCCACCCAAAGAGGGGAATTATCCCATTGATGGTGGACCTGAATAACCTCTTTACAGCACTATAAATAAAGGCATTGAGCCAGAAGGAGGAGAGGTTGAAAGCTATAGATTTCTAAGGGTAAATGCTGTCGAAATAGAGACTCCCATTTAGAAGCTTGTGAGGAGAGATTGTCATCTTTACTTGTTCTACTTGGAAGTGGGGTGAGCTTTGTCAAAGTAGAGGAAAATCTTGAAGGACCCTTGGGAGGAGCTTGCACAACACCAAGGCTCAGGTTGTAATGGTTCCTTTTGATTACCTTTAATGTAAATTGGTCCATTCTTCTCAATAACTTATTGTTAATGGGTTATTTCATGTACTCCTTGGCCTATGTGTTGAATATGATTTGTTTTATGTTATAATCAGGTGCTATTTAATTGTTTGACTGTTGGTGATTGCAGGTTTTGGAGAAAGGGAGGAGCTCATCCGGATCAACAAAGCTTGGACTTCTACAACAGCGTTTGGACAGAGGTAAGAACGAAACACTTGATTTCTCATATCATAATGCATGTTTAGAGAAGGATAGCTCCAGTTTGTTTTGTTTGTCATTAGAATGTCTTAGACTTCTAGGAAGGTCGGTTGTGTCCGCACTCTTGACCGATTCCGTGTGACAGGGTTAAATGAGCTTCAAATGAAGAAACTATAGGTGTTTTAGAAATTATACTTGAAGACTTTTTGAATGAGCTATCATGATCTCAATTTAGATGTTGGGAAGGCCTCCAAAAGGGACCTGAAAGTGGCATTGCGCATTGGGCCAGTGGCACTACGGGTAAGGAAAATTTTGCACAGGATGGCTATCTTTCTATGTTTTGACTGTGTTCATGGATTTTCTCTCATGGAGGATGTTTTACTGATGTAAATTATGACTTGGCTTGTAAATATGATAGATAATTAGCAGTAGAGGGTAGATTCATTAAATTAAAAGTCAATTTGAGCTTAAATGAATCAGTTTTTCACTTTTAGAGGCAAGTTGTTCAGATGCCTATATTCCTGTTTCTTTTTCGGTGTTGGTTATATTAGCTTCTCATCTTAGGGATTCGACCCCTAAGATGAGAGGAGGTTGAAACAAAGCCTATATCTTCTTCTTCTTTCTCATTGTAAGGGTTGGACTTAGCTGGATGCTCATACCTTGATTGTACATCATTTTGTAGCAGTTTAGCAGGAGATTAATAAGAATTGCAGCTATTTTTCTGGGGTCCATGTGGTATGGAGTTTTAGTATAGTTTCTTCTCTTGTGATCATATGCTAATATATTTTTTGTATTCCATTAATCATTTCATTACTTCTAAGTGAATGTTTTCAAGTTGATAGGCAGTATTCATCACATCACTACTCTACTTTGGTGAAATATTCACCATTATATGTTTTGTATAGTTTGGGAAGGATTCATGATAATCAAATGTTCTTCCTAACCTCTCACCAGTCTTAAACACCACACCCATCAAGCCCTAGAGTGGTAAAAATTATGCCTACCTTGCCCCATTGAACACCTTGTATTTTTGACCTAATTCCCTAGCCCTAACTGTCCAGCTCCTCTTGATCTAGCAAAACCCCTTCAAAATCCAATCAAAGCTTGTGCTACTATACCTAGTCTAATATCCTTTTTCTGATTTAGTCATCTTGGCTGAGATCCTTATGGAGAAACCCCTCTCACGGCCTAGTAGGGCTAGTTACTTGGCTAAGAGTGGTTTGTGGTTACCCTGGCATTGCCTTCCTTCGGCCTAAGGTTCAATCCAGATGATAACAATACTCGTCAATATCATATTTTTTTTCCACGATCTGTTCTATCTATAGATCCAGATTAGATAGCTTGCCATTCTCAAGTTCTACCTTTCATGTACTGATTTCTGGATCACCCTTTAAAACACAATTCTACCACTCCATTTCATTTTATTTTGTCATGAGAATTGGCAGGACCTTCCCATCCTCTGTTTTACATCATCGATAACCATCCATCCATGATATAAAGAATAACAGATAGATAATAAAGGTCAAAGATGTGATTGTTATATACCTATGTTCTAGGACTCATCTGACCTTATTGGTGCAAAGAGCTCACCTTGAAAAAATAACATCCACATAGAATTTACAATACTTTCTTAAATCAAGCTCCAAGTAAACCAATCAAAATATGAACATCCTTTTAATCAATAAAATCTCCGACTTAAAACAAAAGTGGCCTAGAATTTAATGTTATACAAACCATGTCAAGTAACTAACATCGGGTGAGAAATACAAGCCATGCATATTGGATTAGTGAAATAATTGATCTGGTAAAGCTCAAAAACAAAGGACTTACAGCTAAGAAATGAAAATAAATGACGTAGAACTAAAACATGAGATTTACCTTTCAACCCTGTCATTAAATAACTCTTCTTTATGTCACTTACCATTAAACGTTTTCTAATACCAGGTGGAAGTGTTATTGTAACATTAACCTCTGATAGTCTGTGTCCACAACTACTCTCAAGATCCACTCCATTACTAGCATTTTGGGCTAGATAAGATACATGCAAAAACCATCAACATGAAAGTGAAATCTACATCCTTGTAAAAAAATGGGAGGAAAAAAATATCCACAAATTGAAATAAATTGTAGGATACCTCATTCCTGCAACATGATTATAATGTCATGAACAATAAAAAAATAAATCTGGAGAAATGTAATTTTTTCCACATTTTGATAATGAAATATTTTGCATATTTTATGAACAATTGATGGAAAAAGTTAGCTAAATCTTGTCAGCATCAGGATTATAGTAAAACATAAAGAAATCTCTCCAACACATATATAATCCTAAACATAAGTATCTATACATATATGTATTTATTGAGGACATTGTATTTTGTGAAAATATGGAAGTCAAATATTTGAAATAACTCAATTTATGGTACCACCGCCTTACAAAGTCCATTCATTCGAGTATTTATGAAGTCCATTCAGGAATTTCCTCAAATTTCAAAGTTCAAACAATTAACATGTAGCCTAAAAAAGCTCAGATTTGAAAAGGAGATAACCTAAAGATGTAGATGTTAAAATTGGCAACTAGGGCCAAAATCCATGTCGGTCATCTTATTTATGGCAGCTGATATTTTCCTTGGATCCCTCTTATTAAGAGGTGTAGGATTGATTTAAATATCATCCGCTTCTAATAATTATTCATGGAGTTATGAATTTATTTGTGTTATCAGACGATTCGACAAGGTCGGCCAGAAACCAAAATGACCCCACTTGTGCTCAACATTTTAGTATAAATAGAGGTAGCCTTCAAGTCATTTACACACACTCACACTCTTGTGATCTCTCTCTTCATTCTATTTTCGCTTTGATGAAGGAGAGGTCTAGAGGGAGTGCCCTAGGCTCTACGTTGCACTAATGAAGAAACCCTAACCAGCCTTAACGTAGTCATGGAGGAGACCTCTATAGCACAACAAGGAGAAGTTGTAACTACCCTAAACGTAGGTCTAGAAGAGACCCTAAGTTGAGATGAAGAAATCTATCCCTAGTTGTAGATCTGAATGGAGTCATAGCCATAGTTACAAACAAGCCCTAGCTGGAGTCATGATAAAAGCCCTAGCTGCAGGTGGGGACGAGACTTAGCCGCAGATGAAGGAGAGCTCTAGCAACAGTTAAGGAAGAGCTCTAGCCGCAGTTAAAGGAGGCCTAAATCCACAATAAAGGGAGGCTAGATCCATAGAAATTGAGGATACTTATATGCAGCTAGGAGAGGAAGCCTAATCTACAGTCAATGGGAGCTCCTATACGCTATCAAAAGGAAGTCTTAATCTGCTGTAAAGTGTAGCCAAAATCTACAATAGAAAAGGAGACCTAGCCACATAAGAAGGACCCTATGTGTGTTGTAGGTGACATCATGGAAATATATGTGTGTTGTAGGTGACATGATGTTAAATAAGACAGTTAGAAGGCATGAGTTGAGGACTGGGAATTCGTTATCATAAGAAGAAGCAGTGCATTGTAGAAGTCTGCTCTCTAGGTTGAGTTTGCTGGGCAATAGGCCAAGTTTAGGAGTGCAAGATCAGAACTTTAATCTGAGTTCTGGATGGATAGTTTGTGTGGGAAATTATCTCAGTATAAGGTTATGACTGTGTTGTATGTTATCTTGTGAACATGTGATAGTCACATCTTTAGTCTTATGTATGGCATGTCATATATATACATGCTGTAGTGAATAAATAAAGATTCAATGATGATTGATCAGAGATCCTAGTGTTTAATAATGTTCTTACTATAGTGGTATTTGGGTTTATGACTGTATGAAACAACAATACCATGATTCCATATCATGTGATGATAAGTAAAGGATGATCTTTTGGAAGGCAGAGACAGCCATCCCTTAGAGGACAGTTGAAGACAAATCTGGGCATACATTGTGACTGTTAGTTGACTACACTTTGGACCTGTTGAAGGAGTCTAACTGCTTTGATAGGATGTAACCCATAGCAAGCAGCAAATACTGGTGAGTGTAAATTATTGCAACGTATTGTATGCAGTGATGGATGTAGCATGACGGGTGCAACATTGGGTGTAGCTCAATGATGGGAGAAGCACAGTGATGAGAGAAGCTCAGTGATTGGGAGTAGCAAAGTGATAGGTGCAGTCATATCAAGTGTACAACATGGTCATTAGGTCCAACATTGTGTTGATGGGTGTAGCATGGTGCAACACGGTGAGGTAGCATGATGACTTGATGCAACACAATGATAGGTGAAGGAATCACCTTGGAGAATCAATTGAAGCAACATGCCTTCAAGTGATCTCACGTATCATCTTCTTAGAGATGATCTATGTTCTCATCTATATAAGTCAAAGTTTTGACTTCTATTGTAAATGTACTATCTCTCTCTCTCTCTCTCTCTCTCTCTCTCTCTCTCTATTGGACTATTGAAGAACATATAAGAATAATTAATCAAGGGTTTCCCCACATTGGGGTTTGTCCCTACCTAGCACCACACCCTGTGTCCTCTTGGCTTGTCTTCTATGATTTATGTGTATGTTCTATCTACAATTTACTTTAATGCTGATGTGATTGCTAATATGGAAAATATATTGAGTTATCTGTGAAAATTGAAATAAATTTCTCTAAGCATAGAACATACCTAAAATTAGCATGGTATCAGAGTTGAGGTAAAGACAATGCCCAAGCAAGAGTGAATGAGCAATCACTAATGACAGATGGGAAAGGACAAAAGGATCAATGGATTCCTCATCCCTCTTCAAATTTACCAAGGGTGAAGTCGAAGCATAGAATATTATCAGAATGGCGCAGCGAAAGTTTCTAATGGCCTACCTAAAGATCACTTCAAAGGGAAGTCTGGATCTAAGGGTGGAAGGAAAGGCAGATTCCTTGGTTGTAATAAGTTCGGCGATTATGCGAAGGTGTGTCCTAGGTAGGGACACATCACTTGATGATGATAAAAGTCATTCCAGGGACATCTTCAATGATCAAAGGAATGACAAGTAATGCAGGTCATCAAGGAAATGGCAAACTCTTCAGAGAAAGAAAGGAACCCCTAGTATGAAGAATCAAAAGTTGTTTCTAATAAGATAAAAAAGCATTATCTTGTATTGGCCCTCTCCTTCAGATTCTCTCGGAATTTGGGTTATTTATTGTAGTGCTTCAAGGTACTCCATCGGATAGAAGGTTTCTCTCTCTAATTTGAGAGAGATGGAAACAATTGTGGGATTATATTTCGAGCCAATGCCACTTATCCCAGAAAGGGTGTAGGGAATGTTACCCCTCAAATTGAATGAGGGTAACTTGATTCATTTATAGAATATCTTTTATGTACCTGATCACAAGAAGAACCTATTGTCCATTTTGGCCATAGAAATCAAAGGTTACAAGATCGATGGAAAGGTACGTATTTGAAAGTGGAATTTTCATGGATGCTTTCACTCATGAGTTCAAGGTTGGAAATTTGTATCAAGTTGTAGGATGGTCCATTGGGGATCATGATAATTGACATATCTCATCTATAGCACCAGAGATCTACTTTATGAGGCCTTAACTGATGTGAGTCAGATGGTGACTCAAATTCCTGAATTCAAGAAGAGCATGAAGGTACATTTTTGAGATTTACCAAAGGAAAATCTTACAAGGGGACCATTCTCCTCATGTAGTAGGTCCATAGGTTTGGAACGACCCGAGGGGTTTGAGATTCATGATTGGGAATCTCATGTATACAGGTGGAAGAAAGCCGTCTATGGCTTTAAGAAAAACACCCTGGGCCTAATATGAGATGATTGATAGTTTTATGATGAAGCTAAGATTCACTAGGAGTGAATCTGATCCAAACCATTGCTTGAATGTTGTGGATGATAGACCTCTCATACTGGCACCTTTTGAGGACAACCTCTTTCTGAGCAGTGCAGACCCTGTCATTTGCAAAATTAAGAGGGATTTGGATTCTGAATTTGGAATGGTAAACAGCAAGCCAACGACTACCTCGATGGAGCTTAACTTTCAAAAGTTATGTGGTAGTGATGCCGGATGAGATTTGGGAAATGCCTTTGAGTTTCATAAACTCATTCACATTGATGTTCCTGGTGAACTTCCATCCAGGTATATGTTTTGCAATTAGCATGGTGAGCTCATATATGGTTGAGTCTCACTGGATTGGTGCCAAGAATATTCTGAGATATATTTGGGGCACAATCTCTCATGGATTGAGATACACTGCTGAAAATGTGAAGCTACATGATTATTCGAATGCTAACTGGGTAGGCAGTGTGGGGGACCGTAAGAGCACTTCTGAGTGTTGGTTCTCTTTGGGGTCTGCTCGGTATCCTAGATGAGCAGGAAGAAGAAGATGGTTGATTTGAGCACCGCTAAGACTGAATAGATACCTACAAGTATGACCTCGTGTGGAGCTACCTCATTTCAGAAGCTCTACAACGAGATGTTTGTACACATGATGGATAACACCGTGATCTTCTATGTCAACCAGAAGTGGATTTGATGATTGAGGAATCTTGTATTCTATAATTGCTCCAGCATATAAACATCATATACTACCTTATCTGGGATATGGTACATCAACGAGAGAGGAGGCTCCATTGCATTGAGATTGATGTACATGTCGCAGACATTCTATCTAAGCATTGGGGAAAGGTCAAATTTGTGACTTTCCTGAATGACTTGGAACCATTAAGAGACCTTCTTATAAGGGTCCTGCATGATGCATGCATTGAGCTCTAGGAGCTCCAAGGGGCTTGGGGTATTGCTTGGAGCAACAAGCGACCATAGGGTTACTCACCCTCCCCCAATGGTGCGTTGTGTACAGGGTGAATGGCTCAGCCTTCCCCTATGATACCCCAAGGTGACTTAGGGATAGGATGAATGATTCTCCTATCGAGGCATCCTACGCATGCAGTCTAGGACTCATGGGAAGTACCTCTCATCTAGCCAATGAGAAGGGAAATGGAGTTAGGGACCATAGTAGTACTATTAATGGACGCATCGTTGTATCTACCATACTCCCTTTGCTAGGATGACCTCCATTGATCCGGGATCAATGAAATTGATTTGGGATCAGGATGAGTGGTTTGAGACACTCTCTTGTGATATTGATATGGGATCAATAAAATTGATTTCGAGTCAGTAGAGAATGGTATGAGACATTCTTGATCAATTATTCTTCTTCATGGTTTAGCAGAACATAGAAGAGCAGAGCAAAACAGTGTAGGGCACTGATGGTAGAGATAGTACAGTCAGAAATATGGATTAGATGATGGAGTTCTCCCTAGTTGAGAGGGTGTTAAAATTGGAAACTATGGCCAAAATCCATGTGGGTCATCTTATTTATGGTAGTTGATAATTTTCTTGGGTCCCTCTCATTGAGGGGTGTAGGATTGATCTAAAGATCATCTGATTCCGATAAGTATTCATGGAGTTATGAATTTATTTGTGTTATAAGACAATTCGACAAGGTCGGCCAAAAACCAAACTTCCCCCACTTGTGCTCAACGTTTTAGTATAAATAGAGATAGCCTTCAAGTAATTTACACACACTCACACTCTTGTGATCTCTCTCTTCATTCTATTTTGGGTTTTGATGAAGAATAGATCTAGAGGGAGTGCCCTAGGCTCTACCCTGCCCTAATGAAGAAGCCCTAACCAGCCTCAATGCAATCATGGACGAGACTTCTATAGCATAGCAAGGAGAATTCCTGATTACCATAAACACAGGTCTAGAAGAGACCCTAAGCTGAGGTGAAGAAATCTAGCCCTAGCCGCAGATCTAAATGGAGTCATAGCCACAATTACAAACAAGCCCTAGTCGTAGTCATCATAAAATCCTTAGCTGCAAGTGGAGAGGAGACTTAGATGTAGATGAAGGAGAGCTATAGCAGCAGTTAAGGAAGAGGTCGCATCACAGTTAAAGGGGCCTAATTCTGCAATAAAGAGAGGTTAGATCCACAGCAGTTGAGGAGACCTATACCTATCTAGGAGAGGAGGAATCTATAGTAAAGAGGAGCTCCTATACACTATCAAAAGGAAGTCTTAATACGTTGTAAAGTGTAGCCAAAATTTGCAGCAGAAAAGGAGACCTAGCCGCGTAAGAACGACCCTATGTGTGTTGTAGGTGACAGCATGTTAAATAAGATAGTTACAAGGCATGAGTTGAGGACTAGGAATTCACTATCATAAGAAGAAGAAGTGCATTGTAGAATTCTACTCCCTAGGCCAAGTTTACTAGGTAGTAGGCCAAGTTCAGGAGTGCAAGGTCAGAACCTTAATCTGAGTTCTGAATGGATAGTTTGTGTGGGAAACTATCTTTCGTATAAGGTTATGACTGTGTTGTATGTTAACTTGTGAATACATGACAGTCACATCTTCAGTCTGATGTATGGCATGTTAGATATATATATGATGTACTAAATGGATAGAGATTCAGCGATGATTGATCAGAAATCCTAGTGTTTAATAATGTTCTTACTACAGTGGTATTTGGGTTTATGACTGTATGAAGCAATAGTACGATGATGCCATATCTTGTGATGATAAGTGAAGGACAGTGTTGTGGAAGACAGAGACACCCTTCCCTTAGAGGACAATTGTAGACAAATCTGGGTAGACATTATGACTATTAGTTGACTTCACTTTGGACCTTTTGAAAGAGTCTAGTTGCTTTGCTAGGCTATAAGTGATAGCAAGCAGCTAAGACTAGTGAGTGTAAATGATTACAGCATATTAGATGCGATGATGGATGCAGCATTGGGTGTAGATCACTGATAGGAGCAACATAGTGATGAGATAAACTAAATTATTGGGAGTAGCACAGTGGCAGGTGCAGCAGTATGAAGTGTACAACATGGTCATCAGGTCCAACATTGTGATGATGGGTGTAGCATGGTGCAGCACGGTGAGGTGCAGCATGATGACTAGATGTAGCACAATGATAGGTGAAGGAATCACCTTGGAGAATCAGTTGAAGTAGCATGCCTTCAACTGATCTCGTGTATCATCTTCTTAGAGATGATCTATGCTCTTATCTAGATAAGTCAAAGTGTTGACTTCTATTGTAAATGTACTATCTCTCTATCTCTCACTCACTCACTCTCTCTCTCTCTCTCTCTCTCTCTCTCTTTGTTGAACTATTGAAGAACATATAAGAAGAATTGATCAAGGGTTTCCCCACATTGGGGTTTGTCCCTGGCTAGTGCCACATCTTGTGTCCTCTTGTCTTGTCTGGTCTCCTGTGATTTATGTTTATGTTCTATCTGCAGTTTACTTTAATGCTGATGTGATTGCTAATCTGGAAAAGATATTGAGCTAACTGTGAAAATTGAAATAAATTTCTCTAAGCATAGAACATACCTAAAATTAATAGTAAAGTATATATCTCACATTTATATATCCTAATTTTCAAACATTGAAATGACACTTTTTAGCATACTACTATGAATTCATCCCAAAATGCTAGAAAAAAATATTGATGGTTATTTTGCTAATATAGAAGTTTTATACATGCATTTATTTAAACAGTTAGCTTGTAATCTCCAACATATCTAAGAATGCACACAATATGTTGCATCTTTAGTGCTGGTATTTGAACTTGAGACAACGAAGTCCAACATTTAACAGTTTTCCTACACTATGCACTAGCCGAATAGGTGAACAATAGTATTGCAGGTATGTGTTATGAATATATGTATTGCAGGCCAATAAGAGTATACTTGGAATAGTCATGTCCAACCCTTCCAAGTTTGCTTATAATTTACACTGGTCTAATAGGTGAACAATAGAACTGTATGTGTGCATTCTGCATCACTTACCTAAATCCAACACCTTCAGCATACAAATTTCAAAGAATGTGTCCAGAGCTGGTAGGTAATTTGCAAAATGAAAGAGTTGGCTTGATTGTTTCTGGAGAAGACTAGATTCTTACATTGTTCAATGTAAATTCATCACACTTCTCCAATCTTAGATGGAACAAAAATGAACCAAGCTATAAGGTTATTTAAAGAATCCTTACTTAGCCAGGGTAAAATGTTAGCCCTTTTTTGTCAAAAAGCATAAATGTAAAAACTTCTAGAAATTTAGTGAAGAGATAATAGAAATGTTATTATCAAACCACTAACGTAAATAGAGCTAAGAAATGTTTCTTTTTAAAAGAGATATTCATGGTCAAATTAACAAGAAAGTGATCTTTTAGCATATTTAATGCACTAGCGTTGTTGTTACAATATTTGGCCCAAACAATAAACAGAAAGAAACCATTTTCAATTTAGTAGGAGCATGTTGGGCAAATAATCTCACAATAGTATCCATCATTGAACATTCTGACCCACTAAATCACTTTTACATCCTTTTGAAGTCCTTCAACAAAGTACTTAAAAGCTGTGAACAATGTCATAGCAATACTTCTAGCTATAGAACAAGCATTTCAAGCTTTAGTCTGTTTTATGATATGGATATTTCTCCTTTAAACAGAGTTATGTGGCACAAAACCACTCCTTAAGAAAAATCATGGCTATAAATGCATGCTAAACTCTCTTAGCACAAATATGCTCTTAGTATGGTATAGGATTCTCAAACTAGTGCTAGGTTTAAGGGTGCTAAGGACTTTAGATTTTGACTATGATATGGTGCACGCTTGGGTTCAAGACAACATATTATTTAGGGATTTCATGTTGTGAAATTTCCAAATATGTTTCTAGGAAAAATCAATTTAAATGGAAATATTTTTGTATAATGGTTGTGATTCATATGGATGCACATTAATATATATGTTTTTTTCCTAAATTTGAATACTTTATGTATTTTTTGGTGACCTTTTTATCATAGTTAATGCACTAGTGTTTTTGTTGCAACATTTGGCCAAAACAATAAACAGAAAAAACCCCATTTTCAATTTAGTAGGAGCATGTTGGGTAAATAATCTCACAATAATACCCATCATTGAACATTCTGACCCACTAAATCACGTTTACATCCTTTTGATGTCCTTCAACAAAGTACTTAAAGGTTGTGAACAATGTCATAACAATACTTCTAGCTATAGAACAAGCATTTCAAGCTTGCCTCTATTTTATGATATGGATATTTGTCCTTCAAACAGAGCTATGTGGCACAGAACCACTTTCACCGTTAAGAAAAAATGTGGTTGTAAATGAATGTTGAACTCTCTTAGCAAAAAATATGCTCTTAGTATGGTATATGATTCTCAGACTAGTGACGGGTTTAAGGGTGCCAAAGACTTTAGATTTTAACTATGATATGGTGCATGCATGGCTTCAAGACAACATATTATTTAGGAATTTCATGTTGGGAAACCTCCAAAACTATTTCTAGGAAAACTCAAGTTAAATGGAAGTTGTTTTGTATAATGGTTGTGATTCATATGCATGCACATTAATATATATGTTTTTTTCCTAATTTTGAATCATTTATGTATTTTTTGGTCAACCAGTTTTTTTATCTGTATTTTATCTAGTTTTGATTCAATTGGACAACTGAAAGAACTCAGACACTTTAGAGGATAAATTAATATCCTCCCCAACCAAGTTCAATTGCTACTTGTGATGTGATTGTTGTTTGTGGGACAATTGTTGATCCATACAAAACATGTATATATTCTTGTAATATTATCTAACTATGAATATGGAAGTGTTCAGCTATCTTTTTGAGGAAATTGTATTTATGAAAATATGGAAGTCAAATCTTTGAAATAACACAATTTATGGCAGTGGTAAGCTAGAAGTCAAATCTAAAATAACATAATTTTGGATAGTTGAGAACTTCATATGTGTGTGTAAGAACTAAAATCCATGAACACAGTTACAACTCATCATATAATGCTCTAAGTTCTCCAAAACCCTACATAGAGAAAACCAATAGGAACCTTAGCTCCACCAAAGATATTTAAATAATATATTCAAAAAAAATGATTCTTGGAGTATCTTTGGTGGAGCTAGGGTTTCTCTTGGTTTTCCCTATCTAGGATTTTTGAAATCATGGAGAATTATATGATAGGTTGTGATTTCGTTCATGGGTTTCATTTCATCTTTATATATATGAAGTTTTAGGGTGAATGTTCCAAGAAACACTAGCACCTTAAGACAAAAACACATAAAGTACCAAGAAGATTGAATGAGAGAGAGAGAGAAAGTAGCACTACTCTTACATCTCTAACCCAAGTATGAAAAGGAACATGCACAAGTGTATGATTGAATATAATAACAACTCACTCCTTGCTCTATTTATATGAGAGGTAAAGGGGATTTACAATAACAAGTGGACCTAGTCCACTATAAACAAACTTTGAAGACTCAAGTAGGTACACCCATGTGAAGCAATCTACTCTAAGTGACATGTGTGAGGCACAAACGTGAAAATGATTAACAAGCAAGGCCTCCATGGCATGAGCACTACTCCCCAACGTGCAACAATCCTCCATAGGTCCAAAGGTCCAATGCATCTCCATGGTCGTGTGTCTCCTTAAGGACAATGCATATCCAGGGTCATGTGTCACCTTAAATGTTCCCACACATACATATCCACTCCGTTAACCCAAGAGTCCAAGTGTCAAGTGTAAATCTCCATGTAAGAAACCAAGCAACCTTGTTCTATCTAGGACTCAATAACCTCCTCTGAAATATCCAACTCTACTCCAAGCACATAAGCTCCCTTCATGCATGAACAACATAAAGTCAGCAGCCTCCATACTTATCCAACACTTCGAGGAAGAATGTCTTTCAAACATCCAAACAAGGTCTAACAGCAAATAGTAAACCACCTCCAATTTCCAAGTCCATCATGGAGGAGCATGGTCCAACCATACACCGTGCACCCCACATCTTTCATTTCTTCTTTATATATATGAAGTTTTCGAGTGAATGCTCCAAGAAACACTAGCACCTTAGGGAAAAAACACATAAAGAACAAAGAAAATTGAACAAGAGAGAGAGAGAGAGAGAAAGTAGCACTGCTCTTACATCTCTAACCCAAGTATGAAAAGGAATATGCGTGCATGATCAACTATAATAACAACTCACTCCTTCCTCTATTTATATGAGAGGTAAAGGGGATTTACAATAACGAGTGGAGCTAGTCCACTACAAGAAAACTTGCAAGACATAAGTAGGTCCACCCATTTGAAGCACTCTACTCTAAGTGACATGTGTGAGGCTCAAAGGTGACAATGATTAACAAGCAAGGCCTCCATGGCATGAGCACTACTCCATAAGGTCCAATAGTCCTCGAAAGGTCCAAAGATCCAATGCATCTCCATGGCCATGTGTCTCCTTAAGGACAATGCATATCTAAGGTCATGTGTCACCTTAAGGACTCCCACACCTACATATCCACTCCCTCAACCCAAAAATCCACAAGTCAAGTGTAAACCTCCATGTGAGCAACCGAGCAACCCCATGCTATCTAGGGCTCAATAACCTCCTCTGAAATACCCAACTCTACTCCAAGAAGATAAACTGCCTTCATGCATCAACAACATGAAGTCACTAAGCTGCATATTGATCCAACACATCGAGGAAGAATGACTCAAACATCCAAACAAGGTCTAGCAGCAAATAGTAAACCACATCCAATGTCCAAGTCCATCATGGAGGAGCATGGTCCACCCATACACCATGTACCCCACATCTCACGAAGCACCCCAAGGCCCAAACATGGTGTAAACATTTTCAAAGTAACCCAAAAAGCTAAAAGTTATGTCCCTCTCATCATAAAATCATTTTTAACTCCATGCATATTTGGTTACAACTTTCACTCATATTTGTTACTAATCAAAGTTTGCATCTCCTCTCTTCTACAAAAAGTGGGAAGACTAACTATAAAATTACCATTAGACAATAGAGTAGAGGATTTTTATGAAGGAAGTCTAAAAAGAGACAATTTGGGGCAAGGGCAATATCCATACTGCCTTGGTCCTGAGTTGGCATCCATACCTTGAAGAAGCTATTTGTGAAGTTTGCTATTGCATGGATTTTGGAAGAGACTATTTGGGGTAGGCAACATCCATATTGTTGTTGATTTGACCTGAGTTGCATCCATACCTTCTCAGAAGATCATTCTCACAATTTTAACTCCAAATAGAAACATGCTAACATTACAGGTGGATTTTAGTTGACAGAAAAAGTTGGGAATTGTAATCCCTGATGATTTCAAGAGAAACTGCAAATAAAATATCTCTGAAGCATTTCTGTAATATTCCACAAACATATAAGCTATCGATAATGAAAGAAAGAGAGGGCTCTAATAAGATAAATAAGCCCTAAAAGACATCATGTGCTGCATTAATATCCCAAAGGAGACTTAAAAGCCTCATGTGTTCCTTAGTGATTATGGGCTTTGTTTGGCCCATGACCCCTTATTCACAATATCCTATATTTTACAGTGCCTCAAATCCACTGTAAGGCACATATTTGAGAATAATTTACTGAATTTGACTACCAAATTGTAATTTACCTATAATGGTTTTAACTTTTACTTACCAATGAATGAAGGGTGGCCTTTACTGACTTCAAGCTAAATTTATAAATGACATTTATTTGTATTCTTTTATGTTCAATATTTATTCTGCATTTACCAAAGGGCCATTATATAATGCTACACAGTTTACCTTTATACACATTTGCACTAAGTTTGAAGTTACCTATGTGGGTTTTGTCAATATGGTGGTATGCTAGATCAGTCTAAGTGGTGCACTGCATATGACCCCCACCATGGTTCAAGTCTCAGCAATGGAACACACTTATGTTTGTGCTCATGCTTGTGGGTGTGCCACCACACATATTAGTAGTCAGGGCCAAGTGCATGTACTAGGTGCCTTTTGCAAAAAATATACCCTCCACACACAGCCTACTAGCAAAACAAATCTAACATGAATGTCATTGGTTGTAGCCTCTCCCAACTAGGGCAAGGTGCAGTCAACATATCATGATAACAGGAAGCCAATAAATAAAAAATTTGGGCTCACTAACATAAGTGTAAGTTTTATCTAATTATTCAACAAATTCCTTAATATAGTAGAAAGTTAGAACGCTTGCAATGATTATGAACATGGCACAAAATCTAGGCTATGTCACAAGGTTCACTAAAATTCAATCATAAAGCTTAAAATTTAGTGAATTCAACCAAATTCAAATGGCCAAGTGCATGTACTAGGTGTCTTTTGGGGAAAAGATACCCTCCACACAAAGCCTACTAGCCAAACAAATCCAACTTGAATGCCATTGGTTGTAGTCTCTCCCAAGTAGGGTAAGGTGTAGTCAGCATATCTTGATAACAAGAAGCCAATCAGAAAAAAATGTGGGTTCACTAAAATAAGTGAAAGTTTTATCTAATTATTCAACATATTTTCCTAACGGAGTGGTATGTTAGAATGCTTGCAATGATTATGAACATGGCACAAATTCTAGGCTATGTCACAAGGTTCACTGAACTTCAACCATAAAGTCTAAAATTCAGTGAATTCAACCAAATTCAAAGTGCCAACTACATGTACGAGGTGTCTTTTGCGGAAAAGATACCCTCCACACACAAGTTACTAGGCAAACAAATCTAGCTTGAATGTCATTGGTTGTAGTCTCTCCCAAGTAGGGCAAGGTGTAGTCAACATATCATGATAACAAGAAGCCAATCAATAAAACATGTGGGTTCACTAAAATAAGTGTAAATTTTATCTAATTATTCAACAGATTTTCCTAACAGAGTGGCAAGTTAGAATGCTTGCAATGATTATGAACATGGCACAAAGTCTAGGCTATGTCACAAGGTTCACTGAACTTCAACCATAAAGTTTAAAATTCAGTGAATTCAACCAAATTCAAAGGGCCAAGTGCATGTACTAGGTGTCTTTTGCGGAAAAGATACCCTCCACACACAACCTACTAGACAAACAAATCCAACTTGAATGTCATTGGTTGTAGTCTCTTCCAAGTACGGCAAGGTGAAACCGATATACCATGATAACAGGAAGCCGATCAACAAAAAATGTGGGTTCACTAAAATAAGTGTAATTTTTATCTAATTATTTAACAAATTTTCCTAACAGAGTGGCAAGTTAGAATGATTGCAACAATTATGAACATGGCACAAAGTCTAGTCTATGTCACAAGATTCACTGAACTTCAACCATAAAGTTTAAAATTCAGTGAATTCAACCAAATTCAAAGGTTTGTCCCGAATTCATAGAGATTCATCCCTATATCTGTGCATAGTTTTAAAAACCAGAACCAGGTTTTGAACCAACCCAACTATCTAGTTGAGTTTTGAACCAGAATCGGGTCTAATCAGATTCAATGTATCGGATTTGAAAAAAATTAGACAATATATTATATTTAAAAAATTGTGAATTATATACTTAATAATTATGAACTATATAATTAAAAATTTGACACATATATTTAAATTTAATGATGAATTTTATTGGAGATTTTTAATATGACATATTTATATTGAATTTCATTATTACTAAATTCAAACATAAACACAAAGCAGGTAACTTGGATTGTCCGACAACTTGTTGATACACTGATATTCACCATTATCTAGAGAGCAAAGTTTGTTGATACGCTAATATTCACCCTTATCTAGAGAGCAAAGTTTTACATACGATAATTTCATCCATTTTGCGTTGATGGAGTAAATTTTTGGATTTGTAATAGCATGAGGTTTTCTCTTTCTGTGGAGGGTATATATTCTAATACGCCTGGATTTAACTCATCAAAATTTATTTCTGTGGAGGGTATCCATTCTGACAAAGTCACCTAGGGCTTGCACCTACCTTAGCCACTGTTGCATGCATTGGCACCTATCTACAAATGTGAGCACAAGCATGAGCACGTCACTTTGTAGGACTTGAAACCTGGTATGGGCCATGTTAACTTACCCACTTTCATCCCTACCATGTTAACTTACCCACTTTCATCAACCAGGCAAGCTACTATTGACAAATTTGGTGGTTTTTGTGTGCAAACTTTATTAAAATCTTCCATTTTAGGCCAAAATCCTTCCTTTTTCCTTTATTCTGTTACCTATTCTTTTTGTTTTTCTTCCATATTTTTGCAATGGCCTCATGTTTGTCAACTGGTGCTTGTATTCATTATGGGAGAAGTGGTGGAGGGAGAAGGGATGGTGATGAGAATCAACAGAAATGCCCTATTGATTACCCTCTATGGAAGTATGTGAGAAATATAAGGAAGGGAAAAATTCTGGTGAAAGTTTCATCTGGAATTGTAGCAAATGCAAGATGAATTGTACTAGGTTTTCCATGGTTGTTAAGCCATAGTGATAAACGAGGAAAGTAGGAAACAATGAAAAGGTAGTCCAGTACCATTGTTATGGGGTTTGCTAGGGAAAGTTTGGATTTATTCTTTCCATAATGGAGCCACTGATTGATTTACTAGAGCTTGCGATATTGATCTTCCTATGTTGGGAAAAATTTATGAGAGCACTGTTATGTTGGAAAGAATTCATCGAGTTCTTGAAGAGAAGGACCCTCTTTTGAATGGGACTAAAGGGACATAATCATCAATAGATTGAACAAATGCAACAACTATCAACATTCTATAGCCAACACTTTGAACCAAAGTCCAATGATGAAGCATCTTTGGCTAAATTTCTGGGTAAGAGGAAGCCCCCACAGAAAGAAAGTGAGGTGGCTGATTATTTTAGAATAGAATTTTTCTAAGGTATGTCCTTGTCTGATGGTGTTGTTAGAGAAAAAGAACTTGTTTACTTCATAACAGGTGGTGGTCAATTTGGTAGTGGAATTTTACTCATTGATAGGGGCGCTATGAAGTATTACACCTCCTTGCATGGTGGTCATGTTATGGTGCACATACCCTATATTTTCAAACCCTTGCATATAGGGTTCTTTCACAAGCTTTCAGCTTTCAACAATAGAGAAAAATTGGAGAACTTATGGGTTTGTCACTTTATCCATTTAGTCTAGAGAAATAGACTTCATCATCGAAGGCAGAAGATCTTGCGTATATTCATTTCTTGGCCTCATCTCTTGATTGAAGGGAGATTGTAATTGAGGTCCTTCAAAGTTGTAGGATGTGAATCCAAAAGATGCAAACTTGGAGTCCCTTGAATGCTTGATGGCTAACCTCTCCTTGGGCTATTCTTCCAATGACCCCTTTCATGTTGGGGA
The DNA here is from genome assembly GCA_031772625.1 of Pinus tabuliformis. Classification (NCBI taxonomy): domain Eukaryota; kingdom Viridiplantae; phylum Streptophyta; class Pinopsida; order Pinales; family Pinaceae; genus Pinus; species Pinus tabuliformis. The sequence continues at coordinate 370,854,640 of CM062819.1, forward strand.
TGACACATCCATCCCTAGGAATGGGTTGGTTTTAGGATGTTCTTCATCTTCTCATGGCCACAGTGCTTGTGCTTCTTATCATTAGTCAAGGAAATTAGCATCTATTCTATTATAGGATGTGGATGTTGAAGACTATCGGTTTCGTTATTCTTGATTCTCCATATTTTTGTGCTTCCAGTCTTTCATTTTGGACTTTTGGAACTTTCCAAATAATAAGCTCAGTTTTGTAATTTTTCCATTTATAATTTGACATTGGCATTTTCATCTATTAGTGAATTAATTAGCTGCTTGAATCATGTACCCAGAATTCCCAGTTTTGATTTGAAATATCTGATATGTGAAATTACAACTGAGAACTTAGGGCTCCCTCGTGAGACATAGCAATATTATGAGCTTTTCAATTATGATTCCACTATTCAGATTTCACATTCATGATTCACATGGACACCGATACAATTATACAAAATTCTTTTTCAGGTTCAGATTTGGATTGGGATTCATCATTCAGTGTTCATATATCCATACTGGTGTAAACAAATTTTTGAATGGCTCATAGTCATGCCTTTTGATGTGCTCAAAATTTTTATCAAATATACTTAGAAGATTGAATTATCTGTTTTGAAAATTTCGATGTGTACACACTGATTTAAGGTGTCAAAGCTCTTTTTGTACTATCATGCAAAAGAAACCTATTGGATGTAGTTCTTATACTAGGCACAGATTGTCTGCTATATGTTAATATTCAGAATTTTGGTCTCCTGCAAAATGTAAAGAAAAATGGATGTAATTATTTTATTAGGTTATTTGTAGTTCTTAGTTTCAAATACATTACATTCACAATTCCAACATTCTAAGTTCTATCAGCTTACTTTCATACAGCAAGGCTTTCTCTCTCTTTAGGGTAGACAGATGTGATTATGGGCTTTTACCATTTGCCTACTTCTAGAGGTGATCTGGAGCATGCCGTTGGTTCCCAGAATAGTTCCATGTTACAATCATGGATGGTGCAAGTATTTTAAGCCAAGGAAAAATGGCACTATTAAAGTGTGAAGTCATGGTTGATACATGAATCTCAATGAATCAAATTAAATGAAGAAAAAAAAATCTTCATCATTGCAGTTGTTAATTAAAAAAATACATACAAATATTTAATCTATAATCAGACATCCTATGAAAATTAATGGTACTATTAAAAATTTAAGTAAAAATACTTTAACAATTTAACATTACCATTGATTGCTGGAATTTCTAGGGTTGAGTTAGGTTTTCTTGTTTAGATTTAAGGTTTAGGAGGGGGAGGGTTGATTTTATAGTCATGGGGGGTTTCTTGGGAGGGAAACTACTTCTGGTTCAATCCATAACTACCTAGAAAAATACCAGAGCAAATCCAAAACTCCCCCCACACATGTGAGATATGACTTAGTCGCCTAAAAAAAGTCCAGCCAACCATGGTATAGCAAAAAATTTGAACACTAGCTACAATGATGGCCTAGGTTCAAATACTAGTATAAAATCAAGCTAGGTTCAAGACCTGGGTTAATTTCACATAGTGGATACTCCTCTATGGCAGAATTTAGTCAAACGTAACCTGTTTGTAGTGTGGATCTTCTTGGAAGTTGTGTGCCCTAAAAAGGAAAAGTATGCCTTGTCTGTTTCATGGATTGTGCTAATTAAAATAGATAAAATAGCTCTTTTAGTTATTTAAAAGAATTAGCTATCAAAGTACCACCCAAATGTTGTCTAGTCGCAAATTAGGACACAAGCAACAATAATAACTAGGGTTCAAAAGATGGCAGAGGATAAGGCCAGTTTCAAAACATGGTTTCCTGTGACAGAATAGATACTCCTAAATGGAACTTACTCAGGCAGGGATAACGTATTTTGTTAGTGTGGATCATATATGAAGTTTTAAATCATAGACAAATATTTGGGCCTCCTCTATTCTAGAGATTGGGCTATATAAAATGGATAAAGCAATTATTTTTGTTTTAAAGAGATTTCCATAACAAAAGTCCATCCAAGCATGTTCTAGTGGCAAGTGTGAACATCCAAGAAGTTGGAGTGAAGACATAAAGGAACTCTATATTTTTACATATTCCAGCTGAATCGCCAAACATGCAAGAGAAACTAAAACCAGGGGTTGCATAAATAATAGGCCTAGTGTATGGGAAATCCAGGCTTTTAGAGGAATATTTCCACATGTAATAATTGGATGAGGATGAATATTTTTGTTAAACTATGTGTTTCTATTGATATGTTTGGATGTTTTGGGTGAACACTTGGCCATATTCAAGAACATCCAATAACTTTCGAGTCCAAGACAAATTTAAACAGATAAGTTATCAAATTAGTTGTCCATCTATGAAAGGCAATAAAGTTTTGGAAGAGTCACATTGTAGTACTATCAAATTAGATTTTGGACTATGCTAGAAAATGGATCAAAAAGGTTTTTAGAATGTCAGGTGAAATTTGACATTTAGAATTTTCTTATCAACTTTCATGGAGGAAAAAAGTGGCAGGAGAAAATTGCACAATAATGGCAGCCACTGGAATGAGAAACATGATGAATTAGCAAAATGGAATTTGTTCCTATGATGACACATGGGAAGATACTTATTACTCTCAACATGGTTGTACAGGAAAAATAGTTTTTTCCTTTGATTAGGTGATTGCATATTATTCATGGTCAATGTATATCGATACAAGTGATGAAAAAACATATGTTCAATTGCCTGGAACATATCTATTTTCATTATTGATCAAGGATAAATACACGGCCCTAGTTGAGAAACGCAATCAAATAAAATAAATATGTAGTTTATTTAAACAAATTTGGCCTAAGCGGAATACATATGCACCAAATTACAAAATGCGAAAATTAAAGTTAAGTATAAAAGTTTTAAATTAAAAAAAAATAAAACAATTGCCATGCAGTTTAATGAATGCAACTTCCCAGCGCTCATCCACTGGCCATTCGAGGAGGGTCAAAACCATCCATAAATATGAAGAGATCTATAAAAGCAAGCAGGGACTTTGAAGAAGGGATTCCTGATTTTTCATACCCAAGTGTTGCCCTATTATTGAGCCAGGGCTTGACGAGTTAGTGAAGGTTTCCCTTTTGTTTTTGTTTCAATCTATTTTCATGCTTAGATTTTTGCTAATATGATGTCATTGGTGGACCTTAATGTTGGAGGGATTTGTGCAACCTCCTAGTTTGATGTTCATATTCAAGGAGACTTGAAAATAAATTGAACCAGTCACTCACCTCGTTAGTTGTGATTTCACTGTTCCAAGTTGCAGGCGTCCTTCTGCAATCTCCTAGAGGGTCAAGGATTCTAGGCAGCTATGTTGGTAACCTTTGGGTAATATCTGAGGTTTAAAGAACTGATATGTTCTATAACATCTCCAATGCATCTTCGAAAAACTATCTTTGTTGTGCAGGGTTGAAATTTAGCGGTCCTGGGACTTCTTTTTTTATCTATCCAGGTTCGATATTGGTTACATCTGCTCTGGTTATTTCACCTCACCTAGTGAGGGAATTTATGGTCAATCCACCCTCTCTGATCAGAAATCTTGGCTCAGATTTCACTAAGTCTGTATTCCACTATCGATTCTTGGCTTGCCACCTTCCAATCAAATCAAGGTAATCCTTAGTGAAATTTCTAGTTATTATGCAACGGTTGCATCATGGCAGTCTTGACTTAGAGTTCACTAGGTTTGTATTCCACTATCAATTCTTGGCTTGCCACATTCCAATCAAATCAGGGAAGTCTTCAGTGGGATGTCTAGTTGTTATGCAATGGTTTCATCATGGCCTTCTACCAACTCCTAACCTATGAATCAGACAAAATGATATGGAGAATGCCACTGCTGAAAGACTTGATCCAACTGGTCCAATCCAAGCTCACAAGCTTGAATGAGCTGAAAAGAATATATTTCTTTTTGTGAAGCGTGAACCATATAAAAATTTGAGCACAGATAAGCCCGAATACTTATCAAAATATCTAGCTATATGGGTGGAGCTGAGCATAACCATTGTTGTTCGAACTCTTGACTGATCTATACGGCATTGTATCATACTTTGATTATTACCACTACATGCGGTAGCATCTTTGTTCTCATGTGGGGCTTACTGTGGCCTTGTTGTGATCCTTTTACCCCACGAGTGGAATCTTGTAGTGTCTGAATCAATGTTTCTTCCTCTTTAACCATAGCTTGGGTACCAAGCTTTCTACCCATCCCTTCTATCACCTACTTTTGGAGTTGAGAGAAATGCAAAGATTCAACCAAAGCTGGAAGGAAGGGCTTGAAATTGAGATTTATGATTGAAGAACTACTTTGAAATGGAAAGAGAGAAAGAAAAGATTTTCTTGTTGCATTGAAATGAGAGAGGGCAAGGAGTTCTGATTTCCCCTACCCTAAGAAGTTTGCTTTGTTGTTTTTTCCGATGTTTTCCCCATTAGGTTTTTACCGGTCTTTGTAATTTTGAATTTTTCTTGTGTGGTATGTGTTATGAAACCAGCTCAAGAAAAGATAGAAAAGATAGATCAACACCTTAGAATTCAGCCTCTTCGAGGGGGCAACCTCCTTTACATTACATAAATGAACAATTCTTCGATGATACAAATGACAAAACCTCCTTTCTATATATAGGAGTCTAAGGAGTCACAATATAATCCAGCCAGCCTAACAATAATAATATAAAGCCACAAAAATGTTGGGTGTGGAGCCTGATTATCTTCTATATTCAAAGGTATCACCACATAGGACCTGGTGGGCTCCAGTATTGTACCAATAATGCTGCAACTCCTGGAGCTTCCTATTTCTAATTTTATCAACCCGGTAGTTCGTAACAAACTTGGAAGCGACGGTGCTATATGCACAAGTACTAGCTCTTGTCGCAGCTGTCACTTGGTCAGCTGGCACAAGTCTGCTAGGGCTCAAGCCAACTTTTATATGTTCTCAGAAGAAGCTTTCAAAATGATGGACGAAGGCTATCTCAAAGGAAAGTAACCTACTTTGCAATAATGAACTGAAAGCCAACAAAACAGGGAAACCCTAGTAAACCCTAATCTGACTAGTCTAGTCTCTATGATGCAATGGTGGGAGTGCAAACTTCTAGAAATGATGCCATTACTTCTAGTGATATGAGATGCATGAATTTAAGCTACTTCTACTGAAAAGAACATTGTTTTTGTATTTTTGCTTAAGTGGTTGGAGTTATTATGATTTTGTTTCTTATTAGGGTTTGACTGTGCAGGGGTAGTTCGAAGGGAAAGAAAGCTTGGGGAAGGTCAGGAGGGCTAGGAGAGGTTCCAGGGGATCCAAAAAATCATTCCACAGAAGTCCACAACGTTCAGGTGCTCGGCAACCGAGTTTGCAGGCTTCTACAGGATGTCTGCAGGGGATCCTACAGGAAGCTCGGGATTTCTACAGGAAGTCTGCTAACTTCTACAGGATGTTCTGTGGTTGGAGTTTTGGGTGATGGAGGAGTGGAGGAGTTGTATGGGTGGATAGGTAGGATGGAAAGGGAGCTTATGATGGCTCAGGGACAGAGATATGAGATGAGGAAAGAGTGGGTACAGTTGGTTGGTGGATAGACGGGTGGAAGCAATGAAAAGTCCAAAAAGATGGAGCTACGTGAACAGTAGAAGTGTTGGAGGGAAAACGAGCTGAACAGAGGTTGGGTAGGTGGCTTTAGGCGCGGTTGGGAAGAAGAAGAAGATAACAGAGTGATGCAACGCAGTGTAAAGGAAACAAATCTGCACAAAACCGAGAATTCATCAACCTATCCTAACTGTGTTATTAAATCAACGAACAGCAATGTAAACTTCAGAGAAAAATCGTGCATGGAGTTGGAATGAAGAAGTACTGCTCAAGATCAGAATGCATGGATGGATCTACAATTGAAATGACTGTGTTGCAGCGTGAATGAAAGTATAAGACTGCGTTTTTTTGGTGGTTGGTACGGTCTTCACCCCCAATCTCTAAACAGAGATGGCAGTGAGTGCACTGTCAGCCTTTTCTTGGAGCTCTAATGAATGCTGATCCTCCTACTCTAATCTAAGCTATTAAAAGCACTTGAACCGTAAACTAATCCTACTCAATCACATAAAAGAAATCAAATCAGCAGACTGTAATCTCTAAATGCGAGACAGAGGAATAAAGTGCTGAAAGGAAAGACAAATAACAATACAAGGAAAGAGGAGGTCTATTGCTCTCAGCTTGGGCCCTAACCTGAGAGCTATAGCTCCCTTAAAAACTCATAATTGAATCCAAAGCTGCCTGCCTTTATTGAATAATCATGAGTCTACTAACATCATGCCAAAACTGGCTTGCAAAGAGCAAAAACCGAGCTGTAGCTCGTGCTTAGAAATTGCAACAGTAGTTCAAAAGTTCAAAAAGCTCCTATCAAAGGCCACGGCCTTAATATTTATACATGATGAGGATCCAGCTGGCTTCCTCAATACGTGGAGCTTGGCTGTCCAACTGAAAGTTAAACTGCTGTAAATTATTGTTCCTGTAGAACCCGTTGGCTGCCTTTAAGCTCGGTGGGGAGAGCTGTTGGAGCTCGGAGTTAGGGTGGAGATCACGAGGGAGGTCATTAAGGCTGTAGACAACCTCCCTATAAACCTGCAATGCCACCTTTGTTGTCTCCTTGTCTCCTTCTGCGTGGTCTTTGCTCCCTTTAATGCCAAAAAACCTGAAATCATGATGTATTAGCCACATAGATATAATTCCTGCCCTTCCTTCTACAAATAACACGAATATACCAAGAAATGAATGCATAAGTTATAAAAGATGAAGGGTTGAGCAAGGTAAGTAGGCCAAATGAGCCCAAATTGTTACCAAAAATTGGGGCTCATCATCACCCCCCAGCTAAAATATTTGCTCATCCTTGAGCAATTTTGCCCCAGCTCCTTGTCCTTGGCTGAGAACTAGGCTCCGGAATACGCTCTTTCTTTCCTACTCTTGGTGGCTCTACCTGTTCTGCCCTTGGTGGCGATGAGGGTGCCGCTCCTTCCCTCTTCTCTGTTTCCTTGACCTTGAGCCGAGCTTTTGAAGCCGATTGGTCTATCCTTCTTTTCCAAGTAGTTGTTTTTGGGCTCCCCCTCTCGTAGGTGACCAATATCTTCAAGGGGGACCTCTCACCGAGTGAAGTAGGGGCATCCCCTGTAGTGGTTTGGCTGCTGGACGGAGGCTGTGGCTTGCCCGTCTTTATCCTGGCACTTCTTCGAGCCTCAAAGTATAGAGGGGTCTCCCTCTTTCTTTTCTCTTCTGGCTTAGGTGGCATGCTGAGGGCGGCCAGCACAGCTGCTGCCTCCCTTTCACGAATATCCGCTTTCTTCTCCTTGGGTTTCACTTTGTCAGGGCTTCCTGTAGAAGACCCTGTTTTAGCAATTTTCGGGCTTCCTGTAGAAGACCCTTTTCCAATAATTTTCGGGCTTCCTGTAGAAGACCCTTTTTCAACAGTTTTCGGGCTTCCTGTAGAAGCCTGTTTCTGCTTTCCTGTAGACACAGGTGTCTCCACCTTGGCTTGCTTTGCTGCATGGATTTTGCTTTTTGGTTTGGTTGCGGGTGCTGATGAGGTACTTGTGCTGATGTGGACCAACTCAGCTTTGTCCGTTCTGCTCTGCAACCTTTTCTCTCTTGCTGACAAGATGGGTGTGTCACCTTTTTCTTTGTCATCCTTTTTCTCATGCTTCTTCTTTTGCTCTTTCTTCTGCACTGTGGTCGGGGTCTTCTGGCCTATTTCTTTCTTTCCCACGGCCACTGATTCTTTTTCCTCACTGCTGGAGGAACCACCTTCCTCGGTCAACATCCTTATGTCTCCATATCTTGTCAAATTTCTGAATGCTTCCCATGAGAGGGGAACCTTATATGAATGAAGCGTATCCTCCACAAGAAGTTTGATCAATCCATGGTGGGCTACCTGATCTGGTATGCCTTCTTTTAACTTTGTGGCACACTCAATTAGAGACTGCAGCAGGAAATAAGGAATGCTCAGTTTGTTTTCTACAGGAAGGTCAATCTGGTGTCTCAATTCAGTGAGCAACCTAAAGTGATACCCGTACACAATGCTAAAATGGCATTCACAGGTTATATACTTCATGATCTGTAGGCTAAATTCATTCCATGGTGGCAACAAACTGGTTCTACGCACCCCATTTTTATCCTCCGTGAATTCCTCCTCAGGTGGAAAGAATTCTTTCTTGGCCTGTTGGCTCAACTTCCTTTCTTCCTTATCCCATGGCAAACCCATAGGAAGTTCAGTAACTCGACTGATATATTGTGGGGTGAGCTTGAGGCTTAGGCCCCTGAAGTTCACGGTGGCCAATGTTTTGGATTTCGGCCTCAAAGCTTGTAAAAATTCTTCTGCCACTTCGTCGTCATAACCCTGCAACTTGTCACAAAAGGATATCCATTGTGCCCATGTGAAGAGCTCCACCACCTCCTGGTTTTCTCTTAACTTTGATGAATCAGTGGGTTCCCGTCTAATAAACCCACCTGGCATGATACAAACTGTTGCTAGAGGTGGCGAATGCAGAAGAAATTTGGCCTACTGAGACAGAGCGTAGAATTACGCTTCTGTCATGCACATAATCCATGAAACTTATCCCTGAGGACCTTAACACAGTTTAATTACACTGACATCCTGTAGAACGATAGTTTATGCATGGCAGACAACACTTGCAACAAATTTCTACGACCAGACTGTAGACGACAATTCTGCCACCTTTAAAAACCAATTGCATGGAGAATTCAGGGTTACCTTTTTATCTGCCACCTTTTTACGTGAGGAACCCGCCTTCCTGTAGAAACAGCTTTCCTGTAGGAGCAACGCGTGATTCCTGGGGAAGATTGCAGTTGGTCTCTGCTCTCGGTGTTGCTTCACAGCCGTTCTGATAGCCAAGGCTCGAAGTTTCGAACTGCAGAGGGATCTGAATGTTCGCTTGAGTTCCAAGCGGTGGATGATAAATGCATGCGGGCAATCTAGCCGATTAGATTTGAATCGACGGAATCTGTGGCGCGGGGGTGAGCTGTCCCCGCAGAACCATTGGATGACGTCGTTCCATCATTTGTCTGCGAGTTCACTTACTACCGCATCATCCCTCCAGCAGATCCGCCGCCGTTTCTTCTACTAAATCTGTTTTTCCCGACGGGGATTGTTCTCACGTGTTTGCTGCCCATTCCTTTTGTCACGGCCGCCACCCAAACATCTGACTGGACCATTAACCGGTCGACGTGGCCAGTCAACTGGCCATACAGCCGCTCAACCCATTCACTTCACACTTTGCAAGCAATTCAAAGTAAAATTCATGCAATCTGACGGAAGAAAGGGTCGAGACACTTACCTGCGCGGCTGCAACATGATTTTTCGGGTTCTGGACGATGATGAATGGATCTATCTGCTGCTGGTGAATTTGCACAGGCCCGGAGGTTCATGTTTACAGGCTGCCGATGATGGAGTTGATGCTTGGCTGCATGCGTCCGCGTTTCCATTGCATATGGCCAGCGCTGTGAATAGTATACACTCTAGCGGGCTTAACTGTTACAGGACTCCCGCGGGATGTCTTGTAACAGTTCTTCCTCCTTGGGTGCATGCTGCACGACGAAGGATCTGGCCTCCCGATCACGCTCCCAGGGCTTCTGGATGACTGGGATGGATATGGTATGAGATCTCAGCGTTTTTTTTTTATTTAAAAATTGCTTTTTCTTGATAACTCATCGATCTGCTTTGCTGGTGCAGGTAACTTCGTTGCATGTCGACAAGGATGGCAAGACGAGGTGACAACAATGTGCAAGGGAGATAACAATAGCTTGCATGCATCCAAACCGATCCTTAGTCGTTAGATCTCGTCATAAAATGGATTCTGGGTCGTCCTGAACTTCTACAGGAAGTTTCCTATAGAAATACAGAGCTTCCTGTAGAAAGCTTGCGTTTCCTCTAGAGAGTCTGCACCTTCCTGTAGAAAATCTGCATTTTCCTGTAGAAAATCTACGTCTTCCTGTAGAAGACTCAAGCTGCGATAAAATTGCACATACCTTGGAGAAAATGAGTATTCTTGGAGGAGGTGCTGGTGAGGTCTCCTGACAGCATGATAAGGATCCTTGGCTTTGAGTTGAGAGGCTTCCTCTCCTCCATAGAACACCTGCAACTTGCATGCAATTTTACGAATTTGGACCTTGCTTCTTTCTTATTGTTTTTTCTTTTTTTTTCTTTTTCCTTCTTTTTTCTTTTTTTTTTTTTGAAAGATAACAGGGGCGCCTCAATGAGGTTTTCACCCTTGCCATCTGCCTTGGGCGCCTCAGAAAGGTTTTCACCCAAGGATCTTTATTATTTTTTTTTTTTTTTTTTTTTTAAAGACAATAGGGGCGCCTCAATGAGGTTTTCACCCCTACCACCTGCCTTGGGCGCCTCAGAAAGGTTTTCACCCAAGGATCTTTATTACTTTTCTTTTTTTTTTTTTTTTAGATCTTTCAGGGTATGCCCAAAGGAGAGGCAGAACCCTTCTCTATGACCAACACTGATTTCTCCATAGTTTTGATGAACTCTTGTCTTGAGAGAGGCTTCCTGTAGATCTTCAATCGATGCCCATTGACAAGCATGGGGATGGCTTCCTCATCAATGGTCCGAATAAGAACAGATCCATTGTCATGACATTTTTCCACTGCATATGGTCCTAGCCATCTGGTTCTCAGCTTCCCCTTGAAATCTTTGTATCTGGAGTCATACAACAAGGCCCAATCTCCCGACTGAAATTGCTTGTCATGGAGATGTTGGTCATGCCACACCTTTCTCTGAAGTTGAACCACTTCCGAGTGAAGGAGGGCCTGCATCCGGTGCTCGTCCAGTCCATTCAGCTGCAATAACCTTTCTTGTTGTGCATGGCTGAGATCTAGATCTAGCTGAGCTGCCACCCTCAAAGTGTTGTACTCGAACTCAATGGACAGCAAAGCTTTCTTCCCATAGACCAGCTCATAAGGTGTGAAGCCGGTGGTGGTCTTCCAGGTTGTGTTGTAAGCCCATGTGGCCTCAACCAGGCGATCTGCCCAGTCCTTTCTGCTGCTGCTCACCACCTTAGTCAAGATCCCTTCTAATCCTCTATTGGTGACTTCCACCTGCCCATTTGCTTGAGGGTGATAGGGGGTGGAAGTCCTATGCTTGATCTTGTGGTGAGCTAGTAAGTCTTCAACCAGGTTGGATGTGAACTGGCTCCCTTGATCGGTGACTAGCTCTCTTGGGTAGCCAAACTTGTAGAAGATGTTTTCTCTTAAGAACTCGGCCACCTTTTCTTCTGTTGCTGCTTTGATTGCTTTAGTCTCTGCCCACTTTGTCAGGTAGTCAGTACACACAATGATGTAAGACCTTTGCCTCGAAGGAGGGTTGATTGGACCCACAAAGTCCATACCCCACTTCTCAAATGGCTCAAGAGTCACTTGAGGTTGGAGAGGCATCTCATCCCTTTGAGTCGGTTTCCCCATTCTTTGGCATTGGTCACATTGGCTGATATATCTTCTGACATCTTGATGAAGTGTGGGCCAATAGTAGCCTGCCTGCAGGATCTTGAAGGAAGTTCTCTTTGCTGCAAAATGTCCTCCACAAGGTCCATCATGACAGGTGAGGAGGATATCAAAGACTTCCTCCTCCCTTACACAACGCCTTAAGATCTGATCAGGGCCAAGCTTGAACAGGTTGCCCCCGATCCAAGTAAATGAGGCACTTTTTCTGATGATTCTGCTCTTCTCTCTTGAAGATAGGTGCGGAGAGAACTGTGCTAAAACAAGGTAGTTTGCTATATCAGCAAACCATGGAGAGAGTGCTGAGATAGCAAACAGATGTTCATCGGGCATCTGGTCATCCACTGTTCCATCCTCATCTGCAGACAAATCCAATCTAGATAAAAAGTCAGCAACAACATTTTCTTTACCTGGTTTGTCAACAATGGTCAAATCAAACTGCTGCAACAAAAGTAACCATCTAATAATACGAGCATTCACATCTGGTTTATTCATTAAATATCTAATTGCAGCATGGTCTGTATGTACAAATGTTTGATAGCCAGTGATATAATGCCGGAACTTGTTCAGTGCATGGACCACAGCCAAAAACTCTTTCTCAGTTACAGTGTAATTCAGCTCAGCTTTGGACAAGTTTTTACTAACAAAGTAAATGGCATATGGAAGCTTTTGTTCAACTTGTCCTAAAGCTGCACCTATGGCCTTGTTCGGGGCATCAGCGTGGATGTGGAAAGGTAGGGCCCAGTTTGGACCTCTCAGGATTGGGGCTGACACCAACTTGTCCTTTAATTCATTCAAAGACCTCTAACAATCATCAGTCCACTTAAACTCCACATCTTTTGCCAACAGAACAAACAATGGCGAGGCCAGCTTGCTGAAGTCCTTAATGAATCTTCTGTAATACCCTGCTAATCCTAAGAAACTCCGAACATCCCTTACCTTTTGAGGAGGTGGAACCTTCTTGATGAGAGCAATTTTGTTAGGATCCACCTGTAACCCTTGGCAAGAAATGGTATGGCCTAGCGCGGTCCCTTCAGTCATCAGGAATTCACATTTTTCAGGACTAAGGGACAGGTTCATCTCGATGCATTTGGTTAGGACTTTTCCCAGATTGGACAATGCTTCCTGGAAGTTGGCCCCATAAGGAGTGAAGTCATCCATATAGATTTCCACTGCATCATGGACCAGCTCCGAGAAGATGCTCAAGACAGCTCTCTGGAAGGTAGCAGGAGAATTGCATAGCCCAAAGGGAAGAACTCGGTAGGCAAAGGTACCCCAAGGACAAGTGAAGGTGGTCTTATCTTGGTCTTCCGAGCTGATTTGGATTTGGTTGTACCCGCTAAACCCATCCAGGAAAGAGAAGAACTTCTTTCCTGCCAGTCCATCCAACACTTGATCTATGAAAGGTAGAGGGAAATGGTCTTTCTTGGTAGATTTGTTCAGTTCTCGATAGTCCACACAGATTCTCCATTTCCCATTCTTCTTGGGAACCAACACCAGAGGGGACACCCATTCACTATCTGAGATGGGGTAAATGAATCCGGCATCCAACAGTTTTTGCAATTCTTCCTTGACAATGTCCTTAAGGGCTGGATTCATTCTCCTCTGAGGTTGCCTAACCGGTTTACAACCCTCTTTGATGTATATGTGATGGGTACAGACCGAGGGATGGACTCCTTTCATCTCCTTATAGCTCCAAGCAAAAGCATCTAGGTGACTGGCCAACAGGCTACACAACTCCTTTTCCTGGGAAGGAGATAGGGAGGAGCTGATCTTTAACGTTCTCTCAGGGCCGAACTCCACATTCTTGACTCTAGGAGTGACAGGGTTGGCTGTACAAAGATCCACTAAGGTGCTGGCTTGGGCATCCTCCACCAATTTTTCTAAGGATAGGGCACTGGAAGGTGGATTTTGGATCAAGGTCTCAATCAAGTCATCCTCGGTTGGGGGGTCTCTTCTAGTGGTATCTACGGTGCACAAAGGTGCTGAGTACACTTCATCCTCTTCTCCTTCTTCCAACCAAAGTGGTAAGTCATGTTCTAAGGAGGGTTGGTTAGGAGGGTATAGGATTAGCTGCTTGGACATAGGACCATTTTTTATCGTCATGTTTCCTGCACGACAACTTATGTAAGCATCTGCAGTGGCTAACCAAGGCCTTCCCAAAATGAGAGGATATCGAGTAAGCTTTGCCTTGGGTTGCAGAACCAAGAAATCTGCAGGGTATTCCCAAGAATCGATAGAGACCAAGACATCCTCCACAATCCCTTCGGGAGTCACGGTGGAGCGATCTACTAGTTGCAGTATTGTCGAGGTTTTCCTCAAGGAACCCTGAAGATTGAGTTTGAGCATGGTATCCCTGGTCATCACATTAATGGCAGCCCCAGATCAATCAAGGTGTGAGGTATGATGGTGCCATTGATGTGGACATCTACTACAGGACTCCCAGGATCTAGATACTTTGGGCAGATGACTTGTCCTAACATAAGGTCAGACAGTTGTCCCAAGACATTGATGGTTGAAGCATCTCTCTTTCGCCTTCCTGGGTGGTTGAAACACTTTTCCTTAACCAGTTTGTTGTATATTAGCACATCCTTGATGGCTTGGAGAAGTGGTATTTTCACACACAACTGCTTGAGCTCACCCAGAAGCTCATCCTCCTCTGGGTTGGGTTGTGTGGTGGCTGTTAGTCTCTCAGGAAAGGGTGGAATAGCCTTTGGTTCACTTTCCTGTTTATCTTCCTCATCCTCTGGGGGAGGAGGTTGGCGATCTGGAAGAGTCTTTCCAGATCGAAGATTGATCTCCTGGATCTCCACAGCATAAGTAGGGCATGATGTTTCCCCAGTGTATACCTGCTAGGCCTGTCTATTGTTGGGGTTCGGGTTCGATTGAGCAAGTATTTGAGGTTGCCTTGGAGGAGCAGGAGGTAAGGGTTGAGGTTGAACTGGTGGTGGAGGCAAAATGGCAGGAGGAGTGTTGTATTGGGGCCTCCACCCCGACTGAGGTGCATTCCACTGAGGCTGTGGCTGGGCATGTGAATGATAAGAATGAGTACTGGGTGGAGTAGGGTACTGAGGTGGGTAAGACCATGGAGGAGGCATAGACCAAGAAGGATGAGCAGGGGGACCCCAGGAAGGCATAGGAGTCGATTGGTTGGGGCTGTAATAAGCTTGAGGTGCCCCTTGCATCCCCTGCTGGTAAGGTCTAGGTCCTTGTGGCCTCCTTTGGTTGAGGTAATAGAGAGGTTCAGTGGGAGCTTCTGTCCCTTGGTACATGGCTTTAAATCCAGGTAAGGTTGGACATTGGTTTGTGGGATGGTCCTCCTCACAAACGAAACACACTTCAACCGAATGCAATGGACATTCGTTCTTAGGGTGTCTCCTGGTACATCTAGGGCAGAAGATAACCAAGGCTCTCTCAGCTTCTTCCTTCTTCTGCTGGATCCTGAATGTGTCCAGATGCATGGAAATGGTCTGTCTCACCTCACTCTTAAGATCTTCTAATTGATTTGCAAACTCATGTTTGGAGAAAGGGACACCAGCTGAGAGGAGGTTTCCTCTACCTCGTTTCCGAGCTGCCCTGGAGTGGTTTCTAAACACAGTCTTGATGTCCTCATAAGGCAGTTGGTAAATGTCCCCCCAGCTAACATGTGAAGGGTATCTAAGAGGTCTTCAGGGACTCCTCGGAGCAGGACCAACTTGAGGGATTCAGGGTCAAGTGTGCACCTGGCCCGCTTATAGCTAAGTTGGAACCTCTCCTCATAATCCTCTAAGGACTCATCATTTCCCATGGTCATCCGAAAGATTTCTCCCTTGGTTTCCTTAGACCTACAGTAGTCCCGGTACTTGGTATTGAAAGCTTGCTGCATCTGAGCCCAAGTAGTGATACTATTCCCAGGTAAGCCCATGAACCAGTGTAATGCTGCATCCTTAAGAGTGGAAGGGAAGAGTTTCAGCTTCTGCTCATCTTCAGTATAGTCATAGGTTCTACAAAGGACAGCAAACTCAAACAGGAAGGTATCAGGATCTTCAGTAGTCAGTCCATGGAAGTGAGGTAAAGCGGAGGGGCTAATGTTCTTCATTTTCATCTCTCCATTGGTCTCTCGGATGGGGAAGGCACCTTCTATTCTCTCATCTTCTCTTCTATTGTCAGCCATAGCTTCAGATGGGATGGTCTCTAATTCTTCTTCTGCTATAGGATCTTCGTATATCTCAGGAGGTTCACCTATAGGTTCTTCTGGATCACTGTCACCGAAGAGGAGAGAAGGGTGACTCAGTGATGTGGTGGGGGTGTTGGGTAGGAATTTGCCTGTTTTATCTCGGTTCCTATGAGGCATGAAATGGAAAGACTTTTTTGATTGCTTTTGTTTTTTTTTCTGTGGTACCTGCAAACTGAAACAGATTGATCTACAACTAACTATAAAGATGCAGAATTAAAATGAAAGCAGGAAATAACTAATCTACTTTGCTCAAATGAAATTGCAGGAATGGAAATGCTAGTCTACGCTTGCAGAATTGAAACACTAATCTACGCTTGCAGAAATGAAATGGCAGAATGGAAATGCTAATCTATGAAAGTAGGAAATGCTAATCTATGAAAGCAAGAAATGCTAATCTATGAAAGCAGGAAATGTCTATGCTACTTGTGCAAAATGGAAATGAAATAAACTACTCAGCAGAAGGCAAGAGTAAGAAAATAGAAGAAAAGCAACAATTACTAATACTCTGACGCTTCCCCGGCAATGGCGCCAAAAAGATGGTGGGCTCCAGTATTGTAGCAATAATGTTGCAACTCCTGGAGCTTCCTATCTCTAATTTTATCAACCTGGTAGTTCATAACAAACTTGGAAGCAACGGTGCTATATGCACAAGTACTAGCTCTTGTCGCAGCTGTCACTTGGTCAACTGGCACAAGTCCGCTAGGGCTCAAGCCAACTTCTATATGTTCTCAGAAGAAGCTTTCTAAATGATGGACGAAGGCTATCTCAAAGGAAAGTAACCTACTTTGCAATAATGAACTGAAAGCCAACAAAACAGGGAAACCCTAATAAACCCTAATCTGACTAGTCTAGTCTCTATGATGCAATGGTGGGAGTACAAACTTCTAGAAATGATGCCATTACTTCTAGTGATATGAGATGCATGAATTTAAGCTACTTCTACTGAAAAGAACATTGTTTTTGTATTTTTGCTTAAGTGGTTGGAGTTATTATGATTTTGTTTCTTATTAGGGTTTGACTGTGCAGGGGTAGTTCGAAGGGAAAGAAAGCTTGGGGAAGGTCAGGAGGGCTAGGAGAGGTTCCAGGGGATCCAAAACATCATTCCACAGAAGTCCACAATGTTCAGGTGCTCAGCAACCGAGTTTGCAGGCTTCTACAGGATGTCTGCAGGGGATCCTACAGGAAGCTCGGGATTTCTACAGGAAGTCTACTAACTTCTACAGGATGTTCTGTGGTTGGAGTTTTGGGTGATGGAGGAGTGGAGGAGTTGTATGGGTGGATAGGTAGGATGGAAAGGGAGCTTATGATGGCTCAGGGACAGAGATATGAGATGAGGAAAGAGTGGGTACAGTTGGTTGGTGGATAGACGGGTGGAAGCAATGAAAAGTCCAAAAAGATGGAGCTACATGAACAGTAGAAGTGTTGGAGGGAAAACGAGCTTAACAGAGGTTGGGTAGGTGGCTTTAGGCGCGATTGGGAAGAAGAAGAAGATAACAGAGTGATGCAACGCAGTGTAAAGGAAACAAATCTGTACAAAACCGAGAATTCATCAACCTATCCTAACTGTGTTATTAAATTAACGAACAGCAACGTAAACTTCAGAGAAAAATTGTGCATGGAGTTGGAATGAAGAAGTACTGCTCAAGATCAGAATGCATGGATGGATCTACAATTGAAATGACTGTGTTGCAGCGTGAATGAAAGTATAAGATTGCGTTTTTTTGGTGGTTGGTACGGTCTTCACCCCCAATCTCTAAACAGAGATGGCAGTGAGTTCACTGTCAACCTTTTCTTGGAGCTCTAATGAATGCTGATCCTCCTACTCTAATCTAAGCTATTAAAAGCACTTGAACCGTAAACTAATCCTACTCAATCACATAAAAGAAATCAAATCAGCAGACTGTAATCTCTAAATGCAAGACAGAGGAATAAAGTGCTAAAAGGAAAGACAAATAACAATACAAGGAAAGAGGAGGTCTATTGCTCTCAGCTTGGGCCCTAACTTGAGAGCTATAGCTCCCTTAAAAACTCAGAATTGAATCCAAAGCTGCCTGCCTTTATTGAATAATCATGAGTCTACTAACATCATGCCAAAACTGGCTTACAAAGAGCAAAAACCGAGCTGTAGCTCGTGCTTAGAAATTGCAACAGTAGTTCAAAAGTTCAAAAGCTCCTATCAAAGGCCATGGCCTTAATATTTATACATGATGAGCATGCAGCTGGCTTCCTCAATACGTGGAGCTTGGCTGTCCAACTGAAAGTTAAACTGCTGTAAACTGTTGTTCCTGTAGAACCCGTTGGCTACCTTTAAGCTCGGTGGGGAGAGCTGTTGGAGCTCGGAGTTAGGGTGGAGATCACGAGGGAGGTCATTAAGGCTGTAGACAACCTCCCTATAAACCTGCAATGCCACCTTTGCTGTCTCCTTGTCTCCTTCTGCGTGGTCTTTGCTCCCTTTAATGCCAAAAAACCTGAAATCATCATGTATTAGCCACATAGATATAATGCCTGCCCTTCTTCCTACAAATAACACGAATATACCAAGAAATGAATGCATAAGTGATAAAAGATGAAGGGTTGAGCAAGGTAAGTAGGCCAAATGAGCCCAAATTGTTACCAAAAATTGGGGCTCATCAGGACCCCAGTTCGAAATGGGGGCGGCAACGCCGCCCGTAAAATGTTCGCTGCAGGGGCGGTCCAGGGGGGGGCGGCTGCGGGGGGTTTCGGGGTAGCGCCCCCGAAGCTAAAAACAGCTGTAAAATTGCCTTGTAAAAGTATAGTAATTTCTAGTCAATCTGGGCCGTTCATTAGGCGGATGATCTGACGATAGAACTTATGTTTAGTTTAGGGTTTTTTTTTTGCCCTAGAAGGCAACCCCTCTCTTTGTATGAGGGTATTGTATTTGAGGCTGTGTGATAGATGTGTATTCTGTGAGCGAGAAACAGAAAGGTGAGACTGTGAGAGAAAACAGAGGATATTACAGCGGATTTGCTGTAGGTTGTGTCTCTTCATTTTGCTGGATAATAAAAAGGAAGGACTGGCTGTTCGGGGTGGACGTAGCCCAAACTGGGTGAACCACGTATATCTGTGTCTCTCTTTTTTTGTGCATTTTCTGTGTTTATATTTCTGCAATATTTTATGTGTTCCATTGCTCCGTAATATATAATTTTCTAACAAAAAATAACAATAGAGGGATTCTATGGGGCACAGAAATAACAACATGGGGGTAATAGGGGCACAACAATATAAATAAGGGGTATAACTACAATAGTAATGGGGTAATCACTAGTATTATAGGGACCCAACATGCCCCTCTCCTTCAAAAAAGTGTTGTCCTCAACGCTTGAGTAGTTCTGGATATTTCTGCATAAAATTCTCATCCTCCAATGTGGAATCTTCAGCGGATAAGTTCTTCCACTTGATAAGATACTCTGAAATTGATCGATTTCATAGCTGTCGAGTTCTTGTTTCTGTGACTGCTTCCGGTTCTAATATAATTTTTCCTTCCTCATCAAGTTCTGGCAATATTGTTTGAACTGGGAGTTTGTCGCCTATAACCTTCTTTAAACATGAAACATGGAAAACTGTGTGCGATCGAGAAGCCGCAGGAAGCTCCAATTTGTATGCCATAGTACCAATCTTTTGCAACACCTTGTACGGACCATAATACTTTGGTGATAATTTATTATCCTTCTTAGCTTCCTTTAGGGACATTTGCTTATATGGTTGTAGCCGTAGGAATACCCAATCACCTACATCAAAACTTCTTTCACTCCGATGTTGATCTGCTTGTTGTTTCATTCTATTTTGTGCCAACACGAGGTTATCCTTTAAGAGTTGGAGGAATTGTTGTTGATGTTCGATGTGATGTTCCACTGCCTGAACCTTAGAATTTTCTCTTAAATATGATGTGATGGATGGTGGTTGATACCCATAAAGTGCCATAAATGGGGTCATTTTTGTTGCTGTATGGAAGGAAGTGTTATACCACCATTCAGCCAGAGGCAACCATTTGACCCATTGTGTCTGTTTATCAGATACAAAGCAACGAAGATATCCTTCCAAACATTTGTGTACTATCTCAGTTTGACCATCTAATTGAGGATGATAAGATGAGCTATGAGCTAACTGAGTACCAAGACAAGAAAATAATTTTGTCCAAAAATTTCCAATGAAAATGGGATCTCTGTCACTTACAATAATCTTTGGGTTTCCATGTAGCTTTTTAATTGTTTCCATAAATGCAGTAGAAACTGTACTGGCTTTAAATGGATGTGATAATGCACAAAAATGTGCATACTTGGTAAGTCTGTCAACTACCACCATGATGACACTCTTTCCCTCAGACTTGGGTAAACCTGTGATAAAATCCATTGAAACCTCCTCCCAACGTTGGCTTGGAATGGATAAAGGTTGTAATAGACCTGGTGTCTTAATTGTTTCAACTTTATTTTGTTGGAAAACCAAACATTCTGCCACAAACTTTTGAATATCTGATTTAAGGCCATCCCAAAAAAATTCCTTCTTAACCCTGTGTAAGTTTTTAAAAATCCCGAGTGCCCTCCTAAGGGAGAAGTGTGCAATTCCATAAGAATCTTTTGTTTTAGCTGGGAATTCTTACAGAGGTATAAGCAATCTTTGTACCATAATGAATCATTTTGCCAGCTAAATGGATGAGACGTACTAGAATCTTGTTGTAGCTTTCGAATAAGTGCCCACACTTCTTCATCATTCTTCCATTCCTCCCTTGCTTCGTTTATCCAATCTGGTTGGATAATAGAAATGGCACACAACAATGCTTCCACATCCTCATCCTTTCTTGAGAGTGCATCTACCACCACATTTTTCTTCCCTTTTTTGTAGATGATTTCAAAGTCATAACCCAACATCTTTGTGACCCACTTTTGTTGCTCTTCAGAGGATAATCTTTGTTCTAAAAAGTATTTAAGGCTATCATGATCCGTTTTTACCTTGAAATGTCTTCCCATTAGGTAGGGTCACCATTTCTTAAGTGCATGGAGTATTGCCAACATTTCCTTCTCATAAATAGCTTTGCTTAAAAACTTTCCCTTGATTGGACGACTTTCAAAAGCAATGGGTCTTTCATCTTGAATTAGAACAGCACCAATTCCATTTCCTGAAGCGTCACATTCCACAATAAAGGTTTTTGTGAAGTCCGGTGTAGCTAAGACCGGTGCTTGGCACATTGCCTCTTTAAGATGTTCAAAGGCCTTTGTTGCTTTCGGAGTCCATGAAAATGCATCTTTCTTCAATAATGTTGTTAGAGGTGCTGCTATTCTCCCATAATTCTTAACAAACTTGCGATAGTACCCTGTCAACCCAAGAAATCCTCGCAGATGCTTTATGGATGTGGGGATTTTCCATTCCTTAATGGCTTTAATTTTGCTAGGGTCTACCTTAACTCCTTCATGAGATACAATATGACCCAAATATTCCACCTCCTAGACTCCAAAGAAACATTTGGATCTTTTTTCATATAATTGTTTCTCCTCCAGTAATTGTAGCACCCTATCAACATGTTCAACATGATCCTTCCAAGACTTGTTGTAGATTAGTATATCATCAAAAAATACTAACACAAATTTTCTAAGGAATGGTCTGAAAATTGAATTCATCAAACCTTGAAATGTTGAAGGTGCATTAGTAAGGCCAAAAGGCATGACCAAAAATTCATAATGACCCTCATGAGTTCTAAATGTCGTTTTTGGAATGTCTTCAATCTTCATTCTGATTTGATGATATCCTGAACGAAGATCCAACTTGGTGAAGTAAATTGATCCATGTAATTCATCCAGTAATTCATCAATGACATGAATGGGGAACTTATCTTTAATAGTGAGCTTGTTGAGCTCCCTATAATCCGAACACATGCGCCATGATCCATCCTTCTTGTGTACCAATACTACTAGAGCAGAGAAAGAACTTTGACTTGGTTGAATTATACTAGCCTCTATCATTTCTGCAACCATACATTCAATTTCACTTTTTTGGACATAGGGATATCTGTACAACCTGATGTTTGGAGGAACACTTCCTAGAATCATATGAATAACATGATCATGATCACGCATAGGTGGGAGACCTTTGGGAGTCTCAAATACCTTGGAATGATTGTCCAGGAATTTTTGGAGATCTGGAGAAATAGATGATTCCGATGTGGAAACATCTAGCGAACATAATTGTGCAATTACACCTCTTTGCTCCTTTTTTAGAAGCTTTGTCATACCATTAGAGCTGATTATCTTTCCAAGTTTCCCTGCAATACCCCTTAATTCAACTTCCTTTCCTTCTGTAGAAAATTTGATGAAAAGTTCTTGAAAATTAAAAGCTATTGTACCCAAGGATTGTAGCCATTGGACTCCTAGTACAACATCAGCACCTACCATTGGAATGGAAAGCATTGGGCTAGTCAATACATATTCTCCCATGGATAGCTTGATATTATGGCACCTTCCAGAGAAATTTATTGTTCCTCCATTTGCAATCATCACTTGACACTCTGGTGCTGGATATAAGAAGAAATTCAATTCTTTTGCTACCCTACAATGAATAAAATTGTGGGTGCTTCCTGAATCAATCAACACTATTACCTTTTTCTTCTTGATTTGTCCTTCTATCTTGATGGTTTGAGGAGTGGTAATTCCCACCAATGCATTACAAGATATGGTCGGATTTATTTTTTCTTCATCTAGGCTTTTTTGCTGGAGTATATCTTCCTCTTTTGGCCTTTCTTGCTCCTTTTCTTCTTCCTCTTCACAATCTATGTAGAATAATTTCTTCTCAGCACACTTATGACCATTAGTGTATTTACTATCACAACTTTAACAAAGCCCTTTTGCTCTTTTTTCTTCCAATTGTTGTGGTGTCAACCTTATAGGTTGTGTAAGACTAGGGGCAACCACACTTCTGTCTTTATAGTTGTGAATGGTATGCTTCTTGGTAGCCATAATTTTGCTTTCCATTTTTCTTGCTAACTTGAATGCCTTCTCTAATGAATCAGGTTCCCAAAGGCGAACATCATGTTGGATATTATCCTTTAAAGACCCTATGAACACATCAATCCTATGCTCCTCTGGAATATCTTTTACCCTTATGTTCAATTTTTGGAACTCCTCAATGTGCTCCATTACTGAACCCTTTTGTTTGAGACTTATCAATTGGCTAAAAAAAGTGTTGCTTTTTGTATCTTCATAATGTGCTATCAATTCTTCCGTAAAAATTTCCCAAGTGATAATTTTTTTACGAGAGCAAAGCCATTAATACCATACAAACTGATTTGGTTCCAAATATACAGTTTCCATACGTACCTTTTGTGTGTTTTGCACATTATTGAGATCGAAGAATTGCTCCATCTGTAATATCCATGTGGCAGGATCCTTGCCATAAAACTTCCTCATATCAATTTTTGGAATATGGTGAGTCTTTGATCCAACATTAGCATCTACGGAATCATGATTAACATTTCTTTTATTCTCATCATGAGTTTCCTTTAGTACCCTTTCATCCTTAGTGCCCACTTCTTGTACCAACTTATTCATATTTATCTTCAATTCATCCATGTCTGTCTTCAAATCTGTTTTCAAATCTGCCATGTCTCTCTTCAAATCTGTGTTTGAATCATCCATCTTAGCTTCCATGCCCTTTATCTTAGATTCCACGCCATTTATCTTAGATTCCATGCCATTTATTTTAGCTTCTGTTAGCTTTTGTGAGCGTGACATTTGTTGCACTTGTTCTTGTAATTTTGATATATCATGTAGCATTTCTTCCTCTTCTTCATGAGTCATGCTAGAGATTTCAGGTTCCTTACTAGGTGTTTGCATTTTCTTTCCTCGGGGCATCATTTACCGATAATAATGCTTTACTATGCCCTTTGAATTCCGTTAAACCAAGCTTACACAAAAATTTAAAAAAAAACTACACACCTTTTTTCACTTTATAGAAGCCTGATATTGAATCTGATGTATCTTTGTAATTTCGGATCATCCAATTATGAAATTATGACCTGTAGTAGCCTTCTGCGTCCTCTTTCCAATGCCACAAGTCTGACCCAAATTGGATTCTCCAAGGAAGAGTTATGTGAAATCTCCCACAGTGACTTGCTTTTAGACTAGTTCAGTAGAGCAAACTTGTACGACGTGCCACGAGTCACTGTTTCAACCTTTGAATCTGAAACACACATACAAGAAACTAAAGTCTATCCTCTTTCTGTAACTTCTTACGACATTTCAATCCGATCCCCAGAGAGAAAGTTATGACGATTTTCCCCAGGTCACCTGTTTTGAATGTAATTCAGGAGTCTGCAAAAAGACCAACTTCCTCAGATCATATCTCCGCAAATATCGCGTGAAAAGCTCTAAAATTCGGACCCAAGGTTCAGTACGGTTTCTTCTCAAGTGGGTTTTTTTGTGACTTCTGAAACATCACAGAAAAAGTTATAGCGAAAATGCCACGATGACCTGTTTGGAGCAGCGAAACCCTAGAATCCAAAGCTCTGATACCAAATGTTATGAAACCAGCTCAAGAAAAGATAGAAAAGACAGATCAACGCCTTAGAATTCAGCCTCTTCGATGGGGCAACCTCCTTTACGTTACATAAATGAACAATTCTTCGATGATACAAATTACAAAACCTCCTTTCTATATATAGGAGTCTAAGGAGTCACAATATAATGCAGCCGACCTAACAATAATAATATAAAGCCACAAAAATAACAATAGAGGGATTCTATGGGGCACAGAAATAACAACATGGGGGTAATAGGGGCACAACAATATAAATAAGGTGTATAACTACAATAGTAATGGGGTAATCACTAGTATTATAGGGACCCAACAATATGCTATCAAACTACTATAAGAGTTCAGATTATATTTAATATAACTTTCATTGCCAATATAGTAATTGTGTGGCTAGTTCATTTGGAGCTAAATTCGTGAAAAAACAAAACCCAAATAACCTAATTTCAGGTGAAAATTTTGGTAGATTATTTGAAGAAATTAAATTAGAGGAAGGAATTAAAGGAGAGAAAGGGTACCTATGCAAGTATTTGCTTCAGTAAATTGGGTTCTTGAAGAAAAACATTTAAGAGATCCTCCTCAATCTTATCCCTCAACGCATCCAAATTTAACCATGAAAGACTAATTGCAGCAAATCACTACAACATTTCATGTGAAAATATAAAACAAATTTGCAAATCAATTCTAAGAATTGAAATAGATCAAAAAATTGTAAAGATGGGTCCAACTACCTGTACCTATTTCCATATAGCCATAGATTAGATTATACCATGCCCATGGTCTTTCCTTTTTTTCAACTACTCAACATTCATTCAAATACACTAAGGCGGGAAGAAAACTTGTTTTGTCTTTCCTTTCTTTTTTCAACTATTCAACATTCATTCGAATACACTAAGGCGGGGAAGAAAACATAGAAAAATGGCATTTCCTTTTTTTTCAACTACTCAGCATTCATTCGAATACACTAAGGCGGCAAAGAAAATGCAACAAAAATTAAATTTTTAATTTTGATGATCGTTAAATTTTTTAATTATAATTAATTTTTTTTATAAATTTTAAAAACATTATATTTTATGAATATATCAAAATGTATGGAATGTATATTTCCTTATCTTAGTGTATATTCATTTTAAAAAATTATATTTTTTATTTTTCAATATTACAAAATAACTAATTGCGTTATAAGTTGTAATTTTAAACAAATTCAGATTTGGATTTTATATAATTAAACCAAAAAAACTATAAATATTTTTTATTAATTATTAATTATGTAATACTAATATTATGGTTTTCCATGTTATTTAAACAAATGAGATTTGGGTTTTTATAATTATTATGTCAAAATTTAAAGCTAAAAATTAACTTTTAACAATGCAATCTTTTATAACAAATTTGGATGTAGTTCATTGTTATGGCAGTAAAATATGAAACTCATGACTTCTGCCTTTGCATAAATCCTATGTAATCAATTTGGTTGTAGTTCATTGTGATGGTAGTAAAAAATGAATCTCATGAGCCTTATCCCACCCACACATTGGTATAGTTCTACGCAAGGAACCATTGATCTTTCTCCATGAATTAGTAATATTGTACCAAGAAGCACCATAGTGTATGGCATTTCTATTTCTGACAATTGAAAAAGCACCATCAATCCTTCTACATGATCATTTTTCTTTCATATTGTTGAACTAAAACATGGCAACACCTTCCTGTGGTAACAGGAATTTCCTAAATTGTCATCCCCACTATCATAATATATCTTAGAATTCGTCATTTTGGAGTGTAGTATCCCTAGTAAGCATATAGGACTATAGGGGAACACAACCTCGATTACTAAATGTGGTTTTCTAAGCTTTTGCACTAATCAAATGTATATTTGAGGGGAAATTTAGCCATAAAAAAATGCTTGACTGAATTTTCATACACAAGGGTTGATTCTACTTCGAATTTTGATAATTTGTGTTTATGCACTTTAATGCCATTACATATAACTAATAATTTTGAAGTCCTTGTCTCATTTGATCTCATTTTATTTCAATTGTGAAGTGACTAAGCCTTGAACCCCAAATCCTCATAGATAAGATTTACAAAGTATGCATTGCCTCATTTCCTCTCATTTTACTTCAGTTAAATGGAGAAGTTATGCCTTAGTGCCAAACCCACACAGCTAAGCTTTGCACACTATAGAATCCTCTCTCTCCTAAGCTTTGCACACTTCTCTTCCTGGTATTTCACTTGCTTTAGATATATTTTTCTTAGAAGAGAAGCAATTCCTCACTAAATACCTTACATGTTAACTTATCATCTAATCCCATTAAATTTTCCAAGCATTTAGGACATTAATAAAATTTCAAAATTCAATTTCACACTCATTTGATATAATCACCATGTTCCATCAATTTGAAGTAAACTCTACAAACAAATGTAAGTAATTATTTTGATTTTCTTCATTGATTCTAAATTAGCAAGTGAGAAAATTGTAGATGCATCTTTACTTTTAAAGTACAATCATTTGAAAAAACTCATCAAAGACTAAAGATAGGTTAAAACCTTTATGGAGTGAAAAATATTGTTGGCATACTCCATAATAACACTATTTTCAGAAGTCGAGTTTAGATTTTACCACAAATGCAAGAACCAAAGTGAGAAGCTTATTTTAAAGCTTTTATAACATGATGTATTATAAAAAAAATTAAAGAAGCACACAATACAAAAAAAATTGTATCTAGTATCATTCTAGATAGAGAAAAGTACTCATTAGGCTATCTATGACATGAGTAAGAATTTCTACCCACCTACTTTCAAAATCATCATGGACATTTACAAATTAAAAAAGGAATTTATTAGGCTACCTATGACTAACTAAGAGTTATTCCCCACCTTTCCAAACTATCATGTACATTTAAGCTATCATATTTTATCAACATTCTTTCTATGATGCAACACATTACAACTTTCCATTATATTTATGTATTATATGAGTTGATGTACTTGTAAGGTGCATAAATTCCAAAATAATTGTCCAAATACCCATGTTTCCACTAACTTAATTGTTTAAGTAAGAGACACATTTCATTGTAGGAATCATGCATCAATCAAACACTGGTCTACTCATAGTTTACAAACCCAACCAATTTTGCATACAAAAACACATTCAAGACTAATCCATAACAACAAACAATTCTCAAAACAATATTCTTCATCAAACATCTACCAATGCATAAACAATGAGGAGACAAGTGCCACAACGAATATGTAATCAACCAGGGCCAAAACCTCTCCAATATGCAAGGAAAACCCAAAAGAAATCTTCTTCTTATAGAGACTTCAATTGATGAATACCAAGACCATGGCCTATACCCTTGACTCAATGACCTCTCCAAGATCAAGTCACAAGCCTCCTTGATTCAAATTCATTCTTTTTCCTTGAGTCAATGGCGATCAAGCTTCTTCCTTCAATAACTCGATTATCCTTCAAATTGTAGTTCCATGGATTGGATCTGTAGTTGTCAGCCCTCCTCCATAAACCCTAGAATGCGTGGTTGACCAAACTTTTGAACCTTGATATACTTCGCTTGGATGGTATGAAATATTATTATAATTTGGCTTGTGACCTTGCTTATCTTCTTCCTTGATTCGACTTCTTGGACAATAGCAAAATATTTGACCTTTTTTGCAGTAGATAGTCCTTCCTTCCTTCACACATGTGGAGCTATTAGCCCTAAAACAAACCCATAAACAACACTGAAATCTTCACTCTTCGTTTCCTTCTCTTGCTTGGTTATCTTCGCACTTCTTATTACAGACTTAAACAAATTTTATTGTCCACAAATGGAGGATGAGTTTCCCTATATTTGGTGTTTTGTCCATCAAAAAAACGTGCTAGGAAGTGTTAAGGAGTGCTAGGGGAACACAAGGGAGCAATAGGTGAAAATCATGCATGCAAATGAACGATTAAGAGTTTGTGACAAGAAGTGTTAGTGAGTTCCAGGTGTGCTAAGGAGGTAGTGATAAGGTATGCTAGGCAGTGTTAAAGCATGTTAGAAGCTAGGGAAACATGTCAAGATGTGTCAGGAGCTAGGGTGTGCCAGTGCATGGTAGGGAATTTTATGGAGTGCCAGGGAAGCATAAGGGAGCACTAATTTCAAATGCATGGAAATGAATGACTAAGAGTGTGTGAAAAGGAGTGTCAGAGACTTCTAGGTGTGTTAAGGAGGGGACAAAAAGGTATGTTAGGTAGTGCCAATAAATGCTAGAGTGGTAGGGAAACATGCCAAGGTGTGCCAATGTGTGTCAGGGTGTGCCAATGCATGCTAGGGAGTGTTAGGGAGTTCAACATAAACACAAAGGAAAACTAGTTCAAAATTCATGGAAATGAATGAATAAGAGTGCATGATAGAAAGTGTTAGTGAATTCCAAATGTTCTCAGTAGGGAGTGACAAAATTATATGTGAGGTAGTTCCAAGGCATGCAAGAGTGCCATGACATGTCAAGGAGTGGTATGGTATGATAGGGAGTACTAAAGCATTCCATGGAATGCAAGGAAGGCCAACGTGTGTGTTAACGAGAAAAGTGTCTATTTAGAACGACCCTATCCCACTGAGGTGTGACAGTGACCTCAGAAACAAACAGGGAAAACTACTCTTGTATTCTCCTTTATGAACTATAAACGAAGAGGAATAGGATGAACCAACCTGTGTCTTGCGCTAGTCCTTTGATCCAATCTCTCTCCCCTTTGACAGCTTCCAACTACCTGCTCCCTTACTTGCCCAGCTTCACCAAGTTCTTGTAAGATCACAGAAGAAAGAAACTACACAAAGACATGGATTTATGTTCATAAATAGCTTAGGATCAGATTTAAGCTAAACATACAAATATAACAAACATCAATGATATACAAGCATGTAGGAGAAACTCAAATAGTTTTATTAATAAAACAAGAAGATCCAGGAGGAGTTACAACCGATGATTCCTGATCCAGCATCAACCTCCCAGCATAGAATCCCCTCTTCACCTCCAACAAAGCATAAATCACCCAATACTCTGATATCTATCTCAAAACCAACAGCAATTCTCTACAATGTACAAAATTCCAGCCCCTGGATCTCTTGGTGAGGGATCCATATATAGATGTATTCAAAGAGGATGAGTCAGCTCATGAATTGATTAGTGGCCTCTCTCTGTCAGTTCTTGCTTTCACTTGGAGACTGAGAGCCTCTTACTCATCACCGGTCAAATTCAGTGAGGCAAGTGTCATTGGAGAAGATCATGGAAGCTTCCATTGTCTCTCCACCTCGTGGAATGACTCTGCCACTTGTCATTTCCCACTCAACGCCCCCCAGTATTGCATTCAAGTGCATTGCAATGCACCTAGCTAGT
The DNA here is from genome assembly GCA_031772625.1 of Pinus tabuliformis. Classification (NCBI taxonomy): domain Eukaryota; kingdom Viridiplantae; phylum Streptophyta; class Pinopsida; order Pinales; family Pinaceae; genus Pinus; species Pinus tabuliformis. The sequence goes on from CM062819.1 coordinate 370,884,296, forward strand.
GTATTTGGGTGCTTTACAACGCAGCTAGCTAGTGGAGCAGCTGAAATGATCATGATTTGACTAGTTCTGAGAAGTTTCTGGTGGAGAACTTCTGGGAGAAGCTGTAATTTGTTGACCTTGTTTCTTTAGGAGCTGGAACAACACCTTTAGGGACTTAGGATCCCTTGGTTTATGGACATTTCATGCTTAGAGCTGTAAGGCACAAAAATGTCTATAACAGTTGCCCCCTAAAGTATGAGGCCGTTTATCGGGTGAAATGCTTTATTAGGAGGATCCGAAGTTCTTTCAATGCTGGGAGGAGACCTGTAATAAGATACAATACAATACATTATCTTCATACTGTTTTCATGATCTAGCTGAGGTGGGCATTCCCATGCTCAGCTTTATAAATTCATTTTCATGTACATAGGACAGACAATCATCTGATGGTAGACTGATGATTCTGATGAAGTCATCATCCTTTTGGTAGGATGATTATCTGTGCTGCAATGTTGTACATTTCAATGTCTTTATTTTTCCTGAATATATATCGCAGCGCGGATGGATGAAACTAGATCCGGGGTCTTCAATCTCGTCCGATCTTCACTCGAAGTACAAGTCGATCCATGTGAGAAATGTTTTGAAGTCGAACATGGAAAGACATCGCTTGATTACCAGTGAGTGATGTAAACTGTTAACAAGCGCGAGAGGAATCACCAATAATGATAATGACCCTCAAGGTACTGCAGCACAATTCACGTGGTGTGAATAAAGGACTTGGCGTCGAACACCACACAAAATCTTTCGGTCGAAGGTCATTGATGTATACCTGTCGCCGGAAGTGAGAAACTTGCCATTGAGGCATGCAAGCTTCAAAGTACTGAAGGGATTGTTCCTAGATCAACTTCTTGGATAATGAGCTGATGTCGACAAGAAGCGATCCGTCAAAGGAGGGCCTTAATGAATCCCACATCAATGACATGGAACGGAGCAAATGATTTTGATGGAGGTGAAAACGATCTGCTGATATATGGTTCAGGGTGGCGGTCATGAAAGAATGAAGTATAATGTATGGTAGTGGATGGGACACGGGTGACTTCTCTGGATGACTTCTCTTGAACATGTTAGTGACACTTATGTGATGGATTGGTAGCATTTACCCCAAATGTGGATGGTATGGCGTGACCATGGTGATGTGACCGGTGAATGAAACAACCCAACCCAACTCAGGCACGAAGTGGAAGTGTCATGTTCAAGAGCGACTTGCTACGAATAAAGTTTCTTTGAGTTTTCTTCCCAATTTTTCCCCAGTCATTGCTGACCAGTACCTCTTTATTTTTGTCAAGCTTGAGGAGGATAAAATATGCTTGTTCTATAATTTGCCCTTCGGGCAAACCCATCGCTATATTTTAACGAGCCTAGCGATAGTGAAACTCGTTCTCGCCTAAAGACAAGTTTGTCGCTATTAATCTTTTTAACAAGTCTAACGACAAAGATAACTCGGTCCTTTTCATTTTTAGAGAGTCTGAAAAGGTACGTAAAGGTAACTCCAAAATTCCTTTTTCATCATCTAATCCCTTAAGTCCAAAAAAGTATAAAACAATACAGAAGGGATGAATTTTTGATTAGCTTTAACGAGCCGAACAAAACAAGCGCTCGATCGTTTTGTGCAATAATCCCTCAGGTCCAAAAAGATTAAAATCTAGAGGAGGGATAGCACTTCCTGTCGCTTTAACGAGCTGGAAGGCCAAAACTCGGCAATCTTTTCATATTTTACGAGTCAGCTGAAAAGAGCTTAAAGAAGACTCGTCTTTTGGGGAATGAGTGATAAAATGGGTAGCAGCTAGTTCCAGGTAAGGTTTGGAATTTTCCAATCACGGCAGTGTCACAAGGATGGCTAGCTTGTTCCTCAAAATGGGTAAACAATCAAATGGAGGTGAATGATCGGCCAATGGAAAAGTGGAGGTGACGGTGCAAACAGGACCAAGGCTTTAATGGCTGAAAATGCTTCATTCACGGTGGTTATTTACCGGGGGGATAGTTCATTTTTTAACGAGCTTAAACGCGGGTGAAAACATTTGCTCGGTCTTATGTTTACTTTTTAACGAGCTTGAACTATGCGCTAAAACTGTTTGATCTTATGGTCTTGCTTTGATTTTTTACCATAAATAGCTTTGTCCTTCCAAAGATAGTACTATATTTTTCAACTGCTTCATCAAACTAGTTAGAAATGAACAATATCTGCTTTGAAAACGAGATTAAAACGCTAATACTTTACTTCGAACTACGTAAAAGTATTTAAAAAGTGTTTTTTACCTCTCATTTTACCATTTCATTTGAACTTGGTTTGTTGGAGCTTTGGAGGTGTTTTCCCCCTCAATTTTCATCAGCTTATTTCGGGAGATTCTGTGGACGATTCACAGCGCCGTCTGGACCAGGTAGGAGCTAAACCTGAGCTCTTTCATTTCATGGTTTCCTTTTTGCATTCTGTGCTTTATTCCCTGCTTTTCTAAGCCCCTGGGGTTTGATGGGTTCGTTCTGCCATCAACGCACCCTGAGCACATCGAAACCTGCGTTGAATGTTGGCCTGTATGAAGGCAGTTTGACATTCAACGCACCTGTAACACTGCTGCAGGTGCGTTGGGCGCAGAAAGAGGATTTGTTGCACAGTTTTTGGTGGAATTTTTGCCTGTTTCTCATCAAAATCAGGATCTAATCTCCTCTCTTGTTTTTTTTTTCAGAGATCTTGGAGCAAAATGACCCTTACATGGCGAGAACGAGAACATGAAGAAGAGGACATGATTTCCCTACATGATCCTGTTATAGTGAATGCACTGCGGAATTGTGGCTTGCTGAAGTTCTTCCGCATCTCTAGCATGAGACAACATATTAACTTACTAAAGTATTTGCTTGACTCTTGGGATCCTATCAACTAGGTTTTCCAGATTAGGGGCAAATCTATCCCCTTGACTGCAGTAGACATCTATTTCTTGACTGGCTTGTCGAGGCGGGGTGCCCCCATCTCTTTGTCAGGTTCGGCCCGAGGAGGCGATTCTGTGAGAGATTATGTCCGCCAGTATTGCAAGGAAGGATCTCAGCCGAGTAAAGATGGCAATATCATCATCCTTGATGTCACTGATAGGTCCCTTAGGACTTTCCTATTTACTTTTGGTAGGATGGCCGGTAGCGCATCTCTTCATGTAGCCAACAGATCCTATATGCAGCATGCCTTGGAATGCCTCCAACCGAAGGTGTTCAACTGGTGCGACGAAGTACTTCTTGTAATGAAAGAACAGTTGACCAAGATAAAGAACGGGAGGTTGAAGAAATTTGGGTTCGGTTCTATTTTGACTGCCTTTGCCTTGGAGAAGATACCACTGATGCAGCCGCAGTACATTGCAATCGATTTACCTTCTCCTACTGAACCACGTATGCAGAGATGGGTTGACCATATGTCTAGGCATGCTGGTCAGTCTCAGATTTCATTTTCTGATACCTTCTTCAGGTGGTTTGATCGTCAGGAGATGGTTTATTCCGAGTATCCATATGCTGGCATGGACTTTCGGGGTGATCCAGATTTGGTACTGCCAGATGGCGAGCAGTGGGGTGTTATTGGTAAAATCTCTGACCATATTGTTGTTCACTGTTTTTTTTATAATGTCCTTGTGCTTTGTTCTATCAAGACTCTAATCAAACTCATGTGTACATGCAGATGTTGGTCCTGTTCGTCCAGTAGTTCGCCTGAGAGTACCAGCTGTTGCCCCAGTAGGAGAGGCCGCCGGAAGGGTTATTCTTCGCGACCTTGATGTGGTTGAGACTCTTACAGCTGTGCAGGAGCAGGTTGAGATCCTTACTCCTGGTATTCCAGATGTGAGGATCAACGAGCTACCTTTGCAGTTATAGTGGCACACTACTGGTGTGCCCAGACGATGGACTCGTCTCTTACGCATGATCTCACAGGCTGTGACTTGCTATCACGAGCATCATTAGACTAGGGTGCCCCCTAGCATTTTGAGTTTTTGGGTCATGTGACCGATTTTGTCTTGGTTACAGAACATTATGTGTAAACCATAAACAGCTATATATGTGTTTTCGATTTTCGGAGTTTTATTCTGGTTGAGTTATGTGATCCACATGTAAAACATTGATGATGTGTTTCTTTTTATAAATGTTGCAAATATCTATCTAACACATAGTTTGCTAATGAGTCGGTTAATGTGTTTAAGTTTCTGGAAATATGTTGGTATTGAATAAGATCAAATTGTCTTTCCAAAATATTAACCCTTAGGAACATGCGATAAATAGCTGGGTTTCGGACGGAATATATACCATTGAGTTGTAGTATTACGAGCTGTGAGTCTAGCCTGACGATTAGTCGGCGTATACCATGAGTGATGGCATCAGAGAGAAGTTCTATCAACGCGCTATATTCAGCGATATTGTTCGTTGATCGACCAATACATACACCTCTGAAACTTACTAACTCGCCGCTTGGATCAAAAATGGCCCAGGCTGCGGAGGACAGGTTCCGCGAACTACGACTCGCTCCGTCAGCATATCCAACACATGGCTCCAATGGGTTTGACATCTGCAATAAATGTAAAAAGGTGGATTACTCGACCAAAACAAACACTCTAGCGAAAACAAAAATATAACAAAAGCATATTGGTTACTACTAGGCATAGTAACGCTTGAGGTACAACCCATTACGAGGTTGCACCAGCGGAATCCCGTCGTAATCCATCAACTCATAGGCTCCTTTTGCTAACACCCGCTTAACAATGTAAGGGCCCATCCATAAAGATTTAAATTTACCTGCTCCCAATTTATCGGATTCTTGGTCGTAAAGCAAGACCAAGTCACCTTCTGAGAAGACACGGGGTTTGACATTTTTGTCGAACTGCGCCTTGACTCGTTTCTTATGGGCTTCGTTAGCCAACGCGGCGTCACGACGGGTTTCATCCAATTGGATTAATTCCAAGAAACGAGCTTCTTCTTCTGAAGTTCCAGGGAGGATATCGATTGCGAGTTTGAGAGACAAGATTTCACACTAGACTGGTAAGACTGCTTCCAGGCCATATACCAGTTGGAAGGGTGTGAACCCGGTTCCATTCCTTACCGATGTTAGGTAAGCCCACAAAGCTGAGTACAGGATTAGGTGCCATCTTCTTTTGTGAACTCCGATCATCCTTTGCAGCATGCGCTTCAGGACCTTGTTGATCGCTTCAACTTGTCTGTTGGCCTGCGGATAATATGGAGTAGAGCTGTCGTGGGATAGCCCTAGTTTGGTAGCTAATTCAACCATCATCTGATTGCAAAAGTGCGATCCGTGATCTATGACTATAGCTTGTGGTATGTTGAATCTGGCGACTACATGATTAAAAAAGAAAAGGGCAGCTGTTTCACCAGTATTATCTAATGTAGGCATCGCCTCGGCCCATTTGGTAAAATAGTCAACTGCGACTATAATATACCCATGCCCCCCGGTCGAGGTGGGGTTACATGTCATGAAATCGATGCCCCATTTGGCGAATGGCCCAACAACAACTATTAGTTGTAGAGGTGCGGGTGGTCTTCTGGTTTTGCTATCAAAAATTTGACAAGCATGGCAACTTCTGACTGCGGTTATGCAATCTTTGAACATTGTTGGCCAGAAGTATCCTGCTCGTAAAATTTTTTGTGCTGTAGCATATCCAGATTGATGCCCCCCACACGCGCCTGAATGACACTCATTCAGTGCTTTTTCGGCTTCCTCATGGGTGAGGCACCTCCTTAGAACCGTATCTATACCACGACGGTAAAGTGTATCACCGACGATCATGTAGTCTTTTGCTTGGTATCGAATACGTTTTTGTTCAGAGTGGGTGATGTTTGGCCTAAATTTTTGGGTTTGGAGATAAATGATTATATCCCCATACCACTCATTGCTTGTAGATATTAGAAACAAACTTTCATCCATGATTGATTCTTCGGATGTTTCATCGTTGGACGACGATGGGAGATCGCATAATAATTTTGCGAAAACTAGAGCTTTCTTTGACTTGGATTTCACAAATTCCAGATCAAACTCTTGAAGGATTGCTATCCATTTTGAATATTTGCCCCCCAGCAACTGTCGCGACAATATATAAGTCATGGGGTTGCAATCTGACAGAATGGTAGTTTTCCGGAAGAGGACATAGTGTCGAAATCTTTGTATCGCTTGAACAGCTGCAAGCGCTAGTTTTTCAACATAAGAATATTTGCTTTCTGTATCATTTAAGTTCTTACTTAAATAATAAATAGGATGTTCAATTCCATCGACTTCTTGAACTAAAACCATTGCGATGGTCGTATCTGTTGCAGCCAGATACAGGTTAAAGTCTCTTTGATAATCAGGGGCGTACATTAATGATGCTTTCATTAGGGAATCTTTTAAAGCATCAAAGGAAGCTTGCGCGACCTGATCCCAGTCAAAGGGTACCTCTTTTTTCAAGAGACGAGTATAACCTTTAGCAAGTTCGGCGTAATTTGGAATGAACCTCCTCAGAAAGTTTTCTTTCCCTTGGAGTTTCTGAATCTGAAGCAAATTTGAAGGTGGAGGAAAATTTATGATTGCCTGTACCTTACACGGGTCGAGACGAATCCCATCCTTCGAGACTACAAAGCCAAGTAAACGACCAGAACTGACGCAAAATACACGTTTGTGCGGATTGAGTCGTATCTTGTAGTGTCGGCAGCGTATAAATATTGCTCTTAAATGATGCGGATGATCAGTCCGCTTTTGTGAATGAGCCGGAAGGTCATCGAGGTAAGGTTGAACGATGTTTTTGATGTCATGGAAGGCATAATTCATTGCCCTCTGAAACGTCACCCCTGCATTCTTTAAACCAAAGGGTAATTTTCGATATGCGAATGTGCCCCACGGACAAATGAATGCAGTCTTTGACTTGTCCTGTGGGTGGATATTTATTTGATTATACCCGGAGAATCCATCCATGAATGAAAAGATTTCGCATCTGGCGCATTCATCAATTATCTGGTCAATGAAGGGTGAAGGGTAGTTGTCTTTTGGACAAGCTTGATTTACATCCCTATAATCGACGCACACTCTAATTGTCCCTTGTTTTTTCATAACAGGGACAATATTCGATACCTAATCGGTTAGAGGAACCGGGTAGATGAAACCAGCATGGACAAGTTTTTCAACTTCTGCCTTAATGGCAGCGGCTTTCTTGGGGTGCACCTGCCTCAGCTGTTGCCGTACCGGTTTAACATCTGGATACATCTTAATTTCATGTTCAACGATACTCGAGTCGATGCCTGGCATTTCACTGTATGACCAAGCAAAGACATCTCTGAATTCGCGAAAAAGAGAGTTATACACTTCCAGTTCTAATGGAGAACAACATTTGCCGACATAAATATTCTCTACAACATCTGTTTTGGTCGAGATATTTATGGCTATAGTCTCTTCTATGTTGGATAAGTTTCGCTCAGAATCCACCGTATTTACAGTATTTGATAGAAAATCAACTACTGAAGGATGGTAGAGGTCATTTTGAGTATCTTCTTCATAATTCGGAAGAAGAGAACGATGGTGGGAATCATTCCATGGTGCTCCTTCAACTACCATAGCTTGGAGAATTCCTTCGTCGGTGTCATGCACTTGCGACCAAGGATCTGAAGGAGTACCATTTTCTCTAGACCTTTCCATCCAAACGCTTGATGAGCGTTGATTTGGGTTTGCCTCCCATGCCAGAAACATTGATTGCTATAATATTTCTATTGGGCTCGGGGGAAAAACCATTGCATGATCCATGTTGATATCGTTTTATGAGATCTTTGTGGAAGATATCATGTTGCAGGTTCCTATCGACGCTAGTTCCGCCAAATTGATTGGAGGTGGAAGAGCGAAAGTTCCCATTAGTATAGGATCTTTTAGTAGGCCTACTTCGATATTCTGAAGCGAATGAGGGCTTCCATGGATCATGGGAATGCTTCCTGTAACTTGTGAACCATTGGGGAGGAAGTTTTGTTGGTCGGCGATTGTAATCCCTCCCTGAAAGGGAAATGCAATCTTTCTAAAATAGGTCGACACAACAGCTGCCATGGAATATATCCATGGTCGTCCTAGTAGGATGTTGTAATCAAGATTCCCATCGATGACTTCAACATCTATTTCTATTGTTTTCCCTCCTAGTTCAACTTTCAAGTTATTTAGGATACCGTATGGGGTATATGTCCTTTCGTCAAATGCTTTTAATGTTGTCGCAGATCGCGACAAGGTTGGAGATCCTAATGTTTTCCAGCAAGTCATCGACATAATACATGTAGATGCCCCCTCATCAATTATCGTTCGGTGAACAGTTTTGTTGAGGGCTTTCACTCGAACAAGGAAAGCTAATTGAGCTGGTAACTGAGGATCGTACCCTTTGTGGTCGAAGGATACAAGATTGGAATCCTTTGGATCAATCCCACCAATGGCCGATAACAAAGCCTGCCTTTGGGATGGGCAATTTTGTAGTACTTCAAGAGTCGACATAGCGGATGGCGATTGGGCCAAATCTTCCACTATGTTATAATGCTGCACCGCTCTAGCGCGGGGATTAAATGTCGACTTGTGTACTACTCCCTTCGGCAGTTTTATTGTCAATTCAGGGATGGTGGGTGGTACAACTTCTGTCGAAGTTGTTGTCAAACTACTCGGTTGATCTTTATCCTTGTTGTTCGACAGGTTCGGATTCCCGTAATCTTTGTTCCTTGTCGAAATCAAAGCATCATTCTGTTGTTTTGAAATTGACAACATTAGCACTTGAGACAGGGAAGCATTTTCACTTTCAACCAGATTCGTTCCTGGATTCGGAAACGGATCAGTTAACACCGCTGAGGTTTTCAAACTCTTAAAGAATTTCTTAAGCTCAGCTTTGTATGGACATTGTGAGGTCCAATGATCCTCATCGCATATCATGCATGGATTTTTTGGTTTCCTATTTCCAGGAGGGTTTGAAGAAGATTTGTCAGGAGATGACTCATCCTGTTTCTTCTTCTTCCCTTTGCCTTTCTTCTTGCTTCCTGGTTGTTTGGTTTCTTTGCCCTTATTTGTCGATACGACATTTACTTCCGAAGTAAAAAGTTCGTCTTTTGCATTTTGACCTAAAATCTTACGGGCTTTCTTAGATGTAGCCTTTGTCGATTTCGTGTCTATCGTGCCGATCACGCCATCGTCGGCATGGGAGTCATTGTTCGATTTAGGAGGAGGAGGAATTGAGAATTCCGGTCTAGGGGCGTCAGGTATTTTGTCATAGAGCGTGCCAGACTGAGTGTAAATCACATCTAGATATTGTGCACGAGCGATCACTTGCTCTTCTATTACGACTCCCCCCTTTGCCACATCTTTCGTGATGGAAGGCAGTAATGACTTGATAAACCATTCAGCTAATAGCTGATCGGGAACGTACGTTTTTACCATCCTACGACGACATCGCCGCTCATGTATATGATCAGATATGTGAGTGGCGGTTGTCTGTTTAAAGTTGGTAAGCAGTTCTGTTCCCGTTTCATACCTTATTGGTAATTGAAAATGGGTTAAAAAGGTTATGGCTAAGGTACTGAAGTTGTCGAACGAAGCTCTAGGCAATTCAATGTACCATTTTTCCGCTGGACCCGTTAACGTCCTCTGAAAAAGGTGAAGTCTTATCGAATCATCATTTAAGGTGTTTGATGAACACCATAGATGAAATGTCATCACGTGATTCAATGGATCTCCACCCGGATTTCCATTAAATTTAGGAATATCTCATGGAAGTTTATGCGGAATCGCTGGCCACCAAGGGGCGTAAGCAATTGGATCATTTGTTAACCGGTTTAAATCAGGTAACTCTAAAGTTGCCACAAATGGTAACTGTTGATTCAGGTTAGGTGAAGCATACCCAGGATACGATGGAATCGCCTGAGTAGTTGGTCTTTGCATACCGGCATAATGCATTTGATGCTGGTATGTTTGGTAAGGTTGGTGGACTTGACCATTATAAAATGGTCGATTTTGACCATTTTGAATGTACGACTGTCCACTGTTCACAAAGATCTGCTGCTCAGCACTTTGGTATACTTACTGGAATTGTGGTTGTTGGTATTGCACCAGCGACAGTTGTGAAGCCATGTGCTGTTGCCCTATACTAACCATTTGACCAAGGTGAGGTGTAATTGTACCCGTCTGGGCCTGTGTCGCCCCACTAGTCAGCGATTGTGGTTGAGTCGCAGGGTCAAGGGGCTGTTGCATTACAACCTAAGAAATTTGAGGTTGACATACAACAGGCAGTGCTTGAACTTGCGACACCATCACAATAGCTGGCGTAGTCGATATGTTCGACACACGTACGCAATGTTGCATCGAATATACAACTCTTGGTTGTTGAGGTAGTATAGGTACCCAACCACTTGAAGTAATTCCAGTATAACCTGAATGTTGTTGTGAACTCCCGTATGGATATCCTCCTGGAGGGGATAATGACAGGGCATACTTCCCCCCATACGGTGGTAATCCGGAACTCAAAGGAATTGTTTGCCCTTGGGGACCGGACTGCCCAAATTGACCTCCAAATGGATCAATTTGTTGAGACTCAACATAAGAGTTTCCGGATATAATTCCGGATGAACAAACAGGAATGGACCAGACTGTCGAAATAGCCCCTGGATGGGCTCCTTCTAGCGGTTGTGAGCTAGTCGGGACAGATGGTATGCCGGCGAACATTGTTGGAGTGACAGCAGGGAGTTCTGCCGTTGCTGTGTCAGAAGGCACAGTTTTAGATGTTGACGGTTGTTCAGACATTTGTAGTCTATCCAAAAGATTACCTAGTGATTCTACAGGAACTTCCGCTGGTGGTAGACTAACTTCTGATGTCGAAGGAAATAGAGTGATCCCGACTCCAAAGTGCATTGGAGTACTTGCTTGAGGATCTTCTACAATTTCTTCTATTGCAATCAAACCAGGTGGAAGGGGAAGACCGTCAGGTCCGTAAAATATTTCTGGTGCCGAAGAGGCAGCGACAGATGTTTGAAGAGTAAGACTCTCTGAACCGGTTATAGATGGAACTGGTTTAGTAACACAAGTGTTTATTCTCAAACTAGGATCAGTACCACTGTCCTTCTGTGGCTGTTGAACTTCTTCTGTTGAGGCAGGGATTCCAGAAATGTTTGGAGTAACCGGAGTCTCTGATGTTGTTGGAACACTTGTTCTAACTTTGATAGGAGACTTGGATCCGGTTAAACGAGTTCGCTTTGTCCGTACTGGTTTCGCTTCCGGAGACAAAGACGGTTGACTCGTAAGCCTCCGCGAACGACGGGGTTTCAATTGACTTTCCTCCACGATTGTGGATTACTCGATCAACTAAAATAAAAGGGAAAGTATGTTTCCATATTAAATGAATTTTAGACGCTTTTGACACAACTTGTTTTTTCAGTTTTTAAGAGTCGAGAAAAAACAAAAGATGACTCTAGTCTCCTTCGATTTTTAATGAGCCTGAAGTGACAAGTGCTCAGATGGACCTTTTCCGTTAAGGAGTCTGAAAAGGAACGAAGGGGACTGCTCTAGAGGTCTAGGTAGAGGGAGTACCAAACCAATCGCAAAATTGCAGAATACTTTTTATGGTACGGCAGTCAATCTTCCCGAATGCTGTGTTCGGTGCATTGCGATCAGTAGGGCGGCCGACACGGCTTCCTATGGATAAAGGTTTTATGCCTATAGGGGTCTCCCAATATATACTCAACGGTACGTGGGAGCACAAGTCCGTACTGGCACTTATTGTCTCAAGGTGGAGGAATCACCCAACCATCAGTGATGACAACAGTTACCAGGCTTTACAACGCCGGAATACGTCTCTAGCCTAGACCTCTAGATGTTGTGCGTTAAGTTACAAAGCGTTGTAAAGTTCACTGAATTTATTTTAGGTTGATCTTTCTTATGAAGTTTGCCTTTTGGGTTCACCACGAGATGTAGATGTAATTCCTAAAATGAAATCTAAAGATGATAAGCAAGCTTTTATCTCTTTTCAACAATGAAAATCCTAGCTACAAGGGGAAAAGAAAGACACAATCTTTTCTCAAAGAGCAAAGAGCACACTGTAAATGCACTTTTCCTAAATCAAGCCAAACAGACTGTCAATATGAAAATGCACATGTGCATGTATTTGTTTTTCACTTTCTTAATATTGATGCCTAAAAAGAAAGTTGTTGTACAAATTTGAATTCGTTTTCAAGTGAAAAACACAACAAGCTTCTTTTCGAAATAAAAAGGTAGAGACGATTACAACACTTTATGATTTTGAAGTAAACACTTGTTTCGACACTAGAAATTCACAAATTCAAGCCAAAGGAAAAATTAAAAGCATAATCCACTGTCAACAGCAAATAAACTTTCTCCTAAGATCAAAATCGACACTTACGACAGATCTAAATCAAAGGACAACATTATGGCTATTCTACTTTTGCAATGGGAAACTGTAAATGATGCAACAAACACACAAAAACAAATACAGTTTCTTTTATACAACTGAGGCAGAATTAAGGCAAATAAAAGGCGTTTTTAAATAGACACACACACTGATCACAGGCTGCAAAAATCAGAGATAAAACTGGAAAAAATGAGCAAAGAATGTCAGCTACACAGGGCTAAGCTAATCAACGAACCTGGTACACAGAGAAACTGGATTTCAACGCAGGTTGCCTTCTCGGGAACTGTGCTGAAATGCAGGAACTCTTCATAGCACCTGCGTTGGGGTAGAAACGAGAATTCTATCTGGGTTCTGGGTCACGGTTTGCAGTTTAATCTATGGTTTTTGGCCGGGTAAAAGCAATCAGTAATGCACAATCAAAGGGTTGATTTAATGAAGGTTTAAGAGCTATCACAAAGGGTAATCAGATCATTTGTGAACCAGCTATTCAAATCATAAACAAATCCAGTGAATGGATTGAAGCAGCAGATGTCTACTTTGCATTTGTTAATGGCAAATGCAGTTCGATTCGTTACTTCTAAGTTTATGAAACAAACAACAAGAGAAACAAAAACAAAATAATTAGAAACGATCCCCATTGGAGTCGCCATTTTGTTAACGGGAAAAGTGTCTATTTAGAACGACCCTATCCCACTGAGGTGTGACAGTGACCTCAAAAACAAACAGGGAAAACTACTCTTGTATTCTCCTTTATGAACTATAAACGAAGAGGAATAGGATGAACCAACCTGTGTCTTGCACTAGTCCTTTGATCCAATCTCTCTCCTCTTTGACAGCTTCCAGCTATCTGCTCCCTTACTTTCCCAGCTTCACCAAGTTCCTGTAAGATCACAGAAGAAAGAAACTACACAAAGACATGGATTTATGTTCATAAATAGCTTAGGATCATATTTAAGCTAAACATACAAATATAACAAACATCAATGATATACAATCATGTAGGAGAAACTCAAATAGTTTTATTAATAAAACAAGAAGATCCAGGAGGAGTTACAACCGATGATTCCTGATCCAGCATCAACCTCCCAGCATAGAATCCCCTCTTCACCTCCAACAAAGCATAAATCACCCAATACTCTGATATCTATCTCAAAACCAACAACAATTCTCTGCAATGTACAAAATTCCAGCCCCTGGATCTCTTGGTGAGGGATCCATATATAGATGTATGCAAAGAGGATGAGTCAGCTCATGAATTGATTAGCGGCCTCTCTCTGTCAGTTCTTGCTTCCACTTGGAGACTGAGAGCCTCTTACTCATCACTAGTCGAATTCAGTGAGGCAAGTGTTATTAGAGAAGATCCTGGAAGCTTCCATTGTCTCTCCACCTCGTGGAATGACTCTGCCACTTGTCATTTCCCGCTCAACACACCCCGTAGTGCATTCAAGTGCGTTGCAACACACCTAGCCAGTGTATTTGGGTGCTTTACAACGCAACTAGCTAGTGGAGCAGCTGAAATGATCCTAATTTGACTAGTTCTGAGCAGTTTCTGGTGGAGAACTTCTGGGAGAAGCTGTAATTTGTTGACCTTGTTTCTTTAGGAGCTGGAACAACACCTTTAGGGACTTAGGATCCCTTGGTTTATGGACATTTCATGCTTAGAGATGTAAGGCACAAAAATGTCTATAACAGTGTGCCACATAGTTCCAAGGGATTGTTAGACATGCCAGGTGCTATGCCATGTCAATATGTAAACTATGTTGCTTAGTTGTTTTATGGCCATTATTAGACGTGAGCCTTGACTTGGTAACTTGTTAAGTGGCATGAGTTAATATTAGGCATGAGTAGCCTAAGATGAGTTATAGGCCATTCTTAGGTGAAAAAGGCATAGTATAGTTGGAGTAACTGTAACTTGGTCAAGATGTTGTATTCTAGGTAGGACTTGGTTGGTTCCCAAGTTTTAAAACCAATAAGGGTAGTTATGAGGGCATGATAGATAAGGAGTGTTAAAGCATGCCAAGGAATGAAAAGGTGTGATAACACATGCCAGAAAGTATCAATGCATGTCGAGAAGTGTTGGGGAGTGTGAGGGAATCACAAGGGAGAACTAGGTCAAAGTGCATAGAAACGAATGAATACGAGTGTCTTCCAAGTGTCCCAAGGACAGAGTGTATTAGGAGAATTTTAGAATAGGAATTGCAATAGGTAAGCCTACAATTATGATAAGGGGATGGAAAAAGCAATTTTAGACAAAGGGAGTCTTTTGTCTAGTGACAACACTATTTTTTCAATGACTTGGTTGGGTTCTCAAGTCACAAAAAAAGTAAGGCTATCTATGAGGGCATGACAACTAGGGAGTGCCAAGGTGTTCAAGGAATGCCAGGAGGTCATAACACAAGCTAGAAGTTCCAAGGCATGTTAGTCATTCCAAGACATGCCAAGTGCTAAGGCATGCTAAGAGGTGTTAGGTGTTAGGGTGTAGCGCCAATGCATGCTAGGGAGTGCCAGGGAAACACAAGGGAGGACCATTTCAATTGCATGGAAATGAATGAAGAAGAGTGTGTGATAGGGATTGTTAGCAAGTTCTAGGTGTACTAAGGAGGCATTGACAAGGTATGGTAGGTAGTGCCAGGGAAAAACAATGGAGGACTAGTTTCAATTGCATGGAAATGAATGAATACGAGTGTATTATAGGGAGTGTTAGAAAGTTCAGGGTGTGCTAAGGAGGGATTGAAAAGGTATGGTAGGTAGTTTCAAGGCATGATAGAGTGCTAGGAAAGCATTTCGAGATGTGCCAAGTGCCATGGTCTACCAATGTGTCCCAACGAGTGTTAAGGAGTGCTAGGGACACACAAGGGAGAACTACGTCATAATGCATGGAAATGAATGAATAAGAGTGTGTGATAGGGAGTGTCAGCGAGTTCTATGTGTGCTAATGAGGAGTTACAAGGCATTCTTGGCAGTTCTAATGAATTTTAGAGTGCTAGGGTGGCATGCAACAAAGATGTGACAATGCATGGAAGGACCTAGTGCCTCATTTCCTCTCATTTTACTTCAGTTAAATGGAGCAACTAGACCTTGAGCCTGAAACCCACACAACTAAGATTTTCACATTACAGAATCATACGATATGTAATAGGTAAGCCTATGATTGTGATAAGGGGATGGAAAAATCAGTTTTAGACAAAGGGATACTTTTGTCTAGGGACAACACTATTTTTTCAATGACTTGGTTGGGTTCCCAAGTCGCAAAAAAAGTAAGGCTATCTATGAAGGCATGGAAACTAGGGGCTGCCAAAGTGTGCAAGGAATTCCAGGAAGTGATAGCACATGCTAGAAAGTTCTAAGGAATGTTAGGCATTCCAAGACATGCCAAGTTCTAAGGCATGCCAAGATGTGCTCAGTGCGAGGGTGTGGTGCCAACACATGCTAGGGAGTGCCAAGGAAACACAAGGGAGGACTAGTTTCAATTGCATGGAAATGAATGAATAAAAGTGTGTGATAGGGAGTGTTAGCAAGTTTTGGGTGTGCTAAGGATAGGTGGACAAGGTATGCTAGGTAGTGCCAAGGAATGATAGAGTGCTAGGAAAGCATGTCGAGATGTGCTAAGTGCGAAGGTGTGCCAACATGTGCTAAGGAGTGTTAGGGAAGCATAATGGAGTGCTATGTCATAATGCATGGAAATGAATGAATAAGAGTGTGTGAAAGGGAGTGTCACTGAGTTCCAAGTGTGTTAAGGAGGAGTGATAGGGAATTCTTGGTAGTGCTAAGGAATGTTAGAGTGTGAGGGTGGCATGCAACTATATGTGCCAACACGTGCAAGGAAGTGTTATCTGGGAGTGCGAGGGAAGCACAAGGGAGCACTACATAAAAATGCATGGAAATGAACAAATAAGAGTTTGTGATTGGAAGTGTCAATGAGTTCCAGGTGTGTTAAGGAGGGAGCAACAAGGTATGCTAGGCAGTTTTCAGGCATGCTAGAAGCTAGGGTGACATTCCAATATGTCCTAGGTGCTAGGGTGTACCAACACATGCCAAGGAGTGTTAATGAGTACTAGGGAAACACAAGGGAGAACTAGGTCAAAATGCATGGAAATGAATATTGAATAAGAGTTTGTGACTAGGAGTGTTAACAAGCTCTAAGTGTGCTAAGGAGAGAGTGACAAGGTATGCTAGGTAGTGCCAAGGAATGTTAGAGTGCTAGGGTGACATGCCAATATGTGCCAAGTGCTAGGGTATGCCAAAACATACTAGGGAGCGTCTGGGAAACAAAAGGAAGCACTAGATCAAAATTCATGGAAATGAATGATTAAGAGTGTGTGACAGGGACTGTCAATGAGTTCAAGGTGTGTTAATGAGGGAGTGACAAGTTTATATGATAGGTAGTGCCAAGGTGTGCTAAACTACCAAGGCATGCTAGGAAGTGCTAGGGTCTGTTAAGGAGTGTCAAAGCATGCCAAGGAATGTAGGGGATGCTAACACATGTGACATACTACTAAGGCATTCTAAGACATGTCAAATGCTATGGCATGTCAAGATGTAAACTGTGTTACTTAGTTTTTTTATGCCCATGGTTGGATGTTATAAGCCTTGTCCTCATAACTTGTTAAGTGGTATGAATTGAGATTAAACATGAGTAGCCTAAGATGAGTTACAGGTAGTTCTTAGGTGAACAAGGCATATGTTGAATTTCCATAGCACATGAGAATCTAGGTTTGGTCTTAGAATATTTGATGCAAACACACTCAAGTGCCATAACACATCTACTTTACAAAACAAAATCTACACACATCAGGGAATAAACTAATGCACATGAAAAATTTTAACTTTTTCAAACTCTTATTTGTTATATCACAAACTATAATAGAACAAGCTAGAGCTCACATACCAAGGATCATATCCCTTTACAATCACATTGATACAAGGAATACAACTAAGGCTTGTTGTTAGTCCTTTAACAACCAATCTAAATTGAACAAGACAACACTTGACCTACTCGTTGATGGTGGCCACACACAACCCTTTCATTCCATGTGTCCTGAACACATCTAGCAAGTCCTCTTGCCTCCCATTTTGCAACTCCTCAATCTACCTTTATCAATGAACTCAACTCCTTTATGTTACTAAACTCGACTCAACAAAAATTTCCCTCTAGCTACCTCCTTTTTTCTTCAAGGTCTACAACACTTAGGGTCTCTGATCAGTTGTTCACAACTCCATTGTGAACAACTCTTTGGTTTACCCATTTTTTCCATATTGCTGCTCCAAGATGACAAGCTTAGGGCTATGGAGGTCAACCTTCTTCTCACTAACTCAATCCCATACAATATAGGGAACTAGGGCTAGCTGGCTAGCCCACTTGCCTGCTACTTTAATCCTTAAAATTCTGCACATCTTTAGGCTCAATACACCTTCCCTTCTACCAGTCTTGTTTTCCTTCATAAGTACAAGACTTAGGGCTCTTCCTTGATAATCACCTAACAATCCTCCAACTGTACTATAACTACCATAAATTTTCCCAACCACAGTCAATTATTTTACCGATATAGGGCCCACAACACTACCCTCATCTAGGGCTCTTCAAATATACCACCTAATAGTGATTCAGGTCCTCTCAAAATCACTATTCTTGTGTACCAATTTATTTACTATCCAATCTATGAACAAATCTAAACTACTCCTCTTATCATCCTTCTAACAATATGTAGATTACTGAACTAGGGTCACAAATCATCCACTAACAGTCTATTGACTAATTGTTTATAGGTTTCCTTAGATATTTGTCCAAAACTCTATGGAAAATCCACCAAAATCAACTCCTCTTCATGTCAATCCATTCCTCATATGACACATTTCTTATATTGAATCTTCTACTCAGGTTCCACCCTCCTTTGGATCTATTATCTCCACACATATTTCTGCAATCCATCTTCCAGATTTGTGGTCTATATTGCAGAGATAAAAATTTCTCTAAGGGTCATGACCCCTCTTCTTCTACGCAGATTTGTCACAGTCTTAAGGGAAACATTATGGACTGAACATGCTAGGAAACCACCCTAACTAGGACATTTTACTTATATTATAATTTCTTTAGAACAAAGCCTATCCACCCATTACAGAAAAAACAACTCTTGCCTCCATAAGGGACTTGACATAGCTCATATGGATCCATAGATTCTAGCCATTTATTTTACTGAATCTTGACCTGAACTTCAGATCTGTACGACCCTCAAACTGCGGTTACCTCAGTCAATATTACACCTATAACTACTTCTATTCTGGCCCTAAATTTCAGTGCAGGCCCTCCTCCATTTGTGTTGTTCTTTATCATAGACCTTGCAACCTACTAACAAACACAAGACAGGGTCTCAACCCTCTCTGCTATTTCATAATTTGATGCGGCCTTCACATAAAAACACCACTAAAATAACATGCCCAAATTCTCATGAGTCGCCTCTCTTGATCTCAATCTAGCAGAAGAGAACCAATATGCCATCCTACTTCCTAGTTCAAACACATTAAGGTATGAGACATCCTTGTGAACCCTCACATGATGATCTTTCTCTTGACGGATGATCATGACATGCCTTTAGCAACCGTTACTCATCCCTCTAACTCAGCTTACTTTAAGACTACATCTCTCTTGGCCTCCTTGATAAAATGACCTCCCTCTCACTTGATGTTCTTGCCTTCATACTAATTCCTCCTTAAATAGCTTCTCCTATCTAGGCCTATTAGGAATCCTCTAGAACTTACAAGTTTTATCCACTTAGACCTTAGGAAATATTAATTTTCCTTTATAATTATCTTTTAGATTTTAAACCCCATCTTGGGTCCAAAACCCCTTTGCTTGGTTTCGTTTCCCACAAAGCCTTTTGTCAACAAACCCATGCAAACCCATCTCACTAGGCTTGTGGAATACCTCCCAAGCTACACAATTCAACAACATAGTCTAGTTGTAGTAATCGTAACTTGTTCAAGCTCTTGTAGTCAAGAGAGGACTTGGTTGGGTTCACAAGTTGCAAATTAAGTAAGGGTAATTGTCAGGGCATGATAACTAGGGAAGGTCAGGGCATAACGAGGAATGAAAAGGAATGCTAACACATGTTGAACAATATCAATGCATGTTGAGGAGTGTCAAGGAGTGTTGAGGCATCACAAGGGAGAACTAGGTCAAAATATATGGAAATGAAGAAATAAGAGTGTGTGCCGGGGAGTGTTAGTGAATTCAAGTGTGCCAAGGACGAAGTATGTTAGGAGAAGTTCATAATAGGATTTATGAGAGGAAACCCTGTCATTGTGATAAGGGGCTTGACAAAATAGTTTTAGATAAAGGGAGACTTTTTGCTAGGCACAACACTGTTTTTCATTTATCTATTATTTTTATATGACATGTGGCACATTTTTGCCAAATGCTCATGTTTTAAACCATTTTAGACAATTACATATTGTATATTGTTGTGTATAAGTTTTGGGGCACTTGGCTTGTGTTGTCATATATCACGTGTGCCTTGTGCATCTTGTGGTTCTTGAAAAATCTTAGTTAATGATCTATTGTTTATATGAACTGGACATACACGTGAAATATTGTGTGTGTAAGCTATGTTGCTTAGTTATTTTATGGTCATGGCTAGATGTGATCCTTGTCTTGGTAAGTTCTTAAGTGGGACAATTTGAGCTTGGACATGAGTGGCCTAAGATGAGTTATAGGTAGTTCTTAGGTGAAAAAGGCATAATCTACTTGTAATAGTTGCAATTGGTCACGTTATTAACACTAAAGCAAGCCAATGTCACATGAACTGTAGTAGTTAAGGACTTGATTGGGTTCCCAAGTCATGAGAAAGTGTAAGGCTAGTTGGGAGGGTGTGAGTTCCAAGGCATGCTAGGGAATGCTAACATATTATTGATAGTACGAAGGCATGTCAAATATGATAAGATGTGCCAAGTGCTAAGGCGTGCCAAGATGTGCAAGGGTGTCACAATACGTGCCAAGGATTTTCAAGGCAAAAAAAAGGAGAAATAATTTAAACTACAAGGAAATGAACACATAAGAGGGTTAATAAGTCATCAATTTACCTTTTCCAAGAGGGTCATGCTAGGCACACCAACACTAGGTTCCGATAGGTGCCACATGCCAAGTGTTAGTGCATTTTAAGTGCCAAATATTTATCTGTTATTTCTCATCTACTTTCCAATAGTTGATCTCAAATAAATTTAATATTAAACCATGCCAAATCATACCAAAGCGTCTCAATGAATGCTATACATGCTAAGACTTGCCAAGCACCAACACGTGCCAATGTGTGTTAGGGAGTGATACACATGTTATGAAATAGCAGGGCATGTCGAAGAGGCTAAGGTATGCTAGAGAGTGCTAATTCATATTGAGTGCTAAGGACTACTAGGGAAACACAAGGGAGAACTAGGTCAAAATGAATGGAAGTGAATGAATATGAAGGTGTGTCAATGAGTGCCTGGCATGCCAAGGAAAGAGGGACAAGGTATACTAAGCATTGGTAAGGCATGCTAGGGAATATCAAGGCATTTCAAGAAGTGCTAGAGTGTTCTAGGTAGTTATAGTGTGTGTTTACATGTGCCAAATAGTGCCAAGGCATGCCAAGACATGCCAAGACATGATAGATGCTAAGGCATGCTAGGATGTGCAGGGTGCTAGTGTATGCCAATATGTGTCAAGGAGTGTCAAGGAAACATAAGGAAGAACCAAGTTAAAATGCAAGGAAATGGAAACATAAGAGGGTTAATAAGTCAAGACTTTATCCTTTTCAAAAGGGGCATGCTAGGCAGACTAATAATAGGTTCGAGTACATGCCAAGTCCCAATGTGTGCCAAGTGCTAATGTATGTTAATACATGCCAAATTGTTCCAGGGCATGCTAGGGACTATAGGGCATAGTTAATTATGGGCACTAGTGCATTAACATGCTTACCAATCTATCATAGATCTCCTTGGAGGTGTTTATATCATAGATGTATGCCACCAGATGCTTCTCAATGGAATCTATGATAATCTTCTTCGCTTTGACTTCACCCTTGGTGTATTTGTTCTTTGTAGCAACTGGTGAATTTGATGGAAGACATGTTTTTTCTTGCCTTTCACAGCTATATTTTACCTCACCTTGGAGGAAGACAAGATCACCATTCTAGGGACTAATTTGATGTTTTTAGTGGATGCCATCTCTCAATCTACAAGCATACCAAACAATGGTGAAAATTGGTTCAAAGGCATGAACCTAGACCTAGAAGAGTACAAACCCTACTTGAAATCACAATACAAAGGAGCTCACTCACATGTTTTCCCATTCAGATACTTCTTGGAGAGATATGCATCATTGATGAAGGCTATCATGAACTTCTTCACATGTGAGGGTAGATTTTCTAGGCTATATCAATACCACATAAGACTGCTCATGCACTTTACAGTGGCCAAGTCTCTAAATTTGTCCAGCTACTTGTATAGGAGCCTAACCAAAATGTCTGAAAGGGTGCAATTGAAAGTAAAAGTGCACTATCCGAGCCTCTTTCACCATAGTCTGATAAAGGTTATAGTACTCCATCAGTTGAAAGAGAAGAACATGACATGGGAAACCTTCATTGAGGATGCCTTGAAAACGCATATAACCACTTCACCAAGCCATCACCAAACCATGTTAGTACAACCCATGGAGGTGGGGTCATCAAGAGAACATGATGAGGTTTCCAAGGCATCTAGGCCTAGCATGACCAAGACATATCAGAGAAGCAGAAGCCTTGTATGTTCTCCTCAAATTGAGGAAGGGGACAAGCCTACTACATTAGCAAAACAAGGATCACCATCACATCATGAGGCTTCTTTGCATGAAGAGGAGCCCGTTGAGCATGAATTTGACCTAATTCACTTGGAGGCACATGATGAGAATCAAAACCTACAACAATTCATCAAAGAGAATGATTCTTAGATCATGGAGCTCAAGGAAAATTTGGAAAGGGACAAATTAATGATTTCATTCCTTGAGCAAGAATACAGTCAAGTTAAGGCAAAATAGCTAGTCATGGAGAAAGAGAAATTCAAATCCAAGAAACAAGAGATGAAAGGCAAGGCAGTGGTGGACCATGAATACACTGAGCAGCATGAAGTACATGTGGCAAGGAAGAGACCAAGGACAATGGGTCTTAGGAAGGCACTTCAGAGAGAAAGAGAACAAAAGCCACCAATGGAAGAATTGACCTTTGAAGAGAGGATTTCCATGGAAATAAATTAGGACAGAGAGTTTTGGCCTAACAAATTCAATTGCCACATTGAGAAGCTCCTTGAAAAGGCCAACAGGATAGCAAGTTGCAAAAGAAAATGGCCATCCATTATTACATAAGGAATCAAGTTGCCAAGGTCAAAATCAAGCAGTTGAAGGATAAACTCAAAGAAACCCTAATTAGCTAAGAGGAGAAGGGTAAGTTAGATTTTCTTGTTGATGCATCCATGATTACATAAAATACCTCATCAGGCATATCTAGAAAAAATTTTGGAGGTTTTGGAGAAAGTTTTGTATTTGGTGCAGACTAGTGTAAACTTGCAAGTTTTTGGCAAATTTTTGTTTAGGAACGCAACGAGTTCACGTTGCTCTTCTTCCTCGGGGCTCCAAATGATGGAAGCTAGAAAGTTTTGGAAAGCTTATGACCCCCTCATAAAACCAATTTTCCCACTTTCCTGGTCTGGGGCTTAGTTTTTGAGAAATTTGCAAAAAGGAAGCTAAAAATCACCTTTCTGCCCCTCTTTTTCCATTTTTCTGCGGACCTGGAGACACCATGGGAGAATGGCCATATCTCAGCCAAACATCGGTCATTTTGAGTGAAATATTACTCTAAAGACATATACACTCTACCATATTTCTAGAAAAGGCTTTAGATCTAGATTTGGACTTCAGAAAGGCACTCAAAAATGGCCTCCAACAGATCATTGTACACCTAGAAATTTCTGAGATTTTTGTAAAATTTTCACTGTGTAATTTTTTGTAATTCCTAGTTTGACTTTGGTCAAAGTCTAAAGGGTGAAGTACATGAAAGTCAGGGGTAAAAGTAAATGTAAATAGTGGGTGGTTAGTCTTTGTAAGTTGTTCTGATGTAAATTTGACCTTATTTATGAGAGAGGTTGGAGTCAAAGTTAATTGTAGAAGTTGTTTTTAACTTCCCTAGACATTAGGGTTTGGTTAGAACACCTCATGGAACAATTCCTAGAGTCATGCATGTTATAGACATTTTTGTTCCTTACAGCTCTAGGCATGAAATGTCCATAAACCAAGGGATCCTAAGTCCCTAAAAGTGTTGTTCCAGCTCCTAAAGAAACAAGGTCAACAAATTACAGCTTCTCCCAGAAGTTCTCCACCAGAAACTGCTCAGAACTAGTCAAATCAGGATCATTTCAGCTGCTCCACTACCTAGCTGCGTTGCAAAGCACCCAAATACACTAGCTAGGTGCATTGCAATGCACCTAAATGCACTACCAGGGTGCGTTGAGCGGGAAATGACAAGTGGGAGAGTTATTCCACGAGGTGGAGAGACAATGGAAGCTTCCAGAATCTTCCCCAATGACACTTGCCTCACTGAATTCGACCAGTGATGAGTAAGAGGCTCTCAGTCTCCAAGTGGAAGCAAGAACTGATAGAGAGAAGCCACTAATCAATTCATGAGCTGACTCATCCTCTTTGCATACATCTATATAAGGATCCCTCACCAAGAGATCCAGAGGCTGGAATTTTGTACATTGCAGAGAATTGCTGTTGGTTTTGAGATAGATATCAGAGTATTGGGTGATTTATGCTTTGTTGGAAGTGAAGAGGGGATTCTATGCTGGGAGGTTGATGCTGGATCAGGAATCATCGGTTGTAACTCCTCCTGGATCTTCTTGTTTTATCAATAAAATTATTTGATTTTCTCCTACATGCTTGTATATCATTGATGTTGTTTACGTTCGTATGTTTAGCTTAAATCTGACCCTAAGCTATTTATGAATATAAATCCATGTCTTTGTGTAGTTTCCTGCTTCTGTGATCTTACAGGAACTTGGTGAAGCTGGGCAAGTAAGGGAGCAGGTAGCTGGAAGCTGTCAAATAGGAGAGAGATTGGATCAAAGGACTAGCGCAAGAGACAGGTTGGTTCATCCTATTCCTCTTCGTTTATAGTTCATAAAGGAGAATACGAAAGTAGTTTTCCCTGTTTGTTTGTGAGGTCACTGTCACACCTCAGTGGGATAGGGTCGTTCTGAATAGACACTTTTCCCGTTAACAAAATGGCGACTCCGCTGGGGATCGTTTCTAGTTAGTTTGTTTGTGTTTCTCTTGTTGTTTGTTTCATAAACTTAGAAGTAGCGAATCGAACTGCATTTGCCATTAACAAATGCGAAGTAGACATCTGCTACTTCAATCCATTCACTGGATCTGTTTATGATTTAAACAACTGATTCACAAATGATCTGATTACCCTTTCTGATAGCTCTTAAACCTCTTTTAAATCTACCCTCTGATTGTGCATTACTGATTGCTTTCACTCGGCCAAAAACCATAGATTAAACTGCAAACCGTGACCCAGAACCCGGATAGAATTCTCGTTTCTGCCGCAGCACAGGCTCTGTGAAGAGATCCTGCATTTCAGCGCAGTTCCCGAGAGGGCAACCTGCGTTGCAATCCAGTTTCTCTGTGTAGCAGGTGCGTTGATCAGCCTAACCTTGTGCAGCTGAGGTTCTTTGCTCAAATTTTTCAGTTTTGTCTCTGATTTTTGCAGCCTGTGATTAGTGTGTGTGTCTGTTTAAAAGCCCCTTTTCTCTGCCTTAATTCCGCCTCAGTTGTATAAAAGAAACTGTATATGTTTTTGTGTGTTTGTTACGTCATTTACAGTTTCCCATTGCAAAAGTAGAATAGTCATACTGTCGTCCTTTGATTTAGATCTGTCGTAAGTGTCGATTTTGATCTCAGGGGAAAGTTTATTTGCTGTTGACAGTTGATTATGCTTTTACTTTTGCCTTTGGCTTGAATTTGTGAATTTCTAGTGTCGAAACAAGTGTTTATTTCAAAATCATAAAGTATCGTAATCGTCTCTACCTTTTGATTTCGAAAAGAAGCTTGTTTGTGTTTTTCACTTGAAAACGAATTCAAATTTGTACAACAACTTTCTTTTTAGGCATCAATATTAAGAAAGTGAAAAAAAAATACATGCACATGTGCATTTGCATATTGACAGTCTATTTGGCTTGATTTAGGAAAAGTGCATTTACAATTTGCTCTTTGCTCTTTGAGAAAAGATTGTGTCTTTCTTTTCCCCTTGTACCTAGGATTTTCATTGCTGAAAAGAGATAAAAGCTTGCTTATCATCTTTAGATTGCATTTTAGGAATTACATCTACATCTCGTGGTGAACCCAAAAGGCAAACTTCATAAGAAAGATCAACCTAAAATAAATTCAATGAACTTAACAACGCTTTGTAACTTAACGCACAACATTTAGAGGTCTAGGCTAGAGACGTATTCTGGCGTCGTAAAGCCTGGTAACTATTGTCCTCACTGATGGTTGGGTGATTCCTCCACTTTGAGACGATAAGTGCCAGTACGGACTTGTGCTCCCACATACCGTCGAGTATATATTAGGAGACCCCTATAGGCATAAAACCTTTATCCATAGGAATCCGTGTCGGCCGCCCTACTGATCGCAATGCATCGAACATAGCATTCGGGAAGATTGACTACCGTACCGTAAAAAGTATTCTGCAGTTTTGCGATTGGTTTGGTACTCCCTCTACCTAGACCTCCAGAGCAGTCCCTTTCGTTCCTTTTCAGACTCCTTAACGGAAAAGGTCCATCTGAGCACTTGTCACTTCAGGCTCATTAAAAATCGAAGGAGACTAGAGTCATCTTTTGTTTTTTCTCGACTCGTTAAAACTGAAAAAACAAGTTGTGTCAAAGCGTGTTAAAATTTATTTTAAACGGAATATTCATCCCCTTTTCCTACCTTGATCTTTGGGTTGAGAAAATGGAGCCTACCAACCAAGGAATTCCCCTTGGTGGAAATCCTAGTCCCTTCTCCTCTTGGGGAGATGTTGGTGCGCCCCATATGGCCACATTGTCGCTTCCAGGACTAACAATTGGCTTGCCAGTATGGCTCTTCTCAACCAATGTCGTTCAGAACACCACTATTCCTGAACAATCGAATCAGCAATTAGACGAGTCCAGAGTTACCCACCAGCCTTCTACTTCCTCTAATTCTTCCTCTCCTCCTTCCTCTTTGCTTGACGGGACTGGTAAAGCTAAAAGCCAAGTTCCTAAGTAGAAAAAGGAAAAGAAGAAGGAGCCAAAGGTGAATGGGGGAAACGAGTGTCGTCTAACAAAAATCCACACACAGCACCGACCAGGCCTAAATCACCATGTGTCATTTGCAGAGGAGACCACTTTCACAGAGATTGTCCTTGCATCCCCCGGATACTAAGGGACTGGTCTCCTTGTTTGCACAATCCGGTGTCATCAACCTCTGGAGATCACGTTGAAAGCACACCGTCAACTAGTGAAAGTGAAGCCCCAGGACGAAAACGGAAAGTTAGATTTCCTTGTAAACTGTGCGAAGGTGACCATGCCCTCCACCGTTGTCCCTTCTTAGACGAGGCTAAAAGAGTTTTGGATGATCGTCCGGTTTCACCGTTACGACTTCCTCCTGGATATAAAAAACTCTTGCCAAGTCCGTCACTAGTTGAGAACCCAGCTAGCCCGCTCAGGTGGTCGGCTGAAGCACATGTCATTGAAGATAAACCAACTGAATCCATACCAGACGAAATTCAAAAGGTCGAGGCGGCAGTTGACCCGGTCTTGCCTTCAGAGGTTTTATCTTCGGATGATACAGTCACTGAAGAGAACAAGGATGACACCGTCCAAATTCTCTTCATCAACACATACTCTGACGAACATGGGGGCAATCCACCCATTCCTTTACCGCAGGAAGGAAGTTCGTCAGATCCATACCCGGCCGTCTACTCGGTCCCACCTCCAAGCAACCTAGTTGTATCCTTCGACTGGAATCAACTAGGCAGACCCCGTTTGCCAGCAAGCATACCATTCCGAATTATCGTTCAAATATATAGAATGGTCATGGCTGGAACCATCATAGATGAGGGGGCTTCTGTGAGTATTCTTTCCTCTATTTCTTGGAAAGCGCTTGGTTCGCCATCGCTGTTGCCTGAAATGAGAAATCTGACAGGCTTTGATAAAGGAACCAGTCGACCTTTAGGGATCCTTCCCGATGTGCCCATAACATTGAGAGGGAAGACAGTTCGCATGAATGTCATGGTCGTTCAAGGACCCTTGGATTATAACCTACTCCTTGGACGAGACTATATTTATTACATGGGAGCCATCGTCTCCTCACTCTTTAGAGTAATGTGTTTTTCGCACGAAGGAAGAGTGGTCAAGCTCGTGGACCAACTTTCATTTCCCATATCACGCATAGAAAATAGTCATATACTGTCCCTAAATGGTCTCTTCATGCAAGAAATGTCTCAATCTCCAGTCCGTCCTCCCGATGAGCGCAAGTAATTCAGAGCGATATGACTGAAACCCAGGGGGCATGCGTCCTGGTCTGCCTCGGTAGGAAAACTTCAGGTATAGGGTAGTTTTCCGCGGGAGAATATGACTAGTCTGTACCCCATCCATGATTGGAAGAGGGGTTATTTTGGAATAAGATTCTCTTGTCAAAGTTATGTGAGTTGGCGGGCATCGTCGCTCACCTTTGTTTATTTCGAGAGACATCGCCGGAGAAGTGTTTTGTTTGCGCCGTGAATAGAACAATCTTTGGGTAACCTGTAAGAGGTATACCCTTCCTGATAAAACAAATGTTTTGTCAGCTCGAATAGAGGGTGACCTTGAAACTCTGTTTTATACCTGGGGGCATGCAAACCTTTTGGAGTGCAAGCAAAGAGCGATCATTTATCTGTTTTTTGGATTGGTCGTTTCCTAACTTGCATAAAGAAAGGATGTGGGGCAAAACTCGAAAAGTTGCCATTTTTTTTATATAAGACATGCTTATCATATGACTGGATTAATCGAGCAGTGTTACCGCGAGGTTCAAGCTCGTTAAGAAATAAACCCGGATCGAGCAGTTTTAGCGCATAGTTCAAGCTCGTTAAAAAATAAACATAAGACCGAGAAAATGTTTCCTCCCGCATTTAAGCTCGTTAAAAAATGAACTATCCCCCGGTAAATAACCACCGTGAATGAAGCATTTTCAGCCATTAAAGCCTTGGTCGTGTTTGCACCGTCACCTCCACTTTTCCGTTGGCCGATCATTCACCTCCATTTGATTGTTTACCCATTTTGAGGAACAACTGCGAAGAGTGATTTCACTAGCCATCCTTGTGACACTGCCATGACTGGAAAATTCCAAACCTTACCTGGAATCAGCTGCTACCCATTTTATCACTCGTTCCTCAAAAGACGAGTCTTCTTTAAGCTCTTTTCAACTAACTCGTAAAATATGAAAAGATTGCCGAGTTTTGGCCTTCCAGCTCGTTAAAGCGACCGGAACCGTTATCCCTCCTCTAGATTTTAATCTTTTTGGACCTGAGGGATTATTGCACAAAACGATCGAGCGCTTGTTTTGTTTGGCTCGTTAAAGCTAATCGAAAATTCATCCCTTCTGTATTGTTTTATACTTTTTCAGACTTAAGGGATTAGATGACGAAAAAGGAATTTTGGAGTTACCTTTACGTACCTTTTCAGACTCCCTAAAAATGAAAAGGACCGAGTTATCTTTGTCGTTAGACTCGTTAAAAAGATTAATAGCGACAAACTTGTCTTTAGACGAGAACGAGTTTCACTATCGCTAGGCTCGTTAAAACATAGCGATGGGTTTACCCGAAGGGAAAATTATAGAACAAGCATATGTTATCCTCCTCAAGCTTGACAAAAATAAAGAGGTACTGGTCAGCAATGACTGGGGAAAAATTGGGAAGAAAACTCAAATAAACTTTATTGGTAGCAAGTCGCTCTTGAACATGACACTTCCACTCCGTGCCTGAGTCGGGTTGGGTTGTTTCATTCACCGGTCATATCACCATGGTCACGCCACACCATCCACATTTGGGGTAAATGCTACCAATCCATCACATAAGTGTCGCTGACATGTTCAAGAGAAGTCATCCAGAGAAGTCACCCGTGTCCCATCCACTACCATACCTTATACTTCATTCTTTCATGACCGCCACCCTGAACCATATATCATCAGATCGTTTTCACCTCCAACAAAATCATTTGCTCCGTTCTGTGTCATTGATGTGGGATTCATTAAGGCCCTCCTTTGACGGATCTCTTCTTGTCGACATCAGCTCATTATCCAAGAAGTTGATCTAGGAACAACCCCTTCAGTACTTTGAAGCTTGCATGCCTCAATGGCAAGTTTCTCACTTCCAGTGACAAGTATACATCAATGACCTTCGACCGAAAGATTTTGTGTGGTGTTCGACGCCAAGTCCTTTATTCACACCACGTGAATTGTACTGCAGTACCTTGAGGGTCATTATCATTATCGGTGACTCCTCTCGCGCTTGTTAACAGTTTACATCATTGATTGGTAATCAAGCGATGTCTTTCCATGTTCGACTTCAAAACATTTCTCACATGGATCGACTTGTACTTCGAGTGAAGATTGGACGAGATTGAAGACCCCGGATCTAGTTTCATCCATCCGGGCTGTGATATATATTCTGGAAAAATAAAGACATTGAAATGTACAGCATTGCAGCACAGATAATCATCCTAGCAAAAGGATGATGACTCCACCAGAATCATCAGTCTACCATCAGACGATTATCTGTCCTATGTACATGAAAATGAATTTATAAAGACTGAGCATGGGAATGCCCGCCTCAGCTAGATCATGAAAACAGTATGAAGATAATGTATTGTATTGTATCTTATTACAGGTCTCCTCCCAGCATTGGAAGAACTTCGGATCCTCCTAATAAAGCATTTCACCCAATAAACGGCCTCATACTTTAGGGGGCGACTGTTATAGACATTTTTGTGCCTTACAGCTCTAGGCATGAAATGTCCATAAACCAAGGGATCCTAAGTCCCTAAAAGTGTTGTTCCAGCTCCTAAAGAAACAAGGTCAACAAATTACAGCTTCTCCCAGAAGTTCTCCACCAGAAACTGCTCAGAACTAGTCAAATCAGGATCATTTCAGCTGCTCTACTAGCTAGCTGCATTGAAAAGCACCCAAATACACTAGCTAGGTGCGTTGCAACGCACCTAAATGCACTACCAGGGTGCATTGAGCGGGAAATGACAAGTGGCAGAGTCATTCCACGAGGTGGAGAGACAATGGAAGCTTCCAGAATCTTCCCCAATGACACTTGCCTCACTGAATTTGACCAGTGATGAGTAAGAGGCTCTCAGTCTCCAAGTGGAAGCAAGAACTGACAGAGAGAAGCCACTAATCAATTCATGAGCTGACTCATCCTCTTTGCATACATCTATATATGGATCCCTCACCAAGAGATCCAGAGGCTGGAATTTTGTACATTGCAGAGAATTGCTGTTGGTTTTGAGATAGATATCAGAGTATTGGATTATTTATGCTTTGTTGGAGGTGAAGAGGGGATTCTATGCTGGGAGGTTGATGCTGGATCAGGAATCATTGGTTGTAACTCCTCCTGGATCTTCTTGTTTTATCAATAAAACTATTTGAGTTTCTCCTACATGCTTGTATATCATTGATGTTGTTTACATTTGTATGTTTAGCTTAAATCTGATCCTAAGCTATTTATGAATATAAATCCATGTCTTTGTGTAGTTTCCTTCTTTTTTGATCTTACAGGAACTTGGTGAAGCTGGGCAAGTAAGGGAGCAGGTAGCTGGAAGCTGTCAAAGAGGAGAGAGATTGGATCAAAGGACTAGTGCAAGACACAGGTTGGTTCATCCTATTCCTCTTCGTTTATAGTTCATAAAGGAGAATACGAAAGTAGTTTTCCCTGTTTGTTTCTGAGGTCACTGTGACACCTCAGTGGGATAGGGTCATTCTGAATATACACTTTTCCCGTTAACAATGCATTCGACCCATAAGAGTGGGGGGATTTTGTTTTGGTCTTTATGTATTAGTTTCTCAGTGATAGAACAGGTTGGATTTTAGAGGAGGGAACTATTATATCTTGTACTTGGACATTTTCTGGAATCAAAGGATACAATTTGCAACTATTATCTAGGAATTCATGTGCAGTAAGTTTGTGATGATATTTTTTTATCTATTATAGATTTATATGAAATATATTCATCTTCTCTTTCCATTCATCAGTTTTTCAATGGTTTTCCTTACGGTTTATAAACAAAATTCTTTACATAAAGCTCTGTTTTGATGGAAAAATCATTATGTGTTACTTTCTTTCTTGCTTAATGAATTCATCTTTCATGCTCATTAAGAACTTTTGCTTCTTCTAAACACTACGCTACACCAAAAAACCCTACTATCCATCACAAAATTAATGCTACCTTTCTCCTTTATATCTTTGTTGTCGTAACCCTTTGATCCTCTGACCTAGCTACCTGGTTTTTCTCCCTTATCTAGCAACAAAACCCTAAATTTTCCAAAACCCACCTAAGCCTATATATTTAGCCTAAAATAATTTACATTCCAGTCATATCATGGTTGTGATTTCATAGAGAGAGCCTTCTATGGTTTGGTAGGGCTAGCTACCAAACTAAAAGCTTGGTCTGTGGTTACCTCCACTGATCTGCTCGTCAGCCTGGGACATTATGGAGGATAATATAGGGCATGACAACTAGGGAGTGCCAAGGTGTTCTAGTGAATGTAAGGTTCCCAAGTCATGGAAAAATGTAATGCTAGTTGTGAGGTCATGAATGCCAAGGTGTGTTATGGAATGCTAGCATGTGCCAGATAGTACGAAGACATGTCAAACAAGATAACATGTGGCAAGTGCTAAGGCATGCCAATATGTACAAGGGTGTGACAATGCATGCTAGGGATTGTCAAGGCAACAAAATGGAGGAACAAGTTAAACTACAAGGAAATGAGCATATAATAGGATTAATAAGTTAGCAATTTACCTTTTCCATGAGGGGCGTGCTAGGCACACCAACACTAGGTGCCAAGTGCCAAGTTTCAATGCATTCTAAGTGCCAAATCTTCCTTTGTTTCTTCTCATCTAGTTTCCAATAATTGATCTCAAATAACTTTAACATTAAACCATGCCAAAGAATACCAAGTCATCTAAACGCATGCCGAACATGCTAACACTTGCCAAGTGCCAACATGTGCCAAGTGCCATTGTGCGTCAGGGAGTGTGATGCATGCTATGAAGTGGCATAGCATATTGAAGAGTGCTAAGGTGTGCTAGAGAGTGCCAATTCATGATGAGGAGTGTTAGGGAGTATTAGGACGACACAAGGGAGAACTAGGCCAAATGCATGGAAGTGAATGAATATGAGGGTGTGTTGGGGAGTGTCAATGAGTGCTAGATGTCATGCCAAGGAGGGAGTGACAAGGTATGCTAAGCATGGGTAAGGCATGCCAGGGAATATCAGGGAATGTCAAGAACTGCTAGAGTGTGCTAGGTAGTTACGGGGTGTGCTAACATGTTCCAAATAGTGCTAAGGCATGCCAGGTGCTAAGACATGCTAGGATGTGCATGGTACCAGAGTATGCCAATATGTGTCAAGGCGTTTCAAGGCAAAAAAACAAATAACCAAGCTAAAATGAAAGGAAATGAACACATAAGAGCGTTAATAAGTCAGGACTTTATCTTTTTCAAAAGGGGCATTCTAGGCACACTAATAATATGTTCCAATATATGCCAAGTGCCAATGTGTGCCAAGTTATAATGTTTGTCAATGCAATGTTATGCCAAGGTGTTCTAAGGCATGCGAGGGACTACAGGGCATGCCAACACATGATAAGGGAGTGTTATGCTATGCTAGGGCATGCCAACATGTGCTTGGGTGTCCTACTCATGGAAAAATGTTCTAGATACAAATATGTTTCAAGACATGCAAGGGGACAAGGAATGTTAGTGTACTATTGTGAAGCATGTTAAGGTGTTCCATGAGTGTTGAGGAGTGCTATGTCTCTCTCATTAATAGAATTGACAGAGCTTGATTATGTATTATATAATATAGTTCCTACACACTAGTGGAACTTTATTTAAAGGAAATTTGCTAGATAATAAACCTAATAGAGATGAATCTTGTGTTCACTCATAGGAAAACTATATTCTTATGACTTGAGGGAAATGATACACACTAATTACTTCTTAACAAATTGACCAACTATTATAAGCACTATGCCCTTGGAAACATAAGGAAAAGACTCCACAAAAATGGTCTTAAATCGTTATCTTTTGACAAAAAATATAGTAACAAGTACATAGCGTCATCAAAAACTCATTGGAATGATCAATAATGACGAACATTTTTTGACGGCCACCAAAAGTAACCAAAAAAAGCATTGGTGAGAGTCAATAACATATTGTCACTAAAAGTTTCACCAAAAAGAGAATTAGTGATGGGCCTTTAACGACCCTCACCAAAAGTGTTACCAAAGAGAGAATTAGTGATGGGCCTTTAATGACCCTCACCAAAAATGTCATTAAAAATGGCTTTGGTGACAAACCTTAAAGGACCATCACTATATATACTTACAACAACGGTTTTTTAAAGACCGTCACCATATGCAACATTAGTGACGGACCTTAAAGGTCCGTCATAGGCATGAAGCATCATAAAAAAACTCATTGGAATGATCAATGATGACGAACATTTATTTGCGATCACCAAAAGTAACCAAAAAGATCATTAGTGATGGTCAATAAAAGATCGTCACTAGAAGTGTCACCAAAGAGAGAATTAGTGATGGGCCTTTAATGACCCTCACTAAAAGTGTCACCAAAGAGAGAATTAGTGACAGGTCGTTAACGACCCTCACCAACAGTATCATTGAAAATGGATTTGCTGACAAATCTTAAAGGATCATCACTATATACACTTACAACAACGCTTTTTTAAAGACCGTCACCATATGTCACATTGGTGATGAACCTTAAAGGTCTGTCACAAGCATGACCCTCACCAATGACCCTTTTTCTTGTAGTGCCTCCTCGAGTCTGGTGAACCTTTGCACTAGGGCTAAGGTTTGCACTATAGCCCTAATATCATCAAACTGCATCTGTTTTTCCTTGATATAAGCTTCAATTTTCTGCAAGTGTTGATCCTCCTCCAATGAGGTGTGCATATCCATAGTCTACTCAAACAATTGTCTGCAATGCTTGACTACAGCTTCAAAATTAGGGATATCCTCTTTAATAACAACCTTGCACTCCTCTCTGACTTCTAGAGTATTGGTTGGTTGCAACTTAAGTTGAAGCTCGAATATCTACAGTTGTAGCTCAAAGCGGACCTTGCCAATTTCCTCCTTTGCTTCCTTGACCGCTACAGCTAACTTCTATATTTTCTTTACAAAAGTCGCTTCTGCTGGAATTTGGAGCTTGGGAAGCTCACTATAGAAATGTGTTATCGTTTCTTCCAATTGCAGACTACGTGCAACGACCTCTTCCCGTTCCCTAAGTGCCTGTGCCTTTTCCTCGAGCATTTTCTGGTTGTTCATTTTGACTTCGTTGATAACCAGTAATTCCTATTATTCCTAGACTCTAAGCTCATATGAGATGCCTTGATGCAGTTCATGCAATGTCTAAATGGGGAGTGTCGCAAGGTTAAGCCTATGATTCTTCATATGCAATAGACACACCTTGTCCTCTAAAGTCTCAATGTGCAAGCATCCCTCTAGTAACTGTACTGCATAGAGTTCTGTCATGACCTCTGTGGTTGATGCTGTCATGCTCGCTTGCGTCAGGCTCACTTGTCCTATGCTTACTTGAATTACTCCTGTTTGGACATGCAATTCCCTCAGGTCGTGTTGTACCTTATCCAATTCCTGATGGTACATGTCCTCAATGTGTCCCCAAATAGTTTCCATTGCATTACTGACCACATCACTAATCTCGTCTAAGTCCCCCACTATGAGGACCAATGGTGTCACACTCGCAAATTTATCAAACTTTTGCTTCTGTGACATCTCAGGGAACTTCACTTCTACCTCCTCTTGAGTAAGAAAGGGGACTCCAAGTCTAAGCCCCCTTCCTCTTCATCCTGAGTCTCAACCTTTACATTCGTATGCCTTGTTTGTTGTCCTTTGAGGTTAATAGTGGCCTGCAAAGTTGCTGCTTTCTCCTTTGGCCCATCTGTCTCTTTTTTAGAGGCCCTTTCTTTTGGTGCTTCTTTCCCTTTGTAGAGGCCTCTTTTGGCTGTGTGGCCTTTTCTTTCTGCATGGCCTTTTCTTTCACAGAAGCATTTTGTACTTCTTTCTTCTTGTCTTTCTCTGCTGCTGTCATAGCTACACCTTTTGTAGCGTTAGTTGTTCATGCACCTGCATCTGATGGGGTGAGCCATTCACTCAGCCATTTGCTAATGACCCCCATAATATCATATTCAGCAACAAAGTATGGAAACTTATGCCATATGCCCATGGCGTCCTTCTTTGCTTGGATAAAGAATTTATGAAAATATGCCTTGAACTCTCCAATGTTAGCATACTGTACATGCAATCTTGGTGATAATCGCGACTATTGGTTGATCACCATCTTCAACTCAAACTCGAATAGGACCTATTATAGCTCCATTTACCACCCTTGGTACTTGTGATGCTTGTTTTATGGCCTAGGGAAAACCCTCCTTCCAAACATGGTCCAAATATTTTAAAAACGATGTTTTATTCCCTGTAGACTACTCTTCCCTGAGATAAAAGCATGTACACGCGGGTTAGTCAATACCCAACCTGTGTATATGTGTTAAAACACTTAGAAAAAAAAATAAATTTCCTTAATTATGGGTGGAGTTCATAGGTTTTACCTATTGTTTACCTCCTAATGCTCATGGCCCAACTGTTTCCAAAATAACAAACGAATTGGGAGAAGTATAAATAGACTTCTATGGGAAGGCCTTAAGGAGGAGATGAGATACAATTATTATACTGAGATTATCCCTGACTGAGTCTGAAGTGTCCCTATGCTTCATGCACTTCCCCAAGCTTCAGGAAACCCTTGTTTCCTTGATTGTTGATATTCTCGCTGTTGCTTGGGATATCATGGTATTGGTTATGGAAGGAGGTTGTTGAAGACTGGGACTAGATGGATCTGGAAGATGGTTTAGCTTGGAGCCGGAAGAAGAAAACTCAGGTGAATTCTCCCCATTCTAATTATAGCTTTCTACAATAAAAGGAAGTGATGTGTTGTTCCTGAGATTGACTTTGTTTATGCAACAAATATTGTTGTAATTCATGTATGAATGTTATTTTGATGTATAACTAATCATTTTCTTATATGATATAAAGATGATTTCATTAAAATTCTTTATCTATATGTTGCTATGTATGTTTGAATTGGTTGATTTACAGATTCGAAGATCATCAGGAGTTGCAGAGGGTCTGAACCCTACTGGAACTACCCAAACGAAGGACATCTGGGTTTTTTTATATAAGCATGTTGCGTGAGTTGTATGAGTGTTTCTTACTGTAGTTTGTTCTTTCTCTATTGGGGTTCCAACCCAAAGCCCTAGGGTACTCATTCCCATAACAAAATTAGGGACTTCGCTAGGGATAACAATCTTGTTATTCCTAGTTTGGGTTGTTCAATGTTAATCAGGGCTCAATTCATGGTTTGCTTGCCATGACAGTATTGGTTGGTCCAGTAGGAACTCAGACCTTAAGTCTAATCTTTTTGCTGTAGCTTTGTTTTTTATTTTCCTTACAAAACTCAGTATATGCACTTTAGTCTATTTACAGTAGCATACACACACTTATTTCTAGGAAGTGAACCTGTGTATATGTGAGTTTCCTTTATTAGAAGCACATGTACACGCCTCTGCGCTTGAACACAATCGTGTATACCCTTTTTTGCATGCTTTTTTCAAATCTCTCTACCCAGAAAGATTTTTTTCTTGGTCTGTTTGGTATCTGAGTGGTTAATTTCTGTCTTCAGAATTTTGTTATTCTGTGAGCTTACTATTTTGAAATCTCTTCTGCTTTGAAAAGTTTTGGCCTAGTTTTTCTTTTGAGTGAGTTTTATGATTTCTGTTTTGGCACACAAGACTTCTTATAAAGGTTCTTGATTGTTCTAGTCCTCTAGAACAACATATTGTTTTCAATCTTAGTTTCAAGCTTGATTATTGGTTTACTTGCTCTGCTTTCCGTCATTTTGTGGCCTTACACCTTTTCTTACTTTCTGAAAGTTTCTTTTTGATGAATTTGAAAGTGTTTATTTCTTGACTTCTTGGCTAGTTTGTCAAAGCTCTTTGCTATTGTTTGGGCCGTTTAGTGCAAGTTGAAGCCTTTTTTTGTTCAATTTTTCATTCGTTGTCGAATTTGCAACTTGCAAAGTTTCCTTGTGCTTTTCTTTCAGTCTTTGAGTCTTAAGTGGCATTTTGAGTGCTTTCGAAAGGTTGTTTTCATTGCTTCTTGAAAAATAAAATTTCTTGAAAAACAATGTTTTTGTTTTCTTTTGTTGAGTTTGATTTTGGTTTCTTTGGATTTTTTGAAAGTGAATTGTGATCTTTTTGATTTGTCCTTCCTGTTTGGAGAAGATTTTTTATTCAAAATGTGTATTCTTTTCAAACACTTAAGTTGACTTATTTACAGTTATAAACAATTGCTTTCATTCCTTTTTAGAGTAATCTAAAATCTTGCATCTTCATTTACACCTTGCATTAGGGTAGTTTTGCATTATTAAAGCGTCAATAGTCTTTTTAGTTTTTGTGTGTGTGAAGTGTGTTTTGAGAAAAGAAAAGAAAAAGTTTTTGCTTTATAGAAGTTTCATAGAACCCAAGTAGAAATCTCTTTTCATCGAAGAACAAATGATTGCATTCATATAAGTTAGTTTTTCATTGATTCTTTTGCATCATGAAAACATCATTGGTTTCATTTCCATTTATCCCTTTGACTTAAAAGAACAGCCATTTAAAAATAAAGTGCTTAATAAAATAAACTAAAACTTTTGTATTGTTATCAGAATACACCAACAAGTTTGGGTTTATTAGGGCCTTGGATTAGGTGATAGGAGAGTTAACTCTCCAAGGCCACTCTAGATTGTAAAAAATAGAAGTTTGATCAAAGAGTGAAATCCAATAGCGTTAGGGAGATCGGGAAAGCTCCATGACTGGGAGTTAAGCACGAGGATTTGTGAAGATAAGGATGAGAGATACCCCCTCTCTTACTTGTCGGATCCTACTTCATGACTGTTCTGCCCTAATTCTGATACAAGTTGGTGACCATAGTTGCCTATCCTAGGGATCCACATAGGTGGTCACAGAGGGGAATCCTATGGAACCTGAGGTTGACATTGCATCATGTTCAACAATACTTCTGGAGGGCACCCTTGCGAAGCTTGGGGGCTTGTACTAGCAAAGGCTATTGTCTGGAGGTCAACGTAACTACGTTTGATAGCTTCGATAGTATGCCTGGGGCATAATTACCCCAGTCTATTTTCGGAAGGCCCTTATTATTAACTTTCTTGTAGTTTGGTGTCTGGTCCTAATCACCCGGAGTGGAAATACTTGGAAGTTGTTTGATTGATGATATCTTTAGGGACATTTTAGTGAGTATTCTTTGCTCCTAGTCAGCCTATATTTTAATTTTCTCGATTCTTCAAGTACATTTTATAAAAATAATTCAAATTGGTTGACTGACCATCACGATGGTCTCGGAGACTTCGTGGGCTTTCACCTACGAGTCCATAGCCTTCTCCCAAAAGGTGTAGGAGTGATTCCTCCAGTGGTTTCCAACCAGTGGCAGTAGGTGCATCGGAGATTGATCCTTTTCTTGGGGGAATTAGTTCACAAGATAGACCTGGTACTACTATAGAGTTAGAGAGGAACACACCAATTATTTCTCGAATACTCTTCCAGACGGAAGAGAGTATTGAAGTAGAAGAGATTTTAGAGTCAGTTGCGGCTTCGAATTCTCCTCTCCCTCCTGATCATCCAGACGTATTGTTAACATTGGAACTCCGACTCACAGGCCTTCAAGCCTAGGTCCACATACATCTATCCCTTCGATGAGCATTTCTTGAAGCGTCGCATCTACGACGAGTGTTGCAAGCATGCAGACTCCCATATATATGGAAGGGGGAGGAACCATTTCCATCCCTTCTAAAGCTCCCAACACATCTATATTTCGGTCTACCTCCATTCTGTCAATGAGTGAAAGTTCTCAACCTAATGCATCAAGTTTTGGATTTTTCCCTTTTGGAATCCCCTCTCAAGGTATTCCTTCGGTTCCTTTGAATATACCATCAACCACCTCCACATGCATGATGAGTGGATCGACTTCTTTTCAGGGTTTCCCATTTGGAAGTGGTCATATACCACATAACAATTTGACAATAGGGTCAATGAGTTTTCCTTTTACAAGTCAAGGTAGTAACACCTTTCAAAGTTGGACAAACCCTGGGGTTAGTGGGATAGGAGTTGGGAATCAATTTTTCGACCAACAAGGGAATGTGTCGTATTCCTCATTTAATTCATTTCAAAGTTTTTCACCCTTTGCTAATGCTTGGAACCCTTATCAGGGGCTGTCAACTCCTTTCAATACTTCATTAGGGGGTAACGTCACCGGTTACGGAGGATTTTCGGTAGGAGTTGGTCAAACTCCGAATTTGTTGGACCACAAGGATCACCCTTTGGTTTAGCAAGTTCTATGAGTTACTTTGGGAAACCTGGTGCCTTTCAAAATCCATGTCATTCTTTTCAGACCTATGGGAACCTCGCCCATTCCGGATGGAATTCCCAAGGTCCTCCATGACTTCCTTTTCTGGCCACGCTTAATCTACCAGACTTGACTAAATTAATGAATGATCCAATTAGGTACAATTCAGCTTGGGCTATGGTCCCAACTAAACTTCCATTGAATATTCCAAAATTTGAAGGGAAGAATGGTGAAGACCGGGGAGACCATGTGACCATGTTCCATTTATGGTGCTCATCCAACTCCCTGATCAATGATTCGATCAAGTTGAGGTTATTTCAACACACCCTAACTAGGAATGCAACCAAATGGTATATAGAGTTTCCAGGGGGCACCTTTACTTCTTTCGCTGATTTGGATAATATTTTCTTGAACCATTTTCAGTTTCCTATCCGCTATGAAGCTGGAACTGAGCTTCTGGCCAACTTTCATCAAGACACAACAACTCACATTTCAGATCATATCCAGGAATGGAGATGGAGAAAGAGGCTTATCAAAGCTGAAATTCCACCAGAGTTTCATCTTGAATGGTTTCTCAAATCTCTACAACCTAAGATCTCAAAGGATGTTTCTCTTTCCAGTGTTTATTCGGGAGCTATTTTTCGAGCCCAACAATTAGAATTGATATATTCTCAGTCTAGGACTCTTCAGAAAATCCTACCTGACGCTCCTATATCCAAGGTTTATTTAGCCAAACTGAAGCGAAGCCCTCACGTTGATGGTATATTTGGATCAATTGACACAAATATGGTGAACCTTTTGAACCAACTGCACCAATTGTCTCTACAAACTGCTTCTTCTAACCAGGTAGCAGCATCTACACCTTCACTTTCCCAACCTACCTCTAATATACGTCGTCCAGACTTCTAACCCCAAAGAAAATCAACAATCCAATGGGAAGAAGAAGGGACGAGGTAAGAACAAGAACTAGGAAGGCAAGGGTAATGCAAACAATCCCGACAATGGTGTCGGTGGGGGTAGAAAATAGTCCAAAAAGGAGGCTAAATTTCCATGCAATTTATGCAATGGAGATCAGTTGACTCACCTCTACCCCAAGATTCAAGATGCTTAGTGCTTGTTAGTGTAGAAAGGGTCCTCTAGATCCCAAGCTGTCCCGACTAACCCTTTTCCCCAAGGGCAACAATTACTTGCTGGCATGAACTCGAATGATGGTGCCTCCACTGGGGGCAACCAGGAAGGGGAAAATTCCTCAAATGTTTATATGATGAACTCTGATGTCGACGTTGCCACACAAGCACACGATTATGGTGAAATAGAAACATCTAAGGTTAAATCTATTCCCAAAACCACAGACCCACTTCATATTAAGCGACCCTCTGATAAGTCTATACCTTGGATAGTGAAAGGTTCCACAAAGTGCTCGACTACTAACCCTAATGCTAGGGTAGCCCAGAACTACTCGAATGTAGAAGATATAGCTCAAATTCCTTGTGCTATGTCTGCATTGGAGGTACTATAGTTGTGTCCTGCTCAGAGAAGTGCTTTGCTTTCGGCAATCGAAGCTGTCGATCCAAAAAATTCTTTAGTGCTCACTTTTGATATGCTAAATGTCGAAAAGAGACTTCCTCACCATATGGCTTTCTAGATAAAGTATACTTACCAAAAAACCAATATTTTTCAGACAGTTATGGATGAGGGAACTTCCATATGCGTAATGTCTATGTCATGTTAGAAGGCCATTAGATCACCTTTAGCTATTCCTTCACCGACTCTCTTAATAGCATTTGATGTTAATTCTCATAGGCCACACAGAATTATCTCGTATTTTCCTATAAGTGTTGGAGGAAATGTCATTAACATTGAAGTAGAAATCGTTGATGCCAACCTAGATTACAACCTCCTCTAATGAAGGAATTGGATTTATGAGATGGATGCCATAGTTTCATCTCTATTCCGCATCCTATGTTTCCCTCATGAGGGGAGAATTGTTAAAATTGATCAATGAGATTATTCTATGGGTGACTCTCGAGCAATTTCAGATTCTACCGTTCCATTGGTGTATAATCCTCATCAACCTATAGATAATTTAGGAGTTGGGATGTACTCTTCTTTGATGGGTATATTTGACCTTCCCCCTCCTACAGCTAGAATCAATGCAATTTCATCCTCCAAGGGGCCTTCATGAAAAAAGTTCTTTTGAACTAATTATTTTTCAGACCCTTTTATCTTACCTTCATCTACGACCACATTAGATGCGGGGCAGATTGGTGGAATGGAATTCCCCATGTCTGCGGAGAACTTAGCCATCAATCTATCGTTAACTCTATAGACAATCATCCCACTCCTTTTTCAGAGGAGGAGTTAGATGGTGATGTGGCCCCAGCTTGGGCCCTTGACTCCACTTCTGCTCTAGATTGCGTAGATACAGCTTTACCATCTGACAAAGCAATTTTAGAAGCGATGATGGGTGTAGATTAACCTTGGGAAGATTTACATCATCGTTCATATTTTCTTCCAACATTGCAAGAAGTCGAATCTAGGTTCTCCAATCTACTTTCTAGCAATGTTTGTACAATTTCAAACACTTTGGCCCCTGCACAATTATTTTCCGAAGGTAATATATTGATTATCTCAAAAAATATACCTATAAACATCTCTAGGAATCTTGACATTATAGAAAATGTCTTCATTGGAGCCGATTGTTCCCCTGAAGAGATTCAAATTTACACCGGCCTCTTCAAAGAGTTTCAAGATGTGTTCACTTGGTATTATGAGGAAATGCTTGGTATTGATCCATCTATAGTCCAACATGAGATCAAGACGTACCAAAATGCTAAGCCTATTTGTTAGAAGCTTCGACCAATCAATCTTAGGAAAGCAACAACTATTAAAGCTGAAGTTGAGAAGCTTCTTAAGGTAGGTTTCATATACCCCATTCCTCTAACAAAGTGGATTTCTAATCCAATCCCATTAGATAAAAAGAAAGAAACGATCCGAATCTGCATCGACTTTATGGATTTGAATAAAGCTTGTCTAAAGGACAATTACCCCACACCTTTTATTGATCAGATAGTTGATGAATGTGTAGGTAATGAAATTTTCTCGTTCATGGACGGATCCTCTGGTTATAATCAAATTTCTATCTGTCCAGAGCACCAGCATAAGACAATTTTTATTTGTCCTTGGGGCACCTTTGCATACAAAAAGATGGCTTTTGGTCTTAAAAATTTTGGAGCTACGTTTCAGTGGCCCATGTCTTACGCTTTCCACGACATCAAACATGTTATCGAAGCATACTTGGATGATTTAGTTGCTCGTTCTCAAAAGAGAATCGATCATCCCAACCACCTTCAGTTAGTTTTTGAGATATGTCGATTTTATAAGATCCGGTTGAATCTGAATATGTGTGTTTTCGCAGTCACATCTAGCCAGTTGTTAGGATTCATCGTATCAATTGAAGGGATTTGAGTTGATCCCTTCAAGGTTGAGGCAATAATTCAATTGCCTCCCCTATCTTCCATCCAACAACTTCAAAGTCTCCAAGGAAAGGCAAATTTCTTGAGAAGAATTATAGAAAATTACGTTGAGATCACCAAAGGATTTATGTGTTCGCTTAAGAAAGGAGTTCCATTTTTATGGGATGACTTTGCGCAACGATCTTTTGATGCCTTGAATTAGGCATTAATCTCTGCCCCATTGTTGATTCCACCATACTATGGTAGAGATTTCCTTTTGTATCTTGCAGTGGCAGAATCAACCATAGGTATGGTTCTGGTTCAGGAGGATGATGCTCTCAAGGAGAATGTGATTTACTACTTGAGTCGAGGCTTAGTAGGTCCTGAACTACGCTATTCTCCAATTGAGAAATTGGCCATGGCAGCTGTGCATGCTGTCTAGCGGCTTCGTCATTATATTTTGTTATGCAAAATGTTCGTCTTAGTGGTTGTCAATCCTTTTCAGTTTGTCCTCAGTAGGCAAGTGATTGGGGGAAAATAAAATCGATGGATTTTTATTTTGCAAGAATTTGATCTCGAGTTCTTCCCAGCCAAGTCTAAGAAGTCATTGGTTTTTGCGGAATTAATTTCTGAGTTGCCTTGTGAAGAAGACATTTTTTATGAGGAAAATTTCCCTGACGAAGATTTATTCCTCATTTCTTCACAAGATCCCTGGTATGGAGATATCATCATATATCTCTAGACTTCATAGTTCCTACCTTCTTCCTCCAAAGATGAGCATCGAAAGTTATGTCACCTTGCAAAAAACTATGTTATCATTGGTGATACATTATATCACAGAGGGGTTGATTCAATCCCTAGGTGTTGCTTAACTTTGGAGGAAGAAGAGTCTATACTAAATGATTGCCACAGTGGAGCTTGTGGTGGTCATTTATCAGGGCTTGCAACAGCCCAGAAAATTTTGCGTGCCGGCTACTTTTGGCCTTCAATTTTTAAAGATTGTATTGAAGCGGTCACACATTGCCACCCTTGTCAAGTCTATACTCGGAAGATGTGCGCTCACCCATCTCCTCTTTTTCCTATTATCATTGTCTGTCCATTTACAAAATGGGGCATTGACATTACCACTTGTAATATACCTTTGGCGGCGAATCAAAAGTATATCATAGTGGTCATAG
This sequence comes from Pinus tabuliformis, assembly GCA_031772625.1. Classification (NCBI taxonomy): domain Eukaryota; kingdom Viridiplantae; phylum Streptophyta; class Pinopsida; order Pinales; family Pinaceae; genus Pinus; species Pinus tabuliformis. The sequence goes on from CM062819.1 coordinate 370,929,123, forward strand.
ACTAATTTATGAAGTGGACTGAGGCCATGCCTACTTACAAAAACGATAGTGAAATAGCAGCATTGTTTCACTTCAATCAGATTATTTCACATTTTGGTATCCTGGGAGAGATTGTCATTGACTATGGCAGTCACTTCCAGAACCAACTGATGACTGAATTGGCTCTTAAGTTGGGCTTTGGGTAGGAGCATTCATCTTTGTATTATCCTCGGTCCAATGGGCAAGTTGAAGCCGTGAATAAGTCCCTCAAGACTATCCTGCAAAGGACAATTGACAAAAATCGCTGCAATTGGCACATCACGTTGTATCCAGCTCTCTGGGAATATCAAACCTCAGTGAAGAATACCACCGATTTTACACCTTTTCAATTAGTTTACGGGGCTAGAATCTATTTTTCCCATTGAATACGAAATTCCGTCCCTTAAACTAGCTGTAGAGATTCTTCCATAGACGTCTAGTTTCGAAGAATACCTCCTTCATTTGGAACATATTGATGAGTAGCATCAAGACGCCACCATAATAAACAAGGCCCATAAGAAAAGGGTTAAAACTTAGTATGATAAAGTTGTCCATCCTTTAGTCTTTTCTGAAGGTGAACTTCTCTTGGTCTATGACCAAGAAAAAGACACCTTGGTGGTAGGAAAATTCAAGTCTATGTGGTATGGTCCCTTTATAGTAAAACGAGTTTTAGGAAAAGGGGCTTATGAATTAGTCAATTTTGAAGGGAACAAGTTGGCAGAGCCCCGAAATGGGCTCTACCTTAAGAAGTATTTTACTTAGGTTTCGGCCGACCAATTGCTTGTTTGTATATATTGTATTTTTGTACATATTTTATCGGGCAGTTTGTGATATCGACATTTTTTTATCTACTTTGGTAGGTGTTGATGGATGACTTGATATATTTCGGATTCGCCAATGGTGCTATTTGGCACACTTAGAATCTTGCTTTCGTAGCTTGGGTGATTTATTATCCATCTGACCAGTTGATTGTGTCAAGGGGAGTATGTATTGGTCCTGATTCAAATAACATTGCCGAATATACTGTTGTTATTAATTTACTATCTAAAGCAATATCTTATGGAATTGATTTTTTGGTAGTGTATCTTGACTCATAGCTGGTAGTGTCACAATTATATAACATTTATCAGGTTCGTGATCCTTATTCATATTGCCAATCTTTTAGAGTGAGGGTGTTGAAACAATCATTTGTTTATATTACATATGTGCACATTCCACGATCTGAAAATTCATTAGCAGACTCTATTGCTAATCAAGCATTATATTGGCATGTCAATCATTCATCAAATTAAGCAAACATAAAAAATTTGGATATGTATATATATCATAAAATTGCCTGTGTATAGATAGTGTTCAAAATAATATACAAAATTGGGATGAAATGCCCATAATCATGTCCAGTATGTCTATCGACCCGACTTAGGATGAGTGGCTAAAAGGTTAACTACTGCATTGGCCACATGCCGAAGTATGCGGACCGAGTCCTGTTGTACTCCTACCACGCGGAGCTGCATATCCTTAGGTAGATCCTCTATGGCTATCATCGGTACCTAGTGAGTCAATCTCACCAAGTTTCTTTGAACTACATATATGTTATAAACATATTTGGGCACTACAACCCCAATCACATATGTCGATAAACCAAGGGCTCTTAAACCCGTAAAAGTGTTGTTTCATACCCTAAAGGATCATGGTCAACTGATTACATCATTTCCCAGAAGTTCTCCCTAAAAAACCACTCAGAACTGGTCAAAATTGGACCATACAAACTACTCCATGTTGATGGTGTGATGCATACTGACTGTAACATTGGCCAGGTGTGATTCTTACTAAAATAGCCTTCTATAGGGTGTGATGGGCGAGAGTAGACAAATGGCGGAGACAGTTTGCTAAGTGGAAACCTAGAGAATCTTCTAGAGACTTCTCATATGACACTTGCCTCTCTAAATTCACCCAGGGATGAGTAAGAGATCATGAAATCTCCAAGTGGAACCAAGAACTATCAGTGAAATGACACTAATCAAAAACCCATAATCTGTCTCACCCCCCGACAAATATTTATAACTGGATCCCTCGTCCTAGAGATACAAAGGCTAGAATTTTGTAATTTGTAAGGAAGTGTTACTGGTTTCTCTTTGAGGCATTGTATTGTTGGGTGATCTTGCTTTTCATGAGGTGAAGAGGGCTTTCATGCTAGGAGGATGATGTTGTCTCAGACAGCTGGGTTGTAATCCTCTCTTCTACTGCTACTATCAATAAAGCTATTTGATTTTTCCTCCATATACTTGTGTATTTGTGAATCTTGTATTTGTGAATGCAATTGTATGGTTAATGTACTTTTGAATCTACATTGTTTATGGTATTATAGATCTCTATGCTTTGATGGTATTTTGCTGCTTTGCCTCTATAGGTGTTCTTCAAAGTGGGAAAAGTGAGAAAGGAGTGGCAAGCTCTATCAAAGGAGAGAGGAAATAAGTAAGGAGCCAAGTGAAAGATTAAGGTTGGTGCTCTCTGCTTCTCTCCTATCTATCATCCATGAAGGAAAACACAAGTTACTTTGAATTGTTTATTTCTAAGATAGCTACCCATCTTAGTGGGACTAGCAGATCAAATAGACACTAGCTTTCTTGAAAACAAAATGGTGAATCTGCTGAGGATCGAATAGTTTGTTTGTTTTTTACTATTGTTTTCTTTATAAACTATAGACAGAGCCTGAAGTTAAGCCAACTAGCCTTCAAATTGCTTTTGCTATGCAACTGCAAAGTAGATCAACCCTGCTTCAGTCAATCTTCGGGTTGGTTTATGAACTGAACATCTGACTTGCAAACATCCTAAGTTCCCTTGTGGTAGCTCATTAACCTCATAAGATCATACCCCTATACCTTTTTTTTTACTGTCTATCATAGCCTAGCTGAAATAACTAAAGTTAGCTGCAAATTTTGAGCAAAAACCAAGCTCAGTTTTGTTCCTTGGTCCATCGGACTGTCTCTCATTGGCAGTCTAGATGCATCGCACCTCCCATGTGTTGTAGGTGAGATGCATCCCTGTTTCCCTTAAGGACAGGTGCAATGATTGAATGAGACTATTTCCCTCTCTAGAATTTGGTTTTTTCTTCATTATTTTCAGCTCTATTCAGTAGTTTTCCAGCCTATGATTAGTATATCATTGTTGAAGCCTTCTTCCTTTACATTATTCAGCCTCTATTGATAAGGAATTGTGAATGTTTTTTATGTATTTTTCACCATTTACAATCCTCCTTTGCAAAAGGTAGCTTAATCGAACTGTCATCTTTTGATTCAAGAGTGTCATAACTGTCGTTTTGAGTCAAGAAGAAGAGTGTCATAAATTCTTCCTCGTATAAATAGTTGATTGTACTTTTGTCATTGTATTTGATTTGAATTGTCAATATTTAAAGTGTCGAAAGCAGTTTTCCATTTGAAATCGAAAGTGTCATCTTAGTCTTCCTTTCATTTTGAAAAAGAAATTGCTAAAGTGTTGCTTTGAAGAAAAATAGTTTAGATCTATACTTAGTTTCCTTTTTGGCATTCTCACATTAAGGAAGCAGAAAAAAAAATACATGTATGTGCATTTGCATTTATACTGCATGCGGAAATTGATTTAGGAAAAGTGCATTTAGTGTGTGCTCTCTACTCTCTGTTGAAAGAATCATACTCTCCTTTCCTTAGTAGCTAGGATTTTCATTGCTAAAAGAAAACAAATGACTGTTTATCATTTTAGATTGCATATTTAGGAATTTTACATCTACATCATGCGGTGAACCTTGAAATACAAACTTCTAAGAAATATCAACTCTAAAATAAACCTCAATGAACATAGAAATGCTTTGGAACCTAACGCAAAACATCTAGAAGTCTAGGCTAGAGATGTATTTCGACATCGTAAAAGCTGGTAACTATCATTTTCATCAATGGTTGGGTGATTCCTCCTCTTTGATATGACAAGTTCCAGTATGGATTTGTGCACCCCGTACCATCGAGTATATATTGGGAGACCATAATAAGATGATATCCTTTATACTTAGGAATTCGTGTTTGCTGCCCTATCAATCGCAATCCACTGAACACAATGTTTGGGAAGATTGACTATTATACGTAAAGTCCTTGGTAATTTCTCTTTAATTTACCACCAAGGTGTATATTGCAGTTTTGCGATTGGTTTGGTAATCCCTCTATCTAGATTTCTAGAGTAGTAACCTTCGTTCCTTTTCAACTCTTTAAAAGAAAAGGTCCATCTGAGCACTTGTCACTTCAGGATCATTAAAAATCAAAGGTGACTAGTGTCACCTTTAGCTTTTTCTCAACTCCTAAAAATTGAAAAAGAAAATTGTGTCAAAGCATCATAAAATTCATTTAATTCAGAATAACATTTTCCCCTTTTTAATTTTGAGTTGATCAAGTAATCTGCAATCAAGGAAGAAAGTCAATCAAAACCCCATTGTTCGTGGAGACTAGCGAGTCAACTGTCTTTAACTCCGGAAACGAAACCTTTCCAGGAAAAACGATCTCGTTTAACTAGGTCGAATTCTCCTGGTCTATTTCAAATTTGTGTTTCAACATCATCAGAGACTCTAGTTACTCCAATTATTTCTGGTACCCCTGCCTTTACAGAAGAAGTTTCGAAGATAGAAGAGGACATTAGAACTGATCCTAGTGTAACGGTAAACACTTTTATCACTGAACCAACTCCCACTAGGGATGATTTAGAAGGTGTCACCCCTCCAGTATCTGTTGCTGTAGAAACTATATGCTCCTCAGCTCTAGAAATATTTTACGGACCTGATGACCTACCTCTTCCACCTGGACTGATTGCCATAGAAAAGATTGTAGAGGATCTTCCATCCAATACCCCATTACATTTTGGAACTGAAATCCACCTATATCCTTCTGCTACTAAAGTTAGTTCATTCAATCAACCTTCATCACAAGTTCCTATCGAATCGCTAAGAAATATTTTGGATAGGATGAATATGTCTAAACAACCGTTAACATCTAGGACTGTGTCATCCAATACAGCTGCAACAGAACCTCCTGCTACCACTCCTACGATGTTCGCTGGTATACCATCTATCCCAGCTAGTTGTCAATCACTAGATGGAGTCCACCGAGGGACTATTTTGATGACATGGTCTATTCCGATTGGTTCCTCTGGGATCCTATCTGGCATTTCTTATGTTGAAGCTCAACAAATTGATCCTGCATACCAGTTTCAATTTTGGCAGCCTAGTCTTCAAAGACCCATATATCTTTTGAACATTGGATTGCAACCATACGGGGGGTAGTATGCTTTTTCATTGTTCCCTCCTGGAGAAAGACCGTATGAGAGCTCACAACAAAATTTAGGTCAAACTGGAATTACATCCAGTGGTTGGATACCAATATTGCCTCAACAACCAAGGGTTGTATATTCAATGCAACCAACACACCCTATGTCGAATATTACCACTACAACTGGTATTGTGATTGTGTCACAAGTACAAGCACAACCTGTTGTATGTCAACCTCAAATTTCTCAGGTTGCAGTACAACAGCCTCTTGTCTCTACGACTCCACCACAATCTCAGATTAGTGTTTCCTTAACTAGAATGACTCAGGCTCAAACAGGTGTTATGACTTCACATCTTGGTCAATCATCCAGTATTGGGCAATAGCAAATGGTTCAACAACCATGGCTGGTGCAATATCAACAACCCCAATTCTAGCAAGTTTACCGAGGACCTGAGCAACAAGGTGCTTTAGGTAATGGACAACCACATTTTCAAAGCAGTTATCAACAACCATACTATAATGGTTATGCCCATCAACCTTATCAAAGTTATCAGCATCAGAGACATCATGCTAATATGCAAAGACCCACTGCTTAGGCGATCCCATCTTATCCTGGGTATGCTTCGCCAAACCTAAATCAATAGTTGCCCTTTTGTAGCAACTCTAGAATTACCAAATTTGAACTGGTTAATGAATGATCCAATTGATTACGCCCCATGGTGGCTAGCGATTCCTCATAAACTTCCCTAAAAAATTCCTAAATTCAATGGAAATACGGGTGAAGATCCATCAAATCACGTAATGACCTTTCATTTGTGGTGTTCGTCTAACACCCTCAATGATGATTCAATTAGGCTTCACCTTTTTCAGCGAATGCTAACTGGACCGTCAACGAAATGGTACATTGAATTGCCTAGAGCTTTGTTTGATAACTTCAGCACCCTTACCACTACTTTTCTAACCCACTTTTAGTTACCCATAAGGTATGAAATGGGAACAGAACTCCTTACCAATTTTAAAAAGACAACAACCACTCATATATCTGATCATATTCATGAGTGGTGACCTCGTTGTCAAATGGTAAGGACATACGTTCCTGATCAAATCCTAGCTGAGTGGTTTATTAAGTCATTATTGCCTTCTATTACTGAAGATTTTTTGAAGGGAGGAGTTCTCACTGAAGAGCAAGTTATTTCTCATGCACAATATTTAGACTTGATCTATACTTAGTCCGACATGCTCTACGACAAAATTCCTGATGCTTGTAGACCAAAATTTTCCGTTACTCCCCCTCCTAAATAAAACAGGGACTCTCATGCCAGTGATGGTGTGATTGGTACCTCGAGTATGCAAACCGCAAAGGCTTTATCAGGTATGACCCTTGCGGTTTCTAGTCAAAAAGAAAATGACAAACTTCTTACCTCGGAGCTTAATGCCGTGTCACCTGACAAGGGCAAAGAACCTAAGCAACCAGGGGGAAAGAAGAAAGGGAGAAACAAAAAGAAGAAACAAGAAGATTCGACTCCTGAAAAATCTTCTGAGAACCCTATTTGGAAACAGAAACCTCGTTATCCATGTTTAATATGTAACGATGAGCATTTCACAAGAGATTGTCCACATCGAGCTAAGGTTGCGAAATTTTTAAAGACTTCAACTACCTCAGTGGTGTTGACTGATCCGTTTCCAAACCCAGAAACTATTCTGGTTGCTATCAATCATGCTTCCAAATCCCAAGTGCTTATGCTATCCATCTTGAAACAACAAAATGATTCTTTGATATTGATGAGGAATAAATATTATGGGAATCCACAGATGTCAAACAACAAGGCTACAAATCAACCTAGTAGTTCGACAACAACTTCGTCAGAATTTGTGCCACCCATCATTCCTGAACTAACAATAAAGCCGCCAAAGGGAGTAGTACATAAATCGACATTTAATCCTCATGCTCGAGCAGCACAAAATTATAATATAGTAGAGGATCTGGCTCAATCTCCATCCGCTATGTCGACACTTGAAGTACTGCAGAATTGCCCCTCCCAAAAGCAAGCTTTATTATCAGCAATAGGTGGGATTGACCCAATGGATTCCAATCTTGTGGCCTTTAACCACAAAGGATATGAACCTCAGTTACCAGCACAACTCACTTTCCTTATACAGGTAAAAGCCCTCAACAAAACTGTTCATAGAACAATCATTGATGAGGGGGCATCTACCTGTATTATGTCAATGAGTTACTAGAAAAATTTAGGCTCACCACCCTTGTCACGATCATCAATGACATTAAAAGCATTTGATGGAAGAACATACACACCGTATGGGATATTAAGTAACTTGGAAGTTGAACTGGGGGAAAGACAATAGAAATTGAAGTCAAAGTTATCAATGGAAACCTCAATTACAATATCCTACTGGGAAGGCCTAGGATTTATGTTATGGCTGTTGTTGTCAACATCTTTTAGAAAGATTGCATTTCCCTTCCAAGGTGGAATAACAATAGTTGACCAACTAACCTTTTTCCCCAACAGTTCACAAGCTACGGGAAGCATTCCATTGATCCATGGAAGTTCTCAATCACTTCAAAATGTCAGAGTAGGTCTCCTAAAAGACCCTTCCTTATTGGGTACTTTTTCCCTAATGCCTTCGAGTAATTCAGTTGAAGTGGCCACAGTAGAAACCTGTCATATGATATCTTCTACATCATCAAAGATTAAGAAGAACTCTGACCATTTTGATAGTGTGGATCATTGAGGAAAGTTCTTGATCTTGTATCAACCTCGTTACAAAATGAAACAAGCGTTATGAGGATAGTTGTTTTACTATGTCAACCTTATTAAAAAATGAAACAAGTCCCTTTCCAAATCGAGTCTTTGATTACAATATCGTAAAATCCAAGTCGAGTCTTTCCAAGATCTCGAAAGTGAACCTCCATTCCATCCACCTCGTTGAATGCAATGAAGCTTGGGGGGCATGCACCTTGACTTGCATCACTATGTTGGGGGCATGTGAACTTAAGCATAGTTTTTCGTTTCAAGCTTGTGTAAACATGAAACCGAATCTGAGCATATTTTGTCGCATGGTTCAAGCTCATTAAAAAATGAACTAGGCTACGAGCAATTTTTCCGCAAGGTTCAAGCTCGTTAAGAAATAAACCCGCCATCGAGCATAGTTTCTCCTGATTCAAGCTCGTTAAAAATGAACCCACCTTCGATAAATAACCTCTGTGATTGCCATTCTATCTGCCTTTCAAACCTTGGTTGTGTTCTTTCCATCACCTCCATCCGTTTGGCTGATCATATGCTTCCACTTGATTGTTTACCATTTTGAGGAACAACTGCAATGAGTGGTCTTGTTAGCCAACCTCTTCACACCACCATGTTTTGAGAAGTTCCAAGATTACCTCGAACCTATTTTCTACCCTAAATGCCACTGGTTCCTCAAAAAATGAGTCTACTTTAAAATCTTTTCAGACTTGCTAAATTTGAAAATATTGTCGAGCAATTGGCCTCTGCAGCTCACTAAAGTGATTAGAAGTGCTATCCCTCTTGTATTTTAATATTTTTGGACCTGAGGGATCATCCCACAAAAATATCGAGCGCTTGTCTTTTTCAGCTCACTAAAGTGATCGGAAAAGTCATCCCTTTTGTATTATTTTAATCTTTTTTGGACTCAAGGGATTGTGATACAAAAAAGAATTGCTGGAGTTTCCTTTTCGTCTCTTTTCAAACTCTCTAAACATGAAAAGGACTGAGTTATCCTTGTCATTAAACTTGTTAAAACAATAGTGACAAACTTGTCCAGCCGGACAAGAATGAGTTTCACTGTCACTAGGCTCGCTAAAACATAGCGACAGGTTTGCTCGAAGGGAAAAATATAAAACAAGCATATGTTATCCTCCTCAAGCTTGCAAAAATAAAGAGGTACTGGTCAGCAATGATTGGGGAAAAAGGGGAGAAAACTTGAAGAACTTCATTGGTAGTAGGTCGCTCTTGAACATGACACTTTCACTCCATCACCGTGATTGAGTCAAGTTGGGTTATTCTATTCACCATCACCATTGTTCCTTCGTACCATCCATGGGGTTAATGCTACCAATCCATTTCAGTGTCACCGATATGTTCAAGAGAATTCATTCAGAGAATTCACCAACCCATCTAACGCCTCATCCACTACAATGCCTTCACTCTCCATTTTTCATGATCACGATTCCTAAACCTTGTATCATGAGATCGTTTTCACCTCCACAAAATCATTTGCTTCGTTTCGTGTCATAGACGTGGGATTCATTAAGGCCCTCCTACGACGGGTCACTTCTTGTCGACATCAGCTCATTATCCAGGAAGTTGACTTAGGAACAACCCTTTCAGTACTTTTAAGCTTGCATGCCTCAATGGCAAGTTTCTCACTTCCGGCGACAGGTTTACATCAATGGCCTTCAACCAAAACATTTTACGTGGTGTTCAACATCAAATCATATATTCACACCACGTGAATTGTACTATAGTACCTTGAGGGTCATTATCATTATCAGTTATTCCTCTCGTGCCTATTAACAGCTTACATCATTGGTTGGTAATCAGGCGATGTCTTTCCGTGTTCGACTTTAGGACATCTTTTCACATGGATTGACTTGTACATCGGGCAAATATTGAATGAATTTGAAGACCCTAGATCTAGTTTCATCCATCTAGGCTGCGATATATTCAGGAAAATAAAGACATCAAATGTACTCCACAGCTGCACAGATGATCATCCAAGCTAAGGGATGATGGCTCTACAAGAATCACCAGTCTGCAACAGCAGATGATTGTCTATCCTATGTACATGAAAATGAATTTATAAAGTTGAGCATGGGAATGCCCGCCTCAGCTAGATCATGAAAATAATATGAAGATAATGTATTTTATTTTATCTTATTACAAGTCACCTTCTAGTTCTAAAAACCTTGGATCCTCATGATAAAGCATTTCACCTGACATCAGAAGATTTACGACCTCATGCTTTAGGGGGAAACTATTATAGACATATTTGGGCACTACAACCCAAATCACAAATGTCGATAAACAAAGGGCTCTTAAACCCATAAAAGTGTTGTTTCATACCCTAAAGAATCATGGTCAACTGATTACATCATTTCCCAGAAGTTCTCCTTGAAAAACCACTCAGAACTGGTCAAAACTGGACCATACATACTGCTCCATGTTGAGGGTGCGATCCATACTGACTGTAACACTGGCTAGGTGTGATGCATACAGAAGGAGCCTTTTGTAGGGTGATATGGGCAAGAGTAGACAAATGGAAGTGACAGTTTGCTAAGTGGAAACCTAGAGAATCTTCTAGAAACTCCCCATATGACACTTGCCTCTCTAAATTTTCCCAGGAATGAGTAAGAGATCATGAAATCTCCAAGTGGAACCAAGAGCTATCAGTGAAATGACACTAATTAAAAACCAAGAAGCTAACTCACCCCCCTTCAAATATCTATATATGGATCCCTCATCTTAGAGATCCAAAGGCTGGAATTTTGTAATTTGTAAGGAAGTTTTGTCGATTTCTCTTTGAGACATTGTATTGTTGGGTGATCTTTCTTTTCATGAGCTGAAGAGGGCCTTCATGTTAGGAGGACGATGCTGGATCAGACAGCTGGGTTGTAATCCTCTCTTCTACTTCTACTATCAATAAAGTTATTTGAGTTTTCCTCCATATACTTGTGTATTTGTGAATCTTGTTTTTGTGAATGCAAATGTATGGTTAATGTACTTCTGATTCTACATTGTTTATGATATTATAGATCTCTATGCTTTGATGGTATTTTGCCACTTTGCCTCTGCAAGTGTTCTTCGAAGCAGGACAAGTGAGAAAGGAGTGGCAAGCTCTATCAAAGGAGAGAGGAAACAGGCAAGGAGCCAAGCGAAAGATTAAGGTCGATGCTCTCTACTTCTCTCTTATCTATCATCCATAAAGGAAAACACAAGTTACTTTGAATTGTTTGTTTCTAAGACAGCTACCCATCTTAGTGGGACTAGCAGATCAAATAGACACTAGTTTTCTCAGCAACAATATAGCACCCTCTCTGTCTCAGCTGCTGCCTCTTCAGCACCTCTTCCACGACACCTATGCCTCAGAAATCCATCTAGTCTCATTGGACCCACATCTAGAACATGGTCATTTTGTCAATATTTTGTCCCTTCAAAAATATTTCTAAGTTCATTTCATATTTAAAAAAGAAAAAAATTCTTAAAATTTGACAAAAACTTAAAAAATTGTTATTAGTGTCTCCCCATGCTGTGTTTGGTGGAAACATCAAGTCTGGATCTCCTCCGAAAGCCACGCCAGCATACGGGTAGTCATCGACTGTGATGATCTATTGGTCACACTAGGTGAAAAACTCATCATCGAAAGTCGTCCTAGGAATGTCCCCGCCTCTAAGGCGTTTCATCAAGTCAGTCCATCTACCCATCCAAGGATCTCGCGAGCTGCTGGTAGAGATAGATACCTTGGGACGTAGCCCAGGTACCTTCTCAAAGATGAAGGAGCATAAAATAGTCCCATATCCAAAGTTCTTTGTTTGACCCTTCTGAATGGAGGTCAGTTGGTTGTTCATGTTGGTTAGAAGAGGTGTGCACTAGTCGAAAACCATGGTTAGGCATTCCACTACTAGGCTCATGGACACCCGTGAAGCCTGATGAAGTGAAGCTGATCTGTTTACCCTCATAATGGTAAACAACAGAATCCTCATAAATAAACTATCCATGTGTTTGATTAGAATTTGGCTTCCAATCTTTTCTGGGTGCCCAGGACAGTATATATGTACATAGTCTTCTACTGAAAGATTACTCCTTGTCCTTTCGGTTGAATGCACAACCTCCCCTCTTTGGGAGAGACATGTAATAAAGTATATGTCTTCCACCTCAATGCGTAGAGGCATCTGATCTATCATGAAGGCATCATCCTCTACACTCCAGTAGTGGATTAGCAAATTGAGCAGGCATGTGTTGGCTTTCATGTTCGGCATTTTGAAGAACTTCAATAAGCTGGACCCTCTCAATGCATCTAGTGCATTTTGGTCGTTCATTACCTCATTGTCAATTGTAGTATGCTCTCTCTCTCTCCATGTGATGGTCATCCTAAAAAAAAAAAAGAGTTTCAACCGTTAGATTTTGTGTTTGAATTTCAACTTGCGTACACGTGGGTTCCCTTTCCACACAGTCGTGTGTAGGGTTGTTGTATATGCAGGTTGGTCATAGCCAACACGCATGTACGCAAAGTTGGACTTTTTGACATGAATTCCCACTGTCAAATCTTAATGAAAACTTATAAAAACTATCACAAAACATTGCAGGCATGATTTGAGGGTTACCTAATAACTTTGACATGATTTGAATGGTCCAATTCTTCAGAGGCAAGTTTGCTCATTTTTGGACCACGACTCTTTTCCAAACAGCAATAAAAATTTTGTGAGTCCAAAATTCAATATATAGCTTTGAAATTTCAAAAAAAATTCCCAAAACTTGATTTTTCCTCTCATGAATTTTTTGACTTGTGGGCTTGGATTGTCGAGAATGGGTTATTGTTTCAGTGTATTTTGGACACTTCTTCGAGATCTTATTCTAGTCTGATGACTGCTGGCTTTTCATGGTAGGTATTGTTCACTTACTGGCATATAGGTTAGGGAAACCATTTTTTCCATTGCATCTTGCATACTAGCCTCTGTTCACCAATACATTAGTCATAGGGTCGACCCCATCATGTCTTGGTTAGCAAACCATGTTCACTCGCCGATTTTTAAATCATGATGTGATGGTAGAGCCATCCTTTAAATGGGCATCGTAGTTAGAACCTCACTGGCATTGGTTGCCCATGCTGTTATACTATGTAGGCTCGAGAGTCCTCTTTAGTCCTCCCATGACTTGTGCATTAAAGACACATTATCCTTGCTTCTACGCTTATTTCTGTCCTTATACCCTAGAGGCTCCTTTGTGTTGGGTTGTATTGCTGCATTGCATTTTGACTATTTGCACCTTTTGGCCTTGAGCTCGCTTCAATTGGACTTGTGTTTAAGCCACTTATTTGACCACGTCTTCTGCAAAATCAACCATGCAATCACTTAGCTTCTACAACTTGACACATTTTTTGACCCGTGGAAGGAACACTCCTTTGAGTGTCCTTGACTAGTTTCGCCTCCCTGCATTGAGCATAGGGTTGTTCCCATCCTAGAAGTTAGATCATCTGTTTCTCTGACACTCGTTGTTTCCACTGTACTATAGCATTATTTTATTCCTTTTCTAGCTTAAATAAAAAGACAAAAAAATTATATCTTCAAAAAAGAGCGGGAATGGGACATCATTTCCATATATTGTTGGCAGCTAGAGTCAGTCGTGTCACCCTTAAACAAAGCACTCAAAAGAAACTATTTCCTCCATTTTGGGCAGGATTTAGTTTGACTTAGGTACACCTTAACCTTGTTATTGAGTCAGTTCTCCTCTGATTGGTTACCTCTTCCAATCATATGGAGAGTTCAATCATGCCTCCTGCATGACGAACTTATACAGAGTTATCATATGCTGCCATATAGTCATAATTGAGTCGTGCTTTTTTTCAAGGGAAGTAAGCCTAAGTCGGGCTCTCTACGGTGTCTCTTGACCTATTTTTTAGTTGGCCATCCTTAGTTTTCAGTGTCGTGTTTTTCATCACATAAGTTATATTAGTCCTCTACTCATGCTGGTTTGAGAAGGTCTCCATTGACTTCTTGCTGGTAGGTCTTGTCCTTATCGACGACGACATATTACTCTAAGGGCAGGCCTAGAGCCACACCCTGGCCATGTTTTCATTATTGATAGGTCACCCTGTGCTCAACATCGATCTTTATCATGGCTCTTTGACTGAGTGGTTTCCCTTGTGTTTGACATCAGCTTTCATTATCATACATTGAGATTCGTGCAGTGCCTTGGTTTCCATTTGACCCTATTGATGGATTCCTCACCTCTGTGTCAACTTTCATTATTGGTTGGTTAAGAGGGTTTCTATCGTGCACTAGCTACATCTTGTGTACACTAGAAATGTGCTTCGGTCGGGTTACTACATATTTTTCATCCAATTCCTTCCACATTATTGGCCTACGGGTTACACTCATGCTAGATTTATGAAGGATGCCTTAGTGCCTTCCTTCTAGCGTATCTTTTCCTATCGAGTACAGCTCATTGCTCTGGGACAAAGATCTTGAGTCCATTCAATAGTACCTTGGGGTTTGCAGTCGTCAGTGGTAGATTCCTTCAGTATCGATAGTGGGAAACCATCATTGTCCCATGATTGATAGATTCTTCCAAGTGTTCAACTCCAGCTCATTCATTCACACTTGTTAGATTGTACTGGATACCTTGACTCTCATTTTCATTATTGGTGAGTAGTCTCGCGTTTGTTAATGGTATACATCAATGACCGGTAATCAAATGATTTCTCACGTGGTCAACATCAGATCCTTTATGCCCATTGTGTAGAAATGTACCACAGCAGTCGGTGAAGACCTCGAGTTGCATCAACATGTTTTTGGTTCACTTATCAGTTTCTCCTATTACTGCTAGTCGACACCATCCACCTCATATGTTGCAGTCCTTCACAACAACATCTTATATGCTGGCATTCAAGTTGCGATGTAGTATTATTTTATTCCATCATGTTCATTTAGTACTATTGGGATCAGTTTTTGATATCAGTGATCAACTTCATCTTTCAGCTTCATTGATCATCTTCTTATATGTAATATTCATACATGTACTTTTTCGATCATGATCAGATGATCCATTATGTGCTTTCAGTTCTTTATATACTTGTATACATAGTGGATCCACTTGTACTTGATATGAGGACATGCTTTACTTTCTCTGAGCATGGGTATGCCCGGCTCAGATGGCAGTTTCTTTCTGATCTCTTTTTGATGGCCTGGCAGGCTAAATTCTGATGAAGTCCTTCTCAGTCTCGATAGGATTCCTTTCCATATACTTAATACATTTCAGCCATCATGTACCCCTTCTGACCTCATATATTAAGACGGTTCTGCTTGGAGCCAGAAGAAGAAGACTTGGGTGAATTCTCTCTGTGTTAGTTATAGCTTTATAGAATAAAAAGAAGCATTGTCTTGTTCTTGAGATTGACTTTGTTTATGCATTAGATACTATTGTAATTCATGTATGAATGTTATTTTGATGTATAACTAATCATTTTCTTATATGATATAAAGTTGATTTCATTAAAATGATTTATCTATATGCTATTATGTATGCTCGAATTGGTTGATTTGTAGATTCGAAGATCATTAGGAGTTACAGAAGGTATAAACCCTACTGGAACTACCCAAACGAAGGAAATCCAGGTATGGTCGCTACCACATAGTTTGTTTATATAAGCATGTTGTCTGAATTGTATGAGTGTTTCTTACAGTAGTTTGTTCTTGCTGTGTTGTGGTTAAAACCCAAAGCCCTAGGGTACTTATTCCCATAACAGGACCCAGAATATCTTTTTCTCCATGATGCATTCAGGATTCTTCATCACCCACAGTGAGGTGAATTTTGCAACCTCGCATAAATATGGATCATGTTGAAGGAACTAGCTTTCCTCAGGCATCTTCCATGCCACTAGCATAATCTACATAAGTAGCCATGCCTGGCGGAATGCCTTTCTGTCATCATGGGCTTCACGACAATGTTCAAAGAACTCATGACATAGATACTCAACCCAATTATATTGGACACCTTTGGCACATTACATGGCCAAAAGTACTACTGGTGCTAGCAGTTCATCAATGTGAAACTTCCTCATGATATCTTTAACCAATATCTGTGTAGAAAACTATAGAGTGGCATCCGTTATAGAGCTAATCGCATAGCCGCATGACCTCTTCAACAACCCAAAGTCGCTCTTTAACTGGTCGGCCAACTTCTTATCCCATGATTTCCTCACAAAATCATCCATGGGATTCATTCCCTGATATGACAATAAGGTTATTTGGTGGATCAATATATCAGTAATTGGAATGGGCCTGCCAAACCAAAGGCACCCATCGTGAACCATTGTCAATAATTAACGCACACATATAGTGTTAATGTTGCTGGGGATAAAATGTGGCACCCATAGCATGTTGAAAAATCTCACGTACTCAACTCTAGCTACCCACTTCATTAGCTCAAGCTGTGTAACATTTGAATCCTAATAGCATACCTTCTTTAAACAATTTCTCAGTTCCAATTGTGACAGCTTCACATGATCACCTAGGTCCCAGTCCTCCATCTTCAAAAATGATATCCTGGCCAAGAAATTTCCGTCAAAACATACATCCTCTGGAACTAATGGTGTGGAGACCTGGAACTTCGCCAATCTAGATCCTTAGTCACGTTGAATGTGGATTTCATAGGGGGTACATAAGGGGGTAGCACGTAATCAAACTACCTCATCTGCATCAATCTCTTCGACCTCCATATTTAACTCTTTCTCAAATAAGTCAAAATGTTCCATCAACTACTTGGTATTATCCATATTAGCCTTATGTCTGACCTCCATTGGATTCTTGCACAACAGTTGCCACACCGACGCTTGTTGGGGTTTCCTTTGCTTCTTTTCTCTTACCACAGTGATAGTGGGTTTAGGCCTCGACGAACTAGGCATTGTGGTAGGCACGGGTTGTGTTACAGTCATTCTCTCCCACAATATTTCCTTCTGCCACTAAGTTAAATTTTCCTCCCACCCAAATCCTTCCTGTGAAAACTTCTCTCGACTCTCCCTCCAATCCCCTCCATATATGCAGCAATTGTCTTGCCAGAAAATAAGGTGCAAACTCTAAAGGAAATTTCTCAGGAAGAAAAGTATTCAAATGTGAAGGAGGATGCTATATTTATTTCCTATTTTAAATTCAAATCCATCCATTCCCTCCAAATATTCATAATTAATTCTATTTCGGTGGCATGTTTCCAAAGATATGCTCCATAAATGCTCCCCTCCCACTCCCTTTAATGGAAAAATAGTCGTCCAATCATTTGTAGTGCTTCAAATAGTCACTTTTTAGTTAGGCTATGTGGGACCCACCATGCTAGCGTAGATCCTTCATTGTAGCTCCCCTTTGTGCCTTTCCTCTATTCATCGTGTAGCCCATTCACTTCATCGAGATGTCCTTCTGGTAGCGTAGTTTATAGTCCTACACTTCATTGCAACTGCCTAGAGTACTAAGACTATCTTGCATTAATATAGTCATTTATCAAGGGTGGGATTTCCCTTATAGAAATTTAACCAAGTCCCATTGATTTTCCCTGGAAACAGTTCCCCATTCAGCTTCATGAGCTGAACTGCACCTCCATCCGTAATATCCTTAACGATTTATGGCCCTAGCCAATGCATCTGAAATTTTGTAGGAAACTTTGTAAACTTTCTATCATATAGTAGCACTAAATCTCCAATTTTAAATGTTCAATTCTTAATGTGGCGATCATGCCATGCCTTTTCATGAGCCTTCTGGACCTGCTGATGAAAACCTTCCAGGAAATGATTTTCTTCTAATTCAGCTATTTGTGGGAGGCATTCTTCCATAGTATCTCGACCTACCATCTTTGTGACTACAACAATCCTCAAACTGGGCACTATGTACTACATAGGCATCACTACCTCTTGTCCATAAACCAACCTAAATGGTGCCTGTCCAGTCAATATATTATAGGTAATTTTAAATGGTCAAAGAACAGATGATATGTGCACATCCCAATCGATGCTATTTGCATTACAAATCTTCGTCAAAGTAGTTTCGATGATTTTAATAAAGGCTTCCATTATACCATTTGCTTAAGGATGATATGGAAAGCTTTTTTGATGATACACCTAGAATTCTTCAAGCATAGCAACAATTGTTTCATTAAGGAAGTGCGAAACTTTGTCACTCATCAAAATCTTAGGATAGCCAAACTGAGACAAAATGTATTCAAATATGAACTTCAGAGTTGTGGCTGCAATGAAATGCTTCACGAGCTAGGCCTCAGCCCATCTAGTCAAGTATTCAGTCGATGTGATGATGTATCCTTCTCATGTCTTCTTTCCTGGTGGATGAATTGGTCCCACAAAGTCTAGGGCCCAATTATCAAATGCTTGTAATGAAATTTATGGGTATAGAGGCAATTCATCCCTTAGCTCGAGCCTCCCCATCCTCTGACAGACATCAAATGCCCTAAAATATTCATTGGAATCCTTGTGCACAGTTGGCCACTATAGCCCAACTCATAGGATCTTCTGTGTAGTTTCTCTTCCAACATAACGTACTCTAGCCACTACTCCATGTGCTTCAACGAGGATACTTTATCTTTCATACTCTCGTACAATCCTGCACAAATCTTCATCTGATCCCATTTTATACAAATGCCCTAAAATGACAGAAAAAATCTGTAGCCCTGACCACCAATTCTTTCTTCTTCTACATCGTATACCCTTCAAGAGTTGTACCTATAGACAAAAATTCTATTATGTCTACAACGTGCATAGAAAATATATGTGTATCAGGAAATTCTTCATGAATACTTGTAGGTTCCTCGCCATTCTAAATTTGTGAAAGGTGATCTGGTCTAACATTTAATCTCCCCAACTTCACAACTACTTCTAAGTCATATTCCTAAAATAAAAGTAACGACCTACAAAATTTCGTCCCCAACACAGGCTTGTTGACTAGGTACTTCAAAGCTCGATGGTCTGTGTACATTTTGAAGTGAGCACCCAAAAAATAATTCAAGAACTTCTAGAGTGCATACACCATCACCAATCCTTCGCTCTCTGTGGTTGAATAGTTCTTCTCTTCCTTAGACAACTTCCTACTCGTGAATGCAATCAGATGGTCAATATCACCTGCATGTGATTGGGTTAACACTTCTCCTAACACTATGCAAGATGTATCTACATGTAATTGGAATTCTTTCTTCCAATTGGGGAACACCGTAATAGGTGTTGTGACTATTGTTTCCTTCAATACATCTAAGTTTTTCTCACAATCACCATCCCAGAAAAATGTCACATCCTTATTCAATAATTTTTCCATGGGCGTGATCTATGCATATCCCTTGATGAATTTCCTATAGTATCCTATATGGCCCAATGTTTCACCTACTTATTTGACATTCCATGGAGGCTCTAGATTGATAATCACTGCAATTTTGGCAAGGTCCACCATCAACCCCTTATTTCAAACAATGTGGCCCAAGAGTATCCCATAAGGTTTGAAAAGGATTCACTTCTTCAGATCAAGGGATATTTTATACTTCCTACAAGTGTACAGCATTAGAAGAATACTGGCAATGTGATTTTTCGCTAACCCAAACAATGTCCAATCAGAAAAGTAAACCTCCAAAAACATATGAGTAAATTATTTAAAGGTTGCGACTACCACCCTAGAAAAGATGCTAGGGGAATTCTTAAGTCAAAAGGGAATAACTTTATATTGAAAACAACCCCATTTGGTGGTGAAGGTAGTCTTGCTTCGATCTTCTGGCACGATCTTGATTTGATAATACCCTGAGAACCCATTTGTAAATGAGTAGGCTTCCTGACCACCAATGCTCTCCAATACTTCATCTATGAATGGTGTAGGGAATGGATCATGTAGACAAGCATCGTTCAACATTCTTAGATCTACACAGATTCAGATTTCACCCTTCATTTTCTTTTCCTGAACCACCATAGGAGTAACCCTATCTAATTCCTCTACTAGCTCAATTATCCCTCCTGCAAGCTTGTTATCCAGTTTTTCGCGCACCTTTTCTTTGTACCTAGGATTCAATTGATATCGGAACTACTTTACCAGCTTTTCTTATGGCTTTAGACTGATCTTCATAACACCCAAATCACCTACTATCCCCTTCAGATCAAAGAACTTTTTTAGAAACAAGTCCTGATATTCTCATAATAACTCCATGACTTTTTCAACTGTGTCTTCATCCCACTAATCACCTATATTTGTGAACACCGTTTGCGCTTTTGATGCAATGTTCACTTGCTTGGTTTTCAATGGTTTTGAGATGTTAGGAACTTCTTCCATAGGCCCCGCAACTTCACGATGTCCCTCTGACTTAGGGATACTGATATTTATGGGATCTTCCTCACTTTCTTTTATGGTCACATTGTAGTATTCTAGAGCACAGTGTTGCTGTGTACTCCAGTTTGGTTGTATCCATGTGACAGGTTCTTTCGACATCCTAAATATTAGGGCCCTAATTTCCTATAATGCTTCATCAATACATTCAAATCCATCCTCAAAACATAAATTTAACAGAAAAATTTAATTCAAAACATTCCATTCCATGGTTCTATGTCACAGCTCTGTTTCTAGATACTAGTTCATCGGAATAGAATCCAAAGTATGGAAGAATATGCACACCCACTCAAGCTATGGTTCCTCTCCTCATGGTTTCATCCAATGAGCCAGATGCTCATGCAGGTCACCCTTCCCTGCATATTTTTCAGTCATTTGGGTATTAGCATATCTGAATTGTAGCTTCATCATCCTACAATATTCCTTCCAGTCTGCAAATTTGTTCTTATGTGGACCCCATCATCTTGCAGCCATACCTCTTAGTGTGATGTCTACTACATGGAATTGATGTTCCTCTAGTACGTCACTTTCAAATTTATCTAGAAATAAATTTACTATTGAAAATAGCAACAAGAAATGATAAAAATAGAATCTAGAATATTCCAATTTTAATTTGTCCTTGAATTAAAATTCGAATTTAGTCTCACCAATTGCTTGGAAATAATTAATTAATTCATTATGGATTAATTAGTTGGAGAAATTCAAGTTAGAAGTATTTCTGAAGTCATGCAATATTTATCCCTTAAATTAAGGAGATTATCCCTTAATTAAGGAGATAAGATTAAGTTATATTTGAGTTGTAATTAGTTAGCTCAGTTTACTGAGTTAAGTCCAGTTAAATTAGTTCCAAACTATTTGAGGAACTAATTGTGAGTTATCAGTCAGTTGATGCATGCATGCACTCAACTAGTGTACTCCAGATAACTGAAGATTCCCTCATCAGAAACTCATGCATTTCTATTCTAGGAAAGACCCATTTGGGCTAAACGTCAAGGACAAAGTACTATCAGTTGCATGTGTTTTCCTATAAAGGAAACTCATCCATGTAGTCAAGGTAAGGTTCCTTGATGATTGCACCGTTCTAACAGTGTGTTAGAGTAGTGTGTGAGAGAAGTGTTACACAGGATGAAGGAGATTGTTGGGCATGGAATCCCCCCAAGGCATGTTTTGGGGCTCAAAGCCCAAGTTTTCATCGAATCTTGCTGTAAAGCTTTGCGAATTGCAGGCACCAGGTGCAAAAGTATGATAGAGTCATAGGATTGTCCGCCCTAGTTTTGTAATGTAATGTCGGCTAGATAGACCTACTCATGGTCCGTGGACCATGGGATTGTATAAATAGAGCGAGGCTCTGTTAAGGGACCAATTCCCCTAGGGTCTCTGGATTGAAACCCTAGTAGATCAGAGGTTGTCTATACAAAGAAACACACATTCCATACAACCATAATGCTAATAAAAGCAAACTAAATGATAAGGGGTGTACCTGAGGGTCCTACGTTTGGGAAGAGCCTTCCAGGGTCCAAACCCTTCTTGGAGTTCCTTTTGCTCCTTCAACCTGCAAAATAATCAATTCCAGAAAGTACAGCAGTATATGGACTAAACATTATAAAGAAATCATCTTCATAGTATATTGAAAAGATAGCTAGTTATGTAATTAAACAACCTTTCATATATGAATCATAATATGGATATCATAAACATGAAGAAGATTTATATCAAGAACAAAGACAAGTGTTTCTTTTATTATAGAAAAATAAAATACAGAAAGGAATAATTTCACCTAATTCGTCCTTTCGCAGGCTCCAAGTGGAACCGTCCTCCGGATTCGTCCAGTCTCAAGCCTTTAACAAACTCCTTCCATGACTTACTCCATGATATCACAAGTAGTAGATAGACATCATCACACAAGGAAACAAGGGTTTCCTGTAAATGGGGGAAGGGCAGGAGGCACTAGGATCTTCAGACCTGGTTAGGGAAATCTCAGCATAATAACCTTTCTCTCTCTTCTCTTCTCCCTTAGGCCTTCCCATTGAAGCCATTTATACTTCTCCCAAAGTAGTTTTTTAGTTGGAAATTCGTTGGGAAAAGTTTGGCCACAGGGACTAACAGGTGATCAATAGGTAAAATCCGTGATCTTCACCCAAAATTAAGGATATTTAATTTTTTCAAGTGTTTTAATACATATACACGAGTTGGGTATACACAGAGCTGCGTATACACGCATTTAGCTCATGGCAATGTCGCGTATAGGGAATAAAACATTGTTTTTTAAATTTTGGACCAAGTCTAGAAGGAGGGGTTGCCCTAGGCCATGAGTGCAGCATCACAAACCTCAAGAGTGAGATTTGGAGCTATAACATATGCCCCCTAATATATGAGGTCAGAAGGGGAACATGATGGCCGAAATGTATTAAGCAAATACATGGAAAGGAAATCTGACGAAAAACTAAGGACTTCACCAGAGTTCAGCTTGCCAAGCCACAAAAGGAGATAAAAAAGAAACACTGTCTGAGGCAGGCATACCCATGCTCAGAGAAAGTAAAGCATGTCCGCATATCAAGTGCAAGCAGATCCACTAAGCATACAAGTATAACAAATTGGAAAATACATAATGGATCATCTGATCATGATCGAACTAGTACATGTCTGAATATCACATATAAGAATGTCAATGATGCTAAAGAATAAACCGGATCACTGATCACAAAAGGTACCAACTGAACATGATGGAATAGGATGGTGCTACACTGTAAACTCAGGTGCCAGCATATAGAATGTCACCATGAATGACTGCAACATATAAGGTGGAGTGGTATCAACTAGCAGCAATAGGAGCAACTGTCAAGTGAACCAATGCATGCTGATGCAACTTGAGGTCTTCACCGACCACCGTGGTACATTTCTACACCATGGGAATAAATGATCTGAAGTCGACCATGTGAGAAATCGTTTGATTACCGGTCATTGATGTATACCATTAACAAACATGAGACTGCTCACTGATAATGATAATGAGTGTCAAGGTACCCAGTACAATCTAACAAGTGTGAATGGATGAGCTGGAGTCGAACACCTGTAAGAATCTATCAATCAAGAGACAATGATGGTTTTCCACTGTCAATAGCAAAGGATCTGCGACTAATGACTGCAAACCCCAAGGCACTGCCAAATTGACTCTAGATCTTTGCCCCAGAGCAATGAGTCGAAGTCGATAGGGAAAGATCTGCTAGAAGGAAGGTATTAAGGCATCCTTCATCAATCTAGCGTGAGTGTAACCTGTCGGCCAATAATGTGGAAGGAATCGGACAAAAAAGATGTAGTAACCTGACCAAAGTATGTTTCTGACGTACACAAGATGTGGCTAGCGCACGACCGAATCCCTCTGAACCAACCAATAATGAAAGCTGACACAGAGGCGAGGTATCCACCAATAGGGTCAAATGGAAACCAAGGTACTGCATGAATCCCAATGTGTGATAATGTAAGCTGATGTTGAACACAAGGGAAACCACTCAGTCAAAGACTCATGATACTGATCAATGTTGTGCACAAGGTGACCTGTCAATAATGAAAATAGGGCCAGGGTGCAGTTCTAGGCCTGTCCTCAGAGCAAGATGTCGTCGTCGATAAGGACTAGACCCACCACCAAGAAGTCAATAGGGACCTTCTCAAACCGGCATGAGTAAAGGACCAATATAGCTGATGTGATGATAGACATGATACTGACAACCAGGGATGGCCAACTGAAAAATGAGTCAAGAGACACCATAGAGAGGCCGACTCAAGCTAACTTCCCTTGAAAAAAAGAATGACTCATTGTGACTATGTGGCAACGTATGATGGCTCTGTATAAGCTCGTTGTGTAGGAGGCATGAACGAACCCTCCATATGATTGGAAGAGATAACCAATCGGGGGAGAACTGACTAAATAACAAGTTTAAGGCATACGTAAGTCAAACTAAATCCCGCCCAAATGGAGGAGACTTTGCTTTGAGTGCTTTGTTCAAGGGCGACATGACTGACTCTAGCTGCCAACAATAAGTGGAAATATTGTCCCGTTCCCGCTCTTTTTGGAATATATAATTTCTTTTTCTTTTTCTTTTAAGCGGGAAAAAGAATAAAATAATGTTATAGTATAGAGGAAGAAATGAGTGTTGGTGAAACAGATGATCTAGTTCCTGGGATTGGAACATTCCTATGCTCAATGCAGGGAGGTGAAAACTGGTCCATGACACTCAAAGGTGTGTTCCTTCCACGGGTCAAGGTGTGTCAAGTTGCAAAAGTTAAAGGTATGCAAGTTTGATTTTGCAGTTGTCATGGTTAAAAGTTGGCTTAAAAATGAGTCCAAATGAAGCCGGCTAAAGGCCCAAAGGTGCAAATGGTCAAAATGCAATGTAGTGGTACAACTCAACACAAAGGAGCCTCTAGGGTATAAGGCCAAAACGAAAGTGAAGAAGCAAAGAGGAATGAGTCTTCATCGCATAGGTCATGGCGGGACTACAGAGGACTCCCAAGCCTACTCAAATCAGAGCAGCATGGGCAACAAATGTCAGTGAGGTGCTAACTACGATTCCCATGTAAAGGATGGCTTCTACCATTGTGTCATGATTTAAAGTATCGGTGAGTGAAGATGGCTTACGAACCATAACACGATGAGATCAACCCTATGGAAAATGTATTGACAAATGGAGGCTAGTATGCATAATGCAATGGAAAAATGGCTTCCCTAACCTATATTCCAGTGAGAAAACGATACCTGCCATGATGGGTCAGCAGCCATGGAACTGTCTCGAAATCGTCGAAAAAACATCCAAAATGTCCTGAAAATCAAGCCATTCTCGACATTCCAAGCTCCCAAGTTAAAAGTTACATGAGGCCAAACAAAATAAAATTTTGAAAATTTTTTTCATTTTCAAAACCTATAAAAGATTTTTTGGACTCACTAATTTCACCATTTGAGTTTGAGAGCAGAGAAGTGGAGCAAAAGAAGCAATTTTTTCATACACCAAATTCAACCATTCAGATTCTTCCAAAATCCCCAGGTAACTCTTATACTTTACTTGCAATCAATTGTGACTAGTTTTAGAACTTTTAATTTATGTTTTACATTGAATTCTTTGTCAAAAATTTCACCGCGGCGTATACGCGGGTTGGCAATATGAAACCTGCGTACATGCGGGCCCTACACGTGACTGTGTGCAAAGGGACCCGCGTATACGCCGTGAACATTTTAAACAAAAAACTAACGATTGAAAATCATTTTTTATTCAGGATGCTAGTCACTTGGTGAGAAAGAGAGCATACTGCAGTGGATGATGAGGTCATGAACGATCCTAATGCTTTGAATGCCCTACGGGGATGTGGTTTGCTAAAATTCTTCAAATTTCCAAATATGAAAGAAAACACACGTCTGCTTGAGATGCCCATTGATTAATGGAGTATCAATGATGATGCATTTATGATTGACCAGATGCCACTCAGCCTGATCGAAGTTGATGACATTTACTTCAGCACAGGCCTCTCCCGAAGGGGAGAGGTAGTGCATTCCAGGGGCAAGACATGAGGCAGTCTCTCGATCGAGGACTACATACATATCTATTGCCCGAGACATCCAAAAAAGGTTGGAAGTCAGATTTTCATCACACATGTGGAGAGTTTATCGCTGAGGATAATCCTGTTCACCATAGCTAGAGTGAACGGATCAGCTTCTCTGCACCAGGCATCATGGCTAACCATGAGCTTGGCAGTAGACTATCTCACCACTGTATTCGACTAGTGTACTCCTCTTCTGGCCAACTTGAAAAGCCAGCTCACTTCCATCAAGAGAGGACAGACCAAAAACTTTGGATATGGGACTATTTTGTGTTCTTTCTTTTTTGAGAGGGTCCTTGCACTCCACCGTAGGGTAGCGGTTTCCATCAACACCCCATGAGATCCACGCATGGGAAGGTGGGCCGACCTGATGAAACGTCTACGAGGTGGGGATGTGCCACGGACTGCATTTGACGATGACTTCTTTTCCTGGTGGGATCAGCAGATCATCGCCATAGATGACTACCCTTATGTTGGGTTGGATTTCCGAGGAGATATTGATCTAGTATTACCACCGACTGCAGCATGGGGTGACATTGGTAAGTATTTTTTTTATTTATGAATTTTTTTGGATTTTTCAAATATAATAATGAATTTTGAACAATGTTTTTGATAGGATTCAAATGACTAATATGATGATCATGTTCCATATATTGGGTCGGTACAACCATATGATCTCCCATGGCACAGACATCACGGCAGAGGAGCCGAAGAGGCAGCTGCAAACACAGAGTGACTACTTCACATAGTCCAGTGGCACTTGGTGAGACTCACTCATGGAGTACCGATGGTGACGGTAGAGGATCTTCCTGAGGATATGCAACGTCATGTCGTTGGCATGCCACGTGACTGGGTCTGCACTTTTAGGCGTGTGGCCAATGTGATAGCTACCTACTTAGCTGCTCATCCTGAGCCGGGGCACTAGATGTACTAGACATGATTATGGGCATTTCAGTCCCAATTTTGGTATATTTTTGGATAGACTTAGGTACACTCAAGATGTTTTATGATATATATATATAGTTCGACCTTTTGATGCTTGATTTTATTCTGATGAATGATTGATGTGCTAGTCTAATGCTTGATTAGTGATAGAATCAGCTAACCAATTATGAGATCTTGGAATGTGTAAATAATTAATATAAGTAAATGATCTGTGCAACAACCTCACCCTTAAATACTGGCGATATAAACATGGATCCCTTGCTCGATAAACGTTATTCAATTGTGGCACTATCAATTGTGAACCAAGATAAACTACCAACAAGTCAATTCCATAAGACATTGCCTCGGATAGTAAATTAATGACGGCAGTATACTCAGCCATATTATTTGAAGTGGGAATAATGCATACTCCCCTTGATACCATCAATTGACTAGTTGGATAGTAGGGTACCCAAGCTGCAGAAGCGAGATTCCGAGTGTGCCCACTAGCACCATCAACGAATCCAAAATAGACCAAGTCATCCATCAACACCTGCCACAGCAAACCAAAAATTGTTGATATCAAAAACTCTTGATGAGATATGTACAAATATACATAATGTACAAAAAAGCCATAGCCTAGTTACTACTTAAGCAAAGTACTTCCTGAGGTAGAGCTCGTTTTAGGGCTCCGCCAACTTGTTTCCCTCAAAATTGATTAACTCATACGACCCTTTTTCTAAAACTTGTTTAATAATAAAGGGACCATACCACATAGGCTTAAACTTGCTTGCCCCCAAGGTGTCCTTATCTTGGTCATAGACTAAGATAAGGTCACCTTCAGAAAAGATTTGAGAACAGACAACTTTGTCATACTGCGTTTTAACCCTTTTCTTATGAGCCTCATTCATCGTGGTGGCATCTTGACGCTGCTCATCGAGTTGTTCCAGGTGCAGGAGGCACTCTTCAAGACTCAAAGTCTCTGGAAGGAGCTCAACAGCTAACTTAAGATATGGAATTTCACATTCGATAGGAAAGATAGATTCCATCCCATAAACTAACTGAAAAGGTGTAAAACTAGTAGCAGTCTTCACGGAGGTTCGATATGCCCAAAGAGCTGGATACAACATAAGATGCCAATTGGACTGATTTTTGTCGATTGTCCATTGCAGGATCGTCTTAAGAGTTTTGTTGACTACCTCGACCAGTCCATTAGCCTGAGGATAATAATGAGATGAATGTTCTTGCCGGAAACCCAATTTGAGAGCCAATTCAGACATTAGTTGATTCTGGAAATGACTGCCATGGTCAGTCACAATCTCTCTCGAGATACCAAACCTTGAGATAATCTGATTAAAAAGGAACAATGCTACCATTTCACTATCATTTTTATAAGTGGGCATGGCCTCGGCCCACTTCGTAAAGTAGTCTACAGCCACGATATTGTACTTGTGACTCACCGTTGAAGGTGGATTACAAGTTGTAAAATAGATATTCCAATTAGTAAAAGGGTCAACAGTGACAACGGGAAAAAGGGGAGTTGGATGTGTGTGCATCTTTCGAGTATAGATTTGACAGGGGTGACAGAGTTTGACCACTTCAACATAGTCTTCGAAGAGCGAAGGCCAAAAATAGCCGGCACGTAAGATATGATGGGTTGTAGCAAGCCCTGATAGATGACCACCACAAGCTCCACTGTGGCAGTCATTGATCATTGACTCTGCTTCCTCTAAGGTTAAACAGTACTGAAGGACTGAATCAATCCCTCAACGATATAATGTATCACCTATGATAACACAGTTCCTGGCTAGGTGACGTAATTTCCGACATTCATCCTTAGAGAAACTAAAGGGAAACTTCGAAGTCTGGAGACAGACAATGATATCTCCATACCAAGGGTCAAGTGAAGAGATGAGGAATAAATGTTCGTCAGTAAAACTTTCCTCATAAATAGTATCCTCTCCACAAGGTAGCTCGGAAATTACCTCAGCGAAAACCATGGATTTCTTAGACTTGGAGGACAATAACTCAAGATAAAATTCCTGTAAAATAACTATCCATCAATTATATTTGCCCCCAATCACTCACCTACTAAGGACAAATTGAAATGGATTGACCGTTGCTGACAAAAGTTTTGCGTAGCAAGATATAATGACGGAGTCGCTGGATAGCATGGACAGCTGCCAAAGCCAACTTCTCGACTGGAGAATAGCGAAGTTCAAGACCTATTAAGCCTCGACTCAAATAATAAATCACATGCTCCATGAGAACATCGTCCTCTTGAATGAGAACCATACTAATGGTTGATTCCGCTGCAGCGAGAGATAAAAGGAAGTCCCTACCATAATCCGGTGGACTCAAAAGCGGGGCAGAGACTAATGCCTTTTTCAAAGCATTGAATGATCACTATGCAAAGTCGTCCCATACAAATGGAACTCCTTTGTGTAGCAAATTCATAAACCCTTTAGTGATCTCAGTAGTTTGCTATAAACCGTCTTAGGAAATTAGCCTTCCCTTGAAGACTTTGAAGTTGTCGAATTGAGGCTGGAGGAGGCAACTGAATTATTTCCTCAACCTTGAAGGGATCAACCCGAATCCCTTCATTTGACATGATGAACCCTAATAACCGACTGGACGTAACCGCGAAAATGCACTTGTTGGGATTCAACTGGATTTTATAAAAATGACGTAGCTCAAAAACAAATCAAAGATGACTAGTGTGATCAGTTCTCTTTCGAGAACTAGCAGCGAGATCATCCAAGTATGCTTCGATGATATGTTTAATGTCATGGAAAGCATATGACATGGCTCACTGGAAAGTGTCTCCAACATTTTTAAGACCAAAAGGCATATTTTTGTATGCAAAGGTACCCTAGGGACATATAAAAGCTATCTTATGTTGATCTTCAAGATGGATAGAGATCTGATTATAACCGGAAAAACCATCCATGAAGGAGAAAATCTCATTACCAGCACACTCGTCAATAATCTGATCGATGAATGGTGTGGGGTAATTATCTTTTGGATAGGCCTTATTTAGGTCTCTAAAGTTGATGCATACTCAGATTGTTCCTTGCTTTTTATCCACAAGGATTGGATTAGAAACCCAATCGGTAAGAGGAACAGAGTATATGAAACCCGCCTTGAGCAGCTTCTCTACTTCAGCTTTAATGGCTACTACTTTCCTAGGATTAATCGGCTGAAGCCTTTGACGAACCAGTTTGGAAATTTCATACATCTTGATCTCATGCTGGACTATAGATGGATCAATGCCAGGCATTTCTTCATAAGACCAAGCGAATACATCTCGAAATTCCTTGAAAAGGTTGGTGTAAACTTGAATTTCTTTAGAGGAACATTCGATTCCGATGAAGATATTCTTGATCACATTAGGGTTCGTAGAGATGTTTATAGGTATCATTTTTGAAATCACAGACATGTTACCTTCAGCATGAAAGTGTGCTGGAGCCAAAGGATTTGATACCGTACAAACATCACTAGTAAAGAGCTCGGAGAACCTAGACTCTACTTCTTGCAATGGAGGAAGAAAATATGGACAATGGTGTAATTCTTCTAAAGGTCGATATATACCCATCATTTCTCCTAGGATTGCTTCTTTAGAAGGTAAAACCATATCTAAGCAATCCAATGTGGAGGTAGAATCAAGGGTCCAGGCAGGGGCCACATCACCATCTAGCTCCTCCTCAGAAAAAGGAGTAGAGTGGTCGTCTGCAGAGTTAATGATAGACTGATATCTAAGCTCAACTGCAAACATAGGGAATGTCATTCCATTAACTTGACCTTCAGCTAATGTTTTCGTAGGTGAAAGCAAGGTCCAAGGGTCCGAAAAATAATGAATTCAAAAGAACTCTTCTCGAGGAGATTCCTTATATGATGAAACGACATTGATTCTAGCGATAGGAGAGGGAAAATCAAAGGTACCCATCAATGAGGAATACTTCCCAACTCCTAGATTCTCATAGGTGGATGAGGGTTATCCACTAAAGGAACAGTAAAGTCAGAGATTGCTTGAGGATCGACTAGACAATAATCCAATTAATCAACCTTAAAGATTTTCCCTTCATGAGGAAAGCAAATGACCTGAAATAGAGTCGAAACAACGGCATCGATTTTGTATACCCAGTTCCTTCCTAAGAGGAGATTGTAGTCCAGGTTAGCATCAATGACTTCTACTTCAATATTAACAACCTTCCCCCCAACACATATGGGAAAGGTCGGGATAATCATATGTGGCTTATGAGAATTCCCATCAAATGCAGTCAGGATGGTAGGTGAAGGAACAGTTGAAGGTGATCCAATAGGCTTCCAGCATGACATTGACATGACGCACGTGGAAGCTCATTCATCAATAATGGTACAAAAAATGTTAATTTTCCAGTATGTAGACTTTATTTGAAAAGCCATATGATGAGGGAGTCGCTTTTTGACATTTAACATGTCGAAAGTGAGCACTAAAGAGTTAGTTGGATCAACTGCCCCAATCACGGAAAGTAAAGCACTTCGTTGATCTAGACATGACTGGAGAACCTCTAAAGCGGATATGGCACACGGACTCTGAGCTAGATCCTCAACAATGGAGTAATTATGGGCGGCCCTAGCATTAGGATTAATAGTCACGCATTTAGTAGAACCTTTCGGTATCCGTGGTATAGTCTCGACAGGGGGTCGCTCAATATGAAGGTCGGTATTTTCGGGAGCAGTTTTGTCCTTGGAAGTTTTGGCTTCATCTTAATCACGTGACTGAGTGGCCACGTGGACATTGGAACCCATCATGAAAACATTTGATGACTTTTCCCCTTCATGATTGTCCCCTGCGGAGGTACCAGGGTTTGAACTCGTGCCAGCAAGAAGTTGTTGCCCTTGGGGAAAAGGGTTGGTTAACACAGCTTGAGAACTAGAAGTCCCTTGCTACCCTAACAAGTGCTGAGCTTATTCAATCTTGGGGCAGAGATGAGTTAAATGATCTCCACTGCATAACTTGCATGGAAAATTGACTTTCTTTTTAGACTCATTTCTACCACCACCAGCATTATTGCCAGGATTATTTGCATCAGTCTTCCCATATTGACTCTTTTTCTTACCTCGTCCTTTCTTCTTCCCATTAGAATTTTGATTTCCTTTGGGGTTGGTAGATTGGACGAAATTGACTGAAGAGGGTTGGGAAGACGAAGGGTTAGATGATGCGACTTGGTTGTTAGGAGCAGTTTGCAAATACAACTGTTGCAATTGGCTCAGCAAGTTCACTTGCATTTGTGTCTATTGATCCAATGATACCATCTGCATGAGGACCTGGCTTCGACTTGGCTATATTGACCTTAGACCCAGGAGCATCTGGCAATATTTTTTGTAAGATCCCAGACTGAGAGTAAATCAATTCTAATTGTTGGGCCCTTAAAATAGCTTGCTCCTCATAATAGACTCTAGACATGGAGACATCCTTAGAGCTTTTAGGTTGTAAAGATTTCAAAAACCATTCGAGATGGTATTTTGGAGGAATCTCGGCTTTAATGAGCCTCTTTCTCCGTCTCCATTCCTGAATATGTTCAGAAATATGAGTTGTCGTGTCGTGATGGAAATTGGCCAGAAGTTCAGTTATGGCATCATAATGGATGAGCAACTGGAAATGGTTTAAGAAAATATTAGCTAAATCCGTGAAAGATGTAAAGCTACCCCCTGGCAGCTCTATATACCACTTGGCCACATTACCAGTCAAGGTGCGTTGAAAAAGTCTCAACATAATCGAGTCATCAATAAGGAAGTTTGATGAGCACCACAAATGGAATGTGGTTACATGGTCGCCTGGGTCTTCACCGCCCTACCCTTCAAATTTTGGAATGTCAGAAGGGAGTTTGGTTGGGACCGAAGGCCAAGCCGGGTTGTACTTGATTGGTTCGTTTGTTAATTTTGTGAGATCTGCCAAGTTAAAAGTTGCTAGAAAAGGATTCCTAGGAGGACCTTGGGGGTTCCACCCTGATTGGGCAGAGGTCCCAAAGTTTTGAAAAGATTGGCCTCGATTTTGAAAGGCACCAGGCTACCCGAAGTATCCAGTAGAACCAGCTGAACCAAAAGGAAATCCTTGTGATGCAGTAAAACTCGGAGTTTGACCAACTTTGGCCGCAAAACCTCCATGACCAGCGAAGCTTCCTCCTAAAGGATTATAAGGAGTTGATAACCCATGATAAGGATTCCAAGCAGTAGCTAAGGGAGGAATACTTTGAAACGAACTAACTGTGGAGCACGGCCCATTCCCTTGTTGGCCAAAAAATGGATTCCCAGTTCCCATGCCACTAACCGCAGGGTTAGTCCAACCTTGGAAAGGATTACTGCCTTGTCCTATAGAAGAAAAAGACATATATCCTACTGTCGGGTTGGAATGTGGTATGAGACCGCTTTCGAAAGGAGAACCCTGGAATGAAGCCGATCCACCCATCATGGATGTGGAGGCACTAAATGGAACTGATGGAATACCCTGTGAATGGGTGCCAAATGGGAAGAATCCAGTACTAAAAGCATTGGCTTGGGAATTTCCACTCGTAGAAGGAATGGAGGTAGGCCCAACAAAAGATGTGCTAGCAAAGGACCCAAATAAAGATGCAGAGGGGATGGAAATAGTTCCTCCCCCTTGTACTGATATTGGAGTCTGCATAGTTGTAGCACTTGTAATGGAATCCATGCTTCCAGTAGTCATCATTGATGGTAAGTGTGTAGTGTGACCTAGACTTGACGGTCTATGCATCAGAGTCCCAACGTATCATAATACTTCTGGATAACTAGAAGGTAGAGGAGAATTTGGAGCCGCTAACGACTCTGTGAGTTCTTCTACTTCTATGTTATTTTCCATCTTAAAGAGAACTCGAGAAAGAATTGGAGTGTTCCTCTCTTGTTCTGTAGAAGTACCAGGCCTATTCTGAACACTAATGCCCCCGAGAGGAGGATCAATCCCCGATGCATCAGCTGCCACAAGTTGAAACCCATTAGCAGTATTACCTCTGCACCTTCTAGGAGAAGGCTCTAAACTTGGTGGTGAAAGACCATGAAGTCTTCGAGACCATCTAGGTGATCGGTTAGCCACTTTGAATTTTTTATTAAGATATAGCTAAAGACTCAAAAAATTGAAAGCTAGGCCGACTAGGAGCACAGAGCACACACTAAAAAAGTCCCTAAAATATATCAACCAGTCAAACAACTTTCGAGAATTTCCGCTCCGGGTGATGAGGACTGAACACCAAAATACAAGAAAGTGAAGTAAGGCGCCTTCCTAAGATAGTCTAGGATAACAGAGGAAGTTACGCTGACCTCCTAACAATAGCCTACACCGGTGCAAGCCCCCAAGCTTCGCAAGGGTGCCCTCCAGTAGTACCGTTGAGAGTGATACAACATCGACCTTAGGTGCCATGGGATTCCCCTCCGCAGCCACCTGTGTAGATCCCTAGGAGTAGCAACTAAGGTTACCAACTCATACCAGAATCCAAGCGGAACCGTCTTGAGGTTAGATCCAACAAGTAGGAGAGGGGGTATCTCTCTTCCCTATCTTCAAAAACCGTCGTGCTTAACTCCTAGATCCAGAGCTTCCCTATTCTCCC
The DNA here is from genome assembly GCA_031772625.1 of Pinus tabuliformis. Classification (NCBI taxonomy): domain Eukaryota; kingdom Viridiplantae; phylum Streptophyta; class Pinopsida; order Pinales; family Pinaceae; genus Pinus; species Pinus tabuliformis. Next base: position 370,963,652 of record CM062819.1, read on the forward strand.
TAATGCTATTTGATTTTCACTCACTATTCAGAATCCTATGTTTGATAGTTTAAATGGCCTTGGAGAGTTATCTCTCCACTCACCTAATCCAAGGCCCTAAAATATCCTAAAACTTGTTGGTGTGTCTAACTGGACAATTATAAAAATTTATAGTATATTTTAATTAGTGCTTGTTTTTAAATGGGTTGTTCTTTAAGTCAAGGGATAAGCGGGAGTGAAACTAGTGGTGTTTTGACGTAAAAAAAATTAATAAAATCCAAACTACATGGAAATGCACTTGTTTTCATTTTTCGATGAAAAGAAATTTCTACAAGGTTCAAAGGAACTTCAAAGAAAACAACAAATTTTTCTTTTCTTTTCTTTTACTCACACTTCACACTCACAAAAGTTAACAAAACTACAGATGCCTAAAGACATGTGCAACTCTATCCTAATGAAATAAGTACATGCTGATGCAAGACTTAAGGCTACTCTAAATCAAGAAATGAAAGTTACTTGTTTATCAATTTTTATTTTTCCACTTAAAATGTTTAGATAGAATATGAGTTGCTACCGTTCATTTCATCTAAACACTAAAAACAATTTTCAAGACAAACAAAAATGCACTTTCATTCATTAAAAGGAAACTAAAACAAAACAAAGTTCAAGAAAGCAAAACCAAGTTTTTCAAAAAGTTTTCTTCAAAAACAAAAGCAAAAATGTCTTTCCAAAGTGCTCTCAACAAGACTGAAACTTTATGATTGAAAAATTGGCACCAAACACTTTGGAAGCTGACAACACAAAATGGATGGAAACTCAACAACAAAGATGTGCTTCGAGTTGCTTTCAACAATCAAAAGCAGCAATGAGAGGTTTGGCAACAAAGACCAAAAGATCAAAAAGACAATTTTCAAGAAAGTGTCAATCAACAACTTTTGAAAACAAGAAAAGTAGATGGTCACAAAATATAGTTTTAACAAGCAAACACAAAAGGTCACCAAAACAAGATTTGACACAAAGACTGAGATTAATCTTTCTGCTCTGACAAAACAGAGCAGCCAAGACTCCTAATAAGAAATCTTGTGTGCTTAACAAAACGATGACGCTTGCAATAAAACCAACAAGACCAACACTTTCCAAAATCAGAGAGAATTAGAAATTAGATGCTTGCTGTAAAACTAAAAACTAACACTGAAAAGTAACTATTCAGGACTGAATCAAACCAGTAGACAAACCTTCAGAAACAAAACGATTTAAAAAATATTGAAAATTGCAAGATATACGTGATTGTATTGATGTACAGTTGCGTGTATACGCAACTGAGCCTAAGGAAACCTATGTATACACGGGTTTACTTAAGGAAACATGAGGATATATGCTTCTGTAAACAAGAAAAACAACGTATATAAAATATTTCAAGAAAAAATAAAAAACAGTCTGAAGAAACTGACCAAACTTACAATTTAAGTTCATACAGGAACAAACTACACAACAACAACAAGCAAACAGACAGCTGAGCCCTGATTGGCTTGAATAAACCCAAATTAGGAACAACAATACTATTGTCCCCAATGGAGTCGCCAATTTTGTTAAGGGACAAATTCCCCTAAGGTCTTTGGGTTGAAACACTAAAAGATCAGAGGTTGTCTATACAAAGAAACACACATTCCATACAGCCATAATGCTAATGTAAGCAAACTATATGATAAGGGGCGTACCTGAGGGTCCTACATTTGGGAAGAGCCTTCTAGGGTCCAAACCCTTCTTAGAGTTCCTTTTCCTCCTTCAACCTGCAAAACAATCAATTCCAGAAAGTACAGAAGTATATGGACTAAACATTATAAAGAAATCATCTTCATAGTATATTGAAAAGATAGTTAGTTATGCAATTAAACAACCTTTCATACATGAATCATAACATGGATATCATAAACATGAAGAAGATTTATATCAGGAACAAAGACAGGTGTTTCTTTTATTATAGACAAATAAAGTGCCAAAAGGAATAATTTTACCTGATTCATCCTTTCACAGGCTCCAAGTGGAACCATCCTCAGGATTCGTCCAGTCTCAAGCCTTTAACAAACTCCTTCCATGACTTACTCCATGATATCACAAGTAGTAGATAGACATCATCACATAAGGAAACAAGGGTTTCCTATAAATGGGGGAAGTACAGGAGGCACTAGGATCTCCAGACCTGGTCAGGGAAATCTCAGCATAATAACCTTTCTCTCTCTTCTCTCCTCCCTTAGGCCTTCCCATTGAAGCCTTTTTATACTTCTCTCAAAGTAGTTTTTTAGTTGGGAATTCATTGGGAACAGTTGGGCCACAGGCACTAACAGGTGATCAACAGGTAAAATCCGTGATCTCCGCCCGAAATTAAGGAGATTTAATTTTTTTAAGTTTTTTAAGACATATACGTGGGTTGGGTATACACAAACCCACGTATACATGCGTTTAGCTCAGGGCAATGTCGCGTATAGGGAATAAAACACTGTTTTTTAAATTTTGGACCAGGTCTGGAGGAGGGGTTTCCCTAGGCCATGAGTGCAGCATCACAAACCTCAAGAGTGAGATTTGGAGCTATAACAGGCTCTAAGTCGATAGAAAGGAGGAGAGAAGAAAGAGTCTAAATAACTAAGTGAAGTGTGTCTTTGGGTCGTAGAGTAGGAGAAGGCTCTGCAACTGAGTACGCAGAGGCCTAGTAGTCTGCAGCTCGGTGCACGGACCCCTGCAGCTGAGTGCGCAGGGCGAAGTCAAGTCTGTAACCGAGGAAGGAATTAATAAAGAGAATTTTTATCATAATTCCATGTATCTATTCTTGGGTTAATGCATGTTTGATATAATTTTCAAATATACTGTTTATCCACTGTGTACACCTGTATGAATGGTTTATGTTGTTAAGTATAACTTAAAGAATCTAAGACGTAGGCTAAAATAATCAACTAACATTGGAATACTATTAAGGTCTAGGGTAATAACGCATAAGCACAGTGTTAAGCCCCTAAGTAGGCCTACGCGAAGGTAATATATCAGGCTGCGAGGTATGGGAAAGTGCGCAAAGTAGCCTACGTGCAGGGTCAAACTGCAAACCACTTGAACTAATCAGATGTCTCCAAGGTGCGGAAACCTAGTTATAGCACCCTTCCATACTACTTCAAGTGAGACCTTAGTCCATGCTTTAGAGACTATTGCTGAAAGGGCCAGTAGTACTGGGATTTGTTTGGCTAACTTAACTCCAAATTTGGGTTAAGCCCCAATGAGCCAACAAATGCTTCCATTGCCGGGATCAGGATCTGCATAGAGATGTCTAATGTCATATCACTGGAATCTGACAAAGAAAGGAATTGAAGAGTGGTTGGATAGAAATATTCATGAGTTCGTGGCACAGGAAAATAGGAATCTGTGGCTATCAAAGGAAGAGTGGTTAGATAGCTACTTGTATACAGAAATCCACAAAATTTTCTTTGCATCCTTCCCCTCTGAGTTGTAAGAGTGGATCGTGAAGCTAGCAAACAGTCAAGGAAGGTGCAGGCTTGACAAACCTATTGTGTGGATTCCAGAGTTGGTGCGTAGACAGGAAGTATCAGAAGATAAGATCGTGTGCGTTGTGGACGAATGGCTAGATTGAATTATAGGAGGATTTATCACCGAGTTCGCGGTAGATACTTCAGTCTGTTATAGCGAGGCAGAAAGACGCTTCCTCAAAGGAACGCAAGGTAAGTATGTTAAACCTTTGAACACTTGGATTAAAATGTTACTATATGAAAAGCAGGTTATGCAATTAAATTGATGTTTGGGGCTACACAAAGTGGGAGGATCTATAGAAACGAAGGTAGCACAAAACTAGAAATTAGCCCCTTGATTTCACCTCCACGAGAAAGCAAGGAAGACCTCGCGAAGGTTTCACCAAGAAGTGTGATCAGTTTGATAAAGAAACAAATTCCGCGCATACCACTTCCACCTACACCACTGCCAGTTTCACCATCATCAACACCGTCTTCACCCACACCACCTCTGCCACCACTATAGTTCAATATGGCAAGTACGATAAAGTTGCCGGTTTTCAAAGGAGTAGGGAATGAATATCTGGACCAATTTTGGTTCATGGTAAGGGTTATCTGGGAAGCGCAAGGAGTCATGAATGACAATATAAAGAAAGCAATAATGGTTAGCGCTTTGCAGGATCACACACTAATGTGGTACATTAAGCACTCCAATGAAAATCTGAATGCAGGGATGGTGGATATCCAAGCTGCGCTAAACAAGGAATTTAGCAGGCTGAAATGAGAGACATAGTCGATCATTGGATTTAAGGAAATCGCGATGCTTTCAGGCGAGACCCCCTGGGAACTAGATTAGAGATTGAAGTGTTTGGTTCATGAAGCCAACATGATCTTGATGGATGGGAAACACCACGCATGATTTGTAGCATCGCTAACACCACATCTAAGGAATGCATTGTCATAGAAGAAGCTATCCTCTCAGGCTGAGGCCTTGGAGATTGCAATGATATTGCACAGGACCTCGACACAAGATCCTAAACTGGGAGTTCAACAAATCCACGTGTAGTTGAAAAACTTGTGCCTTTAGATGCAGAGTTTGAAACAAGAGAAGACAGCTTGCCCAAAAGCGCGCGAGGAGGTATGGTGCGTAAATCGCAAAGGCCAGGGACATGACAAGGACCATTGTCTAGTCTTCGTGACTACCTGGTGGGAGGAGGACCAATGCAATTGAGATCGAAGGCACAAGAAGGACCCAGCGCGGTGCCTTCATTATGTTGCACGATTTTTCAGATAGGAGGGAAGCATGCTACAAATAACTGCCATCTATTACAAAAGTATATGCAGAATTCCCATCAGTTGTTCTGTAACTTTTGTAGGTCAGTAGGCCATGATGAGCATACCTATAGAAGTTATGAACTAATGATGGATCAGACTCCTACCTACAAAGTTCTGACCGAAACACGGGCCCTTGATCAAAATGCAGGGATGGTGCACACTAGATTTTAGGGGTGCAGATGAGGTCGAGGTGGAATGGGACTAGGAAGGGGTCGCAGACTGCTGATTTGTTACAATTGCAGAGGGCCAGGGCATTATGCCCATGATTTTACAAATCGAATGAGAACAACATGCTTATCTTGTACCCAGTTTTATCATGAGACAGAGGACTGTCCCATGCTAATAGCAAGGTTGCACGATAAAGGAGCACTCCAACCTCCCCCGACTAAGAACCTGCAAATGATGAGGTCTGAGCCACACGAGGAAGACCCGAATGTAAATATCGTGCTCTGAAGTGGTATCATGATAGGGGATCACAAAGGAAAGCAACCCGAAGAGAGTGCTTGGGTTTGAAAGGCTCCAACAAAGGAACCAAAATTTGATTTGGAGCACACTAAGGAGACATTCATGGAAGCTATGAAGAGCTTCACGGAGGCCTCCACTTTAGGAAGTAAAGACAAACTGGAACTGGAAATGGACCTAGAAATCCTCACTACATTTTTGGAGACATGCATAAAGCTCCTGTGTGAAATCAAAGCTGTGAAGGGACTATAAGAACTCATCACTAGATGTGTTGGGACGACACTAGGAGAACTGCGCGTAGTCCAGAAGCTCGGAAAGCACACAACACGAACAAGAAGGGAGATGAGATTGACCACGTAGATCGGGGAGTATGAAATGGATCAAGTGATTCTGGATCTAGGATCGGATGTGAACGTCTTGCCAAAGCAGACATGGGAGCACATGGGTAGGCCTGAACTGCAATGATCTCCTATTCAATTGTGAATAGTGAACCAACAAAAGATCCTACCTATGGGAAGATTGCAGGGAATAACGGTAGATATCGAAGGTGCAAGCGCGCTTGTAGATTTCAAAGTGATATAGATTGTTGATGACAACAATCCCTATACTACGCTACTAGGAATAGATTTGGCTGCTGACAAGAATGGTGTGATAAATCTAAAGAAGTGCAAGATGATTTTTGAGAAAAAGTCACTAAACATAGTGGTACCTTTAGACCCTGTAGAAGGATCACGCTACACAGAACCAGTGCGCGACTATGACAACGACGAAAATCTAGACTTTATCTACAAGATAGGCGTGAGGGAGCAGGACTGGGTGAATCCAACAATGGATGGTAGACTCGCGTGGGAGTGTGAAAGCTCCTGCACCTCAAATTTGGATGAGGAAATAGAACAATGGAAGAACCGGTTACATGAGGTAAACACGCTCAATTGCAACATGATGATAAGGTCACTGCACTGCGTGGCAACAGAGGTAAGAGATCTGCATATGTATGATGGGTTAATAGAGGTGGATGATTTCCTGAACAAATTTGAAAGAGAAGTGTCAGAACAATAACGGTTCGATGCTCTGAAATGGATACTACGTGCTACGCCTGCAAGGTGGTGGGGTATGCACCAGCAAAATTTTGAGGACTGACGTGAATGTAGAAGAATGATGTGCCTACGATTTGGGAAGCCTCAGATGTGGATGAAAACCAAGTATGATGGACTAAACAGTCCACACGCCCACCTGTCCAGAGGGGTATAGGTGTATGGTGTGCAACCTACATGAAGGCACACCATCCGCATGGTAGGAAGCACGATCGATGAGCAAGAATGGGCAAGGGAATGGCACGAACAATGACCAGGAAGTATAGTAATACCAAGCAGGTAGAAGCATATTCATGTAGAAGCTTTTGACAAAGTACGCGAAGCACTGAATGTGGTCCACCTTGTGAAGTGAACTAACTGGGACCTGCAGGTACCAGCGGTTTTATGAGCTTATAGGACCATGTGAAAAACCCTGACCACGTGGGTATTCCAAAGCTGAAGTATGAAGCAGATGTTGTAATCCCTATGGAGCATGCAAAGCCGAGTCCACACATAGCAACGCCCGTATATACGATGGTTCACGAAGCCCGGAAAGAAGGAATCACACAGCTGCAAGAAACAAAACGCATGGGACTTGAGGAAGAAATCCAATAGGGAAACTTTAGACTCCAAGAACTTGAAGAAGAAAGGATATGGCTACAAAAGAGAAGCGCTTTGGTGGATGCAGAAGTCAAGAAGATGGAGGACGAGATAAAGGACAAGTTTCTTGCTGAAAAAACTAGGATGGTAAGGCAAGGTGCGTACAATCATGCTAACATGATTGAGAACTATTGCTGAGAATTGATTAGTCTGATGCCTTGGCTTGGACCACATATTTCTAAGCATAGTGACTAGGGTAGCGCATTGTAAATGGTGAAGTTCACGATGCCAACTGTAACAATACAAGGTGGTGATTCTCTAGGAACCATGATGGAGGACAGGATGGATCTCTACACAGGTGGTGTAGCCACCTGACTAGCCAAAAGAAGGATAGTCTTAGCACTTTAGGCGGTTGGAAGGGAGCATGGGACTATAAACTTGTATGCTTGAAAGCTACGCAATATTGGAGATGTGCACAGAAGCAAAGAATTACAAGGTCCACGGCTGCACCCGGGGTGCTGCGCTGCTGTGCGGGTTGGCCTAAAAGTGACCATTGAAGTCACTATTCACGATGGGATGCTCGACTTGAGGTGAAATGGAGTGGGCGGTAGGCGTTTAAGACATGACTTATGGGCAAGATTTGGGAAAATCTACCGCCAAGAAAGCATTAATGAACCAGAATTGGGGGAACAGTTGAATTTGAATTCAAAAAGTGCTATAAAATACAAAGAGCTTCCCAGAAAACAACACTTGGTCATTTATGAATCAAACCATTGAGCAGAACCCTACGTGTTGTGAGTCAAGCATTGATTGAACCCCTGAGTTCGTGAGTGATAGATTGCAGCACAGATACAATGACAGCAACTAAGGATGGTATGGAGATACTAGAAGTCACCACCGAGGAGGACGTGCAAGCCCTAACTGTGGGGGATGTTCCAAAAGGTTTTGGGATTATGGAAAAAAATCCCGAAATCACCACGCATTCGAAGACCTAAGAAGGACAAACAAGGAATGGCTCCGATACGCGTGTCCCTACGGAACCTGTTGCATAGTAAACTATCAGTGGAGGACAAGGGGAAAGTTGTCACTATAGAAATAGATGAAGAAGAAGAATATTTGTAGGAGCTAAGCATCGCAGAAGAGGAAGATGAAGCCATGGAGGTGGATACTCAACCTACGCACTCTATTAACAAAATTACCCCCTATACGCCCGCAAAAAGGGAAGGCCAAAGTACCCAAGGACCTGGACGAGACCAAGCGCTCGCTCCAGACCCCGCTCCTCCCAGATGGCATTGTGTTTGAAGGTATGCACCTGGGCCAGATGCCGAGCTTGAAAGTCAAAGATTGGGACCTCACTGACCACGAGAAGTTCCCACGCCTTGAGACCGAAATGCTCAAGAAAAACACCGCAGGGGTGGTGACAGCATTAGAGCCGCAAAAGTGGTTATGCGAAGTGGAAAAGGTTGGGCTGCTGAACCTACTTTCAGTGCCACATTTCCACCGTGCCACAATAACCATTTTCGTCATCACACAGCTGCTCTTCCTGGTGCATGATGGGTTTTTATGGCTATAGGAGCCCATCCCCATCACGGTAGACTTGATTCATCGCGTCTCCCAGCTCCCATACAAAGGAGAAGACCACGCGGCCATATCGAAAGGGAAGGGCAGTGATTTGGCCAGCACAGAGGCCATGAAAAATAAGTACAAGTTGGAAAAGAAGAAGAGGGGTTACGCCATCTCTAGCATCAAGGACAAAATGAAATGTGTATCAACCCAAATCCTCACAGGAAAATTTATGTGCAAGTGTCACGCAGATGAGGTACCAGCAATGGTGGTCGCACTAGATGAGCAGTGCATGGAGGGGGTCCAATTTAATTGGTCTGAATTCATCTGCAGGGAATTTTTAGAGAACTGCCACGAAACCCAGGAACAGGGTGAATCATTGCACTATGGATGGTTGTTTTTTTCCATAGTGCTCGTCGCTGGGGAATTGCTGGAGGATAGTCAATTCCCCATAATTGACAGAGATTTACGAGAGGCCATGAAGTACGCTACTACCTGGGCCATAAAGGATGCCAACAGGATATGTGACAGCAAGATCTTCTGGGTGCTCATGGAGATGAACATCCGAATGTGGGTCAATCGTAAGCCACGGTTGTCACCCACTGTTTACAATAGTCTGCAGAGTTTTGCAGAATTCAAGGTAGACATGCATAACATATATATCAAGGGGCGCAAGGACCCGATGAAGCAGTGGACAAAGCTAGCCTTTGTAGCCACCGACGACGCCATTTTCAATGTCTTAGAGGCCTGGCCACTGGAATGGTGCGCCCCAAACATTGTAGAAATCGAGAAGTCGGCAGCACAAAGAAGAAGGATGAGGCCAAGTTGTGCATCACACAATTGGCCAAAAAACGAAGGAAGGAAACAGTGGCAGCAGAAGTGCAAGCAGCATGAGATGCGGCACAAAAAGCAACTGAGAAGGAAAAGGCCGCAGTAGCATAGGAAGCAGTCGCGAAGATCGGCGAGGGCCAAAACACGCCTTCACAGGGGTAGGAAGCAAATGAAGCAGAAACAGAAGAAAGAGGCACAAACCAACAAACCATGTCCACACATCTGAAGTGAAAACACCCAGTAGAATGAGCAGGGTGATAGAGGAAGGTCAAGGCTTCAAAATTTTCCATTGACCCGATCACCCTAACTGAGGGTGATTTGCATGACAACGGCGAGATGGTGCACGATGTCACAAATGAGGCTCTCCAAGTTTTCATGCAGGACAACCAGATTGTGTTGGGGGCCCTCAGAGCGCAGTTGCAGGAATTACAGGCGCGCCCCCCTCAAGTTTGTACCCTTTCGACTAACCTCGCAGTCAAATCCATGGCAGCACAGTAGATGTTGCGCATGCATATGAAGAACACAATATTGTTGTCAGAAGGGGCACTAGTGACATCAAATGAGGCTAACTGGCTTTCGATTAGTGCGATGAAAAGTCTTGGTGTTAATCTAGCTGCCCTTCCATGCGAGACATTGTATTTGTTGCAGGATGGAATAACTGTAGAGTTTCGAGCTAGGGAGAGCTACGTGCTCCAAGTCCTTAGTGACCAGAAGATAAATATGGAACAACTAAGATTGTAGCATGACGAATTGGTGTCACAAAATCAACAGTTGGTGCAGGTGATAGATGACGCTTGCTGAAGTGTCCCGGAGCTCGCCATCCCAGCAGATATCCCAGCGGAGGAACGGATCTACAGGTTAGCAGCAGGAGTCCACAAGGCCAGGGAGGAAATGACAAAGGTTCAGCTGGAGCTGAATCTTGAGATCCCTGAGCTACGGTTAAAGGTGCAACCATCCACTCCCTCAGAAGTCAAAGAACAGTGCACTAAGGCTATCATAGTGGGATTGGAGGAAATCAGAGGTGCAGTGTGAGACTACACCAGCATGTTGGAAGAATCACTTGAGGTCCTCACAACTCTGGAGGAGGACCCCAACATCAAGCGCTTAGAGACAAAGGCACGGGAACTCCAACAATAGTGTGACAGTGTTCGAGGTACTACGCAGACAGTGGTCCTCACCCAGAGGCTTGCACAGATGCAGAAGGCTAAAGCGCCGAAGGAGCAGGCGGACGCAGCATGACATTTAAGGAAGTAGTCCTAAAAGTGCGCATCTAGCCTTCGATCAATGAGGCCTTCACCATCATGGCAGACATTGAAGGCAAGCTCACACACATACAGGGGATGCACACATTGATGCACAGAAGCACTCCAAATGCAGAGGTCTTGGAACAATGTACGTAGTAGATCCAACAAGAAACAACTTAGTGCACTTCTGACCTCCACGTAGTTCGAGAATAGTTGGAGGGACTCCACATAAAGATCACCACTTCAATAGAGTGACTTGAGGGCAAGTCACGATGTTTGTGTTGGGGGCCTGTTGGGCATGGAATCCCCCCAAGGCATGTTTTGGGGCTCAAAGCCCAATTTTGGACTGAATCTTGTTGTAAATATCCGCAAATTGCAGGCATAGGGTGCGAAAGTATGATAGAGTCACAAGGTTGTCCACCCTAGTTTTGTAATGTAATGTCGGCTAGATAGACCTACCCATGGTCGACGGACCATGGGATTGTATAAATAGAGTGAAGCTCTAAGTAGATAGAAGAGAGGAGAGAAGAAAGAGTCTAAATAACTAAGTGAAGTGCGTCTTTGGGTCGCAGAGTAGGAGCAGGCTCTACAGCTGAGTGCGCAAAGGCCTAGTAGTCCGTAGCTAAGTGCGCGGACCCCTATAATTGAGTGCACAGGGCAAAGTCAAGTCTGTAATCGAGGAAGGAATTAATAAAGAGAAGTTTTATCATAATTTTGTGTATCTATTCTTGGGTTAATGCATGTTTGATATAGTTTGCAAATATACTTTTTATCTACTCCACGCACCTATATGAATGGTTTATGTTGTTAAGTATAAATTAAAGCATGCAAGTAGGCTAAAATAATCAACTAACATTGGAATAATAGTAAGGTCTAGGGTAATAATGCAGAAGCACAATGTTCAACCCTTGAGTAGAGCTACACAAAGGCAGTATATCAGGCTGTGAGGTATGGGAAAGTGCGCGAAGCAACCTGTGTGCAGGGTCAAACCGCAGACCACTTGAACTCATCAGACATCTCCAGGGTGCGGAAACCTAGTTCTAGCACCCTCCCATACTACTTCAGGTGAGACCTTAGTCCGTTCCCCACAGAAAATTACCAAAAGGGCCAGTAGTACCGGGATTTATTTCGCTAACTTAACTCCAAACCTAGGTCAGGCCCCAATAAGCCAACAGAGGTCATCCCAGAGGTAATTGCGCAAGGAAATAGGAGCTTGGAGGGTAGAAGAGAAGGCTTGTGAGAAGCTTTGATTTCCTATGAGCATCCGGGAGGATTGTACTGAGAGCTAGCTAGCTGTGAGAGCTAAGTCTTTGTATAATTCTGATGTATTTCCACCTTGTATGATAATACAAATAGTGGGGTTTTTAGTTTAGGCTTTCCCCTAAGTATTTTCTATGTTTCATGTGCATTGATTCTTCTTCTTATGGTTATATGTGTTTAGCTCTGATTCAGATCGATCTTTAAGCTTCCATAAGTTTGATAGTAGAAGTAGATTATAGTATTTTACTTTGGTGTATTGCATTATTGAGTTAATCTAGAGTCAAATTTTCTACATAGATCTCAGAGGTAGATTTGTAGAGAATTTGTAGGAAATTCTACATGGTATTAGAGCTAGCTAATCTATAGAGAAATTTCTACATGGTATCAGAGCCAAGTTTATCGGAGCTGTGAATAGTATACGAAGAAGAGAATTCGAAATTTGAAGTTTGGGGTTACAGGTGAAAATCGAATTCATATCATACTTCAAGGTTGGCCAACGACATTCTATGGCTTGAGACTCGAGTATCCCTTGGAAGGCAGCTCAAATTACATAGCATGGAAGGATCGCATGGAGACTGTATTAGAAGACAATGACTTGAAGGATTTCATTGATCAAGAAATCCCAAAGCGAGGTTCAACTAATGCACAAGAGTTGGTTGAGTGGAGGAAGTGTGTGGCGAGGGCGAGATAGATCATCCTTAAGGGAGCTCGAGACCATTTTGTCTCAAGTCTCCATGGGAAGGATACTCCATATTCAATGTGAACCTCTACCAAAACAATAGTGACCATAGGAAATTAGCACTCAAGGATAAGCTTCAAAGAATCAAGATGGAGAATAGCGATACTATTTCCACATATCTGAACAAGCTCACCACTTGTAGAGATGAGCTTGGTAGTGTGGGAATAACTACTGCCAATGATTGTATGGTGAGCCTCGCTCTCCTTGGCCTTCCAAAGAGCTGGAATAGCTACCAAGACTCTATGAATGAAAGGGAGAAACTGTCAGATTGGGAATGACTATGGTCATCTCTCATGCAGGAGGAGATTAGGAGGAGCACTCGAGATGGTTCCTCATCCAAGGATGATGATGAATAAAATTTGGCCTTAGCAAGTAAGGCAAGGAAAGGGAAGGGGAAGGATTCCCATTCCAAATCGAATTCTTCTCATGCAGGGAAGAAGGGTGACAAGTCTAAAGTGAGATGCTTTAATTGTCACAAGATGGGACATTATGCGACTAATTTCCCATCGAAGAAGTCCAAGAAGGGATCCTCAAAAGGATTAGAAGGTGAGGCATTAGCCTTTCAGTTCAAAATGGACATTACTCTCATCGCATGCATGGTTTCATCAATGATGGGTTGTGGTTGGTATCTTGACAATGGAGCCTCATTCCACATGACCGACGATAAAAGTTTATTCAGTACCTTGGAGGAGAAAAACATCAAGATGTGCATAGAGGTGGGTGACGAGGAAAGGTTCAGTGTTTCAAGAGTGGGCACGGTTGCTTTTCAGAGGGAGCATGGAGCTCCTATCACCTTGACAGATGTGAAGTATGTATCTGGACTGAAGAAGAACTTGGTATCAGTCGTGATGTTGGAGGAAAAATGCTACGATTTTGTCTTTAGTGAGGGAAAGGTTTTCCTTAGACACAGCACCACGAGAAAGGTGAAATAGATCGGTTCACGAGTGAAGAAACTATATGCTCTTGAGGTTCAAGATGCATGCAAAGCCTTGAGGAGCAAGGTAAATGTTAGAGACTTGGTGGTTGAGAGGGAGAGTAAATTACCTCTCAACATGCAGTCCCAGAAGAAGTCTCAGATAATTGCGGAGGAGCCACAATTGGAGAAGTGGGCAGAGGGATCACATGCAGCCATACCTCCAGGAGTAAGGTGGGGTGATGTTGAGTGATCATCCCAAGAAGGCTGAAATTTGGGAGGTTCCATTGAGAGGTTTTATCTCATGGATCATACCTTGCTACAGGAGCCCAAAATAGATAGTAGCATGAGGAATCAGTGGGATTGATGCAGTCAGAGATCAAAGTGACATAGGCTAGAGAAGTTAGATACTTAAGAGTGCAGAGAATTATTGACAACAGTGCAGAAAAGCTGACTCAGCGGAAGTGCAGAGTTTTAAGTCGAAAGAGGCAATAACAGTCAAAGACTTTGATGACAGATGCATCATACTGATTCAGGTTGGATGTTTTTTTATTTTTGGAGTTGCTGGAGCGACAACACTTGAGAGAAGTGTTGCATGCATAACATTCCAAAAGTTCACAATCAGGATTGAGTTGAATTCCTTTCTTGTTGAGAGGGAGTGTTGAAAATAGTAACAAGAAATGGTAAAAATAGAATCCAATATACTCCAATTTTAATTTGTCCTTGAATTAAAATTGTGAATTGAAATTTGAATTTAGTCACACCAGTTGCTTGGAAATAATTAATTAATTCATTATGGATTAATTAGTTGGAGAAATTCAAGTTAGAAGTCTTTCTGAAGTCATGCAAGAATTATCCCTTAAATTAAGGAGATTATCCCTTAATTAAGGAGACAAGATTGAGTTATAATTGAGTTGTAATTAGTTAGCTCAGTTTATTGAGTTAAGTCCAATTAAATTAGTTCCAAACTGTTTGAAGAACTAATTCTGAGTTATCAGTCAGTTGATGCATGCATGCACTCAACTAGTGTACTCCAGATAACTAAAGATTCCCTCATCAGAAACTCGTGCATGTTTGTTCTGAGAAAGACCTAGTTGAGCTAAATGTCAAGGATAATGTACTATTAGTTTCATGTGTTTTCCTATAAAGGAAACTCATCCATGCAGTGAAGGTAAGGTTCCTTGAGGTTTGCGCAGTTCTGATAGTGTGTTAGAGTAGTGTGTGAGAGCAGTGTTACATTGGGTGAAGGAGATCATCCAAGAGGTAATTGCACAAGGAAATAGGAGATTGGAGGGCAGAGGAGAAGGATTGTGAGAAGATTCGATTGCCTATGAGCATCCAGGAGGATTGTACTGAGAGCTAGCTAGCTGTGATAGCTAAGGATTTGTATAGTTCTGATGTATTTCCACCTTATATGATAATACAGATAGTGGGGTTTTTAGCCGAGGCTTTCCCCTAAGTATTTTTTGTGTTTCATGTGCATTGATTCTTCTTCTTATAGTTATATGTGTTTAGCTCTGATTCAGCTCGAACTTTAAGCTTCCTCAAGTTTGATTGTAGAAGTAGATTATAGTATTTTGCTTTGTTATATTGCATTATCAAGTTAATCTACAGTCATATTTTCTAAATAGATCTCAGAGGTAGATTTGTAGAGAATTTGAAGGAAATTCTACATTTACAAAATCTAATCCATGATAATATGATATATTGCGTACCTCACTAGATATACACTAGAGTGACTTAGTGAGTTTGTTGCATTGCAATGTCGATACTTCATGTAATATGTTCTGCCTCGAGCTCCTCATTTGAATCTGAGTTGCATGAGCTGTCCTCTTCCCAAGTAATTCGATGATATGCCATAGGGTTGATCTAATCCTCATCTCACACAATAAGCTTATATATTTTTTCAATATCATCCTCCTCATAGTAATATTGAACTGGTTCAGTATACCACGCGCCCTCAGCTGGATCTAATGGAACAATAACTCTCAGTTCCTTCTTCTCAAATGGCATGTTATGGTTCTTTAGATTAGTGACTACGTTCATATCAAATACCCAATCAATTCAAAGCAGTGTTGGGTAGGGATTGTTGTCATGCACTATTTCGATTACTTCAAAATCAACTATAGTGTGCGCCCCTTCGATATCAACAATTACTCCATGTAAGCACCCCATTGGAATAATCTTCTATTGGTTCACCATTTGCAACTGAATTGGGGACCACTATAGCGCTAACTTTCCCATTATTTCCAAAGTTTGTTTACGTAAAACATTCACATCATATCATAAATCTAGGATCACCTAATGCATTTCGAATTCTCTGATCTATGCACTCAATCTCATCTCTCCAACAGTCATTTTCTTACCCTTGTCCACTTTGTGCATTGCGCGCTATTCAGGCAGTGGTTTACCCTTGCCAGCACAATTGTCTATTAATTATTGTAATCCCTCTACTTATTTTTGGTCCCTTAAGAGCTTCATGCAGGTCTGTAAGAAAGATGTTAGCAATGAAAGATCTATTTCCTGCTCAAAAATGACTTCTTTAAGCTTCTTTGTTCTTGCACCCTAAGTTTTTGATGTGGAAGCTCCTTAAAGCATGAAGCTCTTTTTCACCTCCATAAAAGTCTCATTTTCCTTATGCAAATAAAATCTGGCATCTTTGTTAGCAGCGTTTTGTACCCATATATTTTCTTATGTTTTTTTCCCTTTATCCTCCCTGGTAGCTATACTTCTTCGTATGATGATATTAACATTGGACCCATCTTCGCGCGATTCTGATCTCATCATCTGGATGTTGTGAGTAAGCTGCTAATTCTTCTTCTCTTGTATCTTTTCAATGAGCATGGGACAATTCTCTATGATGTGATCAAACTGTCGGTAATATTGATAAGAGGGGTGTGTAGGGTTCTGAAAATCCTGTGTAGAGTGGCCTGGTTCCCCACAATTGTAACAAATGATATGTTTGAAACCTCTTCCAGCTCCTCCTCATCCTCATCTTCCTCATACATAGAATCCTCCATGCGATGCAGGTGTGCCTTGATCCTTCTGAGGATGTGTTTCAGCCTGTACTTTATATTTCATAGTTTTGTCCATCATTAATTCATAGCTTCGGCAATTGCATTCATTATGGCCTGTAGACTTACAAAAATTTCAAAATAGTTGCTGCAGAGTCTATACAAACTTTTGTAACAAGTGGCGATTTTCCATTTTATGTTTTCCTATGATCTATAAGATAGCGCACCACGGTAACAAACCAGTACTTCATCCAACAAAATTTTCGGGCTTTAGGGGGACAATACCTCCCCCAATTAGACAATTTTGATACAATGGACAATTATCCTTGTCTTGACCATGGCCTTTGCAATTTAAGCACCATACTTCCACGCAGGTCTCACATCAGACCTCTTTCCCCTTTTTAAGATCCTACAACTCCCTATGCAGGCTAGCCAGCTGCAACTGAATCTACTGCATTCCCATATTCATATCCTGAATAGGCGAAGCCTCCAACTTTAGAGTAATTTCCAGTGCTTCTGCTTGAGTTCCAAGCTTCTGTTGTGACAATGGAAACCTCAAATGAGGTAATATTGAAGCAATATATCAATCCTTATGCTGCTCATCCGTGATCCACACACTAACCTGTTGTAGCAGACATTTCAAACTTTGATCAAAATCCCATGTAGACTCGTTAACCCTTTGTGTGACTTATTTGACCTCAGTTACATACTAGGTTGGTGACTTAGGCTTGTTGAATTCATTATTCAACATATATTTTGTGTCTTTCAATGTTGCAGCTGGGTGAGTTGTACTGTACTTAATCTACAAGTTCAGTGCCCTATCTTGCAATGTTATGACTAGTTGTGCTTTCTTCAGGTCATCATTTGTTATCTACTGTGAATTCCACACAACATATGCTACAAACCTAAATTGTTCAAGATCTTCAGTCCCCATACCCTTGAATATAGGCATCTTCATAGTATTCACCATGCTGAATAGTGGAGGTGAAGGTGGAGGTGGAGGTGTAGGTGGTGGCAGAGGTGGATTGGATGGATGTGGTATTCCCCCAATACCCTGATTTATCACCTGCGGTGCACCTTGCAGCATCTTCAGATTCACTTTCATCGTCACTATGAGATGTTCCCAACAAAGGATTGTACTCAGCATTTGAGTCTAGATCTCTTCTGAATGGTTTCCCACTTCGCGTAGCTCCCGTCAATTCTTATGTAAACATAAATTTAATGACATAACCTATTTCTCACACAATAGCATCTTAATCCAACTTTTCAAATATTTTACATACTTACCACTTGGTCCAAGGAAAAACTAGCGTTCAGCTTCGTTATAACTGACATACATTTCAATCACGAACTGACTAATAAATCCACCCAAAAGTCTATTTATGCAATAATCAATAGCCTTAACGATCTTATTGTCTGGTCCTTTGAGGTGCCTTACTAACTCTAGAGTCCACACAATAGGATTATCCAGCTTCCAAGTACCTTGACCATCGCCAATTTAGCCAACCATTCATATAATTTGCCCAGAAAAGAGCAAAAGAAATTTTTTTGTTCTTCTGTATACAAGTATCTATTCAACCACTCTTCTTTCGACAAGCGCAAATTACTATTTTCTTAAGCTGAAAATTCGTGAACTTCCAATCTATACACTTTTCAATCTTCTTCTTAGTCGGTATCCACTTATGCCACATCACACATTCTTCAGATAGATCGTGGTCCCCACAACAGGTCATCCTACAAGATGTCCTAATGCTTCCTACATGATGTCCTAATGCTCCTACAGGATCCCCTATATTCCTACAGGATCTGGCCATGAGAAATAGGAGTGATTTGGAAGTTCGTATAGGGCCTAGGTAAGGTGAATGATGGAAGAAACAAGGAAAGGGAGTGGCTAGGACTTCTTTAGAGCTCAAACCAAAGTTTGTAAGATGGTTGGATTTTCTTAACAAACCTGGAAAGTTGTTCTTATGGAATGATGAATTGGTTGATGGACTTAGTGGCTTTTGGTGATCATGGAGGGATGAGGTTAGGCTGGTGCTGCTGACATGAGATCTCCCTACACTATTGAAAACTCCTACAATACATACATCACTAGCATTTCCCCATGAATCATGTTAAACAAGGAATATTTATAATCAACATAAGAAACAAAATTCCATTATTTAGTTTCTTAGTTCATGCATGGAAATACTTGCAGAATATTTTGAAACACCATGAGATCTAATACAAAGCTAGAAATATAAGAAATAAAAACTGAAACCTATTCTTGAAAACTGAATAGATGCTGGCCTAAGTAGCAGACACCCTAAATTCCATAAGAAATTAGAATTCTATCTTTTTGGGGCTAAATAGGAGTTTTTCCTCATAGAATGGTCAGTGAAGGGTGGAGTGAGGCTAAATCCACCTTCTATTATCCTTTTTGGTATTCCTTTTCCTCTCTAAAACTACTGCTAAAGCTATGCACAAATGGAAGCGAATTAACGAACTTCACCACTACTTGCAATGAAACATTGCTAAAATCAATTCAACAATTAATCTATGAAATAACCTAAGCATACAAGTACAAGAAGAGGAGCCTTTGCTACTACGGTTGGGCCCTAACCCAAGAGGCTTAGCCCTCTGAGTCAACTCAGTGCTGGATCAAGCAAATGCTCATTCTCATTATCATATCAAAAAATTACATAAAAATGTTTTGCCACAAAACTTTAACTTGAAAATTTTTAGTTCTTTTACATAAAAAAAATTCGAATCCTAATGAGGCTCTAGGCCTCCTTATTTATACAACTGAAGTCTCCAACAAATTTTTTAAATCTAAGGAGGCTTGGCTCCCAAACTCAAGTTGAACTGGATCTTAACTGTCACTCGCTCATCTACCCATGATTTCCATGACTCGGTTGCTTGCAACTCTGAGATATTATGATTTGATTGAGGAATATTCAAGTGAGTGAGGATTTAATGAGGATGATCTATCTCCTATAATCTCTCCTCCTTGTCTCATTCGAGGGAACTAACATTACATTCTAATCCGGGTTAATGTATTGGGGTTTTTGAATGGTTCAACATGTATATAATGTATTGTAACATTGAAAGGAATATACTGAAAATCAATATAACTTTCCCAGTTTTGGGTTCCATGAGAAAATATTTGTGTATATTTTTATGTTCTCACCATTTTATATTTGTCTAGTTTAAATAATTCATTTATAAGTAATTTTTGTATAGGGTTAAAACCTAAATGAGCTTCACTTATGTAATATAATTATTCTAGTACCCATGGAACAAGAGGCTACCACATTCTATACCCACATGGAGATAGGTGGTCAACTGCATAGGTTTATTCCCCTCCCATCGTTAAAACTCAGGCCCTAGCAATACCAAAATGATGCAACTATCCAATGCTAAATCACTTCTTCATGCCCTTGCAACCCCCTCGACAAGGATGCCAAAAATGTTCACCTCTACAATTTCCTAAATGAGGAAATTGTAACATCTTGTATCTTGTTATTTCAAGGTTATGTGAAAAATATATGCAGACAAGAGATGCTTTCTAAGGTTAGTTATCCAATGGTCATGTAATTGAGAAATTAACACATACATTTCAATCACACTAAAGTAATCAAAGATAGGAACTTGAAATGACATGGTACAATCATCAAAATCTAAATTAATCAAAAGCTTCATGCTGGGAAAGAAACAACAAAATCACCAGACATGAATCCAATCCCTATCTTATCAAAAAAATCCTATGTATGTAATAGTTTCAACCGTAACCATAATTAATCATTATACGAGTAACAATAGTGAGTGGTCAATGCTAACTCAATCATTCGTAACAAGGAAGAAATCATCAATGAACCATAAGCTACATCATGTTACTAACAATGAGAAATAGTATTGAGAGCAATAGGAAATAAACCAAGTTAAAATTCAAACACTTCAACAAGTATCAACTCTGAATCAAACCACCACAAAGAATTGACAGTCTCCTCCAAAAAACAAGCACATATACCAACTACTGTAAATTGTAACTTTCATACAATTAAAACATAAACATAACTTGAATATTACTTCAATTAATCTGACTATCAACAAAGTTGCAGCACCTGATTAGTGAAGGGGGGCCTTCCTTCACCTATCAGGGCTGAGAATATTATTCACATAGCTAAAACTTTAGGAAGGAAAGGATTACATAATATATTATATCAAAAATAGTACAATAGTCTCTGATACAATCCCCTACCTCTGAAAAGTAATCAATAGTCCTAGAAACTTCGAATGCACTTGAATTTATATAAGTCAGATGAGTAACAACTCAACTAAGAATGAAAATTTATTAGTACATATTAAGAAAATAATGTGTTACATATATCTTGTGTTATTACATTTATGGTTCAAAAGAAGGTAACTTATTCCAATATGCTCCTAATTATTATAGTGGCTTTAAATTCCATCTAATGTTAGGCTACCCTTTGTCACTTTTCCGCTTGAGAATCGGTCAAAGACTAGATGCTCAAGCTCCAACAAAGTAATAGAAGCAATATGTCGTGATCTTACAAGTAACTGCACTGCAGTGACAACATACCAAAAATTCATGAAAGGATTTGTGCTCTTAGAGAATTTGCAACCAATCAAACATACTTCTCCAAATCAATGCATAAGCATCCCAAAACAAGGCAAATACTTCTTAACAATCTAAATTATCACTTGAATAAATTTCTTAATCAAAACATGATAATGAATAGGTATTGCCACAAAAGGGGGTACCATAAAGTAGTTAAGGTAGTCTGAGGTCTAGAAAAGGAATAACAAAAGGACCAATTTGAGGGTTGGATAACCACAACCAAAACACTTAACCTTAGAAATATGTTTCTTCTTCTTTTCTCCTTTTGAGCCAAATCCCTCGTTCGACCCCTTCTTTTCTTTCCAGTTTCCTTTAAAGGAAACGTTCTCCTACTCCCTCTCAAGCTTGTAGTCATGTCGTTGCTGCTAGTTCCATTGACTAAGCTAAGCATAATATCCTCTTGTATGAACTCACTCCATAGGTGATCCCTACATGGAAGTGTATCTCTCCCAAAAATCACTTGGACAAACATACTCCATTTCTTGGAAAACCCATATAGTGTTATTGGCACTAGCTTGTCGTCAGTTGGCTTGTCTCCTACTACAACCAATTCATCTTTGGCAAGTCGAACTCTAGTGAGTAGGATGTAATATCCTCACCCTTAGGCATCTTGATGATCCTCACTCCTCTCAGAGAACCAAATTCCTATTCTCTCAAGGATTTCGGTATAGGTTAAGAAATGAGTCACACATCTTATTCGTTGTGTGCTTCTATGTGATATCTAAAACAATATGTTCTTTCACTCCATCAAGGATAATCCTCTTCGCTTTGGAATTATCCTTTTTTGTAGTTGATTTTCTACTATGGATTTAGCGGTATGGAAATCACATTCTACACATACCCCTTCAATCCAAAATCATCCAATAGGAATAACATTCTCACCTTCCTTACACCAAAGTTGGAGGCTCCATATAACCTATCCTCATTTCTCAAAACTGCTCTGACCATCTCTAGAAACTAGAAAAACTAAAATAGCTATAGCATAAACTGAAGAACTCAATTTGGGTTAAAATTCTTGGCTCTCTCTTCCTGTGCCCTACACTGATTTACTCTTGCAAACCCTCTACGCTTAGATCAACACTAATACAAAGTGAAATTTCCTTAATTGCAACAACTGGAATTTAATCTTCTATCTACCAAAGATTATTTGTCTTCAGAAATATAATTATGACAAATAGTGATTAATTGAATAATGTAATCTTCACAAATAAATATAGGAAATGAGAAATAATACACATATAAAAAATTATTGACACTGCTATTTTTGGACAAACGTCCCTGGAAAAACACCAATATGGGGAAACCAGTTATGCAAATGAGGCTTTATAATTATTAATAAATCTTCAACAATTTGAGGAATACAACAACTATTTGCCTCTCATTGGCAAAGATTCGGCAAATAATTTTCTCCACTAGGAAGATCCGCCAGATACGCAAGTTCCCTTTTGCAAAAACAATTTGGCCTCCCTTTTTCTATTCAAACCTCCTATTGTTGTTCGCACTCATGACTGGAAGTGTGCACTACTGGTTTTGGGAAATTCTCTCATCCTATGAAAATTCATTCCAACCACTGCACTGCTTCGTGCGACACACTGAACCCACTTGTGTCGCCTTTGATAGCTAACTTCGATACTAGAAACCGAATTATAGCCTCTCCAACTCACATTGCGTAAACTGCCAATGAACACTAGCTAAATTTGCCTCCCTCTTGAAGAATAATTCTTCCTCCTTTCCTCCTTGAAATGACTAGATAATCTGTGGAGAATTTCTCTAGAAATGCTCTCCCCAAATTCTTTGTTGAAAGACTGCTACCAGTGTCTCACTTAATATCCTTGTATGTTCTTTAAAGCCCCATCGAATTTTTCTTATAATTCCTCATTAGGCAGTCAACAATCACGATCTAATTACAATCAATGGATAAGATCATCTTGGCTCGATTTCATGACTTTTATGAAAGTCTCTAGAGAAAAATCTATTCACCTCAATTAATATGATTTAATTAACCAATTTTCCTAAGTTAGACTTAGGAAAATATTTAATAATTGGCTAATTACTCTAATTAAGGAATTTCTTGTGAAACTTTTTCTAGCTATTGGAGACAATGTGTTCCTTAGACTCATAGACACCATAGAGACTAGAACACTTATCCATTGCTACAAAAAACTAACAGCTTGTAGATAGTATCATGTACCTTACTACAACTAAACTTGTTGTTATGTATGTAGTTTGTTAAGTTTCCATATTTATGGAGTCACCTATATAATCTCACTTGAAATCTGGAAAACATATTTTGAGATACATTATAGGTACAACAAAGTATGGATTGTGGTAGGCAAGCTTTGAGAGAACACACTTACATGATACAAAGATAATGATTTTGATACTAGTATTGATGATAGGAAAAGAACTTCAGCATATGTATCTCATGTGGGCACAAATTTGATCTCATGAGCTTCTAAGAAATAGTTAGTTGTCTCAATATACTTCGTGGAAGAAAAATATCTAATAGCCACTGCAAAAACATGGCATGCAGTATCACAAAAGACTTTAAGTCCTTGCACATGTGGAGAAAGAGCCAAATTTTATGTTATGCGAGAATGATTTTTTAATTTCATTACCGAAGAACAATATGTTTCACAACAAAATGAAGCACATTAACACTCGTTATCACTTCATTCACGAGTTTCTTAGCAAGGGTAATATATTTCTTCAATATTGTGGATCTAGAGATTAACTAGCAAATATCTTCCCCAAACCATTAAGAAAATTTCTTTTTGCGTTTCAGAGACAACACTATGGCATTACCAACTCTATTGAATGTAATAATTGAGATTAATGGCAAGTGCTAAAATTAAGCTCCCTTATTAACTGAAGTAATTAGATTACTAGTTGGCTATTAGAGTCATTTTTAGAAATATATAACACAGTTAGTCTAGATAATTTTAGAATATTCTTGATATCTCTAGAAAGAGTTAATCTTCAACAATTCTAGAAAAATATTGATCAATTATAAAATATAAAATATATTTATGGATGATAAGAGAGTGTAATTCCCCCATGTATTTTCAACTGGTTTCACTCTTATCTCTTTCTATAAATTTAGCAGCTGTGACTATTAGGTGATCTACTTAAAACGGGATAGCATAGAAACATCCATGGCCAAACCTTTTAATTTTAATAAGTTATTACTATGTTCTTTAGATTTTGTGAGTAACTAATAGGAGGATGCGTGAAGGTTGATAGGTTTAGAAAGGTATGTTTTTTAACAAATATTGAAGACTATAAAACCAGAACTCGAAATTTATTTGGAAAAATACTCCAAGCTAGATATTGTGAGTAACTAATAGGAGGATGCGTGGAGGTTTATAGGTTTAAAAGGTATGATTTTCAACAAATATTGAAGACTATAAAATGAGAACTTGAAATTTATTTGGAAAAATACTGCAAGCTCAAGGATGTGGATGGTAAAATGGATGATCTGCAATGAGAAATAATAAAGAAATGGAAGATGATAAAATTGAAGAATCATGATGACATTGTGCAAGAACAATTGGATGTTAGGGACAAAATAAGGAAATGATGTCGCTACAAAACCCAAGATTCTACTGGCAAAAAAAAATCCATATAAGAAAACAAATTTCCTATGCAACTTAATTATGCTAAAGAATAATGTTTCCTATTAACTAATATACTCAGGAAGTTGCGTTTTCAGCCCTAGTTATTTTCAAAAATATATTTATCAGAGATTATTAGTCCAAATATTTTTAGAAAATACTATATATTTTTAGAAAAGTTAATCTTAGATCATTATGGAAAATCCTTGATCCCTGTAAAATTTATTTAATGATAAAAGACACATGTAATGCCCCAAGTGTGTCTCTAATCAATTTCATTCCTACCTCTGTCTCTTCCTATGGCTTTTATCATTCCTACCTCTGTCTCTTCTTATGGCTTTTATCATGATATTAGAGTAGGTTTAAGACTACACAGAGTGGAGAGTACAACAAATTGCAAGATTTGAGGGTTGGATTATCAAAGCGGGTCTAAGTCTCTTCCCATAGTGGGGATCAAATTATGAAGAATGAGATCAAAGAGCCAAAAGAGCTAATCATATCAAGGTTGGGTTAAGCCTCTTTATAGACTGGAGAGTAGAAAGGATTTTACGATCCAAAGGTTTGAATTTCATATGGGACGGGTAGTGAAGTAAGAAATCTGAGTCTAACGTCTATACAAAAGATTTGATTTTTTTTTTCTTTTTGTGAGAGAGAGAGGAGATTCACTACCACCCAACCAGAGGAAAGTTGCAACAGTCCTACCTTGAGCATTCATCAACCGCCACGACTCTGAGCCGCTACTCACATTGGAATAGAATGGAAGCCTGGAAGGGTTCACATTGATTTGCAATCACCACCCATCATCATTAGTTACATCTACCAACATAACACAATGTACAGTGCTAAGCTGTAACACTAATGGTAGCTATAAGCACTATCAAGGGTATTACTACTATGATCAAAGCAAGTAGAACATGAATACAGCAGGTATGTATGTGAGAAACGATACACCTTATGAGGATAAGAGCTAGTATTGAGTGCAAGTAAGGTAATCAAGCGTATTCGTACTAACCAATTATCATGCTATGTTATTAGTAACTCCTAAGAAATTGATTACGTAAAGAGCTGTTGTAATACTAGTAATGAACAGACCATTGCAAGGATACGTCATATCTAGAATAAGTCTGATGTAAGGCTAATGAAGCTTAGTAAAAAGCTTAATAACAGTGATGAAAAAGACTCTAATCAAAGCAATATGAGCATGCCACGGAAAATTTTATGGTCAAAGGAGCTACCATTGGTCAAATCTTCGAATATTTTTTGATGGTTTGAGTTTGTTTTCTTTAATTTCAAAACTTTATTTAGAAAAAAAAGAACACTTCAATATTAAATTCCTTTTTGGAGCAGTGTCATTGATAAATCTATTCGGTTAATGCTGTGAGTGAGTTTGTGTTGAAGTATATAAGAAAAATGGAGTAATAGATATTGTTCACACATTTACTCAGAAATCAATTTATATTCCACATCACAAACCCAAATTACAAGCCACATAAAAAGTGATCATTAGATCCAACAATTTCCAAGACAAGAAAATAAAATTTCTCTAACAGACTTTAACCACTAACAAACAAAATCTGCCTACTTTCTAATGTAGGCATTATTCCAAGTTCCCTCTTTAATGTTTACATTTGACATGTCACATAGTCTGATTGATATTCCTCAACACTTATCACTACTCTGAAGTCTCCCCGACAACAACGCTCTTTTCACCACCACAATTTTTGAGCTTCCCATTCAACTCATTTAAGACAAAATCGCCTTTCACCATCTTTGATGAACTTTGTATAATTGACGCTTACTGTCTCCTATCTCCCTGAAGACAGTTTCTAATTGACGCTTCCCTTCTCCTGTCCCTAAAGACAATCTCAATACTAAACTGTATCAAGCAGTGAATTATGCAACTGACATTTCTACACAAATATGGATCTCATAACATAACCTACATAACTTATAAGTGATGCTCTTGAAGCCCTAAACACAATAAAATTATCAATATATAATAGATTCTCACAATTAACTTAGCCATATGTGCTAAAAATAAAAAATAAAAAATAAAACCACTAATTTAGTTATATTTCTCTCTTCAATAATTGGTTTTGCACTTATTTTTTCTTTTTTGTTTTCAAACCGCCTTAAAAAAATAAGACAAGAAGGTGTTTGAAAAAACAGACAACAAAACCCATAATGACAAAATGAATAATCATAAATTAGCCACTGTCATCCAAGCAGAAACTCTTCCCTTGCAAAGACGAACATGAACTCTGTCCACAAAACAATGAAACCTGTTAGGACCTGCGGTCCGTGTGACGGGCAGGGCGACTCCACCGTGAGAAGGACATGTGAAATATGAAATGAAACGAGCCAAGAAACGAGTTTATAAGGTGTTGGACGAGTTGGGCGGGCCGACCCTCCTCTTGGGTGAGACAACACATGTTGAAAGAGTCGGCTTGGGCGTTTGGTGTGTGTAGGTAGGGTGACATAACCTGCCACCCACCCATGTATATTGGAGGGCGTTTGGAGGCAAATGACCATCATTCGATCAACACGAGTTCGAACAAGGAGTTCTGTAGTGCGTGGATGAGCCCGCACGATGGGCGGAACTCGGGTGGAAAACTTGTTCGGAAAGTCCTTCAAGAAAGTCATTTGAGAATTCGTTTGAGGAAGTCATTTGAGAATTCGTTCAAGGAAGTCGTTCGAGGAAGTCGTTCGAGAATTCATTCAAGGAAGTCATTCAAGAATTCGTTCGAGAAAGTCATTCAAGGAAGTCGTTCGAGAATTCGTTCGAGAATTCATTAGAAGAAATCGTTCAAGAATTCGTTCCAAAAAGTCCTTCGAGTTGTCATTCGAGAAGTCATTTAGGAAGGTCGTTTAGAAAGCCGTTCGGGAAGAACTAGGGCGAGGTCGTTCGGGCGACCTGGGCGAGGTCGTGTGGCGACCTAGGTGAGCTCGTTCGGGCGAACCGGGTGAAGTCGTGTGGTGACTCGGGTGAACGAGTTGGTGAACGGGTGGACGTGTGAAAGGGCAGCCGAGCGAGGGCGCGCCGAAACGAAGAACTGTGCTGACGGGCGACTGAGTGAGGGTGCGCTGTGCATGACGAAACGGTGGAAACAGTGAAGTGTTGAGATTATGAACGAAGGTGTGACTCATGCGGAGGAGCCCGTGTGTGGCAACCTGGTTACGACGAGGCGCGCCCAAGTTTGGCAAACAACATGATCGTGCGATGAGGTGAATGAAGGGTTGGTGAGTCGTGCAGCAACCGTGCGGAGGTGTCGACGAGCTGGGCAACCGAGTTTGCCGAAGTTGTGAAAATTGGTTAAGTGTAAATTTGGGGTTTCCCAAGATTTAACTTGTACTTGTAAAAGAATATTATATATATATATATATTGATTCGATCAGACTCATATTGCAGGGACTTGCCCCTCCCTTTATACTGTTGTGCATTTTTCTTGTATAATGTTGTTTATGTGAATGTTATGGGCTTTCACTTGTATAAAGGAACACATTAATAATACTTGGTTGTGAAACAGAAACTAAGTAGAATAAGTGGAATGTTAGGCGTAGTCTACAATCATAAGTATTGGTGAAAAGAAAACAATTGGTAGTGCCACACCTCATTATAAGCAGTTGAAAGACTACCGCAGGTGTAGGGGTGTGACAGGTGGTATCAGAGCTAGTGTCGAGGAGTTGGTGCTGGTGTTGAAGTTGATACACACCTGCACTTCATGACAGGTGGTATCAGAGTTGGTAAACTAAATCAAGGAGCTGATTCTACGAAGGTTGAAGACTTTGAAGGGAGTTCAAGTTTTGCAGGTGACAGCTAGAATGTCATGGTCATTCAGGGAATGGTGAAACAGGTTTAGCAGAGGTGAAGCTTAGTGCTTGGACCAAGCTGAACGACAAGGCATGGCAGGGTTGGAAGAATGCAAAGGGAAGCTCTTTCTTACGTTATACAGGTTGAGGCGGATGAAAGAAGAGAACCCCCGGATTTGAAAGGAACTTGAAGTCTTAGAAAAGAATGTTGAAGACGAACTTTTTCAACTTGGTTGGACAATGGAGTAGGATGAAGTTGAAGATTGTGCCAACAAGGAAGAGGAAGTTGTGATGCTTAAGGATGTTGTAGATGTGACAACGATGGAGGATGAACTTGAGATTGATCAAGTTGGACCAGGATCGTGCAATTTGTAGACATGGATAGATGAGGATACTCAAATGGAGGAACCTCATGATGATGATGTAAGTACTATTGATACTTGTGTTTCATTTGAGCATTTGGTAGATGGACCATATGCAGGGAAGGGAAAAATCAGTTTACCGATGCTAGGGAGGATCTTACCATGGATGTCTATGATGAGACCTTGTATGGAGAAGCAAGGATTGTTGACTATTGCAGGACTTGTTGGGGTTGTTTGTGCCCTTATGGTAGAAGGTGCAAAGGCCCGTGACAAGGGAGGAACATGATGATCGTTGTGGAGGAATGGGTCATGCTTTAGCCACATGGAGAATTGGCTAAGTTCCCGACATGACTCATGGACAAATTGGAGGGAACACACTTGGATAGGATGATACTTGGGTGGACTTCTCTTGGCCGAGACCAAGAGCAAGTCTTGGTGGAACCTCCAGTGGGAGAGCTATGATGGAAAGGACTCGTGATGATGATGATATGGTTGGGTGACCGAGTTCACTAGACCGAAGATTGCAGACTTGGATGAGGATGTCTGATTGTTGTGATGGGTCTACTTAGTTGGACTACATGGGCAACTTATTCATAGACATCAAGTTGGAGACATGGACCATGGCAGTCTTATGCAGGGACATTATGCAGGAGCACTTGTAGAGGTGTCACTTATGGACATCCTATGAAGAGTGTCAAGGTAGGGATGTTCTGCAGGTGGATTTGCTGGTGTGACATGGAGATGTTTAACTTATGAACCAATGGAGAGGTTGTTCAGCTATGTACAACAAGTCCATGGACTTGGATGGAGTTGTGAGTAGACTATGGAGCATTCCTACTACATGGAGAGCTGAGGCATCTTGCAGAGACCTTTGGGCCGAGACTTGTATGCTTGCTAGAGTGTTTGTTGGAGATGACTCATGGAGCTCATGATGACATGAGCTTGTGACTTTTAGGGACTTCATATACGGTGGACTTGGAGGATCTGATGCATTGAGGAGGTGATGTCAGAGACTTTGATGCAGGATGGGGTGCATACTTTCAAGTACATATATGGGAATGGCTTGAAAGAGTGACTTAATGTGGAGGATCGATATGAGACACTTTGGAGTGATAGAGTTACAACGACGATGATGCCTTGGTGGCAACACTTGGGCATGGGTTGAGCCGAGGCTTAACCAATTTTGGCGCATGGCAGCTGATTGATCTATGATCATGGGCAGCACATGGATAGATGAGACAGGTGTATACTTTTTTCTGTGGTAGACTTGAGGGATGGCACATTGCAGATATGATGGAGGTTGCTTCATGGACCTGGATATGGCACATCGAGAGTCGAGAGATGATCTCTTCACTTTGAGGAGATGGATGTTTTGCAGATATATGATGATGTTGGGTAGGACGTGGCTAATTTCATGTGGCACATCAGTACCAGACATCATGGACAACATGTTGCAGATGAGATGAGGGCTACTTCATGGACCTGAGCATCACTTACACTTATATGGAGATGGATTCTTGATCGAGTTGAGGATGTGACGGGATGTTCTGAGAGATAGTTGATGATGGCGTGAGGATGTTCACTCTCATGGTTTGAGCGTGATAGTTGGACTGATCACCCGACTAGTTCAAACATGGGGTCCGGAAGAGTACAGGGATGTGTTAGCATTTGCTGGAGTATCATGGCAACAGTTCACATGAGGACGACATATGACGGGGTCAACACGATGTTGCAGGAAGCATGTAGCTTGAGATGGAAGGGCCAACCTTCCACGATGGGGAGCAGCATGTGGAGATTGTGACAGGGTAGTCGATGGTCATGGATTGAGATGATTTCTGATGTATGAAATATCGATGGGGTGTATACCTTGGTATGATGATCTTGGTTACAGATGGTTTTCGAGATGAGATATTGTCGAGGATGACAATGACTTCTAGTGGGGAAGGATGTTAGGACCTGTGGTCCGTCCGATGGGCAGGGTGAATCCACTGTGCGAAAGACGTGCGAAATATGAAGCGAAATGAGCCAAGAAACGAGTTTATAAGGTGTTAGAGGAGTTCTACGGGCAGACCCTCCTCTTGGGCAAGACAACACATGTTGAACGAGTCGGCTTGGGCGTTTGGTGTGGGTCGACCGGGTGACATAACCTGCCACCTGCCCGTATATATTGGAGAGCGTTTGGAGGCAAACGACCACCATTCGATCAACAAGAGTTTGAACAGGGAGTTCTATAGTGTGTGGATGAGCCTGCACGATGGGTGGAACACGGGTGGAAAACTCGTTCGGAAAGTCGTTTGAGAAGTCGTTCGAGAAAGTCGTTTGAGAATTCGTTCAAGTCATTCGAGAATTCGTTCGAGGAAGTTGTTCGAGAATTTGTTCAAGAATTCGTTCGAGGAAGTCATTCGATAATTCGTTCGAGAAAGACGTTTGAGAAGTCGTTTGAGAATTCGTTCGAGGAAGTCGTTCGAGAATTTGTTCGAAGAAATCGTTCAAGAATTCGTTCGATAAATTCGTTCGAGAAGTCGTTCAGGAAAGTCATTCAAAAAGTCGTTAAGGCAAAACTCGGGCAAGGTCGTGTGGCAACCCGGGTGAGGTCATTCAGGCGACTTGGGTGAAGTCATGTGGCGACCCAGGTGAGGTCATTCAGGCGAACCGAGTGAAGTTGTGTGGCGACTCGGGTGAACGAGTTGGTGAACAGGTGGACATGCGGACAGGCGGTCGGGCGAGGGCGTGTCGTGCACGCCAAAATGAAGAACCGTGCAGACGGGCAACCGAGTAAGGGCACGTTGTGCATGATGAAACGATGGAAATGGTGAAGTGTTGAGATTGTGAACGAAGGTGTGACTCTTGAGGAGGCACCCGTGTGTGGCGACTTGGTTACGACGAGGCGTGCCGAAGTTAGGCAAACAACACGATCGTGCCACGAGGTGAACGAAGGGTTAGTGAGTTGTGCGGCAACTGTGCGGAGGTGACAACGAGCTGGGCAACCGAGTTTGTCGAAGTTGTGAAAATTGGCTAAGTGTAAATTTGGGGTTCCCCAAGATTTAACTTGTACTTGTAAAAGAATATTATATATATTGATTCGGGCAGACTCATATTGCACAGAGTTGCCCCTCCCTTTATACTATTGTGCATTTCTCTTGTATAATGTTGTTTATGTGAATGTTATGGGCTTTCACCTGTATAAAGGAACACATTAATAATACTTGGTTGTGAAACACAAACTAAGTAGGATAAGTGGAATGTTAGGTGTAGTCTACAATCGTAAGTATTGGTGAAAAAAAAACAATTGGTAGTGCCGCACCTCGCTATAAGCGGTTGAAATACTACCGCAGGTGTAGGGGCATGACAAGTGGTATCAGAGCTAGCGCCAGCGAGCTATTGCTGGTGTTGAAGCGTTGAAGCTGATACACACCTGCACTTCGTGACAGGTGGTATCAGAGCTGGTGAACTGAATCAAGGAGCTGATCCTACAAAGGCTGAAGACTTGGAAGGGAGTTCAAGTTTTGTAGGTGACAGGTGGAATGTCAGGGTGATTCAGGTGAATGGTGAAATAGGTTTAGCAGAGGTGAAGCTTAGTGCTTGGACCAAGCTGAACGACAAGGCATGGCAGGGTTGGAAGAATACGAAGGGAAGCTCTTGCTTACCTTATACAGGTTGAAGCGGATGAAAGAATAAAACCCCCGGATTCGAAAGGAACTTGAAGTCTTGGAAAAGAATGTTGAAGACGAACTTCTTCAACTTGGTTGGACAATGGAGTAGGATGAAGTTGCAGATTGTGCCGACAAGGAAAAGGAAGTTGTGATGCTTGAGGATGTTGCAGATGTGACAATGATGGAGGATGAACTTGAGATTGATCAAGTTGGACCAGGATCGTGCAGTTTGCAGACATGGATAGATGAGGATACTCACATGGAGGAACCTCATGATGATGATGTAAGTACTATTGATACTTGTGTTTCGTTTGAGCATTTGGTAGATGGACCATATGCAGGGAAGGGCAAAAACATTTTACTGATGCTAGGGAGGATCTTACCATGGATGTCTATGATGAGACCTTGTATGGAGAAGCAAGGATTGTTGATTGTTGCAGGACTTTTTGGGGTTGCTTGTGACCTTATGGTAGAAGGTGCAAAGGCCCGTGAGAAGGGAGGAACATGATGATCATTGTGTAGGAATGGGTCATGCTTTAGCCACATGGAGAATTGGCTAAGTTCCTGGCATGACTCATGGACAAATTGGAGGACACACACTTGGATAGGATGATACTTGGGTGGACTTCTCATGGTCGAGACCAAGAGCAAGTCTTGGTGGAACCTCCAGTGGGAAATCTATGATGGAAGGGACTCGTGATGATGATGATATGCTTGGGTGACTGAGTTCACTAGACCGAAGATTGCAGACTTGGATGAGGATGACCGATTGTTGTGATGGGTCTACTTAGTTGGACTACATGGGCAACTTATTCATGGAAATCAAGTTGGAGACATGGAGCATGGCAGTCTTATGCAGGGACATTATGTAGGAGCACTTGTAGAGGTGTCACTTATGGACATCCAATGAAGAGTGTCAAGGCAGGGATGTTGTGTAGCTGGATTCACTGGTGTGACATGGAGATGTTTTACTTATGAGCTGATGGAGAGGTTGTGCACTTATGTACAATAAGGACATGGACTTGGATGGAGTTGTGAGCAGACTATGGAGCATTCCTACTACATGGAGAGCTGAGGCATCTTGCAGAGACCTTTGGGCCGAGACTTGTATGCTTGCTAGAGTGTTGGTTGGAGATGACTCTTGGAGCTCATGATGACATGAGCTTGTTACTTTTAGGGACTTCATATATGGTGGACTTGGAGGATCTGATGCATTGAAGAGCTGAGGTCAGAGACTTTGATGCAGGATGGGGTGCATACTTTCAAGTACATGTATGGGAATGGCTTGAAAGAGTGACTTGATGTGGAGGATCGATATGAGACACTTTGGAGTGATGGAGTTACAATGACGATGATGCCTTGGTGGCAACACTTGGGCATGGGTTGAGCTGAGGATTAACCACTTTTGGCACATGGGAGTTGATTGATCTATGATCATAGGCAACACATGGATAGATGAGATAGGTGTATACTTGTTTCTATGGCAAACTTGAGGGATGGCACATTGCAGATATGATGGAGGTTGCTTCATGGACCTGGATGTAGCACATCAAGAGTCGAGAGATGATCTCTTCACTTTGAGGAGATGGATGTTTTGCAAATATATGATGATGTTGGGCTAGATGTGGCTGATTTCATGCGGCACATTAGTACCAGACATCATGGTCAACATGTTGCAGATGAGATGAGGGCTACTTCATGGACATGAGCATGGCTTACACTTATATGGAGATGGATTCTTGATCGAGTTGACGATGTGACTGGATGTTCTAAGAAACAGCTGATGATGGCATGAGGATGTTCACTCTCATGGTTTAAGCGTGACAGTTGGACTAATCACCCGACTAGTTCAAACATAGGGTCCGAAAGTGTACAGGGATATGTTAGAATTTGTTGGAGTATCATGGCAACAATTCACAAGAGGACGACATATGATGGGGTCGACACGATGTTGCAGGAAGCATGTAGCTTGTGATGGAAGGGCTAGCCTTCCAGGATGCGGAGCAGCATGTGGAGATTGTGACAGGGTAGTCGATGGTCATGGATTGAGATGATTTCCGATGTATGACATACTGATGGGGTGTATACCTTGGTATGGTGATCTTGGTGACAGATGGTTGCTGGGATGAGATATTGTCGAGGACGACAATGACTTCCAATAGGGGAGGATGTTAGGACCTGCAGTCCGTGCGACAGGCAGGGCAACTCCACCATGCGAAGAACGTACGAAATATGAAACGAAAGAATTCAAGAAACGAGTTTATAAGGTGTTGGATGAGTTGGGCGGGCCGACCATCCTCTTGGGCGAGACAACACATGTTGAACGAGTCAGCTTGGGTGTTTGGTGTGGGTCAACCAAGTCACATAACCCGCCACCCGCTCGTATATATTGGAGGGCGTTTGGAGGCAAACGACCATCATTCGATCAACACGAGTTCGAACAAGAAGTTCTGTAGTGCGTGGATGAGCCCACATGATGGGTGGAACTCGGGTGGAAAACACGTTCGGAAAGTCGTTCGAGAAGTCGTTTGAGAATTCGTTCGAGGAAGTCGTTCGAGAATTCGTTCGAGGAAGTCGTTCAAGAATTCGTTCAAGGAAGTCGTTCGAGAATTTTTTCAAGAAATTTGTTTGAGAAGTCGTTTGAGGAAGTCGTTCGAGAAGTCGTTCAAGTAGTTAGAGAATTCATTTGAAGAAATCGTTTGAGAAAGTTGTTCAAGAAATTCGTTCGAGAAGTCGTTCAAGAAAGTCATTCAGAAAAGTCGTTTGCGCAGAACTTCGGCGAGGTCGTTCGAGCGACCCGGGCGAGGTCATGTGGCGACCCGGGTGTGGTCAATTGGGTGACCCGGGTGAAGTCGTGTGGTGACTCGGGTGAGGTCATTCGGGCGAACTGGGTGAAGTCATGTGGCGACTCGGGTGAATGAGTTGGTGAACGGGTGGACATGCGGATGGGCGGCCAGACGAGGGCATGTTGTG
Organism: Pinus tabuliformis; assembly: GCA_031772625.1. Lineage (NCBI taxonomy): Eukaryota > Viridiplantae > Streptophyta > Pinopsida > Pinales > Pinaceae > Pinus > Pinus tabuliformis. Next base: position 370,999,207 of record CM062819.1, read on the forward strand.
CACGCCGAAAGGAAGAATCGTACTGACAGGTGACTGACTGAGGGCGCGGCATGCATGACGAAACGGTGGAAACGGTGAAGTGTTGAGATTGTGAACGAAGGTGTGACTCGTGCAGAGGCACCCGTGTGTGGCGACTTGGTTATGATGAGGCACGCCCAAGTTGGGCAAACAACACGATCATGCGACGAGGTCAACAAAGGGTTGGTGAGTCGTGCGATGACCGTGTGGAGGTGCTGATGAGCTGGGCAACTGAGTTTGCCGAAGTTGTGAAAATTGGCTAAGTGTAAATTTTGGGTTTCCCAAGATTTAACTTGTACTTGTAAAACAATATTATATATATTTATTCGGGAAGACTCATATTTCAGGGAGTTTCCCCTCCCTTTATATTGTTGTGCATTTGTCTTGTATAATGATGTTTATGTGAATGTTATGGGCTTTCACTTGTATAAAGGAACACATTAATAATACTTGGTTGTGGAACACAAACTAAGTAGGATAAGTAGAATGTTAGGCGTAGTCTACAATCGTAAGTATTGGTGAAAAGAAAATGATTGGTAGAGCCGCACCTCACTATATGTGGTTGAAAGACTACCACAGGTGTAGGCGTGTAACGACCTGCGTTCTACAGGTTGAAGTGCGACCGCAGGTGAGGCTTGAATGAGCGCGGTTGAGGCTTGAACGAGCTACGGTTGGACGAAGTGCGAGATCCTTGTTATGTCATGGAGATAATGCGCATAGGTGAGATGGGGGCGAGCTTGTATATACACATGGGAGCATGTGTCAACATATATGGAGGCCGACCAACATGAATGAAGGGGCCAACTTGAAGTTAAGGAGTTTTGCGATGAAGTGAAGGCGTGGAGAGGTCGGCTGGGAAAGCTACAACCTCCCCCTACAATGCGTATATATGGAATAGCGTTGGCTCTCATTCGACATTGATCAATCGCTCAACATCTTCGCTCCAGGAGTTAAGGCGCAGCTCTAGTGCGTAGAACTAAGGAGAGGAAGGCGCAGATTTGGATGCGCCCATTCTTGGGCTTGGTTGCACGGTGAAGGAACGCTTAACTCGGTTGTGGGTGTAGAGTGCGTGCAGGAGCGCCTGCTGGTTGGGTGAGGGCGTGCATGGGTGTGTGGCGCCCGATTTGTGCGAAGGTGCCCGATGGTGAAACAGAGGAGCGCCCGGTTTGTGCAACGACTTGACACGGGTGTCTTGGCGACTCAGGCGAGCGCCCGCCTATCGTGCAAGTGTGCACGGTAACTTGGTGAAGTGTTGAGATTGTGAACGGAGGTGTGTCTCGAGCAGAGGTGCCCGTGTGTGGCGACTTGGAGGCGCGCCCAAGTTGGGCAAACAACACGATCATGCGACAAGGTGAATGAAGCATTGGTGAGTCGTGCCGTGACCGTGCGGAGGCGCTGACGAGCTAAGAAATCGAATTTGCCTTGGGTTGTAAATTTGGCTAAGTATGAAACTTGGAGTTTTCCAAGTATACTTGTAAAGCTTGCAACTTGTAAAAGATTATATAATATGTTATCGGGTAGACTCATTGTTCAGGGATTTGCCCCTACCTTTATACTGTGCAATTGTGTTTTTCATTTATAATTGCTGATGATAATGAATGTGTATGGGTGTTTATTGGTATAAAGGATAACATAATAATACTTGGTTGCGAAACAAAAACTAGGTAGGAATAAGCGGTTAGGCGTAGTCCACGAACATAAGTATTGGTGAAAAGAAAGTGTTCGGTGGTGCCACACCTCGCTAAGAGTGGTTGAAAGACTACTGTCAGCTTGGGGGCGTGACAGGTGGTATTAGAGCTGGCCGATGACCGGGTTGACGATGAAGTGCTGATCCCACTACACTATTGTGATAGTTGATATCAGAGCAAGGTTGCTCGTGACGAAGTGAAGATATTGAAGCTGATTTATGGTTGAAGAAGCTTGACAGTTGGTGATAGTGAATCAGGTACTTGCAGGTGAAAGAAGTTATTTCACATACAAGTGGAACAAGAGCTGGTTCAGGTTCCAGACATCTTGGTGAAGCTATTGGATGGTTGAAACTAGATCGCAAAGAAGAAGGAAGCTGTTAGCAATGGGAGCTGAATCTCAGGTTGGGTCTAGTCACGGTGTGAAGGATGCTACTATAGCACTTATGGAAAAAGTGTTGGAGAAGATGGAGGACTTGGAAGTTTCTTGGAATAAGAAGATGGATTTGATCGAGAGAGATCAAGAAGCCAATTCGAAGATGAGGGAAGAGCTCGAGGAACTTCGGACTCAACACGAGTACACTGATCTTATGTGTACACAACTTGAAGTAAGGGTCAAGGAGGTTGAAGAGGCAAGAGACAAAGGTCTTGCAAAGATCATGGGCTTGTGAAAATCTCTTGACGAAGAAAGAGATGAGATCGCGGTGTTGAATAAGGTTGTGAGGCATAATTCAGGTGGAGGAGTGCCTCATGTGAAAGTCAAGGAACCAGAATCTTACAATGGTACAAGGAGTGCAAAAACTCTTGGCAACTTTCTATGGGACATGCAGCAATACTTGGAATGATTGGGTCTAAAGTATGATGAGACAAAGGTCAAGGTAGCTGCTCAGTTCTTGACAAAGGATGCTAAGATGTGGTGGCGAAGGAGGATGGATTAGATTTCCAATGGCAGTGCTGGTGACATTACTTCGTGGGATGAGATGAAGAAAGCTTTGCAGATCCATTTCAGTCCTCAAGATGAAACGTGGGAAGCAAGGATGATGGTTAAGTTCATAAAGTAGACCAGGAACCTTTAGACATATCAGCGGGAGTTTGCAAGGGTCGTTCTGGAACTTCCTGAAATGGCGGAGAGGGACAAGGTGTTCAATTTCATTATTGGGTTGAAGCCTTGGACATGCAATGAAGTGAAGAGGTAGAGGATTAGAACACTTGAGGAAACTTTTGCTGCTGTGGACAGGTTGGTGGAGCATTATGATGAGACTTCTGATGATAGGAAGAAGAAGTCCGATAAGCCAAAAGAGAAGAAGAAGAATGATTCTTCAAAATCGGATGATAATTCGAAGATGAAGAAAGCCTTGAAGTGTTGGATATGTGCTGGACCACATACAATGAAGAACTGTCCTTCTAGACCGAAAGCGGCTGTGATTGCACAATCTAATGCAAAGAATGAAGAAGCTTCTGTGGGGATGATGCAGATACTTGGTGCTGCTGCTACTACAGAAGTGATCTCTCGGAGGGATCCTGAGAGGAACAGTTTGAAGTATGTTCGGATGAAGGTTGGAGGTGCTAATATACTCACTATGGTGGATAGTGGGGCTTCTCACAACTTCATGGGCGAAGATACTGCTAGACGAATTGGGCTGAAATTTGTACCGGTGAAGGCACATATGAAGACAGTCAATTCTCCTCCTGATAATGTTATTGGTGTAGCTGAGAAAGTGGACACAACACTTGGTGAGTGGACAAGAAAGGTTGACTTCACTATAGTGTGGATTGATGACTATGAGGCTGTACTAGGAATGGAATTCATGAAACAATTTGATGCTATGATTGTTCCACATTTGAGGAAGCTGTACATTTACGATGGAAGGGAAGATGTACCCATTGGTGTACTAACCATTGGAGTGACAAGGCCTGATTGTAAGTTGGCAGTGATGCAAATGGAGGATGAGAAGCAGATGGAAGATATGAGTAAGTGATTGTCCACGGTTGAGACAAAGCTTACCAACCAATCATTGGTCATCAGGACACTTTCAGATAGTATCTTGGATTTGTCAAGAAGGCTAGAAGTGGTCAAGGATGATGATGATGATGATGAGGCTTAGGTGAGGCTGAATTTCTGGGAGGAGGATCAGGTCACTTATCTACAAAGGATAGAAGATCCTGACAGATGGATTGAGATGATTAGTGAGGGTGAGCCTTCAGGCTCTACTCCCTCCACATCTTCTTAGTTGAAATAGAAGATGGGGGTCATTGTTAGCTGCTCATGGCAGTGAGTCCTTAAAACAGGTTGAGCAGGTATGGCAGATGGTGCAGGGATGGCTTGACATCAAGCATCATGACATGTTGCAGATGGGATGGAGTTTCAATGGACCTGAGCATGGTGGTGAGATTCTTGGTAAGTCTGAGATGTGGCAGGAATCCGAGATAGACTAGTGAAGGCATAAGGATGTTCACTCTCATGGCTTGAGTGTGACAGCTGGATTAGCTACCCAACTAGTTCAAACATGGGGTCCATAAGTGCACGGAGAGATGTTGACATCAGGCAGGTAGGAAGGATGACAATTCACAGGATGGGGATGACACATGATGGAGATGGGAGTTCTACATATGTTGCAGGGATGTTTGCAGTATGTGGAGGAGTTCACATCATGGACCAAGGATGACAAAAACATTGATGATCTTGGTGGATGGCTACCAAGATGGTATGTTGTCGAGGACGACAACGATTTCAGGTGGAGGAGGATGTAACGACCTGCGTTCTACCGGTTGAAGTGCGACCGCGGGTGAGGCTTGAACGAGCGCAGTTGAGGCTTGAACGAGCTACAGTTGGACAAAGTGGGAGCTCCTTGTTATGCGATGGAGATAATGCGTATAAGTGAGAAGGGGGCGAGCTTGTATATACACATGGGAGCATGTGTTAACATATATGGAGGCTGACCAACATGAATGAAGGGGCCGACTTGAAGTTAAGGAGTTTTGCGATGAAGTGAAGGCGTGGAGAGGTCGGCTGGGCAAGCCACGACCTCCCCCTACAACGCGTATATATGGAAGAGCGTTGGCTCTCATTTGGACATCGATCACTCACTCAACATCTTCGCTTAAGGAGCTAAGGTGCAGTTCTAGTGCACAAAACTAAGGAGAGGAAGGCGCAGATTTGGATGCGCCCATTCTTGGGCTTGGTTGCATGGTGAAGGAACGCTTAACTCGGTTGTGGGTGAAGGGTGTGGGCAGGAGCGCCCAGTGGTTGGGTGAGGGCGTGCACGGGTGTGTGGCGCCTGATTTGTGCGAAGGTGCCCGACGGTGAAATGGAGGAGCACCCGGTTTGTGCGACAACTTGACACGGGTGTCTTGGCGACTCAGGTGAGCACCCGCCCGTCGTGAAAGTGTACATGGTAACTTGGTGAAGTGTTGAGATTGTGAACGGAGGTGTGTCTCGGGCAGAGGCACCCGTGTGTGGTGACTTGGATGCGCGCCCAAGTTGGGCAAACAACATGATCGTGCGACAAGGTGAACGAAGCGTTGGTGAGATGTGCGGCGATCGTGCGGAGGCGCCGACGAGCTAGGCAACCGAATTTGCCTTAGGTTGTAAATTTGGCTAAGTATGAAACTTGGAGTTTTCCAAGTATACTTGTAAAGCTTGTAACTTGTAAAATATTGTATAATATATTATCGGGTAGACTGATTGTTGAGGGAGTTGCCCCTCCCTTTATACTGTGCAATTGTGTTCTTCATTTATAATCGCTGATGATAATGAATTTGTATGGGTGATCATTGGTATAAAGGATAACATAATAATACTTCGTTGTGAGACACAAACTAAGTAGGACTAAGTGGTTAGGCGTAGTCCACAAACATAAGTATTGGTGAAAAGAAAGTGTTCGGTGGTGCCGCACCTCGCTAAGAGCAGTTGAAAGACTACCGCCACCTTGGGGGCGTGACAAGGGGCGTGACAAAACTGGTCGAAGAGAGTGAATAAAAGTCGTCACTATTTATTTGACATTCCAATTTCTTTGAGCCAGAATTATTCAGAGAAAAGCGAGAACGGAATTAAATGGACACAAAAAATCATCAGGAAAAAGAGGACCCTCTATTCAAATATTCTACCACCGAAATCTGCATGTCCATCATAGGATGCCAACAATTGCTACTATTCATTGACCTCTGCCACCGTATGAAATCATATTGCTGGCTCAGCTGCTCCATAACCTCATCCAACGCATACTAATGTTTCCGCGAAATGAAAAACTCAACACCAACATCGGTCTTCACATGAAGGGCATATACGAATCTACTCGGATGATGAGATCGGTAGCTAAAGCCACCGTAAATAAATCATTCAACCATAATTTTTGTCCATTGATTCTGCAACCAACCCGGCTCCATGAGGACCTACTGCTTAACACGATTTCTTTGCATGTTGACAGTTTCAAAGACGGATTAAAACCCTTCGGAGCACAACGACAATTTGACAGTTTCAAAGACAGATTTTGGGTCGGTTAGATTACTAATGGATGATTTATAGAAATAACTTATAGAATATTTTTTTGAATGTTTTGAGAAACTTTTATGTTAGGTAGTTTGTGAGGTTATGACATAAAATGAAAAGGATACATTTTTTATTAATACAAAATGATGTAATAGTATTAATTTTTTTTAAAAAGATTTAGATGACAATATTCTTTCTAAGATTGGAACACCAATTACATCCAGAGAAACTTAGAATATTCTGGAAATAATATATACTGAAAAAAGGCCAACACCATCTAATATGATATTGCAATTGTTAATAAAATTGCTACTATAACAGGAGAATCCAAATATTTTGATACCACAAAAGTAACTATGTAAGAGGCCATAGAAGTAGAAGAAAAGTCTAAATGGTGGGAAAATACATGTGTGGAAAGAGAAATGGAAATAAAGTTTACAAAAGTAACAATAGAGGAAAAGAATGTAGCAGTGAATGTTGAATTTTATTATGAGGGAGCAATTTTTGAGGAAAAGGTTGTAAAGCCCAAGTATGATGGATATGAAAGTGCAAAATCTATTATCACTATATCAGCACACAGAAGAGAAAATTTAAAGACAACCATAAATATTGTAAGAACTTTTGCTACAATATAAAAAGAGATAAAAAGAGATGAAAAAGAATTATTAAATTGTTTTTTACCTTACAAAGGTTGAGAAAAATTTAATCAACAACAATTGACATACAAACAGATGTAGAATGTTCACGAACAACACCGGGAGTAAAGCTGAAGTTGTAAAAAATGAAAAAATATGACAAATATAAAGTTGGGAGAAAAAAAGAAAATAATTGTCCTATATAGAGCTAAAACCAACTTGAACCACTATGAAGAAGTAAAATAAGATTTTGAATTGGTGTCAAATGTTGTAAGCCAAGCTGATACTTAGATGCAGAAGTAAAATAAGATTTTGAATTGGTGTCAAATGTTGTAAGCCAAGAAGATACCTAGATGAGTAGGTAGTAGTGATTGTAATTAAAAAAGAATTGTTAATGCCCATAACTATAACTGTTAAGATTAAAGGGGAGTGCTAAAAACTAGCTTCTCCTCACTAAACTATTCAAGCGGTTAAAAATACATATTTAGAAACTATCGGTCCAATTTTTTTAAAAAACTATTAAATAGGTTTAAAGAGTATTTCCAATCGGTTTCATTCCTACTTTTATTTCCTGCTTGTGGCTTTTATCTGTTCCAAGAACTAGAGAAAACCCCTTAAACATGCAAGAGGATGTTGGAAATAATAATCCCAATCAGAGACTTTGATGCAGGATGGGGTGCATACTTTCAAGTACATGTATGGGAATGGCTTCAAAGAGTGATTTGATGTGGAGGATCGATATGAGACACTTTGGAGTGATGGAGTTACAATGACGATGATGCCTTGGTGGCAACACTTGGGCATGGGTTGAGCTGAGGCTTAACCACTTTTTGCACATGGGAGTTGATTGATCTATGATCATGGGCAGCACATGGATAGATGAGATAGGTGTATACTTGTTTCTATGGCAAACTTGAGGGATGGCACATTGCAGATATGATGGAGGTTGCTTCATGGACCTGGATGTAGCACATCAAGAGTCGAGAGATGATCTCTTCACTTTGAGGAGATGGATGTTTTGCAGATATATGATGATGTTGGGGTAGATATGGCTGATTTCATGCGGCACATTAGTACCAGACATCGTGGACAACATGTTGCAGATGAGATGAGGGCTACTTAATGGACATGATCATGGCTTACACTTATATGGACATGGATTCTTGATCGAGTTGACGATGTGACGGGATGTTCTGAGAAACAGCTGATGATGTCATGAGGATGTTCACTCTCATTGTTTAAGCGTGACAGTTGGACTAATCACCCGACTAGTTCAAACGTCGGGTCTGGAAGTGTACAGGGATATGTTAGAATTTGTTGGAGTATCATGGCAGCAATTCACAAGAGGAAGACATATGATGGGGTCGACACGATGTTGCAGGAAGCATGTAGCTTGAGATGGAAGGGCTAGCCTTCTAGGATGGGGAGCAGCATGTGGAGATTGTGACAGGGTAGTCGATGGTCATGGATTGAGATGATTTCCGATGTATGACATACCGATGGGGTGTATACATTGGTATGGTGATCTTGGTGACAGATGGTTGCGGGATGAGATATTGTCAAGGACGACAATGACTTCGAGTGGGGGAGGATGTTAGGACCTGCGGTCCGTGCGACGGGCAGGGCAACTCCACCGTGCGAAGAACGTACGAAATATGAAACGAAACAATTCAAGTAACGAGTTTATAAGGTGTTGGACGAGTTGGGCGGGCCGACCATCCTCTTGGGCGAGACAACACATGTTGAACGAGTCGGCTTGGGTGTTTGGTGTGGGACAACCAAGTCACATAACCCGCCACCGACCCCTATATATTGGAGGGCGTTTGGAGGCAAACGACCATCATTCGATCAACACAAGTTCGAATAAGAAGTTTTGTAGTGCGTGGATGAGCCCACATGATGGGCGGAACTCGGGTGGAAAACGCGTTCGGAAAGTCGTTCGAGAAGTCGTTTGAGAATTCGTTCGAGGAAGTTGTTCGAGAATTCATTCGAGGAAGTCGTTCAAGAATTCATTCAAGGAAGTCGTTCGAGAATTTGTTCAAGAAATTTGTTCGAGAATTCGTTTGAGGAAGTCGTTCGAGGAAGTCGTTTGAGAATTCATTCGAAGAAATCGTTTGAGAAAGTTTTTCAAGAAAGTCGTTCAAGAAGTCGTTCGAGAAGTCATTCAGGAAAGTCGTTCAGAAAAGTCGTTCAGGCAGAACGTGGGCGAGGTCGTTCGGGCGACCCGGGCGAGGTCATGTGGCGACCCGGGTGTGGTCATTTGGGCTACCCTGGTGAAGTCGTGTGGTGACTCGGGTGAGGTCGTTCAAGCGAACCGGGTGAAGTCATGTGGCGACTCGGGTGAACGAGTTGGTGAACGGGTGGACGTGCGGATGGGCGGCCGGACGAGGGCACGTTGTGCACGCCGAAACGAATAATCGTGCTGACGGGTGACCGATTGAGGGCGCGGCGTGCACGACGAAACGGTGGAAACGGTGAAGTGTTGAGATTGTGAACGAAGGTGTGACTCGTGCAGAGGCGACCGTGTGTGGCGACTTGGTTACGACGAGGCGCGCCCAAGTTGGGCAAACAACACGATCATGCGACAGGTGAACGAAGGGTTGGTGAGTCGTGCGGTGACCGTGCAGAGGTGCCGATGAGCTGGGCAACTGAGTTTGCCGAAGTTGTGAAAATTGGTTAAGTGTAAATTTGGGGTTTCCTAAGATTTAACTTGTACCTATAAAAGAATATTATATATATTTATTCGGGAAGACTCATATTGCAGGGAGTTTCCTCTCCCTTTATATTGTTGTGCATTTCTCTTGTATAATGATGTTTATGTGAATGTTATGGGCTTTCACTTGTATAAAGGAACACATTAATAATACTTGGTTGCAAAACACAAACTAAGTAGGATAAGTAGAATGTTAGGCGTAGTCTACAATCATAAGTATTGGTGAAAAGAAAATGATTGGTAGTGTCGCACCTCAATATATGTGGTTGAAAGACTACCACAGGTGTAGGGGTGTAACGACTTGCGTTCTACCGGTTGAAGTGCGACCGTGGGTGAGGCTTGAATGAGCGCAGTTGAGGCTTGAACGAGCTGCAGTTGGACGAAGTGCGAGCTCCTTGTTATGTGATGGAGATAATACGCATAAGTGAGAAGGGGGTGAGCTTGTATATACACATGGGAGCATGTGTTAACATATATGGAGGTTGACCAACATGAATGAAGGGGCCGACTTGAAGTTAAGGAGTTTTGCGATGAAGTGAAGGCATGGAGAGGTCGGCTGGGAAAGCTACGACCTCCCCCTACAACGCGTATATATGGAAGAGCGTTGGCTCTCATTTGGACATAGATCACTCGCTCAAAATCTTCGCTCAAGGAGTTAAGGCGCAATGCTAGTGCGCAGAACTAAGGAGAGGAAGGCGCAGATTTGGATGCGCCCATTCTTGGGCTTGGTTGCATGGTGAAGGAACGCTTAACTCGGTTGTGGGTGAAGGGTGCAGGTAGGAGCACCTGCTGGTTGGGTGAGGGCGTGCATGGGTGTGTGGCGCCCAATTTGTGCGAAGGTGCCCGACGGTGAAACAGAGGAGCACCCGGTTTGTGCGACGACTTGACACGGGTGTCTTAGTGACTTGGGTGAGCTCCCGCCTATCATGCAAGTGTGCACGGTAACTTGGTGAAGTGTTGAGATTGTGAACGGAGGTGTGTCTCGAGCAGAGGCGCCCGTGTGTGGCGACTTGGAGGCGCGCCCAAGTTGGGCAAACAACACGATCGTGAGACAAGGTGAGTGAAGCGTTGGTGAGTCGTGCGGTCACCATGCAGAGACGCTGATGAGCTAAGAAACCGAATTTGCCTAGGGTTGTAAATTTGGCTAAGTATGAAACTTGGAGTTTTCCAAGTATAATTGTAAAGCTTGTAACTTGTAAAAGATTGTATAATATGTTATCGGGTAGACTCATTGTTCAGGGATTTGCCCCTCCCTTTATACTGTGCAATTGTGTTTTTCATTTATAATTGCTGAAGATAATGAATGTGTATGGGTGTTCATTGGTATAAGGCATAACATAATAATACTTGGTTGCAAAACACAAACAAGGTAGGAATAAGCGGTTAGGCGTAGTCCACGAACATAAGTATTGGTGAAAAGAAAGTGTTCGGTGGTGCCACACCTCACTAAGAGTGGTTGAAAGACTATTGTTGGCTTGGGGGCATGACAAGTGGTATTAGAGCTGGCTGATGACCGGGTTGACGATGAAGTGCTAATCCCACTGCACTATCGTGACAGTTGGTATCAGAGCAGTGTTGCTTGTGACGAAGTGAAGATATTGAAGCTGATTTATGGTTGAAGAAGCTTCACAGTTGGTGACAGTGAAGCAGGTACTTGCAGGTGAAAGAAGCTATTTCACATACAAGTGGAACAAGAGCTGGTTCAGGTTGTAGGCATCTGGGTGAAGCTATTGGATGGTTGAAACTAGATCGCGAAGAAGAAGGAAGTTGTTAGCAATGGGAGCTGAATCTCAGGTTGGGTCTAGTCACGGTGTGAAGGATGCTACTATAGCACTTATGGAAAAAATGTTGGAGAAGATGGAGGACTTGGAAGTTTCCTGGAATAAGAAGATGGATTTGATCGAGAGAGATGAAGAAGCCAATTCGAAGATGAGGGAAGAGCTCGAGGAACTTCAGACTCAACACGAGTACACTGATCTTATGTGTACACAACTTGAAGTAAGGGTCAAGGAGGTTGAAGAGGCAAGAGACAAAGGTCTTGCAGAGATCGTGGGCTTGCGAAAATCTCTTGACGAAGCGAGAGATGAGATCGCGGTGTTGAAGAAGGTCGCGGTGTTGAAGAAGGTCGTGAGGCATAACTCAGGTGGAGGCATGCCTCATGTGAAAGTCAAGGAACCAGAATCTTACAATGGTACAAGGAGTGAAAAAACTCTTGGAAACTTTCTATGGGACATGGAGCAATACTTGGAATGATTGGGTCTATCTGATGATGAGACGAAGGTCAAGGTAGCTGCTCAGTTCTTGACGAAGGATGCTAAGATGTGGTGGTGAAGGAGGATGGATCAGTTGTCAATGGCAGTGATGGTGACATTACTTCGTGGGATGAGATGAAGAAAGCTTTGCAGATCCATTTCAGTCCTCAAGATGAAACGTGCAAAGCAAGGATGAAGATTAAGTTCATAAAGTAGACCAGGAACCTTTAGACATATCAGCGGGAGTTTGCAAGTGTGGTTCTGGAACTTCCTGAAATGGTGGAGAGGGACAAGGTGTTCAATTTCATTATTGGGTTGAAGTCTTGGGCACGCAATGAAGTGAAGAGGTAGAGGATTAGAACACTTGAGGAAGCTTTTGCTGTTGTGGACAGGATGGTGGAGCATTATGATGAGACTTCTGATGATAGGAAGAAGAAGTCCGATAACCCGAAAGTGAAGAAGAAGGTTGATGCTTCAAAATCGGATGATAATTCAAAGATGAAGAAAGGATTGAAGTGTTGGATATGCATTGGACCACATACGGTGAAGAACTGTTCTTCTAGACCAAAAGTGGCTGCGATTGCACAATCTAATGGGAAGAATGAAGAAGCTTCTGTGGGGATGATGTAGATACTTGGTGTTGCTACTACTACAGAAGTGATCTCTTGGAGGGATCCTGAGAGGAACACTTTGAAGTATGTTCAGATTAAGGTTGGAGGTGCTGATATACTCACTATGGTGGATAGTGGGGCTTCTCACAACTTCATGGGCGAAGATACTGCTAGAAGAATTGGGTTGAAATTTGTATCGGTGAAGGCACAGACGAAGACAGTCAATTCTCCTCCTGATAATGTTCTTGGTGTAGCTGAGAAAGTGGACACAACACTTGGTGAGTGGACAAGAAAGGTTGACTTCACTATAGTGTGGATTGATGACTATGAGGCTATACTAGGAATGGAATTCATGAAACAATTTGATGTTATGATTGTTCCACATTTGAGGAAGCTGTACATTTACGATGGAAGGGAAGATGTACCCATTGGTGTACTAACCATTGGAGTGACAAGGCCTGATTGTAAGTTGGCAGTGATGCAAATGGAGGATGAGAAGTGGATGGAAGATATGAGTAAGCGGTTGTCCACGGTTGAGACAAAGCTTACCGAGCAATCATTGGTCATCAGGACATTTTCAGATAGTATATTGGATTTGTCAAGAAGGCTAGAACTGGTCAAGGATGATGATGATGATGATGAGGCTTCTGTGAGGCCGAATTTCTGGGAGGAGGATCAGGTCACTTATCTACAAAGGATAGAAGATCCTGACAGATGGATTGAGATGATTAGTGAGGGTGAGCCTTCAGGCTCTACTCCCTCCACATCTTCTTAGTTGACATAGAAGATGGGGGTCATTGTTAGCTGCTCATGGCAGTGAGTCCTTAAAACAGGTTGAGAAGGTATGGCAGATGGTGCAGGGATGGCTTGGCATCAAGCATCATGACATGTTGTAGATGGGATGGAGTTTCCATGGACCTGAGCATGGTGGTGAGATTCTTGGTAAGTCTGAGATGTGGCAGGAATCTGAGATAGACTGGTGAAGGCATAAGGATGTTCACTCTCATGGCTTGAGCGTGGCAGTTGGATTAGCTACCCAACTAGTTCAAACATGGGGTCCGGAAGTGCACGGAGAGATGTTGGCATCAGGCAGGTAGGAAGTATGACAATTATAGGACGAGGACGACACATGATGGAGATGGGAGTTCTACATATGTTGCATGGATGTTTGCAGTATGTGGAGGAGTTGACATCATGGACCAAGGATGACACAGACATTGATGATCTTGGTGGATGGCTACCACCGAGGACGACAACGATTTCAGGTGGAGGAGGATGTAATGACCTACGTTCTACCGGTTGAAGTGCGACCGTGGGTGAGGCTTGAATGAGCGCGGTTGAGGCTTGAACGAGCTGCAATTGGACGAAGTGCGAGCTCCTTGTTATGCGATGGAGATAATGCGTATAAGTGAGAATGGGGCGAGCTTGTATATACACATGGGAGCATGTGTTAACATATATGGAAGCCGACTAACATGAATGAAGGGGCCGACTTGAAGTTAAGGAGTTTTGCGATGAAGTGAAGGCATGGAGAGGTCGGCTGGGAAAGCCACGACCTCCCCCTACAACGTGTATATATGGAAGAGTGTTCGCTCTCATTTGGACATCGATCACTCACTCAACATCTTCGCTCAAGGAGTTAAGGTGCAGTTCTAGTGCGCAAAACTAAGGAGAGGAAGGCGCAGATTTGGATGCGCCCATTCTTGGGCTTGGTTGCACGGTGAAGGAATGCTTAACTCGGTTGTGGGTGAAGGGTGTGGGCAGGAGGGCTCGGTGGTTGGGTGAGGGCGTGCACAGGTGTGTGGCGCCCGATTTGTGTGAAGGTGCCCGACGGTGAAATGGAGGAGCACCTGGTTTGTGCAACAACTTGACATGGGTGTCTTGGCGACTCGGGTGAGCACCCGCCCATCGTGCAAGTGTGCATGGTAACTTGGTGAAGTGTTGAGATTGTGAACGGAGGTGTGTCTCGAGCAAAGGCGCCCGTGTGTGGTGACTTGGAGGCACGCCCAAGTTGGGCAAACAACACGATCGTGCGACAAGGTGAACGAAGCGTTGGTGAGACGTGCGGCGATCGTGCGGAGGCGCCGACCAGCTAGGCAACCGAATTTTCCTTAGGTTGTAAATTTGGCTAAGTATGAAACTTGGAGTTTTCCAAGTATACTTGTAAAGCTTGTAACTTGTAAAATATTGTATAATATATTATCAAGTAGACTGATTGTTGAGGGAGTTGCCCCTCCCTTTATACTGTGCAATTGTGTTCTTCATTTATAATCGCTAATGATAATGAATGTGTATGGGGGTTCATTGGTATAAAGGATAACATAATAATACTTCGTTGTGAAACACAAACTAAGTAGGAATAAGTGGTTAGGCGTAGTCCACAAACATAAGTTTTGGAGAAAAGAAAGTGTTCGGTGGTGCCGCACCTCGCTAAGAGCAGTTGAAAGACTACCTCCACCTTGGAGGCGTGACAAAACCGGTCGAAGAGAGCAAATAAAATTCGTCGGTATTTATTTGACATTCCAATTTATTTGAGGCAGAATTATTCAGAGAAAAGCGAGAAAATCATCAGGAAAAAGAGGACCCTCTATTCAAATCTTCTACCACTGAAATCTGCATGTCCATCATAGGATGCCAACAATCACTACTATTCATTGACCTCTGCCACTATATGGAATCATACTGCTGACTCAGCTGCTCCATAACCTCGTCCAACGCATACTAATGGTTCCGCGAAATGAAAAACTCAACGCTAACATCGGTCTTCACATGAAGGGCATATACGAATCTACTTGGATGATGAGATCGGGAGCTAAAGCCACCGTAAATAAATCATTCAACCATAATTTTTGTCCATTGATTCTGCAACCAACCCGGCTCCATGAGGACCTACTGCTTAACACTATTTCTTTGCATGTTGACAGTTTCAAAGACAGATTAAAACCCTTCGGAGCACAACGACATCTTGACAGTTTCAAAGACAGATTTTGGGTCAGTTAGATTACTAATGGATGATTTATAGAAATAACTTATAGAATATTTTTTTGAATGTTTTGAGAAACTTTTATGTTAGGTAGTTTGTGAGGTTATGACATAAAATGAAAAGGATATATTTTTTATTAATACGAAATGATGTAATAGTATTAATTTTCTTTAAAAAGATTTAGATGACAATATTCTTTCTAAGATTGGAACACCAATGACATCCAGAGAAACTTAGAATATTCTAGAAATAATATATACTGAAAAAATGGCCAACACCATCTAATATGACATTGCAATTGTTAATAAAATTGCTATTATAATAGGAGAATCCAAATATTTTGATACCACAAAAGTAACTATGTAAGAGGCCATAGAAGTAGAAGAAAAGTCTAAATGGTGGGCAAATACATGTGTGGAAAGAGAAATGGAAATCAAGTTTACAAAAATAACAATAGAGAAAAAGAATGTAGCAGTGAATGTTGAATTTTATTATGAAGGTGCAATTTTTTAGGAAAAGATTGTAAAGCCCAAGTATGATGGATATGAAAGTGCAAAATCTATTATCACTATATCAACACACAGAAGAGCAAATTTAAAGACAACCATAAATATTGTAAGAACTTTTGCTACAATATAAAAAAAAGATAAAAAGAGATGAAAAAGAATTATTAAATTGTTTTTTACCTTACAAAGGTTGAGAAAAATTTAATCAACAACAATTGACATACAAACAGATGTAGAATGTTCACGAACAACACCGGCAGTAAAGCTGAAGTTGAAAAAAATGAAAAAATATGACAAATATAAAGTTGGGAGAAAAAAAGAAAATAATTGTCCTATATAGAGCTAAAACCAACTTGAACCAATATGAAGAAGTAAAATAAGATTTTGAATTGGTGTCAAATGTTGTAAGCCAAGAAGATACTTAGATGAAATGTTGTAAGCCAAGAAGATACTTAGATGAGTAGGTAGTAATGATTGTAATTAAAAAAGAATTGTTAATGCCCATAACTATAACCGTTAAGATTAAAGGGGAGTGTTAAAAACTAGCTTCTCCTCACTAAATTATTCAAGCGGTTAAAAATATATATTTAGAAACTAACGGTCCAATTTTTTTTAAAAACTATTAAATAGGTTTAAAGAGTATTTCCAATCGGTTTCATTCCTACTTTTATTTCCTTCTTGTGGTTTTTATCGGTTCCAAGAGCTAGAGAAAACCCCTTAAACTAGAGAAAACCCCTTAAACATGCAAGAGGATGTTGGAAATAATAATCCCAATCACCTTTTTAAACAAACGGATAGACACCATGCTTGTCAAGTCAACTACAAAAAAAAACCCATTTAAACCCATTAAACATCCAAACACCATGCTTGCCAAGTCAACTATTCCATTTTGTTTGCAGACAAAAAACACTGAAGTTAGAGCAGAAGTACAAACCTAACCATTCCGCAACACACAACAGAGGAGTTAAAGAATTTAATAAATTTTGGTAAATAGATATGGGCAAACATTTACTCCGGGAGCGTTGTCCACACTCCACAACATCTGCAAGTTCAGAAAATCATTTACTATGTAAAATCACACATCTTGGATATTAAATATTTCATATGTCATATAATTAATGTCAAATTTGTATGGTACAATAAATATGGATGTAATAGTCATTTGTAATGTTGGGCGTGTGAAAACCAGTTTTACAAAGTTGTACAAAAGTGTACTCCAACTTGTCGTAGTAAATTTATTGTATTTTTCACTTGAACCTGCACCCTCCATTTATCAGGCGAGTTAGAAATAAAATTTGCAGTTGTCTATAACGCGACTTTTTGAAAGTCTTTCCGGCGGGTTTTTCCGGTCGAAATCCGGCAGGAATTTATTGGAATCGCAAGTTTGATAGCTAGTTTCTGCACAATGAAAGCGTCCTAGGGGTTTTCCAGGGTGCTAAATCCAAATATGCAGTTAAAAAACCATTTTAACTGCAACAAATCAAGATTTAGGCTCAATTTCTTCCACCGGATTCCGTCACCGGAATCTCTAAAAGGTCGCATTATAGACAACTCCATAAAATTTATGTTTTAACTAAGTGCCCGTATAATTGCGATATCTGCGATATCCTGGCCTCAACCTCAGACAGCAACTAAAATTGACATTTCCTGCTTTCCCCCAACCTATTTCTGAGCTCCCTTGCCCACATAAATTTTTTCTATTCCTGTGTGGTTGCGATATCCTCGCCGCAACCTCAGATTTACCTTGCGGCAACTGAAAACCTATTTCTGAGCTCCTTTGCCCACGTAAAATTTTTCTAACAGAGGACCGCCAGCGCCTTACCTGTGAGATATAACCGAGAACTTCGGCACGTAGCCGGCAGCGTGGAGTCTGCACTCTCAGCCTCCACGGGGAGCAGTGAACAACGTTAGCCTGCTGCAGACGGCCAAGGCTAGCGAGATCGTGATCTTGCAGGGACGTTCCGTGGCGTTGTTTCCTACCTCTGAGCCCTCTGGGGGTTCAGACCTCACAATTTATATCGCCGATGGACAGGGACAGGTGGTCGGAGGGAGTGTTGTGGGCGCTATAGCGCCTGACGTCGTGGTCATGGCTGTCACAATCTGTAACACCCCATATGAACTACAGCCCTTGATGAGGAGGAGAAGCCGATGCCTATGAAGCTCCACCCTACGAGAGGACTTTCAATAATCCTATCTGACGGAGGTGTAGCTTTAATAGATATCTTGATCAGCCTTGGAATTTCATATTTATCTTAATGGGTCCTTTGTTTCTTGTTTTTCATTTTTCATTTTATGTAAATTCCTGAGTGAAATTTTTATGTTGTTATATGCCAATTTTGTATAGTATTTGGGAGGTAAATTTGAAAGTAGTTATCTTGTTTTTCATTTTTCATTTTAGGTAAATTCCTGAGTGAAATTTTTATGTTGTTATATGCCAATTTTGTATAGTATTTGGGATGTAGGTTTGAAAGTAGTTATCTTAAAGAAACAAGCATAATGGTTTATTAGTTTAGATGTATAACACAAAAATATATCCAAGTTTAAGAGATGGTTGGAAACCACAATTTCATAGAAGTGAGGCTCTAAATAAAAAGAAAATTGAATTGAAAAAGGGAAAACACATAAAAATAAAAATATAAAAAATGAAATTTTATTTTATTTCAAAATTACATTAACAATTAAAACCATAGAATAATATAACATATAGGTTAAACATGATATATTAAGTAAACAATATATGTAATGATATATTAAGAAATATATGTAATTATACAACTTAATTTTTACATCTTTACATGCAATTTAAAGCATTCTCAATTATTTATAATGGTTTATTTCACATAAAGTAATATAAAAATAAGAAATATTTTTTTAAACTTTTAAGAATACACTCTAAGATGAACAATATTACTTTCAGTTACTAATAAAAAAAGTACCTATCAGAAAGATAATGGATGGAAAAAGATGAACTATTATTATTAAATGTACACATATACAATGCATTTTTATTTTTGATAAAGATAAAAATGAAACACTTTCAAGATTTTGTAATCCTCAAAAACAACAAAGATAATGATTTATGAAATGTATTTCCGCAATGTGCAACTAAAAAATGAGACTACTCCAATATTCCCTCTTGTGTCTATACAAATCTAACGTTTAGTAAAATGATAACAAAATGCTGATGAGAAATTATTAATACAACTAAGCATTGTTTAACTCAGCCGCTATGCGTAAACTATTAAAATTTAAGCTATTATTAAAATTTATTCCACCGTTGTCGATGCAAATCTAACTTTTAGTGAATTAACACAAAAACCCAAAAAAAAATGCCAATAAGAAATGGGTGATACAACTAAACGGAGGACAAATGGTTCAACTGAACCTCTACCAATAAACTACTTACTAAAATTTAATTCTAATAAGTTCTTCTTTCACAAAAATTCCTGGTTGAGGAGTGCAAGGAGCACTGAGTAAAGCCATGTGCTTTGAGGGACGGGCTGGAACAGTGGCCTCCGAGTGAAGAAGAAGGTAGGGGCTGGAACAGTGCCGTCCGAGTGAAGCTGACAACGAAGGAACCAGACAGAACTGTCTAGGGCCATCAGCCAGCTGTCTTTCTCCATTTTCATAAAGGATTTGAACGTAATAACATTGCTGATGGTTTTATTCCCGGGTTTGTCTCCTATCTTCCACTGTGCATAGTCTTGTTGGAGTGTAAATTCTCTTCCTTGAGTGCTGACCCTTGCTGGGTTGTACGTGTTGATTTAGGGGTTGTCGTTTTATTGTTGACTGGATACTGGGTGTGGAATAGTACCCTGGTTGTTCTGGTTGGAGAGGGACTGTTTTTTCTTTTAGATAGCTCTGTCTTTTATAGCGAATGTGTCCATACTCTTGAGGTGCTTCACATCTCCTTATTAGTTCTCTGCGCTTTTTTCATACTATTTCTCATCTGGGTGGAACACTTTAGCCCTGAGTGTCGGAAAACAAATGCCTTTTGACAAAGAGATTCTAGCTGGGGATCTAGTTGAGACTGCACCTGGGTCTGAGGGACAATTGGAACTCAAGGATCTCAGAATATTGTAAAACAAGTAGTTAAACTCATTCATTATTTCCCGACCTTTCAATGACAATGGATGTAGATGTTGTTTTAGATGGTGGAGTGTTTTTGGTTATTGGTGTTGTTGTTGTTGCCAGTGTAAAATATAGCTACTAACAGCCCAAAGATCATCAATACCAAATATTTCACATTCAGAACTTAATATGTTGTTTAAGATGACATACCTTGACTAACAACGGAAGATGTAATGGCTGTTATCTTCTGTCTTTTGTCTTCTGTCTTCTTCTCAGAATTCGGTTTCTCTCATCTTGCCCTCACTTCCTTTATGTGTTTCTTGATGGAGAAGAATACAACTCTTGTGTGGGAGAGAGAGGACCCAATCCTTTATATATTATTTAAGTCTAATCTGGTACGTCCATCATATACCAATTCAACGCTTAAGATCTAATGCTTTAGATTAGAAACTGCTTTAAGATAAGATCTAAATGCTTTAAGATTAGATCGGGTCACATTAAGATTAGAAACTGCTTTAACGTTAAAAGCATTTGCTGTTTCCAATAGCAGATTTCTAACATTCTCCCACTTGACCCGACTATTCATAATATTAAGTGTTGAACATCATACTATGATAAATTGCTGAGAGTTATGGCGGTTGTGCACTATTAATTCAATGCATTCCCTTCCATATACTACAATACCAGCAATCCATCAATTCATACTCATAATTTATATAAAACAGCATAATGGTCCACATAATGTCTTATATCATAATGATTAAACATAATATCTTTATAAGACTCTTTCTTGTTTTTTTTTCATAAAATACGTACTACTACATTAAAACAAGAGACACATAATTGTATATCAGAAACACATAAAAGAGCTCAGAATGTCATACATCAATTATTATTAATACAACCAAGACCCATTCTTTGAACATGTTCCTTAAATTGTTTTGGTTGTAACCCTTTCGTCAAAGGGTCTGCAATCATAAGTTCTGTCCTGATGTGCATGATTGACACTCTTTGTTTCTGAACCTCATCTTTCACAACAAGATACTTCAGTTCTATATGTTTGGCACCTTTAGAGTACTTGTCGTTCTTTGAGAAAAATACTGCTGCAGAATTATCACAATAAATTTTCAGCGGCTTGCTAATGGTGTCGACAACCGCAAGTCCTGAAATAAAGTTCTGCAACCATAATGCATGAATTGTGGCTTCAAAACATGCCACAAATTCTGCCTCCATAGTGGATGAAGCAAAGATAGTCTGTTTCGCACTTTTCCATGATATGGCGCCTTGAGCAAACATAAACAGGCCACCAAAAGTCGATTTTCTAGTATCGATGCATCCAGCAAAATCTGAATCGCTATATCCAATCACCTCTGATTCATTGGATCTTCTATACATGAGCATGTAATCTTTCATGCCTTGTAAGTACCTCAAAACTTTCTTTGCAGCTTGCCAATGTTCTCTTCCTGGATTACTTTGATACCTCCCTAACATACCGACCGCAAAGCTGATATCCGGTCTAGTACAGGTTTGAGCATACATTAGGCTACCAACAACAGATGCATATGGAATTGATTCCATTTCCTTTCGTTCAACATCATTCTTAGGACATTGCATGAGATTGAATTTATCACCTTTCTGTACAGGAACTATTCCAGGTGAACACTTACTCATTCCAAATCTCTCTAGAATCCTTTCGACATATCCTTTCTAAGACAATCCCAATATTCCTTGTGATCGATCACGGAATATTTCTATTCCAATCACATAGGATGCCTCTCCCATATCTTTCATTTCAAAGTTCGTTGAGAGAAATTCCTTAGTCTCATGCAATATACTTAAATTATTTGCAGCAAGCAAGATGTCATCAACATAAAGGACCAGAAAAATAAACTTGCTCCCACTGATCTTTTGGTATATACAGTGATCAACCGTATTTTCCTTAAAACCCAAAGATGTAATAATGGTATTGAACTTAATATACCATTGCCGGGATGCTTGTTTAAGCCCATATATTGACTTCTTAAGTTTACACACCAATTGTTCTTTACCTTCTACAGAAAAACCCTCAGGTTGATCCATATAAACATCCTCGTCAAGATCTCCATTCAGAAAGGTTGTTTTCACATCCATTTGATGCAACTCCAAATCATAATGAGCTACTAATGCCATCATTATTCTTAGTGAGTCCTTTTTCGAAACAAGAGAAAATGTCTCCTTGTAATCAACACCATCTTTCTGAGTGTAACCCTTAGCAACAAGTCTAGCTTTATACCGTTCGATATTACCACTAGAGTCGTGTTTGGTTTTAAAAACCCATTTGCATCCGACTCTTTTACAGCCATGTGGTAACTCAACGAGATCCCAAACTTCATTATGTTGCATGGATTTCATTTCTTCTTTCATGGCATTAATCCATTCCTTTGACTCTTTACTTTCTACAGCATGTGAAAACGAAACTGGATCCTTATTGATTCCAATATCATAATCTGATTCTTGCATATAAACCACATAATCATCAGAAATAGCTGACCTACGATTTCTTTGAGGTCTTCTTAATGCTACTTGTTGTGGTTCATGCATATCAGTATTATGTAAGTCATTTCCTTCAGGAAGTACTTCTTCATTTATATGTTGTTCATTATCATCATGCTGTTCTACAACAGCTGGAACAACATTTGGAGTAATAGTAGATGGAGGAACTATTCTAGGCAATGTAACATTTACCCTTGTTTCCTTTATTTCTACTATTTCTCCTCTAGTACTCCCACTGACTTCACCATTCTCAATGAATCTTGCATTACCAGTTTCTACAATTCTTGGACTATGATTAGGACAGTAAAACACATACCCTTTAGATTTCTCAGGGTAACCTAAAAAATACCCACTGATCGTTCGAGAATCTAATTTCTTTTCATGTGGATTATAAATTCTCGCTTCCGCTGGACAACCCCAAACATGCAGGTGTCTTAAGCTAGGTTTCCTGTTAGTCCATAACTCAAAAGGAGTCTTTTGAACAGCTTTACTAGGAACCCTATTCAACAAATAATTAGCGGTTTTGAGAGCATACGACCACAAATTCTTAGGTAGTGTAGAATCTGACATCATACTCCTAATCATATCAATTAACGTCCTATTGCGCCTTTCTGCTACACCATTTTGCTGTGGTGTACCTGGCATTGTGTATTGCGCACATATGCCATGACTTTCGAGGAATTTTGCAAATGGACCTGGACACTGGCCTGACTCATTATATTTACCATAATATTCACCACCTCTATCAGACCTTATGATTTTCACCTTTTTATCTAATTGCCTCTCAACTTCCTTTACAAACGTCTCAAGGACATTCACAGATTGAGATTTTTCATGAAGCAAATAGACATAACCATAACGGGAAAAATCGTCAATGAAAGTGATGAAATACTTTTCTCCATTAAAGGCTGGAGTGTCCATAGGTCCGCAAATATCAGTGTGTATTATTTCAAGAAGCTGGCTGCTTCTAGTGGCTCCTTTCTTATTATGTTTGGTTTGTTTACCTTTAATACAATCCACACATAATTCTAGATCACTAAAGTCCAAATTTGACAAAATTTCATTACTTACTAATCTCATCATTCTTTCTTTGGATATATGACCTAGTCGTTTATGCCACAAGAAAGCAGAATTTTCATTCAACCTGCTACGTTTACATCCAACATTATTTACTACATTCAACAAGGAATTCGCATAAGTGTCATTCAGTTTCAATTTATATAAACCATCAATTAGAATACCAGAACCAACATTATCAGTATTCTTATATAAATCAAAACAACCAGATCCAATCATACATCTAAAACCAGAAATATCCAATTTACTTGCGGAAATAAGGTTTCTAGATAATGAAGGTACATAAAGGGTACTGTATAAGTCTAATACATATCCACTTTCTAGAATTAGACGATAAGTCCCAATGCCTTCAATTGAAGATTTCATTCTGTTTCCCATAAAGAGAAAACGATCTTCATTTGGATTTATGGTTCGGATCGTAAGAAATCCCTGCATATTGTTGGAAACATGAGTTGTAGCACCAGTATCAAGCCACCATGTATTAATAGGAACTTCAACTAAATTTGATTCAAAACATACGAAAGATAGATAACCTGCAAATCAAAAATGAAATAACTATAAGCTCATAACTAACGCGATTCAGATGTAGACATAATAGTATAATATAGCACTCCTTTGGGTAGATACTATCTTATACTTAACATAATTAAATACCAAAACATAAGTAGGTAATAAATATATTCAATTAAATAGAACTGACATCTTTGGATGATCAATATTTATTTAATCAAAATATCTATCAAACCTCATCATGTCAACTAGTTATAGAACAAGACTTTCCTTTGGGTAAGTTCTCAGGTTCTATCATTAGTGACGCCAGTTTTTAATTGGTATTATTATAACTGGCAATTTCTATCAATAATCATTATGTCACTTATGCACTAAATGATTATTCTGATTTTGACCACTTTGGTGATTAACAAAATCATAAATCTCATGTGCATAAATAATTTATAACACATACCTTATGCAAAACAACATTCTGATTTTGACCACTTTGGTGATTAACAAAATCATAAATCTCATGTGCATAAATAATTTATAACACATACCTTATGCAAAACAATCAGTCATAGAGCAATTACTTTTATGCCCAAATTTCAAACGTCAATCGAAACTGTAACTTTCCTACAGGAGTTCTACTCAACTTTTGCAAGCGAGAAAATTTTAGTAATGAACAGGCCACGCCTCCCAGTCATACGACGTACACAGTTGCCCTGTGATCCCCTTTATCAAAATGTTTCTGACCAATCCCATATGTCAGGTCTAATCCCATATTGGAAAGCTTCTAAAAAGCGTGCAAGCGAGTGTCAATTTTGAAGCTTTACCGTATAGGCATCGTATACGATTCAGACGTTTCGTATTTGGGATTTTCGCCCTTTGTCCACGCAAAGATTCAGCGTTTCAATTTCAATTGGGCGTTACATTTTAAAATTGGAATCGACACGGTTTGTTTCAAAGCCATCACAATAATATTAATCATAAACCAAGAATAGCATCCATGACATGCGTGAAGAGTAACATGTAAAGAAACCCAAAATTATTTTATTTAGGAGGGAAGATCCTAGAAGCTTATGACATAACTTTCGAAACAAGCATATACTGATCAGTCATTGTGGCTTTCGAGCATTCACCAAACAATAATGAAGGAAATGGAGTATGGGGTTTTATGTGCATGCAGCTTTAATGGAACCGGACAGGCTATACAGCGAAGTGAACCACAGAAACGGCTAGCCATCGGGATTCATAATTTTGTGGGATTTGGAGTCGTATTTTAATACGCGCCCCTATTGTTCTTATAATAATTATAGCGATGACCTTGATTTGTATAAGTGCCAGTCGTAAGTCTCTTGGTCAAAAGAAAAATTCAACACGTTACAGCCACTAAATAGCGGCCTAATATCTTCGAGAAGTGAAATGGGTTCATTCGAAAACCTAGAGGTAAGCTCTTAACCCCTTTTGTGAAGCATGCACAGGACTTGGTTAACAACGAAAGGATGCAAACAGGGGTCAATAGGCGCATAGTCAAAGGACTCAGGAATGCGTGATCATTTCATGAAACCCCCACAGTTTCCCGAAGGCTCAATCACATGAGTAAAGCACAGAACAGATCAATTGCAATCATAGGAAATATTCAGTTATTGATTGTGGCTCTGATACCAAATGTAAAATATAGCTACTAACAGCCCAAAGATCATCAATACCAAATATTTCACATTCAGAACTTAATATGTTGTTTAAGATGACATACCTTGACTAACAGTGGAAGATGTAATGGCTGCCATCTTCTGTCTTCTGTCTTCTGTCTTCTTCTCAGAATTCGGTTTCTCTCCTCTTGCCCTCACTTCCTTTATGTGTTTCTTGATGGAGAAGAATACAACTCTTGTGTGGGAGAGAGAGGACCCAATCCTTTATATATTATTTAACTCTAATCTGGTACGTCCATCATATACCAATTCAACGCTTAAGATCTAATGCTTTAGATTAGAAACTGCTTTAAGATAAGATCTAAATGCTTTAAGATTAGATCGGGTCACATTAAGATTAGAAACTGCTTTAACGTTAAAAGCATTTGCTCTTTCCAATAGAAGATTTCTAACAGCCAGCTCGAGTGAACATAGTTGGTTGAGGGACTTCACTGGTTATTTTCCCGGACTCGACGTTGGGATGAGGGTGCCGGGGTGGTGGAGTTTCAAGGAGACCCTTTTCCGGCATTCACCTACTACTTTCCAATCGATTTTATTACATTTATGGTGGTTGGTGCGTGGGGGATTGGTTCTATATCTCGGGTGTTGTCTTTTGGCGGTGACTCTTTACTGCTCTCACATTCTCACTCCTCCCTTAGTTCTCGGCCACTGGGCTCTGCGCGGGATATTTCTCTCTATTACAGTCTCGGGGTCTCAGGCATTTCTTGATATTCTTGGGATTATCCAACGTCGTGATATATGTCGATTAACCCCAGGGATTTTTATTCTCTTGGCTTGCCTCCATGGGTCTTACGCAACTCGAGAATCGATTGTATCATGCGTATAGATCCGATATGCTTACATCCTTGCAACACTCATTGAGTGTCCCGATTTCCATTTATTTCCCTTTTGGGTCACCGACGAGGTTTGGTGTGATTGACGTTCATCCATTTATGGACTTTCTTGTTATGCGTACAGGCTAATGCTGAGGTGGCACCTTTTGCACTGTTGGCTACCTTTGGATATTATGACGCTCAACTATGCGGACGTTACTGCTCGAGGTGGCAGGGATGGATGAGACCATTGTCATCCGCGGCGTTGGTGTTTCGCCGCAGGAGGCCTTAGTCAATGCCACGTTGGAGGCGGAAAGAATTCACGGGTAGGGCGCTTATGAGCGGGTGAGAAATTCACTTTCACATACCATGCGTGAGGAGCACAGGTCACCTTCAATCTGTCATACACCAGCCTCTCCTCTATCTAGGCGCGACAATTTGTTCCCAGGTGTCAATACTAAACATTCGAGGAATGGAGGTAGTAGACACAAATGTAAAATGTGCGGAGATTCCCAAGCCATTAAGCTTCGGCCACAACGTATTGTGCAATCAGGGGGTCAGCTTGCAGAAAAGGTCTTTGGTCGACGCTGGTTATTTACAGCTGTTAGGGATATGAAATTGATGGAGTGAGTTTCAACACAATGGACCACCATTCTAGGATCTACACCCAAGGTCAACAAACTTTTAAATCAATGGTTCAATGTCCATTTTTTTTTGCATAAGGAGGATGAAAATAGAATTCTAACCGTCTCGTGGATTTAGTGTCACAGTTTCCTACAATTTAATCAGTGGTATGTGTTAAGTGTGAAGCCAAATTCACCTAGGACTCTAGATTTTTCTATATCTCTAGGATTCTAGATTTTTAGTTTCTAGACCATTTCATACCTCTATTTGAATCACATACAGGATTTTAGATCCTTCTTCTGCCTCTATAAATTTGTAATTTCTCTGGCCAAAGAAAGCAAGCCAAGGCCCAAGCCTGTTATGTAATGCTAAATGATTTGTATTCTCCAGTGATTGTTTTATTTATTCCATTGTTTCTGACTAAGTAATCTTGTTGTTTTTCCATTTGTTTGTCTTTGTGAATTATTCTCTGCTATTGCCATCTACGTCTATGAGTATGAATCCACTATGTGTTATGTATGCTCTAATCTAACAACTCATATCGGAGCTAGAGTCAAATATCTACTGTACAAGCTGCTTAGTGCCATCGCCTTAATCTGGCAGCATTCGTTAAAACATTGGTTGTTACCCCTGGAGCTATTGAAGGATCTGTTGAGGAAATAGCTCAGGAACGCTAGAACTTAAAGACAGTTGCTACAAAAAAAACAAGGTCGTGGACTTATGTTGAAACGTGTTGCAGGAGTTTGAAACGTGGAGATCCATACGTGTTGCTCGAGTTTGAAAAGTGGAGATCCGTGGAGATTGGAGTTGGCGTGGTGTTCGTAAGTTTCTTTCACATCAAGCTTGCACGCATACATCAAGTTTTTTTCTCAAACCAACATATGTATGTGTGAAATGTGAAAAGGTTAAAACATTATATATGTTTTTATATTTATTATGAAACATATATAATTATATGTTGGAATTTTGAAAAGCATGTTTTAAAAAGGAGTAGGAATTTTGAAAAGTGTATTTTAAAAGAATGAAGGTTATTATTACTAAAGAGTAGTAATTAAAGTTTTATTTTTAAGTGGAGTTTTGTTGTGTTTTGGAGTGCGAATTTGATTGAAAATGGAGACATCAGTTATAGATATGGAGAAGTTGAGCGGGGCTAATTTCGCCTTATAGAAATCATAGATGGAGGATACACTGATTTTAAAGGATCAGTATTTGCCGATTGAGGGCACAACAAAAAAACCCTCATCGATGACAAATAAAGAGTGGAATAAGCTAGATAGAAAGGTGATTGCAACAATCTGCCAATATTTAGTAAAGAATGTTTATTTCAATGTGTCTGGAGAAAATATGACATAAGGATTACGGAAGAAGCTCCATGATCTATATGAGAAGAACATGTCATCAAACAAAGTGTTCTTGATGAAGAAGCTTTATAATCTCACAATGAAGGAGGGTGCTTCAGTTGCTGAGCACTTGAATGCATTTAATATTATTACTAATCAGCTTGCCTCTGTTAAAATCATTTTGGATGATGAAATTAGAGCTATTTTGCTAATGTTTCTATGCCAGATAGCTAGAAAATTTAATTGTAGCTATGAGCACTTCAACAACTACAACGACCTTGAAGTTTGATGATGTCAGCAGCAGTTTAATGAATGAGTTGTTGCAATGCAATTCAATTGTGGAAAACCGGGGAGGAGAGGCTCTAGCTCTAGCTGATCGTGGTAAGAGAATGGATTGAGGCTGGCAAGGTTGAAGATCAAGAGGCCAATCAAAATCAAGGAGAGGCAGAATCATCTTCTTTCATTATGGAAAACCCGGGCACATAAAGAAAGAATGCTGATTCTGGAAGAAAGGACAAAAGGATCAACGACCATCTAATACAAATCACAAGTCATCCAATACAAATGAAGGTGAGACTGTTGTTGTAGCCACAGATGGTGATGTGTTGTTTACTGTTTCAGTAGAGGATGCATGTGTATATACATCTAGCAGTAGCTTTGATTGGATCCTTGACTCTGGGGCATCTCACCATGTAACCCCATGCAAAGATAGTTTTGTTTCATATAATCCCAGTGATTATGGTAGAGTGCATTTGGGGAATAATCATTTTTGTAGTATTGTTGAAGTGGGAGATGTCCAGATCAAGATGAAAGATGGACAAGATATATTGTTGAAACAAGTCAGGCATGTACCAGAAATGCGCATGAGTTTAATCTCTATGGGATGGTTGGATGATGAAGGCTATTCGACAAGCTTTGGAAAGAGAGGTTGGAAAATTAGCAAAGGTGCATTGGTCGTGGCCAAAGGACCCAAGACAGGAACATTATACACATTGAAGACACTTATAGGAAAATCAGATTTGGTTGTTGTCATAAAGAAGGAAATTCAGCAGATCTGTGGCATAAGCGTTTGGGTCACATGAGTGAGAAGGGCTTAAAAATCGTTGTTGGTAAAAAATTATTGCTAGGTTTGAAATACTACAATCTTGATCTTTGTGAGCATTGTATATATGGTAGACAAAGAAATGTTTCATTCCTTAGAGGTGGTCATGACAGAAAGAAAAATGTGTTAGAATTGGTACACTCAGATGTGTTTGGGCCTGTTAATATCAAATCATTACGAGGAGCATCATATTTTGTAACATTTATAGATAATGCATCCAAGAAGGTTTGGGCATATCCTATGAAAAATAAAAGTGAAGTGTTTGGAATATTTCAAAAATTCCATTTTGTTGTTGAAAGAGAGACTAAAAAATTGCTAAAGTGTTTAAGAACAGATAATGGTGGAGAATATTGCTCAAATGCATTTAAGAAATATTGTAACAGGTTTGGCATAAAGCATGAGAAGATTGTGCCTGGTACTCCTCAACAGAATGGTGTCGCAAGAAGGATGAATCGCACCATTATGGAAAAGGTGTGAAGTATGTTGTCCAATTCCGATTTGGAGAAGAATTTTTGGGTTGAAGCAGTCAGGACCGCTTGCTACCTCATAAATAGATCTCCAACTATGGCCTTGGATGGCAGTATCCCTGAAGAATTTTGGACTGGTAAGAATTTGAATTATTCTCACTTGAAAATATTTGGATGTGAAGCATTCATACACATTCCCAAAGAAAATAGAACTAAGCTAGATGATAAATCTATGAAATGCATTTTTTTGGGATATGCAGATGAAGATTTTGGTTATCGTCTATGGGATCCAGTTAAACATAAAATTATTAGAAGCAGGGATGTCACATTTAATGAGTCAGAAATGTTCAAAAGGATTGTAAGTAAGTTGGAGGTCAAGAAGGTTATTGACAGGTTTGAAAAGCAGCAGGAAAACATACCACCACTACAATAAAATGAACAACAAATTCAGGAGCATGAAGAACAACAAGTGATAAATGATGAACAACAAGAAGAAGGAATCTTGTAGGAACCTTTACAGGAGATTTAACCTGATAATGCACCACCACAGTTGGTTCGCAGATCTTCTAGGCCTCATAAGCCTTCACAAAGGTATCTTCCTTCAAACTATATTTTGTTGATTGATGAAGGTGAACCTAATTGTTTTCAAGAAGTTTGTAAAGTCGAGCACAATAAAGAATGGAAGAAAACAATGGAAAAAGAAATGAACTCTTTGCAATAAAATAAAACTTGGGAGTTGGTAAACCTCCCAAAAGGTAGAAAGGCTCTACAAAACAAATGGGTGTACAGGATTAAGCATGAAGGTGACGAAAAGAAGGAGAGATATAAAGCAGGATTGGTGGTGAAAGGTTTTGCCCAAAAAGAAAGTATTGACTTCACTGAAATTTTCTCACCTGTTGTTAAAATGTCATCCATTAGAGTCATTCTTGGTCTAGTTTCTACTTTAGACCTAGAATGTGAACAGTTAGATGTAAAAACCGCATTCCTTCATGGTGAATTGGAGGAAGAAATTTATATGGAGTAGCTAGAAGGCTTCATAGAAAAAGGCAGAGAAGGCCTTGTTTGTAGGTTGAAGAAGAGTCTCTATGGGTTGAAACAGGCACCTCGACAATGGTACAAGAAATTTGATTCATTCATGTTGGAACATCGTTTTCAGAGGTTGGAAGCTGACCATTGTGTCTATATCAAGAGGTATGATCAAGGAAAGTATACCATATTATTGTTATATGTGGATGACATGTTGATTGTTGGGCATGTTAAGAATAAGATCAATAGGTTGAAGAAAGATTTGGGTAGCAAATTTGCAATGAAGGATTTGGGACCAACACAATAGATATTGGGCATGCGGATTATGTGTGACAAGAAAACAAAAGGTTGTGGCTGTCACAAGAAAAATATATCAAGAAGGTGCTTGACAGGTTTAATATGAAGGATGCCAAGCCAGTTGGTACACCCCTTACAGCCCACTTCAAGCTGAGTACTGAATTATGTCCTAGTGACGACAAAGAGAAAGAAGAGATAAGCAAGATTCCTTATGCTTCAGCAATTGGCAGTTTGATGTATGCCATGGTATGCACACGACCAGACATTGCATATTCAGTGGGAGTAGTGAGTAGGTTCCTTGCCAATCCAAGCAAACAACATTGGTAAGCAATAAAATGGATTTTGAGGTATCTCAAGCGTACTAGTCATTAGTGTTTATGTTTTGGTCATGATGAGACTGTGCTTGAAGGATTTACAGATGCGGATATGGTTGGAGATATGGATACCAGAAAGTCCACTACAGGTTATTTGTATACATTTGCAGGTGTAGCAGTATCTTGGATGTCAAGGCTACAAAGAATAGTAGCCCTCTCTAAAATAAAAGCAGAGTACATAGTTGCAACAGAAGCTTGTAAAGAGATGTTGTGGATGCAGCGATTACTAGGAGAGATAGGAATAAAGTAGGACAAGTATGCGTTATATTGTGATAGTCAGAGTGTCATTCACTTGGCGAAAAACCCAGTATTTCATTCAAAAACCAAGCACATTGACTTAAGGTACCATTGGATCCGGCATGTGTTGGAGGAAGAACAATTATCCTTGTAAAAGATCCATACAAATAGGAACCCTCGTACTATGCTCACTAAGATTCTACCATGAAATAAACATGAGTTATGTAGAGGCATGGTAGGACTCGGTGTGACTTGATGGCTCTTATTTGGCTTCAAGTGGGAGAATGTTAAGTGTGAAGCCAAATTCATGCAGGATTCTAGATCAGATCTTTCTAGATCTCCAGGATTCTAGATCTTTCTACACCACCATTAGTTTCTAAATCATTCCAGATCTCCATCTGAACCACATACAGGATTCTAGATCCTTCTTCTGCCTCTATAAATTTGTAATTTCTCTGGCCAAGGAAAGCAAACCAAGGCCCAAGTCTATTATGTAATGCTAAGTGATTTATGTTCTCCAATGATTGTTTTATCTATTCCACTATTTTTGACTTAGTAATCTTGTTGTTTCTCCATTTGTCTGTCTCTGTGAATTATTCTCTGCTATTGTCGTCTAAGTCTTTGAGTATGAATCCGCTCTGTGCTATGTATGCTCTGATCTAACATACTAAACATTCGAGGCACGAAGGTGGTAGACACAAAAATGTAAAATGTGTGGAGATTCCCAAGCTATTAAGCTTTGGCCACAATGTATTGTGGGATCAGGTGGTCAGCATGCAGAAAAGGTCTCTAGTCAACGCTGGTTATTTACAAGTGCTAGGGATATGGAATTGATGGAGTGGGTTTCGACACAATGGACCACCATTCTGGGATATACGCCCAAGGTCAGCAAACTTTTAAATCAATGGTTCAATGTCCATTTCTTGCATAAGGAGGATGAAAATAGAATTCTAGCCATCTCATGGATTCAGTGTCGCAGTTTCCTACAACTTAATGAGTGGTATGTTGGGTTTAACCCACTCCTGGATACCCCTTGAAACAACCTCATTTGGGTCAAGCTTCTTGGCCTTTCACTTGAATATTGGACCAAGCGTGCACTGATGGAGATTGGGAATGTGGTTGGACACTTCATTTACATTGACCCTCAGATCCAGGGGGCTCGTGACAAGAGGGTTGCATGGATTCTTGTGGAGGTGAATTACTCTGGGGGCTTGCTGGGTTGCATTGAGCTGGAATGCGACTCATTCTATACCAGCCATCACATTGATTATTAGGGGATCCTTTTCCGCTTCTTATTATACCATAATATGGGCCATCTATTGGAGAGATGCCCATGACACTTTCCGGGAAGACACTGGCCTCAACGAAATGGAGATCACGGGAAACCACTGCAAAACTTATCTGATTCTGACGCTCTTCCTGGGTTGGACAGAGGTAACCCCTCATCCTTCGATGATCCTATTTTTGATGATATTTTTAATTTCTCTATCACTACAGTCACTGAACCATTGGTTCAAAGCATCTCGTCTGATTCGGACCCGGGGGAAACAAAACCATGTACAAGATTACCCCGTCATACTGCTACTTTTCCCCCTGAACCCTCGCATAATTCGGCTTTTGAGCCGAGCCCCACTATGCTGAACTCTATTCAGGTCACCCCCAACCCTATTCGCTCCTCATCATCTCCAGCCCTTTCCCCACAACCCATGCTTGTCTCCCTCACTCCCTCATCTCTACACAATTTGGTGGATAGTGACCCGAGTTTCTCGATGCTCAGCCCGTTGATGGAACTTTCTACACTTACTGTCCATAATGCCAAACCTCTGGCTGCCTCTCTAGTCATTAGTCCAGATTTGGCTAGAAAAATCACCACCCGATGCCATGGAGAAAGGGCAATAGACATTTCCATAACAGATCATTAGGGAAGCACCTGTTTCATGCTTCTGATGGCCTGTTTGATATTCTGGTACTAAATATCTCTTCATCCAAGGCTCTTAGAGAAAAAAGGCCCCTTGTGACTGAAAAATGACCTCGATTATCTCATTGAATCTTTGTGGACTCGAGGACACAACCAAAATGTTGTCCCTGCAACATCTTATACAGATTGTTAACCCTGCCATTCTACTTATCCAAGAGACCATGGTTGACACTCACCGATCCCTCGCATATTTTTGCTCTGTCTGCCCACACTGGTGCATGGTGGCCACTAACTCCATGGGCCCATTGAGGGGATTTGCTACTCTATGGGACCCATTCTGGGCCAACCTGAAAGCCCATTATTTCTTTGCAGGGATATTACTCTTGGGTCACCTTCACAGCATGACTGAGAAGATTCATATCTAGAATTTATATGCTCCTTATGATGGCAGACTCTGCTTTTGGAATCGGGTGGAGACTTCAGACATACTTAAGATTGGCTCGATGATTATTGCATGTGATTACAATGTTTTCCTATCTTGGGATGAAAGTTTCGAGCCAAATTATCACCCTGACCCTCTATCTGAGAACCTATGCACACTATCTGATGACAATCACCTTGTGGACATAAAACCCACATCCATCTTGCCTACGTGGCATAATGGTAGAGGTGGTGAGGTGTATATTGGAAATAGATTCGATCAATTCATGATTAACCAAAATTTATTTGAGGTCATTGGGAACCTACGCTCAAGGGTGAAGCATGTATTTATATCAGACCACTAACCTATTGTACTTGAATGGAGGATGGAATCGGTGAGGAAGAGTAGTCCTTTCAAGTTCAATCCAACATGGCTGGAAGACATTCACTTTAATGAAATGGTGAACACAATATAGAAATATTTCCTGACCCATTCGGGCACCACTGTTATGAGTCATATTACTTTGAAATTAAAGGAATTGAAGAGCCAAATCAAGGTATGGGAGAGCACAAAAAAGGTGGAGCTATACCGGGAGTTGAAAATGGTGATGGGATAAATTCGAAAGATAGGAGAAATAATAGCCCTTACACCCCCCACTGTATGCACCATTGAAAGATTGAAACATGTGGAGGGAAGGAAAAAACACATCTTACTAATGCAGGAGAAAACATGCAGACTTAAAAGTCGAACCATTTGGATATCATAGGGTGACCGCAACACAAAATTTTTCCATCATTATGCATGTCATATGAGGAACAACAATGCTATATGGCATATTAGAGGAGCTGGTGGAAATTACAAGACAATTGATGCAGAGATACAGAGTGAGGTTGTATGTTATTTTGCAAACATATTCTCAGATAGGGGGGTAACCATATTCAAGATCAACTCTGGGCGTCTGAGGGATACCCGAGAATGTTTGATAGAGAGGCAAATGAATAACTCTATAAGCTAGTTACAATGGATGAGATAAACTATGTATTGAAATCCTTCGTTAAGGAAAAATTCCCTAGCACAGACGGGTGGACGGTTGAACTATTCTTACATTTTTTTAAATTGATGGGACAAGAACTCTTAGATATGGTTGAAGAATCTTGGTGTAGGAGATAGATTTTTGGAGCTATAAAATCAACCTTTATCGCTCTCATACCAAAAGTATTAGCATTTGACACTTTCTCTTACTTCAGGTCGATTTTCTTATGCAACATCATATAAAAGCTCATATCCAACGTTATAGCTAGGAGAGTAAAGGAGATATTATAAATCCATATCTCTAAAGAACAGTTTGGTTTTCTACATGACAAATCAATTCACGATTCGATTGTTATTTCCCAAGAATGAATTCACACTATACACACTAAAAAAATATAAGCAGTTGCCATGAAGATTGATTTAAGGACATATGACTGCGTGGATTGGGCTTTTATCTGGATTATCCTCCCAAAGATTAGATTGACGATATACAATATGGAATGGAGCATGCCATGTGTTAAACATGTATGGCTTTCTATTCTGATAAACGGGTTCCCAATTGATTTCTTTGGTGCAAGAAGATGATTAAGACAAGGATGCTCATTATCACCACTTCTTTTCATCCTGATTATGGACGATATCAATAAGAAGATTTTCCAGGCAAAGCAATTGGGGAATTTCAGGGGAGTGCATATGACTCATGAGGTTAGTATAACTCACCCTTTCTTCTTTGATGATATTCTTACATTTGGCATTATCTCTAAGACACAATGGGAGGACCTCCACAACATATTCATCCGATTGGGTGAGGCTTTTGGGCTCAATACAAATGGTATGAAATATTTCCTTATTTAGTCAACTGGTGACATGGGAAAGATACAAAACATTGTGACCATTTTGGGGGTGGGCATAAGGTGATTACAAGAGGGCTTCTCCTATTTAGGCTTCACATTGAAGCCTTCTGGGTATCGACTGGAGGACTCCGAATGGTTGATAATGGAATTTGACAGGATGCTCAAAGCATGAACCTATCACTGACTTACTCTGGGTGGGAAATACATCCTAATCCAATCTGTCATGCAGCAGCTTACGACATATTGGATGCATCTGTTTATTATTCTGGCTCATACTTTGTCTAAGATTAGATATATTATGGGTCAATTCTTATGGACTGGTGTAGGGAGAGAAAATAAATACTACTTGATCACCTAGCATACCATTGCAAAGCCAAAAGAGTTTGGAGCCGGGGGGATATTGCACACTGCAGATTTGGGCAGATCTCTATTTATTAAATCATTGTGGTGTGCCTTATTCAAATAGGGTATCTGGCCACAAACTATCTCAGCAAAATAATATTTACACAAACCAATTCAACAATGGATTAAGCTACAAGAAATAGGCATTAAAAGGGGCTCATACATATGGAGAGGCTTTCAAAAGGTAAAAGAATGGTTCATGCACATAATCTAGTGGTCTTTTGGAAATGGTCAAGTGCTTATAATTGGGAAGGAATTGATTGCTGGCGTACCAGATTCAATTGCACTAACAACAAAAACAATTGATGCTTTACACCGGAGGGGACTTCTAATGATATATCAGGCCATCGAGGGGTGGAATGGCATTCATCCTATCTGGAGATCTACATCACAAATTGGATTGATGGGACCACATTCACAGAAATGGGATTTGTACATTAATGCCCTCAAAGGTGTCAACCTTTTTTGGAACGAGAGAGGAGACTACCCGACTTGGAATGGACCATTAAAGAAGGGATCTGTTGCGGTTGCTAAAAAATATTTTCAGATTATGAGCGATGCATAGGAATCCACATTGACAAGCTGGTCTATGGCGTTGTGGAGATTGAAGGCCCCACTAAAAATTACACTTTTCTGCTGGCTAGCATGGAAAAATAACATTTTGACTTGGGACAATCTATGTAGGAGAGGCTTTCAGGATCCGGGGAGGTGTTCTCTCTGTGGTGAGGAGCAGGAAACAGTTTCACATCTCTTCTTCCTTTATAGGTCTGCATTCGGTGTATGGGATGCCATATTTTCTTACTTTAAAATTGGTATCAGGCATTTCGCCACTTTGGAACAATGCCTTCGATGGGGGCTGGGTAGGAGGGGCACACACTGCTATATCCCCTTATTTGTCATTTGGGAAATATGGAAGGCCATGAACCATCTTATTTTCAGAGGGAAACATCCTAACGCTTGGACAAAGTGGATTGACCCTTGGGAGAAGAATCACAAAGATATGATGGGGAAGGCATTTCAGCACACAAATCATATTGGCTGCTGTTTTTTTTATGGAACAACACAAAGGGGGTGATGTGGTTGTGGTACCTGGATAAGAATTACTGAACACACTCACTACAAGCTACATTCGTATGGAGACTTGGGATCCAATACCAGAGCATAATTGATGGCACTATGGGCGCTGCTATGGTTTGCCATGGAAAAAGAAATTCATAGCATCCATGTATATGGGAATTCCATGACTATTATTCACGACATCTAGCGCACTACATCATTTGATCCCCTGGATGTCAGGGGCTTGCGAGAGAAAGTGGATGCACTCATTTAATCTTTCACAAATTTCAACATCGAGCACATGTACAAGGAAAAAAGGGTCACAACTAAAAAAGGGTCACAACTAGCAACTTATCTAAACAAACGCTGGAAGATATAGAAGCCTTCGTACATTTCACATTTTTCTCTGATGACGCACCCAATTTGGAGGGGCGTATCACACTTTCTTAATTGCTGATAATAATTTTGTTTTCAATACATTGTGGAGAACTATATTGTTAATTTTTCCAACAAGACCACTCTTTACAGTACTACTTCGGGAGTTTGTTTTATTTAAGATTCATGATATTATATAGCTGTATATCCAAATAGAAATACATATAAATATGAATATGTCACTGGTATTTTATACTTTAATAAAATCCAGTCCCTTTTTTCATCTGGAAAAAAAAAACTACTTACTAAAATTTAAGCTATTCATTAAAAATTTATGAAAATTCGTTTACCAGTCACTTTGGACGATTCAAAATTCCATTTTTTTTGCAGTGGAATAAGTTCAAAAATCTTAAAAAAGAATTTGTGGGTTCCAAATTCCAGGCCTGGCACCGAACCATCTACCATGCCATCTTTAACGTCCCAAAACCTGCTCCCCAACGGTCAAGTGCGTCGTGACGTGTACGACTGGGCACAGCATCCTAGATTCCCATATTAACACAAGTACGTTTAGTTTTCGATCGCACTCTCTTGTTACCATACAAGGAGGTCACTTCATTCATAATTCTGAGTACAAATTAGGGTTTTATCTGCGCAAAAAATAGTGACGCGTAAAGCTTTTTAAGTATTTATACGGTAAGTTAAAACTGACTTGGGGGATACATTTGGTCATCATATCATTCCTCTGTTTACAAGCAAAACCGTGTGGAGTGCCAAGGCTGTGGTCCAAGGGCGACGTGTGGAGGTTTCAGGGTCTGGTTTTATAAGTTCCAAAGTCCAATACTGCGCAAAACAATGTCAGCTTGAGAGCTGGTCCAAGTGAAATTTATTCAGTTGAGAAAAATAGAAGCAAAAAGGTAGAGGTGTCAGGTCTAACATTAAATACTTGTTTTTTCCAAACTGGTTTGTGTCGTGAAATTTCTGACTCGAAGAAGAAGTTATCTGATTGGGTCCAGCATTTCTGTTGCTTATTGTGTATTGAATTGAAGTTTATGATCATCCATACAATTTCAGGCAGCGTTTCTGCATTCTGAGACAAAACTGCACACCACAAGAGCTAACGGTTTCCGAAAGATAATCTAAACACGAGCGTTGCCATTCCAATTGAGATGGGGTTTGGCGACTTTGAATTGCAATCCATATGTTCATTTCTTCATCGTCGCAAGTGTTTGAGTGTAAATTCAAACCCATCCACGCTGCACTCACAATGACCACCAAATGTTCATGACACCTCACCCATGGCTGATTTATCTTGCTTCATAGGCACCTAATGGAGCTCAATGCAGATTTATGCATTCTGTGGGAAGAGATGTGGGCCAGACATTCTTAATTATACTTCTAATCATGGGCAAGACCATCTTAATTAAATTTCAATCTGTCATTAACATTAACATTTATACGTATATATTTATAAAATTCACCCTTAGATGTATTACATGCAAATACATGGAGAACTAAATAGGTTTGGTCCGAAAATGATTACAGGATCCATTGAGACCACTTTAAAATGTAAATTATAAGATAACATAAAAGAGAAAAAGGTATTGTGCTTAGTTTCAATGTAAAAACAAAACAGAAAATGAAATAATTACTATTGAAACAACCCCTCATCACTCCCCACGCCTTCGAGATCACCATTTTATTTTTAGTTTGCCAAACTTCTGCCTATATCGAGGATTAAGCGTGTGAGAAGACCCATCTTTTTATGTTTTCTTCACAGTGATCAAATATTCAAGATCTATTGGATGATAATATGAGTATAGATTTATTAGATAATAAGTAATGGATAATAAGTATTATTTCCAACATTTTTTTTAATGTTTACATGGAAAGCACATATTACAACAACAATATGATATATTTATGAATGGCCTTCATCAGCACTCACATCTACTCTGGAATCTTGTAAACACCACTCTTTCATCATCACATGCTCGAGTTGTCACTTGACCTCCATTTAAAACATAACCGCTTTAGACCATCTTTGACATACTTTGCAGAATTGTCGCTTTTCGACCTCCAGCAACACGACAAGTCAGTGTCGATACTTAACCATCCTATTGACATACCTCCATCTCTTGAATACATGGTCTTTTCATCATCGTCACAGGTGTTTGAGTGTAAATTCAAACCCATGCACGCTGCACTCACAATGACCACCAAACATTCATGACCCCTCACAATGACCACCAATTCATGACCCCTCATCCATGGCTGATTTATCTTACTTCGTAGGCACCTAATGGAGCTCAATGCAGATTTATGCATTATGTAGGAAGAGATGATGGGCCAGACATTCTTAATTATACTTGTGATCATGGGCAAGACCATCTTAATTATATTTCAATTTGTCATTAAAATGTAAATTATAAGATAACAAAAAAGAGAAAAAGAGAATGTGCTTATTTTCAATGTAAAAAGAAAATAGAAAATGAAATAATTACTATTGAAACAACCCCTCATCACTCCCCACACCTTCGCCATAGAGGATCACCATTTTATTTTTAGTTTGCTAAACGTCTCCCTAT
Organism: Pinus tabuliformis; assembly: GCA_031772625.1. NCBI lineage: Eukaryota > Viridiplantae > Streptophyta > Pinopsida > Pinales > Pinaceae > Pinus > Pinus tabuliformis. Next base: position 371,039,908 of record CM062819.1, read on the forward strand.
ATCGAGGATTGAGCATGTGAGATGACCCATCTTTTTATGTTTTCTTCCAAGCGATCAAATAGTAAAGATTTATTAGATAATAATATTACTATAGATTTATTACAATTTTTTTAAGTGTAAATTTTGTAAAGTGTAAAATATAATGTGTTATTTTTTATTGTTTGATAAATTTTATTTTTGAATGTTAAATAAGATATATATAGGACTAAATAAATATTTTAACCATAAAAACTTAATGTTTTTATGATATGTACATAATTTTTTTAAAATGATATATATATATTTAATGATAGAAAATTTAGAAAGATCGGAGAAATTGATTACACACAATAAATCATACTTAGATACCTTTATTGATCACCATAAGTACAAATATATAGGACATAAATTATAGACTTCAACACATCTAGATCAGGATTCCAACTCATTACATAGGAATCAACACTTTCTAGATTGAAGCCTAAGTACTCACACTAACAACTACACATGACATGGAAGCATTACTTCTAACTCTCTCTCTTAATGCTTATATGGAAAGCACATATTACAAAAACAATGTGATATATGTCTGACTAGCCTTCATGAGCACTCACATCCACTTTCAAATCTTGCAAACACCTTTCTTTCACCACCACATCTTCGAGTTGTCACTTGACCTCCATTTAAAACATAACTGCTTCAGACCATCTTTGACGTACTTTACAGAATTGAGATTTCTCGACCTCCCGGAGCACGACGAGTCAATGTCGATACTGAACCATCCTATTGACATACTTCCATCTGTTAAACACATGGTCTTCCGTTGTATTCCTCAGTTATTTAGAAAGGCATTCTGGGTACTGAATGCATTCAGAAGTCAATTTTACAAGATGAACTCTTCAACACAAAATCCAATGAACCTATAAGTTGATGTCCCTCGCTCCACACGACGCCACCAACTTATAACAAATTATACATAATCAAATTTGTGATATGTTCTTGTGTCATTGTGTGCATAAAAAACCACCAATTATTTCTAATTTGTTCTTTAATTAGTTTTCCATTTTATTTTTCACATTACAACAATAATAACATACCACATAATAAACTTCACACCTCTAAATATCAAATCGAGATAAATATATTAGTGCTGAGCAAATCAACATCTAAACACCACATCTCTCGAAGGATCTGTTTAGAAAAGTAGGCCCATTGTGATTTGTCGGCAATGGAATTGATGGATGAATCCTTGGATAATTTTGAGTCAAATCAATCTCCTGCAGCCATAATTTTGTTCCCATGAGCCCATTTAATGAAAGATCTACATGATTTGCTTGGTCCGCGGCCTTTTGAGCTTCGGAATTGTGCTGGAATTAGTTGGCTTCTGAGGATAGAATAACCAAGACGGTGGAATCAATGGATGAATGGGCACTCCTCCGATAACTATGAGTTGAGAGAATATCTGATAGCGTAATTCTCTTCCTATGGATATGATGCTCAAATTTTTAATAGCCCATACATATTCACTGCCCAAATCTGTGTGCCCAGATTCGACATCCACATACATTATGGCAGTGCTCTAATTGCCATTGCCATCGCCATTGAGGAGCTTCAACGAAGTCATTCCGATCCGAACTTCCATGAGAAGCGGAATCACCGTGCAAGATTCTCTCCAAAGCAGCTAGATATTATGCCCAGGTAAAAAATGAGGAACTCATTTCTTGCTGGAGTTTATCGTGTTTGCGCAGATCAAACCAACCCTGAATAAATCTGCATGACAAGCCTTGCTGACGCTGAGATGAATAATCGTCAGATAGATGGATCTGGTCCATAGAAAATAACATCCATTTCTTTTGACAGAATGAACATAGATCCATTATGCGGAAATATGGCAATAGATGCACAATGTTTGACTTGACAGAACAGGCAGAGGGAAAGTTTTGACAGAACGTCGAGAGGGAAGCCAGACAGTAGTTAAACAGACCTTCCAGATCTCACCAGCCGTAGATCTCCTAATGAAGGAAACCTCCCCTTAAGTTTTCTGCCAAACGAGAAGATCCCAACAACTCACACAGTCTTCACAACATTCAGATCTATAGATCTCAGAAACCGCCACAGCAGAACTCTTTAGCAAAACATCATACTCCACAAAACAATTTAGATCTACACATTTTCTGACAAAAGAAATCAATTATCACACATCTATATTAATATATCTATGTACAGATTCTTACGGTTTTTTTTGCTTTTTTCCAAGGGAATCAAATCAGATCTAGCTCTGATACTATGATAAAAAATTTATACTTTTATTCATGAACACAAGTACTCCAACATATCTGAAACAGGACTCCAACTCATTATATAGGAATTAACACTTTTTACAAATGACATGGAAGCATTACTTCAACACTTAATTTATATTAAAATATTTTACATAATATGTATATCCAAATGGTTTTTTATTATTGATATATTTTTAAGTATATGTCAATATTAATTCTTATTAAAATATTTTATTAATAACCCACATTGAATATTTTTCTACATACAACATTAAAATATTAGTAATATAAATCTTCAAATAGTTTATTTAAATTTGTTGTTGAATTTTTTTTGAAAAGTATTAATTTTAATTCATTTTTTCTTTTATTATAGCGGACATTATTTTTCTATTTAGAACATAATTTGAAGAGAAGAACATACAAACTTACAATCTCTTCATACTGAGTTGTAGAATAAGCTTCTGAGCAGTTCAATAGTCTTTTTTTACTTAATTATAAATTTATAAAAATCCTTTCATAAACTTAATTTTGTGAATTAACTTGATCTACTACTTATTTTTTCCCCTTTTATTTATTATAAAATAAAAATCCTTTCATAAGCTTGATTTTCTGAATTAGCCTGATCTACTATTTGTTTTTTTCCATTTATTTATTATAAATTAAGATATTATTTCTTTGAGATGCTACTCACATTATGAACCAAAAGTATTAATATTTAAAACAAATAAAAATGCGTTAATTGATTATGGCATGTCGGTGCTCAACCTTTATGTCATCAGTTAAAAAAACATTGCTTTTAGTTAATTAGAATTATCGATGTGAAGTGCGTCATCAAATCATTAGCATTAACAAAAAGCTTTTGTGATTTTTGTTGTTGTAATGTGTTCAGCGTATTCCCTAGATCAGTCAATTTTCTTATTGGTCTTATGCAGTACAGACAGCAGCAGAGGAGCAAGCAGAGGTACCGAAGGCAGAGATGGATGGTAGCTATTGTTGGTAGCTGCAGATGGATGGTAGATTCAGTAAGCATCAGTGGAAACGGATGTATTGATAGATTGAATTTGATTTATGGCCAACAGATAGATACCAGTACCTATGCCTATACCCGATACTTCGATCTACTTTCTACGCTTGAACTCTAACTAGACCTCTCTATACTTCTCTCTCTATATTGAACTCGGTTGGAGATGCTGGAAACAACTTCGATCGCAGGTGCAAAGCACGGCCTTTAGGTACTCGCTCGACCGAGGAAGTGATTTTGCAGGATATCTTCATAGGAATAGAATATTAATGTTAAGGAAGGTTATGAGATAAATGGAGGTAGTGCATGATTTGTTTATACAGTCGGTATGTATTGATGTCTTTTCTTGTCCAGAAAAAGTTTTCACTTTCCTGGTCTCTATTGAGTTTCTTTTACATTTTGATAGAGGTTGTACTCCTCTTTTCATTCATTTACATATTCAAAATAATTGAATATATTGAAATACAATCATTCACACTTTCACGTGTGGCTTGAATAACGAGCTTCAAAAAGGAAAATAAAATAATAACATAATGATTCATTACATATATACATCTATTCATCCATTAGAAAGATGATCAATATGTTGACAAAGCTCTAAAACGATTCCATGTGTTCAAAGATGGTAGACTCATAACCGTGTTTTCACTGTTCATTTAAAAGTTTAGGAACTAGAAATGGTGTGCACTCTTGAAAATAGTGTAAAGAGGCCAGTCCTAACCCCAAATCCAACCATAGTTAGAAGGAGTTGGTTACTCTCGTGACACCTCCTAAGGTATAGTTATGGGAATGAAATTCAAAACTTTTGACTTATGGATCAAAAGTTACAGTCATTTGAAGATGAACCAATTACGCTGTGCCATATCATCATGACCTCCACGTGGCAACCTCATAGAGTCCTACATGGAAAGTGATGGGGTGCACGAACCCACCATGGACCCATGTGGCACTTGACATATGGCCACCATGGACAAGTCCACCTTGCACATGCAAGTTCCAAGGAGGGTCAAGGTCGGCCCTCCCTTCACCAAAATGCATTTTAATTTTTAATAGTTGGGTCCAACCCCTGATCTCTCAGCTAGGTTGGGGTTTTCCTGACTCCATCTAGCACCAAAATAAAAGGGTTCAGCGTTGGTCCAACCCACGACCTCCCAACCCCCCCAATCCCTGACCTATGGGTCACAAAGAGACAAATCAGCTTGTCAGAAGTCAGGCCTTTTGGTCGACCTTCTAACCTCCAACTTCATCAAACTACTGAACTAGAATGTAATTTTCAACTTAAAATTTGGTATGTTTTCGAGTGCTTTAAGAGAGTTGTCTTTTTTCTAACTTAGAAAGATTTTCAAGCATTTCTTCCAGTACCTAATGTTCATTAAACTCATAAGAAATTATTCCTAAACATGACAAATAATTAATTATATGTAAAATAACGAATCCACGCCACTTTCAAGTGCATTTCTTCACAAAATTATAGAGAGTTGTAGCAGCTCTTTAAAAGAGAAGAACTTTCTTTCTTTGGCTGGAGAGCCTTATCAACAGAGGAAATAAGTGATCAAGTCTCAGAGACTACAAGGGATGGAAATAATGCCTCCTTCCCTTTAATCAACAATGCACCAACCGTCATGCAATAAATCTACTAAAACCTATACAACAAATTGAACATGCAATCAAACATGATGGCCCAGCCCTTCGTTGACGTGACACTCCGCCACGTGGTCACTCCTCAGGTCCTTAGCGGTCAAATTGTGATGTTAAAAGATCAACTCTCCGTAGATCTGCTCTGCCCCGACCTGCAACTCATCAATACACCTCCCTGCCGGTTAATTAGAGCCAGCTGCCGGTTTGTTCGGTCAATAGCTTTCCCGCCTTGGTTAAACCCGAAAGGGTTGTGCCCGGTTCATTTGTCACTTTGTTACCTTGCCGTTTCTCCCTCCGCGTTCCTCTGTTGTTTGCTCTTGAGCTCGAGCCTGGTTCGTTCCTCCGCCCATTCGATGGCCTCCTTCTCTGTCGATGTCCACAGAACCTGGTGAAATGTTGTTCCTCTGCCTTCGTTGCTGTTTGCTGTGGTGCTTGGGTCTGTATGGCCGACTTGTTCTTAACTGTGGTTGTGGTAAGGGTTTTACCTTCTCGTAAGTTCCCTGCCGTGAGATTTCTTTCATTTCCCGTTCCTGAACTGTGGTCTTGAACAGATACTGGTCTTCTTGGCGCTGTTGTTCCACCGAGGTTCGGGTCGCCGTCAAAGGTAAGTTAACAGTCTATGTTTTACTCCGCTCTGTATTCTTGTTGCAACCACTTACAGGTTCTGTGCCTTTGCAGCTATGGCAATGGGTTTGGTCTCCGCGGTCCTCTGTCGACCTGTTGGTAAGTTCTGAGTTTCTATTTAGCTTGCAATTTCATGATACTTAATCCTCTGTGTTTGAAAGTGTCTTCGTTTCCAGTTTCGACTAACCTTCCTTTACTCTGCGTGCAGGTTGATTTGGTGTTCCCTCACGAGGGTTTCCGATTCGTGTTGTCTTCAACTCCCTTCGACCCTGGTCCTCTGCTCAACACGGGTATTTCCGGTTTCTTTGTTTGTAACTTTCTGTCACTGTTCTTTGGCAACGAATTTTGGTCTTCGGCCTTGGTGAAATGTGAGACAACTTATGACAGTGAGGGTTTGTAGTTACTCGCCCTTATGATGGTGAGGGTTTGTACATGGAACTGTATCGTTTCTTAATATAAAACTCTTTTCGGTTCTGAATGTGACTGCTGTGCTATGGCTTTAATATAATTCAATTTAACAGAGTGTGTTACGTATGATACCTTTCGCTTGTAAGTTGTTCGTTTGCTGGAATTGTGCGACCGCGTTACTCCTTGTGCTTGGCATGCTGGTTCTGTGCGTTATGGTTTGTACTTCTGGTTACACTTGTTGCCTGTAACTTTCTTTATTGCTCACATTCCTGTTACAGCTAGTTTCTTCCTGTCCAAACTCGATCTTTAAAACACAGTACATGTACAACAAATTTATGAATGCTTTCTATGGGAAATATTAGTAACAGAATACTTCTGTCATGAATAAAAACACACAGTAAATATTCGAATGTCTTCTGTGGGAAAGATTAGAAATAGAGTATCTCTGTCATAAATAAAAAGTTCTGTTTACAGAGGGTTTTGTATTGTCTTGCTATCTCTTATTCTTTTCTTTATGAGGGGAAAAAAAGTCCCTGTTACATTCGTTCTTTTCCTTTTTAAACTACATGAAACATAACTGCCTACTGAACTGAATTCTGTAACTGTCACTTGTTTCTTTAAACAAAAAGTTAACTAAACAGTTTTTGTTTTCCTAAGCTAACAACTAGTAACTTAAATTGTTCTGAAATAAAAAGAAACAAACATTAATTAACAAAAGACAACAGCCAATTTTGATGACCTGTCCATCCACTCCTGGAGTCTTGTCATGTTCCTGTTTTACCGTGAGTCAGTCAGCGATCTTCTGTCTCCTTGGAGCTGGATGCTCCTGCATCAGGCTCCCGGGGTGGCAAAAAGTCATGGCTCCGTTCCATGAGGTCGTCAACAGAATAGCCCGCTTTAGTTATCTGCGTTGCGTTGAGCCAAGAACTGTCCTCTATTGGACGGTTCCGCCACTTGACCAAATATCACAGATACTCCTTCCTGCGTGTGCGTCTAGCTACCTGTGTATCCAGAATCCTTTCGATCTCAAGGGGTGGTGCCTTTGGCAATTGTCTTGTCCAAGAATCTTCTTCATAGCTGTTTTTCTGTGGCACTGTAGTTGCTGCATCATTCTCTGAATCGGCGACATAGGGAAACAGATCTGCCACGTTAAAAATGGGAGAAATTCCAATCTCAGGTGGCAACTGTATTTCATAAGCGTTTGCAGAAAATTTGCGGATGATTTTGCAGGGGCCGATCTTCTTGAATTTTAGTTTGTTGTACTCCCGCTTCGGGAATCTCTCCTTACGTAAATACGCAAGGACTTCATCCCCAACGTTAAACTGAACTTCCCGACGCTTTGTGTCAGCTCGCTGCTTATACTTGTGATTGTTGTCCTGCAACTTCAGCTTGACCTGTTCGTGCAAATTGCTCATCGCTTGAGCGAATTCTTCCCCATCAGCGCTCCGTTTCTCGAGTTTCCCCAAATCCTGTAATTCATGCACTCCTCGCGGATGCATGCCGTACAAAATCTGGAACGAACTGTAACCGGTGCTGCGGTTAGGTGAATCGTTGTACGCGAACTCTGCTTGAGCAAGTATACGGTCCCATGTCCGGGAATTTCCTCCTGTCAAACTTCGAAGTAAGTTCCCTAGGCTTCTGTTTACTACTTCCGTTTGACCATCAGTCTGCGGATGATAAGCGGAGCTGAACTGCAATTGAGTATTCAACTTTTTCCACAAAGTTCTCCAAAAGTGACCAGTAAACTTTACATCCCGATCAGAGATGATGGATTTCGGGAGTCCATGCAACCGAACAATTTCAGTAAAGAATAGGTGGGCTATATAAGTGGCGTCGCTGGTTTTCCTGCAAGGTACAAAATGTGCCATTTTTTAAAATCGGTCAACTACAACCATGACTGAATCGAAGCCCCGCTGTGTCTTTGGCAAACCCAAAACGAAGTCCATGCTCACTGAATCCCATGGTCGACTCGGGATCGGCAATGGCAAATAAAGACCAGTGTTTTGACTATGACCCTTTGCTAGCTGACAAACTCTGCATCTACTCACGTACCTCTGCACATCTCGCTGCAGTTTCGGCCAAAAATAGAAGTGCTGTACCTGAGCAATCGTCTTGTCGATACCAAAGTGTCCAGCCAGTCCCCCACTGTGTTTCTCCTGTATTATATTTTCCCGCATAGAACAGTTGGGTATACACAGTTGTCCTCCTTTAAACAGCAGCCCTTCTTGTAGATTATAGTCTAGCCACATGCTGTTATTCCTTAACAGAGGGTTTTGGCAAGCTTCATATGCCTCCCCAAATTCGGTATCAGTTTGATACAACTCCTTCAAATGCTCAAAACCCAAGACTTGCATTGTGCTTTCCTGCAGAAGCAACGTTCTTCTGCTCAGTGCATCTGCCACCTTATTCGCTTGGCCACTAATGTGCTTTAGTACGAATATAAAATTCTGCAGATACTCCACCCAAGTTGCATGTTTGTGGTTCAATTTATGCTGTTGCATAATGTACTGCAAGGCAGAATTATCTGTAAATAAAACAAACTCATTTCCCAGTAGATAATGCCGCCAATGCTTCAAAGCTTGTATGATTGCGTAAAATTCTTTGTCGTAGGTTGAGTATTTATGCCTACTCTCATTTAGCTTTTCACTGAAGAAAGCGACTGGTCTGTCCTCCTGACTAAGGACTGCCCCAATGGCTGTCCCACTGGCATCACAACGAACTTGAAAAAGTTTGTTGAAATCTGGCAGTCTCAATATAGGTCTTTCAGTAATCTTTTTTTTTAAAGTTTGAAAACTACTTTTTGCCGCTTCAGTCCAGTGAAAAGGCTGATTTACCTTCTTGATCGTGTCCAACATAGGTGCGCAAATCTCGCTGAAATTCCTGATAAATTTCCTGTAAAAACTGGCTAGCCCATGGAAACTCCGGACTTCAAATAAACTCTTCGGAGAAGGCCAGCTAACTATAGATGCCACCTTTTCCAGATCCATTTTTAATTCATTTTCTGCAATGACAAACCCCAAATACACTAGTTCTCGCTGAAAAAAGGTACACTTTTTCAGATTAATCAGCAGCTTGTTTTGCTGCAGCTTCCTCAACACACTCTGCAAATGCCTGAAATGCTCCTCTTTAGTCCTGCTAAAAATCAAAATATCGTCCAGGTAAACTATCACGAACTTCCCATTAAATTCCTTCAATACCTCATTCATCAAGCGCATGAATGTGCTGGGAGCGTTGCTCAACCCAAATGGCATCACCAGCCACTCATATAAGCCTTCGTTTGTCTTGAAAGCTGTCTTCCACTCGTCGCCTTCTCGTATTCGAATCTGGTGATATCCACTCTCCAGGTCAATTTTTGAGAAATAGGCTGCCCCGCTCAAACAATCCATCATATCGTCCATCCTTGGCAAGGGAAACCTGTACCTGACAGTAATCTTGTTTATGGCTCTGGAGTCTGTGCACATTCGCCATTCTCCTCCCTTCTTTGGAGCCAAAACGGTCGGTACTGCACAAGGGCTCATACTTTCTCGAATCAACCCTTTATCAAGTAATTCCTGAACTTGCTTCCTAATTTCCTCATGGTCTTTGGGACTCATACGGTAAGCAGCCTTATTTGGCAATCTTGCCCCTGGTATAAAGTCAATACAGTGACTAATACCCCTCCTTGGTGGTAATTCATTGGGAAGGTCATCCACCACAATGTCCCCAAATTCTTGCAGCAACTGCTGAACTTCCTCAGGCAAGTCTGATAGCTGTGTGTGTAATACTACTGCCTTTGGTCTCCTTATGACAGCAAAATTGATTTCGTTGTCCTCAATCTGTTTCACAAACTCCTTTCCGCCCAACAGCAATGCCTTCACTCCACTGGCTTCTGCTGTATTTTCCTCCTTGATGGGTACAAGCGTGTGCTTGATCCCATCTTTAACAAACTTATAGCAATTCGTTTTCCCGTCATGAACTGCACTTCTATCAAACTGCCAAGGTCGTCCCAACAGTAGGTGACAGACATCCATTGGCATGACATCACAAAGGATCTTATCCTTGTACTTACCAATCTGAAATTCTACCTCACATTGTTCGTCGACTAACAGCTGATGTCCTTTCTGCAGCCATGACACTTTGTAGGGCGTAGGGTGCTTCAATTTCTTCAATCCCAGCTTTTCTACCATCTCCACAGCCACAAGATTGTCCGTACTCCCACTATCAATGATCAGTTTGCAGCACTTGCCCCGCGACTTGCAGACAGTGCGGAACAAAGCTTTTCGTTGATCTGGTTCTGCAACCTCCTTTGCTGGTTTCAACAGCACTTTATTCAACACCAAAGCTTCACCTGTCTCTGGTGCATTTTCTGCTTCCTGAGGTGTTGTCTCAGCATCCTCTGGCTGAACAACATAAGTTCCTCTTCCGCCTGCTGGTTCACCTTCAGGACATTCATACGACTTGTGTCCCCATTTGTGGCAGCGATAGCACTGGACAGCTCCCCTGCCCCGACCATTTCCTCGCCCCCGCTGAGGTGGTCGTCCTCCTCTAGTGCTATTGTCTTTTTCTGTTGCTCCAGCAGATTTAGAGCTGCTGCTTTCTTCACTTGAACCTGTACCTCGGCCTCTTCCAAACACTTTACCCTTCCCCCTGCCAGTTCCACCTCCTCTCCTGGCATTCTGCTTCCGGTTAATTTTTTCTTCTGCCTTCAGCGCAAACTGATAGGCTTCTTCCAATGTCCGGGGTGAAAGGATACCAATTTCATCCAAGATTTCCCCCCTTAAGCCATTCACAAATCTGGCTGTTTTCTCCGGGGTGTCTTCCACATATCCTGCCCACAAATTTAACTTGTAAAACTCCTCTGTAAATTCTTTCACAGTCATTCCCCTCTGCTTCAAGTTCTGTACCTGCCTGTACAGCATAATCTGATAATCCTTCGGCAGGAATTTCTCTTTCAGTTTGGCCTCCATTCTAGACCATTTCTTTATAGGCTGTTTGTTAAGCCTCCTCCGTTCCGCCTGAACGCTGTCCCACCACAAGGACGCATGTCCCTTCAGTTTGGTGGCGGCGAACTTCACCTGTTTATCCTCGCTGGTTTCCTCGAATTCGAAATATTTGTTGACTTCACTTAGCCAATCCAACAACACGTCTGCGGACAGACTTCCGTCATAAGTTGACAGCTCATGTTTTGGCTTATGACTTGACAGCAAAACCGACTTCAACAGTCTGAATTCTGGTGTCACCCCCTCTAATTCTTCCTCTGGTTCTGCCTCATCTTCATCACTGTTATCTGCCGGGTTTCTTCTTCCCCCAGCTTCTATTGCTTCTAAACGTTCTCGCAAGACACGGATCTCCTCACGGAGTCCTTCTTCTGCTACCCTCCGGACTCTTCCTCTTCCCCTTCCTCTTCTGCCAACCTCCATTTTCTTTTACTCAAAACCTGCTCTGATACCACTTGTGATGGCCCAGCCCTTCGTTGACGTGACACTCCGCCACGTGGTCACTCCTCAGGTCCTTAGCGATCAACTTGTGATGTTAAAAGATCAACTCTCCGTAGATCTGCTCTGCCCCGACCTGCAACTCATCAATACACCTCCCTGCCGGTTAATTAGAGCCAGCTGCCGGTTTGTTCGGTCAATAGCTTTCCCGCCTTGGTTAAACCCTAAAGGGTTGTGCCTGGTTCATTTGTCACTTTGTTACCTTGCCGTTTCTCCCTCCATGTTCCTCTGTTGTTTGCTCTTGAGCTCGAGCCTGGTTCGTTCCTCCGCCCGTTCGATGGCCTCCTTCTCTGTCGATGTCCACAGAACCTGGTGAAATGTTGTTCCTCTGCCTTTGTTGCTGTTTGCTGTGGTGCTTGGGTCTGTATGGCCGACTTGTTCTTAACTGTGGTTGTGGTAAGGGTTTTACCTTCTCGTAAGTTCCCTGCTGTGAGATTTCTTTCGTTTCCCGTTCCTGGACTGTGGTCTTGAACAGATACTGGTCTTCTTGGCGCTGTTGTTCCACCGAGGTTCGGGTCGCCGTCAAAGGTAAGTTAACAGTCTATGTTTTACTCCGCTCTGTATTCTTGTTGCAACCACTTACAGGTTCTGTGCCTTTGCAGCTATGGCAATGGGTTTGGTCTCCGCGGTCCTCTGTCGACCTGTTGGTAAGTTCTGAGTTTCTATTTAGCTTGCAATTTCATGATACTTAATCCTCTGTGTTTGAAAGTGTCTCCGTTTCCAGTTTCGACTAACCTTCCTTTACTATGCGTGCAGGTTGATTTGGTGTTCCCTCACGAGGGTTTCCGATTCGTGTTGTCTTCAACTCCCTTCGACCCTGGTCCTCTGCTCAACACGGGTATTTCCGGTTTCTTTGTTTGTAACTTTCTGTCACTGTTCTTTGGCAACGAATTTTGGTCTTCGGCCTTGGTGAAATGTGAGACAACTTATGACAGTGAGGGTTTGTAGTTACTCGCCCTTATGATGGTGAGGGTTTGTACATGGAACTGTATCGTTTCTTAATATAAAACTCTTTTCGGTTCTGAATGTGACTGCTGTGCTATGGCTTTAATATAATTCAATTTAACAGAGTGTGTTACGTATGATACCTTTCGCTTGTAAGTTGTTCGTTTGCTGGAATTGTGCGACCGCGTTACTCCTTGTGCTTGGCGTGCTGGTTCTGTGCGTTATGGTTTGTACTTCTGGTTACACTTGTTGCCTGTAACTTTCTTTATTGCTCACATTCCTGTTACAGCTAGTTTCTTCCTGTCCAAACTCGATCTTTAAAACACAGTACATGTACAGCAAATTTATGAATGCTTTCTATGGGAAATATTAGTAACATAATACTTCTGTCATGAATAAAAACACACAGTAAATATTCGAATGTCTTCTGTGGGAAAGATTAGAAATAGAGTATCTCTGTCATAAATAAAAAGTTCTGTTTACAGAGGGTTTTGTATTGTCTTGCTATCTCTTATTCTTTTCTTTATGAGGGGAAAAAAAGTCCCTGTTACATTCGTTCTTTTCCTTTTTAAACTACATGAAACATAACTACCTACTGAACTGAATTCTGTAACTGTCACTTGTTTCTTTAAACAAAAAGTTAACTAAACAGTTTTTGTTTTCCTAAGCTAACAACTTAGTAACTTAAATTGTTCTGAAATAAAAAGAAACAAACATTAATTAACAAAAGACAACAACCAATTTTGATGACCTGTCCATCCACTCCTGGAGTCTTGTCGTGTTCCTGTTTCACCGTGAGTCAGTCAGCGATCTTCTGTCTCCTTGGAGCTGGATGCTCCTGCATCAAAACACAAGATTACAAATCATTCCACACTATCCATTAACATTGTTGAGCACTCATTCTACTAATGCAGCACAACACCATTATGATGAAATAACACTTACATCCATGATATTAGTGTAATATCATGCATCTCATGTATTTGTGCTTTTACATCCTCACGTGGCTTGCAATTTACACAATAAACGTTCACTGTCTTTTAATTAGACAAAACCATATCACTGCAATAAAAAGATTCCATGTTGGTTATTTTATGAACATAACCATTACATCCACATGTTATCCCAATACCTTGTACACAATGAAAACAACATATTGGTTAATCATGAACCATGCCATCAATGAACATTAATTTCAGACCAATAATGAATATATATATATATATATATATATATATATATATATATATATATATATATATATATATATATTGTTGATTTCTTGAGAACATGAGAGATACTTATCTCCAACTAATGGGAAACTGAGTTTAGGAATAGGACTCTCCACGTAACCATAGACAATTGCAACCATGTCTCACATATAGTTGTCACCCTCGAGCTATATTCTAGAAGTCGAGGGAATTTTTTCTTCAATGATTTAACACATCTATTAGTTGAAGCATAAACTCTAGAGATTCATCCATATCCAACCACCAACTGAGATGACATCATCAAAGAGCATAGGTATTCTAGAGACCAACTGTCTCCACCCTTCAAAACTCAACATTTTGGTTCCACCCAATGCAGGGATTCCAAAACTCACAGTAAAATCAAAATATAATAAGAAAACAACCAGAAATCCTCTAGGAATTTTCTAGGATTAATTCATCCACCCCAACCCTTAGGGATTTCCTAAGAAACACCAACTCCACCCTCTTGTTCAATGGGGACTCAAGCGGAAATCGATTCCTCACATGGTGAATTCTTCCTGCTCCATTTCTAACTGAAAATTCATGCATTTATGTTTGTCAACCCTTTTTCTTAGCATTTGATTTCCTCTTTTTATCTTGTTGCATGCGCTCTTCCTTTTTCCATATCTCTTTTTGCTAACTTCATTTGAATTTTTCTTCCTCTTGTTGCTTCAAATATCTCGTAACAATTCAAATTTCCTCCCCTTTTGTTACATTATCCCTCGACCTTTCACATTCCTTATCGAGCTTCCATATTTCCAACAGTTCAATTTTCTCCTTCTTTTGCCTGTTTCTAACAGTAACTCCTTTTACGAAGATCTTGACAACTATTTTGAAATGAGCCAGTTACCCAATTGTTCCTCGGGCTATTTTAAATGAAAATTTTGATTGTGTAATGCAGTGAGTGGATAACATTTCTTGCTAGCTGGTAGCCTTCCATTCTTCACATTAAATTTCTATACATTAATATTATTCCCGACAAGTAATCAACACAAGAAGTAATCTCCCTAGCAAGTAATTAGCTCATCCTATTGAACCCATGTCCCATTAGTCAACCCATTTTTATTTTAATGTTTACATTGCATACATAAATATAACTTAATTTGTGGTTGTCACAATTCCCTCCCCCTTGGGGTAACACCGTCCTCAGTGTTCATATTCCATATGAAACACCAAAACATGTTGAAAAAAACACATACTATTTATGGAGCTGTAACAACTCATGGTTGATTTCCATGTAAAAAATATAGGACCAAGGTTGTGGGACACATATTACAAGCTAAATAGTGGAGAAAACATCTTATTGGGTGTCACTTTCGGTTTAGTATGGCTAAGGAATTTGGAAAAGGCATTGGAAAAGGTTTTGGAAATTCAAAGAGGCATTAATTGAAATTTTATTTCTGAAAAAATGGAAATTAGGAGAAAATGAAGGTTAAGGGTCACAAATTTGCACGAGGAGGAAATTGAAGAAAAAATTCATGAAAATTGAAGAAAATAGAGGCCTCAATGATAAAAATGCTTCTAAGGATCATTTCATGAACTTTTGATAGGTTTTGGGTGGAGCTCTCATTCTTTTCTCTCTCTCATACTCTTGAACACTTAGAGAATTCAAGGAGCATGCTTGTAGCACTCTAGTATTCACTTGGAATTAAAGAAAGAAGGCAAAGGAAAGCATGAAAGTGCAAGGAAACAGTTGGATCAACAACTACAACTAATTTTTTTTGTGGGTATTGAGTTACAAGTATGATTTCCTTGCTAGTTTTGGCATGCATGGAACATGCATGTTGTTTCTTGGTTATGATATGTCATTCACATGGTGGATTGTCGGGATTGACAGTGGTTTTTCCTAACCTTGCCATTTCCTGGATAGCCATGGTATTGTGGGTTTATCATTATGTTTATGGTGCTGGACCCACCAACATGTCAAGGGGATCTCCCCGGTAAGAAGTCCCAATTAGACCTCAAACCATTTGGTGTAGGAGTGCCAACAATGGGTGGTAAGGTAATGCCTTGACTATGATGTCACACAAAGGTAAGTAAGATAACTCTGTCAATAGAAAGGGCGTGACTGATGCAATGAGTCAAGGAATGAGTATCATAGGTTCCGACACTTCAAAGGGATAAGAAGGCGAAGGTGAGTTCCAGGTTGAAAGGGATCAGTCCCAACTCAGCTAGGAACACACCACACAAAGGACATGCACAACTTCTGGGAGAGTAGTCGACACAGATGCAACAATCCCAACATACAAGGTAATATAACATGAACAACACTCACAGATTAGTCCAAGACGAGTGTGACGATTGATATAAGAAGGTTTAGAGGAAGGTCTCTCTAGGTCCGGCAGAGCAGTTGACACGGATGGTGACATCATTAAAAAAATATGCAACACATTAACAACAAGATTCATATAATTGCATACAAATTAGTTCATATACAAGTATGTAAGTTAAACAACATATATCATTAAGGCAACCAGAGCAGTCCAACTATAATAACAACATATGAATGAAAATGTGTTGGCTTTTATTATATAAAGAAGTGTAAATCACAACCATACAATAAACCATGTAAAATTGCTAGCCCTATCCATAGAACATTATAGCCACATCCGCCTGCTCCTTTAAAGAGATGTACTAGCTCCGTGCAGCGGAGAAGCCAAGGCGCATTACAATACTATCCAAGTCTTTTTCAAGATAGTCTTAGTAGAAGTTTGGTTGACCAAAAGCCCATACAATGAGTTAAGAGGGACTATTTATAGTAAAGGGTGGGGTGACCATTGACATTCCCCTTTGTGATAGTTCAACTACCCTCATGACTCTTCACCTACTCTATGACTGTTACATCCGACTGTTGACACTCGAATTACACTTGACATGACTCACCATTATAAGGCACATGTATTCATGTGAGACAACATGACTTGAGCAAGCCTTGCAAGACATCACTGACACTCGGTTTGCTGTGGTGAGACCAACTCTTTGAAATGCTTGCGATGGTGAAGCTGGTGAGCTGATGTTAAGCTTGGTCATCCCTGATGGTGTTCATGCACCTCATGGTGACATCTTGTTGAAGCGAACTCTTTCCTCCGTTGCAACCGGTGCATTGGTTCGGCCCCTTCATCCAAATCGTCTACTAACATGCGCATGGTCTTCTTGGGTACAGTTGAACCAACAACACACTGATGCATAGTGTCCGTGCTGATCTTCAAGTGTGTGTTGGTGGTCATGGACATCAACTTGTCGAGGTGCATGCCCAACCCTAGTTGGACTTGCTTCCTGCCTTCTCCTTGGTGAGTGTGTTGAATGGGTTGGATTGCATGCATGCACTCAACGACATGCATGTTATTGGATCCTTTGCATGTGATCAACCACACTATTCACTGTGTTTTCTCTGTGTCAGCTGTTGGGATGGATCCTTAACTTGTATTGGCGGAGTTTCATCCGTGAGTGCATGTTGCGTCCATTGTTGTTCTTGTTCCTACTGCAACTCATTGGACTATTTTGGGAGCTTCATGTTATTCCTTAGTTGCTGCTTCAGCGCATGCAACTCCTTCTTTGTACCATCTTCTTCCTTCGTGTGATCTTCATGTCCCTTTGTCACTTCATAGCTTGAGTCTCCAAAGTTTCTTTCATTATCAGTGGATCTAGTTGATCTTGCAACTTTTCTCTGCCTCTATGTTGTCAACAACCTTCCTCTTGCATTCATCGTGTTCACTTAATTTATTGCGTTCACTACATTCAGTATGCTACCTTCAACTGATGTTCATGATGCTTCTTGCTGTGATGCTGCTACTTGATGTCCTTGTCCAAGGACAGCTTGATGTCTTTGTGAGTAGGTAAGCCCATGGACACTTGATTAACTACAACCCCAAGAATTCTCTGAACAATGTCTTCATCTCTGCTCTCTTGGAAACTTTTGTACCTGTACCACTAAGAGGAAGATCAACACTTGTGATACTTGGAGATGTGGCAACACTCATCGTAAGCAATATGTCAGTTGAAAACCAGAATGAACATGAGAATTGAATTGCAACATACTTGGGTGAATGATTATGAATTTTACGTAATTTCGGCTGGGAGGTTGGGAGACCGACTGCCAAGACTGCACAAGGCATAGTTTGGGTTGCTGGGAGACTAGCTGACCGCTGGAACTGCTGGGATTGTGGAATGCATGATTCCAACTAGGAAAGACTGTTGGCCCAGGGACAGATTTGCACAAATTTTTGGGCCAAGCAGCCAATGACTTCTAGAAATGCGCAATTAAGTCACGAGGTCAGTGTTGGACTAGAATGTGCAAATCTGTAGAGGAAGGTGAGCCTTCCTTCTCCAGATTGCGCAAAGTAGCATTGGTGAAGGCAGAGCCAAGCCAAGGTTTGCCTGACTCGCCGACGGGAAACTGAAAGCAAGTAAGTTGATGAAATGCATGGCGACACTAAGTGATAGTAGAAGTGATAAACAATGCATGCAAAACATGAATGGAAGATTCAACAAATATATCAACACGCATTGGGTGAGGCAGTTCGCTGGTTGGGCGAACGTCCGTGCAAGACGGTTTCATGCATACCACAACAAGGAGATAGCAAGGAAAACTGAAACATAGCTAGGAAAATCTAAAATATATGTAAACGATAGTAGGCGTTCAAAGAAATCAAGAAAACAACACTCCCACAAGCGAATACACAAAAAGCGACAGAAATGCAGCACAAGGCATGGAAAGTAATCTTACCCCAAAACAACTAAGTTGAATGTGCCGACTTCTCCCAGATGTGATGTGGGATGTCATAGATACAAGGTTGATGTGGAATGAGATCTGGAATGTTTGGTTGATGAGTTTTTATAACATCGACGTTATGATGTGCATGCCACAAATCTAGGCGAAGCGACACTTAGAGGAAGGTTTCGGAATTACTCCTTGCATGTAACCCCCAACTGCTAAACATAGATCCTTGAAACAAGGGATGCATTTGCATGATGCCTTGGGAGAAGCAGCCTATGCATGGAAGTTTGTTTTGCTCAGTTCGAGAGGGAAACGATCAACTCAATTGCACATGCAAGAGACTACTTGACTGATGGTGAAAAATGTGCCTTCCTGACTGTAAGATGGGCTGACTGCCCAAGGGGATTGTGTAATTTCTGGGCCTAGCAGCTGACTACTGCACGATTTATGCAAATCCTAGGCTGAACTACTTGTTGATGGGAAAAATTGTGCAAATTCTGCTGGGAGGGTTGGTTGGCAGTATTGCGCAATCCTGGAACCCAACAGGTTGTGAGAGGGAATTGCGCAATTCCTGGAGGGAAGGCTGGTTTACATCCGAAAATGCGCAAATTTCACTAGGAAGCTTCTCAGCCTGTAGCTAGACCAAGTCCAGATGAGTAGCCTGTGAGGGGAAAAGGTAAAATTGTGATCGACAGGCTGCCATTGAGCAAGAAAGACACTGAAGCTTGAGGACTTGATGAAGCAAGGCATGCTACTGTGAAGGTTGGTAGGGAGGCTCCAAAATAGGCTAAGGGAAAATCTTGGAGGGTGGTTGTAGCCGCTACAACACTTGGTGACACAGTGGTAGAAATACAGCTCTCTGAATAGACCTTGTTCATGAAAATCAAGTCTAACACCTATGGAAGTATTGTTCAGTTCTTAGCTCATCTTGGTTTCACACTAAATTCAATATAAGATGTAGCATCTTCCAGACTCTTGGTATATTGACACACATTCCAATCCAAGCCAACACAATTGTTTCAATTGGGGTTGAGGGGTGTATAGGTGCACAAGCAGTATAGTCGTTAGGGTCTTAGTTTCATCTTTGTTGTTGCTCCACTGCCAACAGGACTAGACAGTACCCCGGTGGAGTCACACAGGAACACAAGGATGGCTCTCCTACCAGCAAGCCTAGTCAGTACCTCGGTGGATTTACTTGCATCACCTCTTTGCATAGGAATCCTTTCTCTTCTTTCTTGTTATTCATTTTTCATTTTGAATTTTTTTACTTTTCGTTTTTTTCATTTTTACTATTCATAGAACTTATTCATTTCAGAGGCGAAAGAGGGATCCTGACTTATTGAGAGCAGAGGAGATTGTTCCAGCAAAGAAGTAGTTTATTATGTCCCTGACGTGTCTATTAAGGTTTCCCAAAAAACAATCGATTAGAGAAGGTGACACTAGTTAGTGTGCAAGCATTGTGTTTACACCAAGGTTCACTTCAAACAATACGTATTTTTCTTTCACATATCATGGACTAAGAGTAACAAGTTCATCATACAAAGGCAACATGACAGATAACCAAGTAGCGATAGCTATACAAACCCTCTTGTACTTTACCTAGCTCGTTTCATGAGGGACACGTGGTTTCATGCAAACTAACCTACGAACAAACGAAACAAACAACAAAGCAAAGCAACAGTAGAATTAAAACTGAAAGAAAAACAAGTAAGCAAACAAGCAAGCACACCAAACAAGCAAGCAAAGAATGTAAGCAAACAAGCATGCAAGAAAACAACTGAAAGAAAGCACTACTCCTACTCCTATACTAATAGTGCATAGGCGTGATCATGTGAAGTGATACTTCCAATGCAGCCACTGGCGCATTGGTATACCCATGTGGGCGAAATCTTGGTCCACGAGTAACCTAGTTGTGTGGACCAACATACAAGAAATATATGACAATGAATATAGCCAAACTTCGTGTTTCAATGTGCCCATGGGACATAAGTGAGTGCATGTGCATGACGGGTAGTCTGTGGACTTATCATGGTGTTGTGTGACACTACGCGCAACTTTGAAGCGAAAGAACACTCTTGAATGAGACATGGAAGCAAACAAAAGAAACAAAGATAACTTGCATCGTGCACGAGTGCTTGCAATATAGGACTCCTCCAATGCATGAGCAATGGGATCGTGTAGTTTGAGTGGAGGAAGTGTGATCTGAGTCTGAGATGGATCTTCAATGCATGTAGATGAGTGATGAGGAGCCTTGGGTGATTGAATAGTTTCATGATTGGAAGTGAGACTGACCCCAAGAGAGCGAGGACTTGACATAACCATCAGCTTGGGCTGAAGTGCCTCGACAGTCTTGGGTGTCTCAATGTCATCATCTTGTATATCATCATAAACCGGTGGCTTTGAAATATCAACTGTGATAGATTCATGATTATGATAAAAATGGAAGCAAATGGGTCACGACCGCCACGATCAGAAAAATCAATGAATTCTTCGGCATGGTCATGATCAGATTAATCAAATAGAGGGGTAGATGAAAAGTGAACAAACTCATCCTTTGTGTTTCCAGAAAAGACAAATGAAGTATCAAGTGGATCTTCAATGAATAACTTATCCTCTCCATTATTGAATGATGGACTAGCATCCGGTGAGTCCCGCGAGTGATCAACAATGCGTGCATCCGTAGATGAAGACACACATACAAAATCATGGATGGCAGGCTCACCAGAGAAGCTAGGAAGGAACGGAGGGGGCTTGGATGGAAGGGATTCATCCTTCACCGAGTGTTGATGTTCAAGCTCCCACTTATACTCTTCATGAATAACAAAGCATGTTGGTTGTGCAACACCAACTCTGTCAGTGGGTTGTTCCTCATTCACAACAAGTGAAGAGTCCAGAATGGACGAACATAAGACAACATCATTCAGAGGAACACCTGGGTGTGAAGACGGAGGTTGAAGAAAAGAATGGATATGGGAACTCGAAGGAATCACAACCAACTCTGCGTGAAAATTAAGTGGAGTGATGTTGGGAAGGTGTGAAGAATAAATAGATGTGCAAACATGATCCTCAACATCACTGGGCGATGGTGGAACTGTTGAATGAAAGGGAGGTGGACAGTCCATTGACACAATGCCTGCTCCCACATGGGATTGCACAATTCCATCAACGAAGAAGGTTGAGCGAGGCTTGACATCAATCTTCCTCTTGGGATGGGAATTTTTCTTAAGACAATACTCGAACTAGTCCCAAAGATAAGTGAACTTCATCTAGTCCCTCGGAGCTTGAAACTGCAAGTCACTGAAGCGCTGCCAAAAATAAATAACGGATTCATGTGGAGCCCTCTGTTGTTGTAACATTTTTTGGTCAAAATG
Organism: Pinus tabuliformis; assembly: GCA_031772625.1. Lineage (NCBI taxonomy): Eukaryota > Viridiplantae > Streptophyta > Pinopsida > Pinales > Pinaceae > Pinus > Pinus tabuliformis. The sequence goes on from CM062819.1 coordinate 371,061,617, forward strand.
TTATGGATCAAAATGATGGAATGTGTCTTCAATAAGATCACAAAAGTGCTTACATGAGTGCATGGTGTAAGCCAATAGGCTAAGCACCCAAAGAAATGGAGATTTGTGAAGTGTGGATGCAAGCAGCAGACTGACCTGTTCGTGAGTAAACTCATCTTCCTCATAAATCACAGAAAGGAATTTATGTAAGTGCTCAGGCCAAGCCACTTAGCCTTCACCATCATACTTTTGAGTGGACAAGAGATTGAAAAGCTTCCCCAATATGGAGACATCTTCACAATTGGAAAAACACCTCGGCGGAAGAAGAATGCAAGATTCCATGAAAGATATGCAAAGGTTCAAAACTGGATGAGAGGACATTGCTTGTCATTAGACCCTCCTTCTAGCGCCAGAAATGTTGATGGTCCTGGACCTGCCAACATGTCAAGGGGATCTCCCCGATAAGAAGTCCCAATTAGACCTTAGACCATTTGGTGTAGGAGTCCCAATAGTGGGTTGTAAGGTAATGCCTTGACCATGATGTCGCACAGAGGCAAGTAAGATAACTCTGTCAGTAGCAAGGGTGTGATTGATGCAGTGAGTCAATGAATAAGTATGATAGGTTCCGACACTTCAAAGGGAGAGGAAGGTGAAGGTGAGGTCTAGGTTGAAAGGGATTAGTCCCAACTGGGCTAGGAACGTACAACACAAATGATATGCACAGCTTTCAGCAAATTAGTCGACATGGATGCGAAAATCCCAATATACAAGGTTAGATAACATGAACAACACTCACGGATCAGTCCAAGACGAGTGTGATAATTGATATAAAAAGGTTCAGAGAAAGGTCTGTCTGATGTCCGGCAGAGCAGTCGACACGGATGGTGACAACATTAACAACATATGCAACACATTAACAACAAGATTCATATAATTGCATACAAATCAGTTCATATATAAGTACGTAAGTTAAACAACATGTATCAATAAGGAAACCAAAGCAGTCCAACTACAATAACAACATATGCATGATAACGTGCTGGCTTTTATTATATAAAGAAGTGTAAGTCACAATCATACAATACACCATGTAAACCTACTAGCCCTATTAATAGAACATTACAACCACATCCGTTTGCTCCTCCAAAGAGATGTGCTAGTACCGTGCAGTGGAGAAGCCAAGGTGCATTACAATACTATCCAAGTCTTCTTGAAGATAGTCTTAGTAGAAGCTTGGCTAACCCAAAGCCTATACAATGAGTTATGAGGGACTATTTATAGCAAAGGGTGGGGTGACCCTTGACATTCCCCTTTGTGATAGTTCAACTACCCTCATGAATGTTCACCTACTCTATGATTGTTAAATCCAACTGTTGACACTTGACTTACACTTGACATGACTCAACATTACAATGCACATGTATTCATGTGAGATAACATGGCTTGAGAAAGCCTTGCAAGAAATCACTGACACTCAGTCTGCTATGGTGAGACCAACTCTTTGACATGCTTGGGATGGTGAAGTTGGTGAGCTCAGGTCAAGATTGGCCGTCTGTGATGGTGTGAATGCACCTCATGGTGACATCCTACTGAAGCGAACACTTGCCTCTGTCGCAATTGGTGCATTGGTTCGGCCCCTCCATCCAACTCGATTGCTAACATGTGCATGGTCTTCTTGGGTACGGTTGAACCAGAAACACACTGATGCATAGTGTTCGTGTTGATCTTCAAGTGTGTGTTGGTGGTCATGCACATCAACTTGTCGAAGCGCATGTTCAACCCCAGTTGGACTTGCTTCCTGCCTTCACCTTGGTGAGTGCGTTGAATGGGTTGGATTGCATGCGTGCGCTCAATGACATGCATGCTATTGGATTCTTTGCATGCGATGAACCAAACATCTCACCATTTTTGCTCTATGTCAGTTGTTGGGATGGATCCTCAACTTGAAATGGTGCAATTTCATCTATGAGTGCATGTTGCGCCCACTACTATTCTTGTTCTTGTTGCAACTCATTGGACTATCTGTGCAACTTCATGTTATTCCTGAGTTGCTGCTTTAGCACATGCAACTCCTTTTTTGTTCCATCTTCTGCCCTCATGTGATCTTCATGTCACACTGTCACTTCATAGCCTGAGTCTCCAAAGTTGCTTTCATTATCAATGGATCTTCTTGATCTTGCAACTTTGCTCTGCCTCTATGTTGTCAACAACCTTCCTCTTGCATTCACTACGTTCGCTTCATTTTTTGCAGTCACTGAATTTAGTATGCTGCCTTCAGCTATTTTTCATGATGCTGCTCATTGTGATGTTGTTGCTTGATGTCCTTGTCCACCAATAACTTTATGTCTTCATGAGTAGGTAAGCCCATGGACACTTGGTCGACTACATCCCCAAGCGTGCTCTGAATGGTGTCTTCATCTCTGCTCTCTTGGAAACCATTGCACTTATATTGTTGAGAGGCAAATGAACACCTGTGATACGTGGAGACATGGAAAAACTCATAGCAAGAAATATGTCAGTCGAAAACAAGAATGAACATGAGAACTGACTTGCAACATACCTGGGTGAATGATCATGAAGGTTGCACAATTTCGGCCAGGAGGTCAGGAGCCCGACTGCCAAGACTTCATAAGGCATAGTCCGGGTTGTTGGGAGACTAACTGACTACTGGAACTGCAAAATGCGCAATCGAGTTGGGCAATACGTTGCTGGGATTGCGGAATGTGCAATTCAAGCTGGGAAAGACTGCTGGCCCAGGGACATATTTGCGCAAATGTTTGGGCCAAGCAGCCACGGACTTCCAGAAATGCACAATTTAGTCTAGGAGACCAATGTTGGGCTAGAATGTGAAAATCTGGAGAGGAAGGTGAGCCTTTCTCTTCATATTGTGCAAAGCAGCCTTGGTGAAGGCAGAGATCAAGCCAAGGTTGGCCCGACTCACCGACGGGCAACTGAAAGCAAGATGATGAAATGCATGGCAACACTACGTGATAGCAAAAGTGATAAACAGTGCATGCAAAAAAGGAATGGAAGATTCAACAAATAGATCAACATGCATGTGGGTGAGGCAGTTCCCCGGTTGGGCGAACATCCGTGCAAAAAGATTTCATGCATACTACAACAGTGAGATAGCAATGAAAACTAAAACAAAGCTAAGATAAGCTAGAGTATATGTTAACGACAGCAGGCATTCAAAGAAATCAAGAAAACAACACTCACACAAGTGAATACACAAAAAATTGACAGAAATGCAGCACAAGGCATGGGAAGCGGGCTAACCCCAAAATAGCTAAGATGAATGTGCCGACTACTCCCAGATGTGATATGGGATGTTATAGCTACAAGGTTGATGTGAGGAACGAGCTCTGTAGCATCTGGTTGATGATTTTTGATAACATCGAGGTTATGATGCGCATGCCACAAATTTAGGGGAAGCGACACTTGGAGGGAGGTTTCAGAATTACTCCTTGCATGTAACCTCCAACTACTAAACATAGATTCCCGAAACAAGGGATTCCTATGCCTGCTGCCTTGGGAGAAGAAAATTATGCATGAAAGTCTATTTTGTCCAGTCCTGGAGGGAACCAATCAACTCAGCAACACATGCAAGAGATTTCTTGACTACTAGAGAAAAATGTGCATTCCTGACTATAAGCTGGGCTAACTTCCCAAGGGGATTGTGCAATTTCTAGGCCCAACAGCTGACTGCTGCCCAGTTTTGCACAAATCCTAGGCTGAGTTGCCTGTTGATGGGAAAAATTGTGCAAATCCTATTGGGAGGGTTGGCTAGCAGGATTGTGCAATCCTGGAGCCCAGCAGGCTATGAGAGGAAATTTCACAATTTCTGGAGGGAAGGATGGTTTCCCTCCAGAAATGTGCAAATTTCACTTGGAAGTTTCTTAGCCTGCAACTATACCAAGTCCGGATGAGTATCCTATGAGGGTAAAAGGTTAAACTGTGATCGACAGGATGCCATTCAGCAAGAAAGACACTGAAGCTTGAGGACTTGACGAAGCAAGGCAAGTTGTTGTGAAGGTTGGTAGAGAGGCTCCAAAATAGGCTAAGGAAAATTTTTGAAGGGTGGTTGTAGCTGCTACAACACTTTAGTTTCTATTTATTTCTCATGTTATTTATGGTTGTGGGTTGAGTTACTAATCCTAGAATCCCTAGTTGGAAAAATGCTATGGATCCCTTAGTGGGTTGAGTTACTAGTCCTGGAACACTTGGTTGGACAAATGCTCTGGAGGTTCCTGGCAGTTGTGGGTTGGGTTACTAATCCAAGAAGTTGGTTTGGAAGAAACGCTTTGGAGCCCTAGACAACTTGGATGGAGATCGATCTAGTGATGGTTAGTGATGTCTGACCGTGAGGTGGAATCACTGGTGGAGGGTTGAGGTGGTTTGGCCTCTGGAAGCCCTGGTTTGTTTGTTTTTGGTTATTCTATTATCACTCAGGTTGTCCCTGAAGTTTAAGAAAGGGATACGGCCGAGGTAACCACAAACCAACTTTGGACTGCAGGTTCTAGCCAACCTACAATCAGAGAGGGCTCTCTCTTTTAGATTTAGCTTTGTTTGAAAGGATTTTAGGCTAGGTCTTAGGTCCAGAGGGTTTTTGTTTTGATTTTCGATGGGAAAATTGACTTTTTTCAGGTAGAGAGGCAAAACATAGTCTGAATGTTTCAAACCATTGGGCGTGGAGTCGAGGAGGGGAACTGCTGGTGTGTTTTCTTAATAACAGTGAGGGAACATGGAGCAAGATAAGTGAGCTTGAAGCAATTTTCAAGTTCAAAGGATGGAATGAATGCTAAAGAAAGAGAGGCAATTAAGAATCTCTCCAACAGATTAGCAGAGAAAATGACAGGGCGCTACCTAGGGGCAGTTAAGAATCCCTAGATAATTGGCCAACACAGGTGAATTGGGGTAAAGATGAGCCGGGAGGAATTCAATGTTCATAACCAATTATTTTAGAGGAAAACGTCAAGAAACAACAGAGATTGAGCATAGAGAGTATTTAAAATAATTCTAGGATATTCCTTTTTTCTGCTATTTAGATAATGGAAAACACATAAACAGAGATAAGAGGCACTTATTGCTTTAGGCCGCAGCGCAGGAATTCCATCTTCAGTCTTCAAAACATTCACTAACAACAGACAATTCACTCTCCAAGCTTTCGGTAATCTTTGATTACAAAAAAATTCAGGTATACACAGCGAGTCTCTAGTGAAAATTCTCAATTAACCAACCCTTAAAACTATACAGAGGGTGGTATATATAGGGAAAAACTTTCTATCTACTGCTTTTATTACATCTTGACCTAATCAGGTCATAAAACATAATTTATTGACCTAACTCTATCTGGAATTAAATGCAAAAAATCTCTTGAGCGGCGCTGAGGGTCCCTGTATCAGAAATAAGTAAATGATGTGGTCCTTGGTGGCTTGCTGTAGTGTCTTCTGAAATAAATATGCATGGGTTCCTGCTCCTCGATGTCTGCCTACATTTAAAGTTTAAGCTATGATTTCAGTGCAGGAATGGGCTTTAGCTGCTTGATTTGACTTTCTGGGGGGCTCATTAATTCCTAGCTGCTTCGAGCCACTAAAATATCTTCGGCTGATACTCTTTGGCGTTTTTTCCTTCTCTGATACTCTTTGACAAAATCTGGACTGCTGATCTGATGTGCTGCAGGTCTAATCACTAATAAATGGCCGCTGTTCGGCCTCTGTATCTTCTGAAATGGTCTTCTGCTCCTTTGGTGTGCTCTGTGAAGAAAACGGATCATTTTTGCGCCTTTTTGGGCTTCCTAGGGCCGCGTGGTGAGAAGATTCCTTAAAGATTCCCTGAAGATTCTCCATTTTGGCCCAAAAAATCCTGCGATCAGGCGCAAATCGCTCATCAAAAACTACCTCAGAATTGGATTCCGGGGCTCCGAAGTGTGATTTTCGTGCCTTTGCGCCCAAAAAGTGCTGATGACATCAACATGACGTCAGCATTGTACGACGGGTGACGTCAGCATGACGTCAGCAGGGCGACGTGGTGGGATGACGTCATCATGTACAGATGACGACATGGTAGGTATGGTGGCAGGGACATGCGGCAGTGACGTGGCAGGAGGCCACGCAGGCAGGTGACGTGACATGTGACTGGGCAGGGGGTAAGCGGTATGTGGCGCACCGCTTTTCGGGGATGGCGGTTTCGGAGGGAGGGGCTCTGCCACAGCCTGGCGCTTGACGCGTGGCAGGAGTATGGCGGTAATACCGCCCATCTCCCAGACGCTAAGGTTCGGGTGGTTCGGGGATGGCGCGGCCCGCCCACCGTCGATCTGCGGGGCTGTGGATCGGACGGCTGGCGGCGGACGCGAAGGGACGGCAGGTTAAGTGCGGGGTATATGTGGAGTATATTCGTTTTTTAATATTTGCGCAGGTGGGTTAAAAACTTAGGGAAACGGGTTTATGTGGGTTTTACAGGCGCGTGCTTAATACTTATGCACAGAAACTTTGAGTTAGGGGCAGAATATGGGTTTTTTTTACAGCGTTAGGGTGAAATTTTACAAGGGGAAAGGTGAAAACATGGGTTTTTGGGGGGTTTTTAGGGTTAAGGGAGAGGCTACTAGCTGACCAGATGTCAAACTAGTTCCTTAATGACTCAGATGGGCTAAAAACAGCCCCAGATGGACTGTGATTTCCCGGACTTAGTAGAATTATGGCTATATTGCCAGGGAGGGGTGTTTACATAGGGGAGTCTATATACATCATTTTAATAGGGGAAAGGGGAAAACTGATAGGGAATTATATAATAAAGTTAAAAGTTAACATGGAGATGAAAAGAGGGCGCTAAGGTATGAGACCTTATGCCATTTTGGGGAAAAGAGGGCTCACAGATGATGAGTGAGCAGTCCTTGAGTGAAGGAGATCCTCACCAAGGCAAATGTCATGGAGATGATGAAACTGAGAGGGACAAGCAGACCTTGACCTCTTGGGGGATGTTAGTAAGTGACTTGGGGGAAATGAGAAGAAGGGGATGTTAGTGAATTCCAGCTTGAGTACCTTCATGAAACTGCAAAACTGCCTGATAACTGTGATCTGAAAAGATAAGACATTGTGAGGTACAAAATTGATCACTAGTCATCACTCTGCCACTGAAAAACTACCTACCCAGCCTACTGTCCTAACAATTTTTCTTCTTTTTGTTTTGGGTGCACTTAGGCTTGCAGACCTAGATTCACAATTTTTCTTTTGAATTTTCCTATCTAGATCTGCACTTATTTCTGCCAGGGCCCAGATTAAACAGTTGGGTCCCTTTGATTCTCTACCTATCTACAAATCTGCCAAGATTAAACTGTTTGGACAGATGTCATTCTCTATATTCTAAAATAGGAAATTGAAACCTAGGGAGGCCAGGATTAGACTGTCTGGACCTCCCTTTAAGAAATTCTTCAAAACTGGAACAACTCATCAAAATTGGAAACAACAGTGGCATTTGAATTGGCACACTTTATTACTTCTTCTCTGGAAATATGGAACCTTGCTGCAAGAAAGATGACATATTTGGCATGTAAAAATGTCAATTATGAAAAATGAAACCTGTTGCAACAGGAGGCTAACATATTCCATGAGATCCCACATTAATGCATGTAATATGGCATCGGGGTGACTGGTTGAAAGAAATATTTGGTTCATCCTAGTCTATGGTTGGGTGGTACGTGGAAGTCCCTGACTTGGTTGGCATTTTCATATGTTAATAAGAGATATTAATATTGTGATCTATGATCATATGGATTGATTATGATGGTGAAATTATGGCTGAGTTTCAATGGTTTATATGTTGGTTATTGTTGGGTTATATGCTGGTTATCAAAGGGTTATATGTTGGTTATATAATGTATATTATTTGTGGCTCTTGACATGTTTGATGAATATGTGATTTATTATCAAATGCATGACCTAATAGATTCTATTGAAACTAATATGAGAAGGAAGTAGACCTTCTTGATGATCCTAAGATATGTAAGAGACCCCTATGTTCAAATCTATTGTTATGACCTACAGATTACATGTTCATGATGTGTTTGACGAAATGTCTTTCATGGCTAAGCCTTGTCAGGTCAAGTCCTTGTTCAAGTTTTTCTTTAGAGAATTTTTCATCATGTTATTTATCATTTCTGGAAGTTTCATGAAGTTTTGAGTAGAGATCTGAGTCCTGGCCCTGAAAATGTGGTTGAGAATCTGGGGTTTTTGTCACAGAGTTGTCTGAAAAAGGCCAGAGTCACATGGAGGCCTTGATGTGGGAGCAACTGGAGGGTATTAGAAACATGGAAGTCTTGTCATGGGAGTAACTAGGGGTCTATTTAAACAAAGCATCAAGTTCTATCAGGGGCTAGACACCTAGAGGGGATGGTTTGTTGCTGAAAGTTGTGTAGCTCCTGAGGAAGGTCAGTTTGGCTTTGTTTAGTCGATTCCACTTCATTAACTATACTTGGGGAGTTGAATCATATCAAGTAACTCTTCATCACATGTTTACCCCGGTGGACCAGTTATCTTGGGTAAATGTGGGAGGAGGTTGTTATAAAGTGGTATCAAAGCATGGTTCAACCCTTGAATAGGATGCGAAAAATGTGGTTTTCATGCATGCATGTAGGCTGTATATGTGCTTGTCATGTATGTATAATGACGGTCATTGTTACAGTTTTGTTTTAATGTAGAAGTTGATGATGTTGTTGTTGGGATGTGTTTGTGATGAATGCATGTCGATTTTATATGTATTTGTTATGCATGCATTTTCATGGTTATAGTTATGCATGCATAGTAGGTCAAACATGTATTGTGAGGTCATTCTGTGTAGTTTGTGTTATCATGATGTTTTTGGTTGCTATGATGCTAATGTGTTGGCTGAGATAGAGTAGGAGATGCAGATCATGAAAGTGAGATTGAAGCACTAGACCTCGGTGTAAGAGTAGATCATCATACAAGTTTGTATGGTGGGCATGCATCTATGTTGGTTAATGGTTGTTATAAGCAATATGGTTATGTACATGTCTTTCAGTCTAAATTTGTTGCATTTACATATATGATAGATGTTAGTTAAGCAATGCGATCATAGGTACATATGTTGGTTAGTCATGAAGGACAGTAACTTGTTGTTATATGCATTCTTAACTTGTTGTAACACCCTCCTCCCACATCTACCCAAGTAACTAACCATCTGGGGTAAATATGTGATGAGAGGCCACTATGATATGATTCGACCTCCTAAGTCACATTAAAGAAGTGGAACTAATGGAAACATACCATATAGACATTCAACATTAACATTAGGACCCCCATCATCCAATCCAACCTTCTTGCAAACCAACCCCTGTGTCCCACTAAGCTTTTGGATCACTTGACCTTTAGACGATCTCATGCTATGGGCATGCCAACATTCAAGCACCTCTGGATGCTCTCATAAGCCTACAAGCCAACGTTCAGGGACTATTTTTGTTAGTCCTGTGTGAGCATCCCTAGGATTTGAGCCACTTTTTCAAGCCCAGAGCCTAGGTCACAACCCAAAATTGAATCATATATTAAGAATAGTAACATAACAAATAAATGGAAGTATAAATACAATCACTTGAATGAGACCCTGACTGGACCCATACTAGCCATGCTAGGCATTTTGTCAAACATATCATGAATATGTAATCTACATGTGTAAATAAGAGATCTAAGCATAGGGGTCTCATACTTAGCTGAGAATCACTAAGTAGCGTTGATGGCTCAACACAACAACTTCTATTTCATCCATTAGGTCATAGATACATTATTCATTCATTTACAAGTAAAAAAATTATGAGAGCCATACATAGCTACTGTCATAGAACACATGCATAACCATCATAATAGCAGCAGAAATACCAATGAAATCACAACCATATAAACCACATATAATCCAGTATAATACTCATAGAAATAAAAAGAGAAATAACATCATATTGATGAATAAAAATCCAAACCTAGGATGGGACTTCCACGTTCCACCCGACTCTAGAATGGCTAAGTCAAATCTCTCTTCAACAATTCACCCCCATGTCATATTCCAAGCATGAATGTGGGATCTCATAGAACACATCAATCCAAAACCATCGAGGGCTTCCTGAGGCCATCCACCTCAACCTATCAAACAATAATTCTACCTCATGGTCATACATCACAAAACCATAATCAGATTGGTCTCTATCTTAGCTATCCAGGGCTCTAGAGCTTTTGTTCCAACCAAGGCTTCGTGACTAGTAACTCAACCCATAACTACCGCCAGGCTCTATAGCGTTTGTCCAACCAATGATCCAGGAATAGTAACTCAAACTGAAAGGGCTCAAGAGTGTTTGTCCAACCAAAGCTATGGGACTAGTAACTCAACCCAAGATGTTACAGGGATCCAAAGCATTTGTCCAACCAAGGTTCCAAGAAATAGTAACTCAACACAAGATAAGGAAACATGAGAACCAACCAAATCAAAACAAGGAAATAAACCCACAATATCCATGGCTATCAAGGAAATGGAAATGCTAGGAAATCCTCCATGACAATACTAGATCATGACCAAAAATCCACATGCATATGTTACGCATTCCAAAAGTAGTGAGGAAAACATACATGCAACTCGGTACCTGCAACCATTCCCATTATCGCTACTGATCTTGATGTCCTCTTGCGCTTTCCTGCTCTTCCTTTGTCATCTTGCTCCAAAAATCCAAGTATGCCACACCCTCCAAGAGTGCTCCTAGAAAACTCTAAGTCTCCAAGAATATGAGAGATCTCCAAAACTAAACTAGAAAAAGGTTACGAACCGATTCTTTGAAGACTTTTTATTAATGAGGCCTCCATTTTCTCCATTTTCCATTATTTTCCTTCATTTTCCTCACATGCGACCTATGACCTTTCACCTTATTTTTCTCCTAATTTCCATTATTTCCATAAATAAATGTGCTAAAAATGTCATTTTTCCTTTCCAAGGCCTTATCCATTGCCTTTGCCAATTTCCTTAGCCATTAAACAATCACAAGTGGTCCCCATCACTAGGATTTTGCCTAGAATTCTTCTTGGATTAAGTTTCCCATCAATCGTGGCTATTATTTTTCCTTTATTAACTTTTATTACATGGAATTTTTTCCAAGGCTGTTACAGAACCACTCCCCTTGGGGGAACACCATCCTCGGTGTTCAACAACACCTATAACCAAAATATTGTTGTAAGGAAAATATATTGTCTACGGAGCTTTATAACTTATCTTGATGCAATATTTACAATATTCAACCTGCTGAGAACAAAACCAACATGAAAACATAACAAACATAACATCATAATGGCATGACACCCATACCACTTATTGGAGCTTTATAACATAGCTCATGGCAATATTTACATCCATATACATATGTAAATATACCAAACATCACCAAAACATGTACCAAAATACATACCAAGACATATACCAAAACACCATATGGAAATACCATGCCAAGACTACTTTTCCTCAATTGGCAAACAAGGAAGGATACATAGTGTGCATCTGATCTACCATCTTCCATGTAGCTTCATCAGGGCCAAAGTGCTTCCACTGCACTTTGACTTGATCGATTTCTCAGTTCTAAAGGATGAGAACCTTTTTATGCAATATACACTGAGGCTCCGACTGGAATTCACCATCTAGTTCCACCTTCAATACAGACCAGTCAATCACATGATCAACATCTTTAACATACTTATTGTTGGGACAGGGTCCCCTAGGGTAATTTTTGGGATGAAAATCCCAAGTTTTTGGGCAGAAAGCCCAAGTTATTGTATGCAAAGTGTAAAATCTCCGCATTTTGTGGTTGTAGAACGCGAAAATGTAAAGTTTCATAAAGGGTTTCCTCCCTTCGTTTATGTAAGTCATGTTGGCTTTAGGATATCTACCCATGGTCCACAGACCATGGGATTGTATAAAAAGGGAAGTCTTAGAAGAGTCTAAGGTAGATTAGATTTGGTAATTGATGTTGATGTAATGGGTTAGTAAGAGCTAAGAGCAAAGAGTCTTAGCGTAGGAAAGAGGCTCTGTAGTTGTGTGCGCAGAGGCCTAGGGTAGAAATCTGCAACTGAGTGCGTGGATTCCTACAGCTATGTGCGCAAGATAGTTAGAGTCTATAAAGAAGATCTGAAGCATTAATAAAGAGGACTATTATGGAATTACATGTGTTTGATCTATTTAATTCTGTTATGAATGCATGCGACTATGTTATGAAGAATATTGGGTTTATGATTTAATGCTATATTAATGCACGAATCTATATGTTTTATTTTGTTATATGAATGCAAGTAATAATATTTGTTTACGCAAAGAATATCTTAATACATGTTGAAGTTATCAGATACATAAGTCAATCAGGGTAAATACAGAGGTAAGAATAATTATAGAACAATAGAAGTGGATAAATCACCTGTTTAGGGTCCACGAAGGACTATCATAGACCTTCGTGAAGGTCTCAAAGCTGAATTAGAGAAGTATATCGATAATCCCTAAAAGGCATATTAATTTACGCGAAGGCAAGTTTAGGGTACAAGACCACATCACTACTATCTCTGGGTGTGAAAACTTGATTCCTGCATCCCCCCATACTGCTTCGGGTAAGACTTCAGTCTATGATCCACAGATTGATGCCGAAAGGGCTAGTAGTGTAGGGATGTGCTTGGCTAATTAACACTGAACCTGGATCAGGGCCCACTAAGCCAACCAATTGTTCCATTTCTGGGACCAGGGTCTAGATAAAGGGATGTGTGATGTCACATCACTGGAATCCAACTAAGAAGGAAATTGAAGACTGGTTGGATAGAAAGATCCATGAATTCGCTGTGAAAGAAAACGAAAATCCACGATTGACAAAATAATAGTGGTTGGACAGATATTTGTACATAGAGATACATGAAATATTGTTCTATTCCTTGCTGGTTTATTTATACAAGTGGATCACTAAATTGGCAGAAGACCAAGGAAGGTGGAGGTTTGACAGTCTGATAATGTGGACCTTAGAGTTAGTGCAGAGATTGGAAGCCTTGGAAGATAAGATCGCATGTGTTGTCGATCATTGGCTCGATCTTATCATAGGAGGATTCATGACAGAGTTTACGATCGATACTTTGGTTAGTTACAATGAAGCAGAGCGCCGCTTCTTCAAGGGACCATGAGGTAAGTATTTAAGGTCTTTAAATACTCGGCTTAAAATGCTCTTGTGTGAAAAGCGGGTTATGCAACTACCTTGATGTTTGGAGCTACACGAAGTGGAAAGATCTTCAGGGACAGAGGGAAAATATGCCCTGAATATAGCTCGCTGATTGGACCTCCTCTGATTGACGACGAGGAAGCAGCACAATCTTCTCTGCAGAGTGTTGTTCAATTGATAAGACAAGGGTTTCCACAAATACCCCATCCACCCACACCACATCCATCTTCACCTCCACCACATAAACATTTGCCCACAATGCCACTACCTTCGCCACCACCTTCGCCACCATTCAATATGGCGAATGTAGTAAAGTTTCACATTTTCAAGGGTTCGGGAGTAGAGGACCCAGACTAGTTTCGGTTCATCACAAAGGCCATATGGGAGGCTCAGGGTATAATGAACGTTCAGATGAAGAAAACAATGTTGGTTACTTCTTTATAAGAACACGCGATGACATGGTACATTAAATATTGCACTGATAACCCACTGGCTCATTAGTAGATATTCAAACTACGCTGAATAAGGAGTTCAGTAGGCCTAAGTATGAATCTAAATCAATTGTGAGATACAAGGAGATCATGAAGAAGCTTGGCGAGACACCCTGGAATTTGGTCAGATATTGAAGTGCACAATGCGCGAAGCCAACATGAATCTTACGGATGGGCAGCACCGCGAGTGGTTTGTGGCTTCGCTCTTGCCTCATATGAGGGTTTATTTATTCCAGCAAAAGATTGGGACCCATGCGGAAGCCCTAGAGATTGCAATGAGATTGCATGAGACACTGATGCAGGATGCTAATTTGGGAGTTCAGTAGATTCATGCACAATTGTAGAACCTTTTCCTAGAGTTTCAATGTCTTAAGAAGGATAAAGCAGTTCAGCCAGAGGTGCGCGAAGAAGTTTGGTGACTGAAATGCAAAAGCCAGGGGTATGACAAAGATCACTACCTAGTCTTCGCAAATTATGTTGCAGCAGGAGGTTTAATGCATCTGAGGCTAGAAACTAAAGCAGGACAAAGTACAAGATCTTCATTGTGGTGTGCTATCTATTAGGTAGCTGGAAAACATGTGACAGACAATTTCCATTTCTGCAAAAATTCGTATAGACACTGCAACAGCTCTTACGCAACTTCTGTCAATCGGTGGGTTGTGATGAGTGTAATTGTCACAGCTATAAGCTAATGATGGATAAAATGCCCACATATAGGGTGCATGCAGAGACTCAGCCTCTGGATCAAGGCGCTGGGGAAGTGCGAGGAGGATTTTAGGGGCACAGGCGAGCCCGAGGTGGAGGAGGACCTGGTAGTGGCTGAGGACAAGTGATTTGCTACAACTGTGGGGGACCAGGACACTGCATGCCAGAATGCATGAACCCGATGCACCTGTCATGTAGATATTGCACTCAGTTTGACCACATGGCAGAAGACTAGCCTATATTACTAGCTAAGATAAATGAAAAAGGGGCACAACCTCAGCAACCTACCCAGAACCTGTAGATGATGAGGGATGAACCCTGCGAAGAAGATCATAATGTGAACATTGTGCTGCGAAGTGGAATGACGACTAGAAAAGACAAGGGAAAGAAGCCTGAAGATGATGAATGGGTCCACAAAGCTCCAGAAAAGGAGGTTGGCTTTGATTTGGAGCATGTGAAGGAAACCTTCATGGAAGCAAATAAAAGCTTCGCTGAGGCTTCTACCTCAGGATGTCAAGATAAGTAGTCTGAAGAAATGGACCCATCCATGCTTACTACATTTTTGGAAACCTTTATGACACTACTTCGAGATAGAAAAGCCATCAAAGGATTGTTGAAGTTGATCAATAAATGTGTTGGTAATACTCCAGACGGCCTGCGTGTGGTCAGAAAGATTGGTAAGAATAAATCAAGAACAACGAGGGAGATGAGACTCACCACGTAGATAGGAGAATATGAAATCGATCAAGTTACTCTAGATCTAGGGTCTGACGTGAATGTTTTTCCGAAATAGAAATGGGAGAGAATGGGGAGACCTATGCTGTAGTGGTCTCCTATTCAATTGAGGATGGTGAATCAGCAAAAGGTTATCCCCATGGGAATATTACAAGGAGTGAGAGTCAATATCGAAGGCGTGAGTGTATTGGTCGATTTTGAAGTGATAGAGATTGTGGATGACAATAATCCCTACCCTGTGCTCCTTGGAATCAACTAGGCTATCGACATGAATATGGTGATTAATTTGAAGAAGTGAACAATGTCATTTGAAAGAAAATCACTTTGCATAGTAGTACTGTTGGACCCTGCAGAAGGACCGCGCTACACTGAACCAGTCGGCGATTACAAGAGAGATGACGATTTGGACCAGAGTTATAAGATAACGACACGAGATCAAGATTGGGTGAATCCTATAGCTGATGGACATCTTTCATAGGACCGCGAAAGCTCCTGCACATCAGATTTAGATGAGGAATTGGAACACTGGAAAAATAGATTGCACAAAGTATCTACGCTATGATGTGACATGATGACCAAGTTGTTGCGTTGCGTATCATCGGGGGTAAGAAGTATACCTTACTATGATGGTTTAACTAACATTGATAAATTTCTAGATGCATTTGAAAGGGAAGTACCATAGAAGCATCGCTTCCAAACCTTGGACTTGCATTGCGCACTACACTTGCAAGATGGTGGGGTAGGCATAAAGACAACTTTGATAGATGGCACGAATATAGAAGAATGATGAGGGTGGGTTTTGGTCACCCAAAGGTATGATTGACAGAGAACTACGACGGAAGGTGTGATCCATGCAATCACTTAGCCAAATGGACTGATGCTTATGGAGCAGAACCATAACCAGAGTGGGTGCATATGTTCTGTCACACCTTCGATGTGATACCTATGAATTGGTAATTGGAGACAGAGTTCCACCATGGCACAGAAAAATGGGATATCTTGAGACAAGGATTCTTGATGACATTCAACTTTGAAGACGGATTTGAGTGCATTGATGAAGCACTGCAGGAGGTCAAATCAGCGATCTTCAGAATACTACAGGATCCCTTGGATTTGATTCAATCGGATTGGACCACCTAGCTGCGCCACGCACTGGAGTGATACAATGTGACTGCTGAAGAAGAAGATGAGGATCTGAGGAACATTAATATCCCAGAAACAGAAGGACATCGTAAACATCAGGACAAAGGCAGAGTCGAAGTTTGTGAAGATAGGGGACTACTGGGATGATGCTATGGTGGATAAGGTCGTCGAGTTGCTCCAAGAATACCAGGACTTGTTCCTTACGAAGTTCTCAAATTTGAAGGGGATAATGGGGACCTGGGAGTTATGAAAATTATTTTGAAACTAGACGTGAAGCCAATTAAGCAAAGGCCTTACCGCCTCAATCCAATGTCTAAAGAAAGGTTTCTCTTAGAGTTGGATAAAATGCTTGCAGTAGGTATTATTGAACCAATGGAAGAATCTGATTGGGTGAGCTCAATAGTAGTTCAGTTGAAGAAGTAGAAGGATTAAATAAGGATATACGTAGATCTCAGGAAGTTGAATGATGCCTGCGTGCATGATTCCTTTCCAAATTCATTCACCAACGAAGTGCTGGATAATGTAGGAGGGAAGAAAGCATACTCATTTACTGATGGGTTCTTGGGTACCATCAAATCAATATCGCATCTGAAGATAGAAGTAAGATGACCTTCACAACTGTGTGGGGATGCTTTCAGTATATTGTAACACCTTTTGGGTTAAAGAACGTGCCAATGATCTTTTCGCACGTAGTCATCGTGGCTTTCAAGGATTTCATTCACAAGTTTCTGGAGGTATACTTTGACGATTGGATGGTGTTTGGGTTGGTGAAATGCCATGTAGGCAGCCTACGCTTGATGCTGGATACATGTGGAAGGTATCAGATTGCACTCAATTTGAAGAAATGTATTTTCTGTGTTCCTTTCGGAATCTTTCTGGGCCATGTGGCATGCAAACAAGAATTGATGGTCGACCCAGCTAAGATAGCAGTTATCATTAAATTGGAGGCGCCAAGAAGTGTGAAACAGCTGCACGCAATGTTGGGGAATACAAGATACTATAGAAAGTTCATCAAGATTTATGCCCAAATCACTACGCCAATGGAGAAGCTACTAAAGAAGGATGCTAAATTCTATTGGAATGAAGAGTGTCAGTAAAGCTTAGATGTGTTAAAGGAAGAGATGGTCATCGCGTCGATCCCAGTCTTCCCGGATTGGAAGAAGGAGTTTCATGTGCATGTGGACACGTCATGTATTGGGATTAGAGTAGTAATGACACAGGTCAGTGAGGGAGAGTTGGATCACCCTATAATGTTTGCAAGAAGGAAGTTGTCTAAATCTAAGAAGAACTATTCAAAGACAGAGCGTGAAGGTTTGGCTATGGTTTACGCACTCCAAAACTTCAGACAGTACTTGCTGTTGAGATTGCAACAAGATGATGGAGCTTAGTGAAAAGAGTCACCTTCACTAAGTGGGCCCGTAGGCTATTTTTGGCGCAAGTCTATTTTTAGACTATGTCTATTTTTAGACATATGGATCATGTCTATGTTTATGGATGATTGATCAAGTTGGGAAAATAGATGGACTTCTATTTTTGATGAAAGTGTGAGTGATCACAGTGTGAGTGTTCAAGTCTATTTTTAGACTGGCTGTCAAAAATAGAAAAGTCAAATATTATTATCTCACAATAATATTTGGACTATAAACTTAATCTTATTCTCTTGGAGCACTTCAGTTTGAGCTACGGAAGTGGCACATGCAGCTGTCAGAAGGAAATTCGTTTTTCTTATGAGTCAGTTGAGTTGTTGCATGCATGGCTTCAGTTAGAACTCAAGTGAGTTGAGTTTAGTGGACTGGAGGTACAGTTGATGGAGTTGTGTTCAGTTTAACTTAGTTAAACTGGTTGTAGTTAGTCTAACTGCAGATAGACTAATGATGAGTTGTTAAACTAATTATTAACTCATAATACAACTAAAGAATACATCAGTTAACTCAGTTGCATGTCAGTGCATGTTCAGTTCAACAGGGACAGGTGGTAGAGAATCAGATTGCTATCAGTTGTGACTATAGTTGTGCACCAGATCTTGCACAATCAAAGGATTGAGTATGCCAATGAGTTTGCTCACGTATTTGGCCCGCATTTTAGCCTTTGCTCACGTCCACAAAGAGTGAGTGACTATTTTGCAGGTGAAAATCGAGTTTGGGAAGCAATTCTCATCAGTTCTTGAGCAGGTATTGAGCAGTGGAGGCAGGCAAGCAGTGGAAGAGATTTGGAGATCAGATCTGAGCTGTATTGTGTGTAACAGAGGTGGAGATACTTGTGAGAAGTATTATGCTGTGTAATGTTACATGACTCAATCATTAATATACAGATAGTGTGGGGTTTTTAGCGAGATGCTTTCCCCGTGATACAAACTGTGTTAATGTGTGAATGCTCTTGATGTTTTATTGTTATTGATGCTGCTATATTCTTGATCAACGTAGAGGAGCTTATGTATTGTGTATGTTTTCCGCATTAGTACATGATCAGGATAATCTCCATTGAATATGTGTTAAATTATTCAAAATTTCTACACTTGCAAGCTGGACACTTTAAGATGCATATAGACCATTATGCATTTAAGTACTTGGTTAACAAGCTTATGTCGGGGAGAAAAATATGCAGATGGATGCTGCTATTTCAGGAATATGATTTCGAAGTCATCGTGAAGCCAGGGCGATTGAATACAAGACCAGATCATCTATCATGCATTGAAACAGGAGAATAGCCTACTAGTTTGGAGCAAGGACTTCCTGAAACGAAACTCTTTGTGGTGTGCATAGCTAAAAATCACTTTGTAGATATCATACACTTCCTTATGATGGGGAAAACTCCAGAAGGATATACTAGTGAACAAAAGAAGGAGCTGGTGGTATGTGCCACAGACTTTTCTGTCATTACAGGACATTTATATAAAATGGGCTCGGATGAAATTCTACGATGTTATGTACTTAAGTTTGAAAAAAATAGTATCTTCGCTGAAGCTCATGGAGGAGCTATAGGAGGACATTATGAAGGAAAAGAAACAATGCAAAAGATTTTACACATTGGGTTGTGGTGGCCGACACTACATAAGGATTCCCAGGCTTACTATAAGGCATGTGATGCATGTCAGAGGACGGGTAGGCCATCGCAAAGGGATGAGCTACCTCTGAATCTGCAGCTATCATTACAACCATTTGAGAAGTGGGCGATTGATTTTGTAGGACCAATTCAGCCTCTAGGAAAGAAGACAGGTGCACGCTACATCATCACCATGACTGAGTATTTGACCAGATGGGCCGAGGAGTAGCCTGTGAAAGACTCTACAGGGGAAACAACAACATGTGCTAACTAGGTTTGGTTTCCCAAAAATTTGATGAGTGATCGTGGTACACATTTCCTTAATTAAACAATTAGTGCGCTGATGGAGGAATTCCAAGTTTATCATCAAAAGAGCATGCCATATGAACGTAGGCTAACAGGACGATTGAAGAATTTAATAAGATATTGGAGAACGCGCTAATGAAGGTTTGAAATGCACAAAGGAATGACTGGGATGTGCGCATATCCACATTGTTATGGGCTTATAGAACTACTTGCAAGAAACTGACTGGACAAACACCCTTCAGGCTGGTTTATGGTGTAGAAGTTGTGATGCCAATGGAGTATATTTTACCTGGTATACACATAACAACGTGCATAGGAATGGTGTATCACGGAGCCCTAGAAGAGAGGCTCGTGAAACTGAAAGAGCTTGAAGAAGATAGGTTTTTGGCTAGATTCCATCAACAAGTTCAGAAGGAGCACGAAAAGGCATGGCATGATCAGCACATCAAACTGCACACCTTGAATGTAAATGATTTGGTTTTATTATATGACAACAAGTTTGATAAATTTCCAGGAAAATTTCAAATGCATTGGCTGGGGGATTACCAATGGTGGGGAAGTTCAACTGCTGAAATTGAATGGAGATCCGTTTCCCAGAAAGGTAAATGGTAGATGATTGAAGCCATACACCGGGGATCTAGCCAGATGACTATATGATGGAAGCATAGTCTTAGCAGTCTAGGTAGTTGAAAGGAGGCATAGGACTATAAAATACACTACCTGTGTTGTAGGGCTGCACGGGATGGAAGCATGTCATAGCATCAACAAAAGCGCGAAGGGAGCTACGCTATAGGAGGAGAGATTGTGCAGAGAAGCCAGAAAGTGACAGTTATGGTCATTGTTCATGATTTGACAGTGAGAAAATGGCTAAGAGGAGGGGGGGTGACATTTAAGATGGAATTTAAATGCGATATCTTTGAAATTTTGTTGCTAATCTAGCATTTATGCACATATTTTTGGGGGAATAGTTGGATTTGAATTTGAATTTGCCTATAAATTATAGATGGCCACCCTATGAAAGACAATGTTCATTCTGAGAGTTGAGGTGTCGAGCTATCTGTTGCGCATGAACCCTATGAGTTTTGAAGCTTTCTTGGCTAGTTTGTTGTTTGATAGGTTGCCTAAGGAAACCTAGGAGCTCCTTAACAGTCTAATGTTGCGACTGCAAAAACTGTAAGTGCTGGATGATCGATGGCCTCTGAGGCAGCTGACCCTGAGGTCGTAAGTGTGGAGGTTCCTACAGACATGCCAAAGTCATCGAGGTCACCTAGGCTAAGGCCTGCGTCGACAAGAGAGGGGCCTAAGACAAATAAAGACAAATATAAAGTGACATAATTCGTGCGTTAGTCGCCAGGAAAGCACCAGAAGAAAGAGAAACCCACAACGCAGGAGAAAGGCAAGGTGGTATTCCTAGAATCCAACGAGGACGTAGATGAAGGCGCAAAGGATATTGATATTGAAGGAGTAAACCCTATCTCAAATCTACCTGAATAAATCCATCCACATTAGGGTAAGGTGAAGGTCCCGCAAGACCCAAATGAGGGAAAATTTTTGCTTATAACACCTATGATACCCAATCAAATAACATTTGAAGGTGTGGGCTTGGCGCGTGTCCCACATTTGAAATTAGAGGATTGGGACTTGGCAGATACTGAGTGATTCCCCCACCTGGCGACTGATACATTTATGATGCGTGTATTCTATAAATATTCTGCTGTCACCGCACTGAAGTCAGTGAAGTGGATTAGAGGGGTGGGGAAGGCAGGATTGTTGAATCTACTTTGGGTGCTGCATTACAACCGTGCTCCCATAAATTTGTTCGTGATTAAACAATTGCTGTGTCTGGTGCACAATGGGTGCTTGTGGTTGGGATAACCAATACCAGTCATGGATATGTTGATCCATAGGATCGCATTTCTACCATATTCAGTGCTGAATCTAGCCAAGGCATTTGGCGGAAAGGTTGACGAGCGTGGCCTCACTGAGAGAGTGAAGGACAATTTTAAGCTTGTCAAGAAGCCACGCGGATATTCAATTTCAAGCATAACTGGCCCCATAGTAAAGGTAGCCACCCAAATATTGGTTGGGAAAGTAATGAGGAAGTGTTGCATAGATGAGGCTCCATCACTAGTAGTTTCATTAGTGGTCTAGTACGCAGAGGGCGTATAGCTCAATTGGGCACGCTACCCATGCATCATGTTCCTCGGAAACTACAGGGAGGCAGAGGACCAGAGTAAGACGTTTCATTACTCTTGGTTGTTGTTGTCGATTGTGTTAGTCACATGGGAATTACTGGGGGACAGCCAAGTTCCTCTGATCACATTAGATTTACCAGAAGAAACGAAGCTTGCTTCGCTATGGACCATAAAGGATGCTAAGCAGGTCAAGGAGAGTAAAATATTTTAGGTACTCATGGAGGCAATCGTGCACGTGGTCATCAACCACAAGCCAAGACTGTCACAGACTATTTATGAGCAGTTGTCGGGATACGCAGAGTTCAAGGCAGACTTCCACTGTATCTCCATCTAGGCGTGGAAGGACCTAGAATAGAAATGGTATGATCTCCCATACCTTGCGACAGATGATGCTATAGTAGCGGTCCTCGATCATTGGCCAGTAGAATGGTGCATGACCTTAGATTTTTCCATTGGATCCAGTAAGTCCATGGAAAGTAGAAGAAGGAAGAGGCCTGATTGAAAATGCAGCAGATGGCGGAAAGACGGAAAAAGGAAGAAGAGGAAAAAGCAAGAACAGAAGAGGAGCACATCGCTAAGGAGCATGCAGAAGAGAAGGAAGATGAGGAAGATCACAACTCTCACAGAAGTTAGAAGTCTCCTTGTCATGCGGAAAGAGTCAATTTTTCAGACAAAACTGACCTCCCTAGAAGCTAAGGATTTCTAGTGACAAACAAGACAATTAAACACTATCTTTCTCTAAATATGCATTTAGAATACAAGTAATCAGGTGTTTATAACATACCTTTAGTCCAACGCTTTGTAGTAGTCTAGCCTCGTCGATTCGGATGAGCTCCTCCTTCTCTTCGAAACCTGCATTCACTAACAAACAAAAGATTACATAGCACCTGAATAACTTATAAAATCAAACATATTCATCATACAGACCAAGGAGTATATGAAACAAATCATGTATAACAATCTATTGAGAAACGTGAGCTTAATTGTATTAAGTGGAAACAAAAGAAACCATTACAACCTGAGCCTTGGTGTTGTGCAGGTCCCTCCCAGGGTCCAGCAAGAGTTCTCCTTTACTTTGATCAGCTCACCCACTTCCAAATGAAGCTAAGAAAGGATGGGAATCTCTCCTCTCAAGCTCTATAAGGGAGTCCTAATTCCAGCAGCATCTACCCTTAGGAATGTTCAGCTTTCAACCTCCCCTCCCTCTGGCCCAATGCCTATATTTATAGTGCTTTAGAGGAAGTTAATCAGGTCCACCATCAATGGGATAAGCCCCTCTTTGAATGGGATAGCTCCCCTCTTGATGGGATAAGTTCCTCTTTCATAGGGATACATGAACCATCTGGAGGTGCTCAATACACGTCAAACAAACTTCTAGAATGCTCTAGAAATGACCACAAGTAACTTTTTTGAAGTGAAACTTGTGCCTTTTGACCTTTACGGGAGTACGCACCCACTCCTTTACAGACAGAGCGTACAAGTACGCAGGTATTGTGAACTTGGGGTGCGTACACGCAGGTAAGGCTAAGAGAAACTTCGTACCCAGAGTTATATAGATTTTTAAAAACTTTCTCTCTTTCTTGGAGTTTGACATGAAGAGCAGAGGTATAAGACTTGCCAAGGAGGATAGTATGACAGTTGATGGAGCCATACTAACTGCAAATAGTCATGGTGACAAATTTTAGTGTAACATATTGCCCCCTAAAGTGCGAAGCCTGTAGTAGATTAGGGTTTCATATCATCTAGGAAGGGTGAAGTACTTTATCATTTCAAGGATTATCTTGTGGAGAGCCCAGTCGGAACCTGCAAATATTCAACACAAAATACATATATAAGATCATATGAGGTAGGCATTCCCATACTCAGATTGAAAACTTTAACTAACAAACTAACTACTGCTCTGATACAGGAATGATTTCGCAGTACATCATAATCATAGACTCTTGTAGACACAGTATGGATGCAACCATCTGTTTATGATTAGTCTACTGTATAATCAATACAAAACTCCTCACAGCCTGGATGGTGGAAACTAGATCCAGGGTCTTCATTTCTACTTCCTGAAATAGTACGATTCTATCCATGCGAATGAATGAGTTGATGTCGAACATGGTAGAAACCACTTGATTACCAGTCGATGATGTAAACTGTTAACAAGTGTGAGAGAGACCACCAGTGATGTCAATGGTTCTCAAAGTACCCAGTACAATCCATGAGATGTGAATGAATGAGTTGATGTCGAACATTTCACGGAGTCCTTTGATCGAAAGTCAATGATGTAAACTGTCATCAAAGGTGAGAAACCTGCCATTGATGCATGCAGATTTCAAGGTACTGATGATTTCTAGGTCATCTTTCTAGATAATGTGCTGATGTCGATAGAAAGCGACCCGTTGCAGGCAAGCCCACAACACGAAATCTTAGATCAAGTTGAAGAAATGTAGCTGTAAGGACTGACTCAGGGATGGTCGAGATGGATGACGGGTATTTTGCAGATGAATGGTTTATTTGCAGTGACCTCTTGAACACATAACGACACGACAGATGGCTTGGTGATAATTGACCCAAAGTTAATACCCGGAACCGGTTGAAAATTTTCAATGTGGTTTGATCAACTGTTAGGCAAAGGATTTCCCAACCCAGGTGAATGAAAAGTGTCGTGTCCAAGAGTGGTGATAAAGCTTCTTCTGAGACAAAGGATAACAAATAAGCTCATTTTCCTCTCTTTTTCCCCACCATTTCTGGCAAGTACCTCTTTATTTTTTACAAGCTTGAGGAGGATAACATATGCTTGATTATAAGCTCATCCTTCGGATGAGTCCAACTTAGTTTAGATTCGAACCCTAAGAAGGAGTGGTCCGTTCCTGTTTGTAATCGAATAGGTCCTTTACTGTGAAATTTTAACGAGTCCAGTATAGGAGAAACTCGGCGTTTTTCAATTTTAGAGATTCTGAAAAAACTTAAGAAGACTCCAGGATTGAACTTTTTCGTAAATTTGTGTCTCCCAAGCCCGAAAAAGTATAAAATAATACTTGAGAGAACCGCTTGATATTGCGACTGAGGAGTACTTTCATGATTAGTGTCTTTGACCTAAAAAGTAAAAAGCGATCAAGGACACGTCGTTTTATTTCCAGTATCGAATTTGAAACGACAAAAATCCGACAATCTTTTCCTGTTTTTACAGTCAGAAAAGGGCTATAAGGGGACCTTCTTTTAATTCCGTTTTAACGAGTGTAAAAGAAACGCTCGGCAATATTTTCATGTTTTAGGAGTCAGAAAAGGGCTTAAAAGATGACTCTGATGTTTTTGTTTGTGAAAAATGACAATTTTCCCTGAAAACCCTTTATCCTGCACAAAAACTAACACATTACTCATACATATTTAAGATAGATAAAAATACTTTGAAAAATACTTTTTCATGGTGGAAAATAAACAAATTTAACATTTATTTACTCAAAAACGTATAAAAATGGCTTTTACCATTTCATGTTTACCATTTTACTGTTGAGGAGAAAAAAAGGGCTTTTGGCAAGAAACTTCCCGTGGACATTGCGGAGAATCCGACCGTCGAAACCGAACACCGTCTCATCAGGTATTCTACAAAATCCTCCTCTTCATTTCCATCCGTTTAAAATTTGTTTTTAAGCTTTAGTTTCATTTTTTGGATGCCTTGGGGTTTCAAGGTCCGCTTTTCGGGGTACGCAGGTGCTCCACTGGTGACCTGCGTACCCCGACATTTTCTCAGTTGGGAAAATGCCGGGTGTACGCAGCTTGCCTTAAGAGAACCTGCGTACACACACTCTGTCTCTAAAGGCGGGCTGCGTACACCGCGGAGAGGATTTTCAAACCCCCATTTCTCCAAAATGAACCAAAAAATTTTAAATTTATGGACTCTGATAGATGTTTTATGGTGTGTAGATTGCCCACCATGCTTGATTGGCGCGAGAGAGAACACGAAGATGTTGATTTGGCTGCCATTAATCACCAACCTTCCATTGATGCTTTGAAGGCATGCGACCTTTACAAATACTGGGCCATACCTGGCATGAGGGTCCAGGTGCACTTTCTAGAGTGGCTGGTTGAAAGGTGGAACGTTCAGGATCAGTGCTTTTACATTGGAGGGCACCAGCTCGAGATAGAGCCCTCAGATATTTACTTTCTCACTGGTTTTCCCAAGAGTGGCGAACAATTGACTCTGTCTGAGACTAGGCCGGGTGGCCAGTCCATTGCTAGTCTCCGACTAGAGTGGTGCAATAATCAGAACGAGGAGAAGGGGATAGAGATCAAAAAGATATCCCGACCTGAACTTATGGTAATTGCCTTTACAATTACCAGACTTTGCAGGGCTGCCGCTTTTCACATTGCCACTGGATCCCAGATGCGGATGGCGATTGATTGCTATCGGGGCACCATTTTCAACTGGTGCGATGCTGTGTTGGCCAACTTAAAGGGCCAACTAACTAGGACCAAGAACGGACAACTGAAGACTTTTGGTTATGGGCCTTTAGTTGTGAGTTTTGCCCTAGAGAGGGTTTCAATGCTGATCCCACAGCAGCTCACTGTTGAGGTTGGGCCTCCCCGAGAGCCTAAGTTGACGCGATGTGTTGCGGTTATGGCCCGTCATCCTGACGAGGGCATGGAGGTTGTCCGATTTAGATCGGAGTATTTTCACTGGTTGGAGAACCAGATCTTCTCGATACAGGATTTTCCTTATGCCGGAGTTGATTTTCGTGGAGATCCGGACATGATTCTTCCACCGGGAGAACAGTGGGATGACACAGGTACTTCATTTTTCACAAGTTTCTAAATTATCTATTTTGTTTTTTGTTTTTATATCGTCTCAAAGCTGACAGTGACAATTTTCAAAATGTAGATGTAGGCCCACGGCGTCCAGCCAATCTCCGGCCTTTCAAGAGGAGAGTGCCAGTTGCACTGGCACCGGCCCCACAGGACGCGGCCGCAGAGACCTTAGCTGAGTTGGAACAAGACCTAGAGCGTCTTACGGCAGACATACCAGAGACTACTATAGACAATATTCCTATCAGGCTTCAGCGCTATGTCGTCGCAGTCCCAGGACCTTTTAGGAGGTTCTTGTGTAGGGTGGCACGTGCAGTGGTGTCGTATAGAGAGCATCACCAGTGATTGGATGGTCGCTTTTGTAGACACATGTGACATTTTGTTTTTTGTACTTATCATTTTTGCTGATCATAAGGTGTTTTTCAACCTATGATCAAAGACGATGTATTTTTTGACACACTCCTATCTATATATATCATTATTACCAGCTTATCTTGTTAAACATGTGTGATGAAATGTTTTTAAATTTACATGTATGATTATCGCAAATGTCTGTCTAACATTCGAGAAGCAATTGCATCTGCTAATGTATTTAAAGACCTTGGAATATGCTGATATTCAATGTAATCAAATTCACGTTCCAAGAGACGCACTCTCAAAAATAACCTTAATAACACTAGATTTCTAATGGCATACACTCTATTAAGCTGTAATACAACGAGTTCAGAATCTAACCTCACTATCAAACTCCGAATCCCAAACGAAATAGATTCAGACAATAACTCAATTACTGCACTGTATTCTGCAATGTTGTTTGTTGTTTGACCGAGGCTCACCCCATGCATAGAAACTAACTCGTCAGAGGGCGAATAGATAACCCAAGCTGCAGAAGAGATATTCCGTGTACTACGACACGCACCATCAATGAATCCAATGTACGTTTGGAGAGGCGTTGACATCTGCAATATCAAGAGTAAAACCAAGATAAGCCAGAATAACGACGAAAAACACACTTTCTGAGCTAAGCACACTGTCTAAACTAACAAACACACCAGCTAGAAAGAAAAACCTAACCTAACTAAAATCTCCAGACCCATCATTTAAGCATAATACCTCTTTAGGTAAAGTCCATTTCTGGGTTTACCCAAAGAGTCCCCGTCAAAATCTACCAGCTCATAGGCCCCTTTTTCTAGCTTTCGCTTGATAATGTAGGGCCCATGCCACATAGGAACGAATTTTCCAGCACCTAATTTATCGTTAGCTTGATCATATAATAGCACTAGGTCTCCTTCCGAAAAATTTTGAGGGGTCACATTTCGATCATACTGAGCTTTCATACGTTTTGCGTGAGTCTCGATTGCCAATGCAGCGTCACGTCGAGTCTCATCTAATTGAGCTAAGTATAATAAACGCTTCTCCTCTTCGGAAGTAGCTGGAAGTAATTCGACAGCCATTTGAAGTGACGGGATTTCGCATTCAATGGGCAGCACAACTTCCAAACCATAAACTAGTTGGAAAGGAGTGAACCCTGTTGATGTTTTCACTGAGGTTCGGTATGCCCAAAGCGCGGAAAATAACATGTTGTGCCAATTCGACCGATGAATACCAATGATTCGTCGGATCATGATAACTAAAACTTTGTTGATGGACTCAACCAGACCATTCGCTTGTGGATAATAAGGAGTTGAGCTATCGTGACGCAAACCAAGCTGGCCTGTAAGTTCTGTCATCATAACGTTTCGAAAATGGCGCCCATGGTCAGTGATTATCACTTGTGGGACACCAAACCTAGCAATAATGTGATTGAATATGAAAATTGCAGCTGTCTTGCCGTCTGCCTCGAATGTAGGCATCGCCTCGGCCCACTTAGTAAAATAATCAACCGCAAGGATGATATACGCATGCCCCCCGGCCGAGTGAGGGTTACATGTAATAAAATCGATACCCCATTTGGCAAAAGGACCAACGACAATTATAGGGTGGAGAGGAGCAGGTGGTGCGCGCATCTTGCAATCAAACACTTGACAGTTGTGGCATTTCCGGACCACAATAATACAGTCTTTAAATAAGGGCGGCCAGAAGTAGCCAGCGCGCAATATATTTTGGGCTGTTGCATACCCAGACATATAACCGCCACACGCTCCAGAGTGACAATCATTCAAAACCCTTTCAGCTTCCTCGTGAGTTAAGCAACGGCGAAAAACCAAGTCCGCCCCACGGCGATAAAGAGTATCTCCAATAATTTTGTACTGTTGGGACTGGAATCGAATTCTCCGACGTTCCAACTTTGAAACTTCGGGCCGAAAGGATTGGGTCTGGAGATAGACGATTATATCCCCATACCACGGATCTAAAGTGCTGATGAGAAACAAAGATTCGTCCGCAATGGGTTCCTCTGCCACAGTTTCCATGTCAGCACGCGGGAAGTCACACATTAACTCGGCAAAAACTAAAGATTTCTTAGACTTAGATTTTTCAAATTCCAAGTCGAACTTCTGCAGGATAACAATCCATTTGGAGTACTTGCCCCCTAGCAATTGTTTAGTCAAAATGTAGATCGTAGGGTTGCAATCCGAAATGATTGTAGTTTTAAGGAGTAGAATGTAGTGACGAAAACGTTGGACAGCTTGAACGACTGCCAATTCCAATTTCTCCACATGTGAATACTTGAGCTCAGTTGGATTTAAGGTCTGACTAAGGTAATATATCACATGTTTCGTTCCGAATTCGTCTTCCTGTACTACGACCATTCCAATGGTGGAATGAGCAGCGGCGAGGTACAAAAAGTAATCCTGGTTGTAGTTGGGAGGATGCAGCAACGGTGCATGGGTTAACGTGTGCTTGAGCGCATCGAAAGATTTCTGAGCTATCTCATCCCAAGAGAATTGAGTGTTCTGTTTCAACAACCGGGTAAAACCCTTGGTAATCTCGGCGTAGTTAGGAATGAATCGGCACAAAAAGTTTGCCTTCCCCTGTAAACTTTGGAGTTGGCGAAGACTCGAAGGAGGAGGCAATTTGATGATAGCTTCTACCGTCGAGGGATCGACGCAAATGCTAGCTTTTGAAACTAGAAATCCCAACAATCGTCCCACTTAACAATGTAAACTTTGAAACGGGAACTGATACTGTTACCCGTTTCGTAGAGGTGGCAAAAAAATGACCCGATTTTCAAAAGTGGTGATGCAGAATACACATGTTTTTTTTAGAACATGGTTTTTGGAACTTTAATTTTTTTAAATTCTTGTTATGTACATTGCGTTTTAGAATGGTAGTGATTTTCATGCCGATTTAAAAAAGTGGTTATTCTGCATCAGACCCTTTTTTTAAAAAGCCTGTTTTCTTGACTTTAACTTTTCTAATGTATGAAATGTAAACAATTATTTTGTAAATTTAATAATTTTGGAAGTGGTCTTCCTCTTCATAGTTTTTTGTTTTTTGTTTTGTTTTTTTTTTTTTTTTTTTTTTTTTTTTTTTAGTGAGGTTTTTATTGATTTGCATATTTAAAGAAGAAGGTCGATATTTTTCATTTTCGATATTTTACATATTTATACATCGTTAATTAAATTTTCAATCCAAATGAAATAATTCTCTCTAAAAAACAAATAAAAAATTATATATAAAAAAAGACAAAAATAAAAAATAAAAAATAAAAAATGTTAAAAAAAATATCTTATCAACCATAAAACAATTTGGAAATAAAAAATAAAATTAATATAGATATACATAAGTCAGTAAAAATTGAGAGAAAAAGAAACATGAACAAAAACTAGGGAAAAAAAATTAAAAAACAAACTAATTAAAAAAAAAAAAAAAAAATTAATGAAAAAAATTTAAAAAATAGTAAAATTAATATTTAAAAAAAAAATGTTAAAAAAATTATCTCACAACCATTAAAGGATTTGGAAAACAAAAAAAAATACAAAATTAAAATATAGAAATACAAATAGAGAAATAAAAAAAAAAAATAGAGAAAAAAAAAAAAAAAAAAAAAACATTAGAAAAAACCGGAAAAAAAAAATTAAAAACGAACTAGTTTAAAAAAAAAATAGAAATTAATGAAAAAAATTGAAAAATTAATAAAATTAATATTAAAAAAGAACAAAAAAAAAATTCAAATTATAAAAAAAAAAAACCAAAAAAAGTGTATTTTTTATATAAAAAAGAAAAATGTAATTAATTTTTATTAAAAATAGATATTTTGTTTTAAAAAAAAATCAAAATCTAATTAAAAAAAAAAAAAAAAAACGTTTTTT
This sequence comes from Pinus tabuliformis, assembly GCA_031772625.1. Classification (NCBI taxonomy): domain Eukaryota; kingdom Viridiplantae; phylum Streptophyta; class Pinopsida; order Pinales; family Pinaceae; genus Pinus; species Pinus tabuliformis. Next base: position 371,092,491 of record CM062819.1, read on the forward strand.
TATTATTAAAAACAAATTTTACTTTTATTTCTACTTTTTATTTAAAAATAAAACTATTCAACACATCTTTTATAATTAAAAAAAAAAAAAAAACCTATATTTTATATTTAAAAAAAAAAATGACTTTAAATATTTTTTTTTAAACAATGTTTTTAAAATGGATTTTTTTTTTAACAACTGTTTTTTTTTAAAACATTTTTTTTTTTGTTATAATTAAGAATAGTTTTTTTTTTTAAAACCATTTTACTTTTATTTATTTTTTTAAATTTTAAGAAGTATTAAAAAAATTAAAAATTTAAAAATGAAATCGTTTTTTTTTTTCTAAATTAAACATTTTAAAAATTCAAAATTTTTAAATTTTTAAAATTAAATAAAATTAAAAAAATTTAAATTTAAAAAAAATAAATATCGTTTTTTTTTTTTATTAATTAAAAAGAAAAATTTTGGGTCCCCGTCCCGGGCTGCCCACCGGCCGGGCGGCCCACGGCGGCGCGGCCGGGGGCGGAGCGCCTGCACACAGCCCCTCCACCCCGGGCCGCGCCGCCGCGGGCCGTCCGACGGCCGAGCGTCGATTCCCGGAATCGACGCACGGCCCCCGAGCGGCTCGCGGCGGCGCAGCCCGGGGCGGAGGGCCTGCATGTCAGGCCCTCCGCCCCGGGCCGTGCCGCCGCAGGCCGCTCGGCGGCCGGGCGGCCCGCGGCGGCGCGACCCAGGGCGGGGACCCAATATTTTTTTTTTTAATTAATAAAAAAAAAATTAATTTTAAAAATTTTAAATTTTAAAATTTATAATATAAAAAAAATACGATATTTATTTTTTAAATTAATTTTTTTTTTTTTTTTAAATATAAAATATAGCTTTATTTTTTTTTTAAATATAAAATATCTGTTGAGTAGTTTTATTTTTAAATAAAAAGTAGAAATAAAACTAAAATTTGTTTTTAATAATAATAATATATATATATATATATATATATATATATATATATATATATTTTAATTAGATTTTGATTTTTTTTAAACCAAATATCTATTTTTAATAAAAATTAATTACATTTTTTTTTTAAATAAAAAATACACTTTTTTTTTGTTTTTTTTTTTATAATTTGAATTTTTTTTTGTTCTTTTTTAATATTAATTTATTAGGTTTTAAATTTTTTTCATTAATTTCTTTTTTTTTTTTTACTGGTCTGTTTTTAATTTTTAATTTTTTATTTTTTCCGGGTTTTTTCTAATGTTTTTTTTTATTTCTCTATTTTTAATTACTTAATATATATATTTTAATTTTGTGTTTTTTTTGTTTTCCAAATCCTTTTATGGTTTGTGAGATAATTTTTTTAACATTTTTTGTTTTTTAATTTTTGTCTTTTATATATATTTTTATATTTGTTTTTTAAGTAATTAACATTTTAATCTTAATTTTAGTAGCTTATAATTTTTTTTTTTAATTTTCTATTTTTTTTTTGAAATTTAGTTTGTTTTTAATTTTAATTTTTAATTTTTTTGTTTTAATTTTTTTTTTTAATTTTTTATTTTCACCCACAAAATTTTTTGTTTCTTTTAAATGTTTTTTTTTTTTTTTTTTTTCATATATATTTTATTTTGCCAATTTTTTTTGGTTTACAAGATTACTCATTTTTTCCCCTTTTTTTAAAATATTTTTTTTACTATTTAATTGTTTATAATTTTTTTTTTTTTTTTTTTTAGTTTTTATCATTAATTTCGTTCTTTTTACATTTTATGATTGATTTTTTTTTTCATTTTTTATTTTTGTTTTATATTTTTCTTTTAATAGATATTTTAATCTATGTTTTGTTTTTTTGGTTTTTTTTTTTGTTTTTTTTTTTGTTTTAATTTTTTTTTTTTAATTTTATGTTTTCATTATTTTTTTAAATTTAATGCTTTTTTGGGGTCATGATAATTTTTTATTTTTTTTTTATTCATGCCATTATTTCGAGATGTTGAAATTTAGCTTTTAAAAAAAAAAGTCTTCTTCCAGAATCAACCCTTTTCATTTTGAGGGTGTTTTTTGGATAATTTTTGCGCAAAAAATTGGTTTTCATCGGCATTTTTAAAACAGCCGCAAAATTGACACCTAAAAAAAAAAAACATCGTTCCAGTATACACACTTTTCGTTTTGAGCACTGTTTTTGTGGTTTTTTTGGGGTTTTCAGGCCAGAGTTTCTGTTTTGAGTTTATAGTTCCCGTTTCAAAGTTTACATTGTTACTTCTATACAGAAGACACATTTGTGTGGGTTCAACCGTATACGATAATGCCTACACCTCATGAAGATTGCTCGTAAATGGACAAGGTGATCAGCTCGATGTAAGGAGTGAGCGGGCAAATCATCGAGATACGGTTGCACAATGTGTTTGATGTCATGAAACGCATAAGACATCGCCCTTTGAAAAGTGGCTCCGGCATTCTTAAGCCCAAAAGGTAATTTGCAATAAGAAAATGTCCCCCATGGACAAATGAAAGCCGTTTTTGGTTGATCGGCAGGTAGAATATTGATTTGATTGTAACGGGAAAAACCGTCCATAAAGGAAAATATTTCACTGTCGGCACAATCATCAATTATTTGATCGATATAGGGTGTTGGATAGTTGTTCTTGGGACAAGCACGATTAATATCCCTATAGTCGATACATATTCTTATTGTTCCCTGTTTTTTGTTAACCGGAACAATATTCGATACCAAATCCGTTAACGGGATCGGATAAATGAAACCTGCTTTCAATAGCTTCTCAACTTCTGCTTTAATTGCAGCCGCTTTTCGTGGGTGAATCTGACGCAAACGTTGCCGGACAGGTTTAGCGTCCGGGTAAGTCTTGATCTCATGAACAACAATCGCGGGATCAATTCCTGGCATTTCCTCATAGGACCAGGCAAATACGTCGCGAAATTCTTGAAATAGGGCCTTGTATGTCTAAATTTCGTCATCTGAACACGAGGCACCTATATGAATATGCTCAACAATTTCGGGTTTGACTGAAATGTCAATGGGAATAGTGCGAGAAATATTTCCCAAATTCAGCTCTGAATCGGGATGTTTCATTGGACTCTGAGCTTCTTTGACATATTCAGCTGTAAAGATTGATGAGAAATCGTTTTCAAAACGATCATCCTCAGGTAAAAACAAAGATCTATGATGGAGATCTTCCCATGGTAAATCATCTACCCACAGGACTTCACAAAGTTGTTCGTCAGATGACACAACTTCGGGAAACGCTATTAATTCCGAGGTTGACGTGAAAAGTGATTCCTCACAGACCACATTCATTTGGTCGATTTTGGTTGAACTCGGGTCGGTAAAAGACTGCACGGCTTCATAGGCAATTTCATATGGACTCAAAGGCATTGCGTCACCAAATGAGTCTATCTCAGATTCAGAAGGAACGAGCCAAGGATCGTCATAAACAATGGTGTCTGAAGTAATCATATGAATAGATGTAAACGAAGACGCGACGTTGATTGGAGGAAAAGGAAAAGTTCCCAGTAAACTGGCATCTTTAACTAATCCTACGCCAACATCCTTATAAGGGATAGTCGTTTTACCGACATGCTGGATACTCTCTGAAGAGGCTGGGTCGGAGGAAAAATAAGCCAGCTGGTTTATGGTTACGATCTTGCCATTATGTGGAAACTTTATTACTCTGAAGACCGACGAAACGACCGCTGTCATAGCGTAAGACCAACTTCGACCCAACAGAAGGTTGTATTCTAGAGGGGCATCAACCACCTCCACATCCAGACTAACGGTTTTTCCTTCAACCCCTATAGGCAAATCCTGTAGAATGCCAGAGGGATGGAACCCACAGCCATCAAAGGCCTTAAGAATGGTCGGGGATTGATTTAGTGAAGGAGAACCAAGCGATCTCCAGCACTGTATCGACATAATACACGTGGAAGCTCCCTCATCAATTACAGTCCGATGAATAGGCCTGTTTTTGACTATCACTGGGATCTGGAAAGCCATCTGATGAGGCAAACGCGGTGTACTATTTTCTAGATCAAAGATTATTAGGTTCGGGTCCTGAACATCAACAGCTCCTATAGCTGACAAAAGTAATTTGCGTTGTGTTGGGCATGATTGCAACACTTCCAAAGCCGACATTGCTGAGGGTGAAACAACTAAATCCTCAACAATGTTGTAATTCTGGGCCACTCTCGCATGTGGATTGAAAGCAGACCTTCGAAGTACACTCTTGGCGGGCGGTTTGATTACTAAATCAGGGTTAGGTTTCTCGATCTATAGTGGATCAGAACCGGGAGCTGAGGTTGATGGATTTGAATGAGAAGATTCTGCTTCTTTCGATCCATCAACAGGACTTTTACTACCATAATCTTGCGATCGAGTCGCAATCCTTACATGAGAGATCATCAATATGGGTTCTTCACTGGCACTCGAGGAAGAACCTATCATCTTACTCTCCTGCTTTGGAAATAGATCTTTCAAAACAGCAGGAGTTGGGGAACCCTTGACGATTTTCACAACCTCGGCCCGATGAGGGCAATCTCTTGTAAAATGATCCACTTCACAAATAAGACAAGGATATCGAGGTTTGCGCTTTTCATCATTGGTTTCCGAATTTTCTGTTTTCTCCTTTGGAATTTTGTCTGCTTTATTCTTCTTCTTACCTTTCTTCTTCCCACCGTTTTTTGATTTAGCCGTAGATGACTCTACAGTGTGAATATCAGCAGAAACTTCAGCAGAAGATTCTCCTGTCGGGGAATCTGGTAAGGTTATAATGGGCGAAAAATTCTTTGAAGACTTCTTCTTGCTTTTAGTATTCACCGTACCAATCATGCCATCAGCAGCATGAGATCCCGAAGGAGCAGCAGCGATTTGATTTGACTTTGGAAGATCTGGGATCTTTTCGTGTAACGTACCTGACTGAGTGTAAACTAAGTCAAGGTACTGCGCTTGAGCAATCACTTGCTCCTCAGTAACTACGCCGGCCTTAGCTACGTCTTCAGTAATCTTCGGTAATAATGATTTAACAAACCATTCAGCTAAGATTTGGTCCGGGATAAAAACTTTCACTAATCGCCTTCGACGTCTCCATTCATGTATATGATCAGAAATATAAGTGGACGTCGACTGTTTTAATGAAGTTAGTAACTCCGTGCCATTATCATATCTGACCGGCAACTGAAAATGAGTTAAGAACGAGGTAGCTAACTGACTAAAATTATAAAAAGAGGCCCGTGGTAACTCAATGTACCACTTGGCCGCGAGACCAATGAGCGTACGCTGGAAAAGACGTAAGCGGATCGAATCATCCGAGATGGAATTTGAGGCACACCAAAGGTGGTAAGTCATCACATGATTTGACGGATCCTCTCCAGACTTACCCTCGAACTTGGGAATGTCACTGGGCAACTTATTCGGCATTGGCAGCCAAAACGGAAGATAATTGATCAGATCGTTCGTTAGGCGCGTCAAGTCTGGTAAATCCAAAGTTGCGATAAACGGTAATTGCCGATTAGGATCCCTAACACTCTGGGTCACAAGACCAGTCCCAGGAGGAGGATATCCAGGATAACTTGGAATAGGAATTGCGTTCGGGATATTGTATCCTCCCGGAAAACCAGGATTAACCGGACCGTACTGGGGTTGCTGAGGTTGTTGATAAGTGTACCCAGGATACGGTTGATACTGGTAAACTGGCTGCTGGACAGTAGGCCTGTATTGGTACTGTCCCTGGTACGGTTGATAAGTGAATTGTGGTTGACTAGTGACAACCATACTTAAACCAGGTTGTCCTACAGGCATCTGAACCGTAGTTTGAATCATGGATCCAGACAATGGTAAAGATGTCTGAGGAGTAGTTGCAGAGACAGTAGAAAGCGTAGCTGTCGATACTCCAGAAGTAAGTGTGGTGGATGGAACAGATGTTGCGGTAGTTGCAGCAGTCGTTAGAGATGGAGTGCTAGGTGCGATGGGCGACTGAGTAACTATCGAAGGTACAGAAGTTTGAACATTAGACTCGACTGGTTGTTGGGGTGAACCAGAAACTAAAGGTTGTCCAGTTTGAGATGACAGCTGTACACTTGGTTGCAACACCTGTTGAACTTGCGATGGATCCCACACTATGTTCATTCCGGGGTATTGACCCATGACAGGTTGAGGATATTGAGATCCATAACCGGATTGAGGGTAGGATTGATAATTGAAAGGTACATTTCCTGTACCTTGAACATAAGATTGACCTTGGGGTGGTTGATAACCTTGACTCGAGTACTGACCTTGCGGTAGATACCCTTGAGGTAAGTACTGATACTGGGGTTGACGTTGAGGCATAAATTGATATTGAGGTTGACCTTGGGGTACATATTGAGGCTAGGGTTGACCTTGAGGAATGTATTGCACTATGGGTACATACTGTCCTTGAGGTTGCCCCCCAGACGCAATTTGTGTACCTTGAGGTTGCCCCCCAGGCATTAATTGAGGCTGCCCCACAGGCGGTAACTGGCCACCTTGAGGTTGAGAACTGGGAATTGAACCTGACATCATGTAAATGTCTCCTACACCCAACGGTTTATTACCATTGTTTCCAGTTAATAACCCATGTTCAATGGGTTGAGGAGATGCTCCCGCAAAAGTACCAGAAAGTGACTGATACCTAGAGGGAACAGAAGGACCGTTGTACAAGAAAGATTCAAGAGATTGAGTGAACATGGACGATTGACCAGACATATTTACAGGAGTATAAATACCTCCAGGTGGATAAGGAGTACGAGGTGGAGAAAAACTTGACCCTGATTTGTTCAAATAATTAGTTAACGAAAGATACGAAGTAGTACTTCTAGGTGGACTGTAAAAAATGGATTCACGCTCCCTTAGATCAATAGTAGGTTGATCTTCAAGGATAGAGACGCCTATTTCTTCTTCTGGAGCAAGTTTTTCAATAGCTATCAAACCAGAAGGAAGATTTTCGGTGATGACTCTTTCTACCCTAGGTGAATCAGGAGCACTAGAAGTTGGAGTAACAGGTTCAGAGATTTCAGGTTCTTCGCCTATATAACTAGTAGATGAAAAACTACCAGCAAGCTCGGAAACTGCAACAGCTTCGGGATTATAACCTATTTCTAAACCTTGGTAATCTGGATGGACTACCAACAACGACTCTCCTTCTTCAGGTGAACCTACTTTAGTGCCACTAGGAGTTACAAGGACTTTCAAACCTTCGTAATGACCCGGGATGTCTTCAGGAGGTTCACCCCGAAGTCTACGGGACTGTCTCGGTAATTTAGCCACAGCTAAAAACTTTTAACTACTGCACACGCAAACAAAGTAAAATCTCAAAGCAAACCGCCTAAAGTCTCTAAAGAACCAAACAAATTCGAATCACACGCCTAAAGAATCTAGGGCGTCAAACCATACACAAACAGTAGCCTTCCGGACCGAAAACACTAGTTGGTGATGAAACCCAACATCGCCGAATTCAGTACAGAAGTGGTGGGTGGAACAGTTACCCCATAAACCTGCTTAATGAATAGACCGGCACAAGTTCCTCCACTTTAACTGTCTCGAGTGAAGTGAAACCCCCGGAAAATCCAAGTGAGTCTAGCCGACGTCTGCTCCAGGTACAGTGGGATCTTCCCTCCACCGTCACCTCAGGTAGAATCCTAAAGATAATGGTCACTAAGGTTACCAACAGAAACAAATATACTTGGGGGAATAGTCTACGACCCGATAGCACGCAAGGGCAGAGTAACAAGCTCAATCCCCTTGCCAGATCCTTGACAATAATACAAGGTTTACCGACAAGTGACCCCAGGATCCTCGACAATAATCCGAGGTTTACTGTTTGTAGTACGTGCGTATCTGGTGTCTTTCCCAATGAAGGAGGATTGATCCCCTCACTGGTTCGGACACGGTCTCATGCTTCTCCTTTAAGAGGAGCTTTCCCAGAGTATAAATGAAATAGTTGGATTTATCCTACCACAAGATGAGCTACTTGTTTGGTTTTGTTGTCTTGGGAAGTTAATTACTCTCCTACTCCAAGACACTAGCCTAATCTATATTGGTGTTTCAAAGCCCTAGTAAATAAAAAGTTACTAAGTTGATTTTACTTTAAGCGTTAATTTTTTATGGATTTTCTTTAGGACAAAAGGTAGCGGAGATGAAACTGATGGTGTGTAGACTCGACTCAAATCCACTAAAAAGATGCACTTAGGATTATTTATACTAATTTTCTTTTTCAATGAATTCCCTAGCTAAGAGAGTTGGAGAATGCAAAATTGATATAAAGACAACTTTCTTGGCAATGAAATGTTGGCATTATGTTTCAGGAATGGCTATATATGTTACAGATGTTGTACTTGATGGCAACTCCCATGACAAGGCTCTATTTTTATTGAAAAATAAGAAGGACGCAGGAAATCAGTTCAGAAGGTGCGTACCCGTAGGTACACCTTGCAGGGACCGCGTCCAGAGACGCAGGCCAGCCATTCAAGAGGTGCGTCCACCCAGTGCACACATTTCAAGGCAGAGAAAAACTCACGTGGGGGTTTCTTGTGTTTTACTCTTGGTATCTAGCCGACGGTATTGTGTTATTATGGTGTGGGCTCGTGGTATTATTCCATGATTTGAGGAGGAACTTGCCTATATAAAGCAAAGGAGATCATTTTGTTTTTGTATGTCTTTGGTTGAATATCTTATGAGGTGAGATCTGGTCTAGATCTAAAAGGCGAATCTACTAAAGGACTGAGATCTCTTTGGCGCAAGATCAGATCTGTAGATCTGACTGTCTGGGTTACACTTAAAGTCTTGAAATCTTTCATACCCGAAAGGACGCAGGTACAGTGAAAGGAAAGCGCGCCGGGATGCAGTGTAGTAGGAGGATACCTGCGTGGGGACGCAGGGTAGACGAAGTTCAGGTGCGTCTGAGACGCAGTTCAGTATCTGGAGATCTGCGTGGGGACGCAGGGCGACCAAGGTTCAGGTGCGTCCCTGAAGCAACAGGACGCGGCGCGATAGTGTCTTCGGGTGCGTCCCTGCAGCAACAGGACGCGGCGCGATAGTGTCTTCGGGTGCGTCCCTGCAGCAACAAGACGCGGCACGATAGTTTTTTTGGGTGCATCCCTGAAGCAACAGGACGCAGAGCAGTTGAAGGAACAGTGCGTAGGCACGCAGCACAGCAGAAGGATCTCTGCGGGTGGTCGCAGGAAAGCAGAAGGTGAACTGCGTCTATACGCAGGTCACAGAAGGGAAAGTTGCGTCTCTGTATTAAGATGTTCTGTTGATTGAATTTCTCTGTTGATAAGGTGTTCTGGGTTAGTTCTGTTATTGCTGATCTGATAACTGTAGTGGACTGTAACTGATATGTACTTAGTGACCATTTGATGCTTTATGAAAAGAAGTAGGGGGTTGTAGCTCCCTTCCAGGCCACCAGTTTTTGATGGGACAAACTTCAATTATTGGAAGGTAAGAGTTACTGCATATCTTCAATCTCTTGGTACAGAAGTTTGGGACATTGTAGAAACAGGCTATGCTTTTCCTTCAGCTACTCCTACAGATCCAGCTGAGAAAAAGAAGTATGAAACAAATGCAAAAGCAGTCAGTACTCTGTTAGGATGTATATCCCAAACGGAATTCATGAAGGTAATGCACTACAAATCCGCAAAAGAAATATGGGACAAAATTGTCACAAGCTATGAAGGAGATGAACAGGTAAAGCGTGCTAAACTTCAAACTCTCAGGATTCAGTATGAGACTCTCAAGATGTATAATGATGAAAGTGTGGCTAACTATTTTCTTCGGGTAGATGAGATTGTTAATTGTATGAAAAATTTGGGTGAAGAAATAAGAGAGGCTATAGTGGTTGAAAAGGTTCTAAGATCTTTGTCTCCCAAGTTTGAATCTAAAGTATCTGCTATAGAAGAAAAGGAAAATCTACGAATTCTTACTATGTCTCAGCTACATGGAATTCTAACTGCTTATGAAATGAGAAAGGGAGGTCCTTCAGACAGAAGAGAAGCTGCATTCAAGGCATCAGGAAAAGGAGATTATTATGAAGCAAGCCACGTCCCAGAAGAAGAGGAAGAAGAATCAAATTTTGTCAGAAATCTTCAAAGGGGTTCTGGAAGGTTCAGAGGTAAGTTACCTTTTAAATTCTTTGCTTGTGGAAGAGTAGGTCATTATGCTGCAAAATGCCCTTATAAGGATAAAGGAAAGGAACCTGCTAGATGGAACAAGAAACAGAACGCAAATAAGAAAAGCTACTACACTCATGAAGATAGTGATGGTCTATCAAACAGTGATGAAGATGAACAAGGTAATGAATATAAGTTGTTAATGGCATTTGAAGATGATGATTATATGGATGCTGTAGATGTGGATAACCTTTATGATGAAATTACTAAACTCAAGAGATGTATAGAAGAAAAGAACATGATCATTGATACTCTACAATTTCAAATTGATGAAAAGGAAAAACATCTTGAAAAATTAGAAGGTGAAATTGTTGGTCTTAGAAAAGAGATTGAGAAAACAAAAGCTATTAATCTCAAGTTTGTCAAAGGATCTAAAACTTTGGATGAGATTATCAATGTGCAGCGATCTCCTCTAAACAAGACAAGTCTGGGCTATAATGGAGAAACTTCTCAAGCATCCACCTCAAAAAGTTATCTTGATGCAGCAAGAAGAAATGAGCAAAAGCAAAATGAAGATCATCAGGTAAAGCAGGGACGAATTACAAACAGAAACTATCAGGGGCAATCCATATTAAGGGTGAACAAAAGCTACAACCAGCCACAGGTAAAATCTTCTCAATTTGGTTCAAGAATGGATGACAATAGAAATTACAATCATTTGGCCGGTAGATTTGATAACCGCAGAAGTTTCTTCAATGGACAATGCTTTTCTTGCCATAACTTTGGCCACAAAGCAGCTCAATGTGTTGCATATAAAACAATCATGACTAGAGAAGCTCAAAAACAAAGAAGTATGATAGGGATTACAAAAAGGACCTATAACAACTTTTCGGTTCTTGAAAATGAAGTTGAATGTTCTATTTGCAATAACTTTGGTCATGAAGACTCTGAATGCAGGAGCAGGTTTCAGCAGAAAAAGGAACAAGCCTCAAGCACCAAAACATGGAGAATAAAGGAACCTCAAACAGAAAGATGTGGGATAGCTTTTTATGCAGAGGGACAGGAAAATCTATGGTACATTGACAGTGGATGTTCGAAGCATATGACAGGTGATAAAGAAAAACTTGAATCTTATTCTGCTCTAGAAAAGGGAAAGAAAGTATCTTTTGGAAATGATACTCCTGCAACTATAAAAGGAAAAGGCATTGCTCAGTTAAAAGAAAAGGTCAAGGCTGGAAATGTTCTGTATGTTGATGGATTGAAGCATAATCTTCTAAGTGTCAGTCAGATGTGTGATCAAAGAACCGAGGTTATATTCAGATCGAATGGATGTCTTGTTCGTGATCTTGATACAGGTAAAACAGTGCTCAAAGGCAAAAGAACTCCAAATAATCTGTACATATTTGAAGAAGGACAACAACAATGCTATCTAAGCAAGGATGAAGAGCACTGGTTATGGCATCGAAGGTTGGGACATCTGAGCTTCTCACAAATAAGGAAAGCATGCAAATATCAGGCAGTTCGCGATCTTCCAGATATCAAAATTCCTGAGAACACCATATGCAAATCATGTCAGTTTGGAAAACAAACCAGAACTAACTTTCCAGAAAAAGAAGGATCAGCTAGCATGCCTCTTGAGCTAGTACATACAGATACATGCGGTCCCTTCAGAAAAAGAACACCTCGAGGAGAAGAATACTTGATATTATTCATTGACGATTTCTCCAGGTTTGTCTGGTTAGGACTTATGAAGCACAAAGATGAAGCATTCGAAAAATTCAAATCCTTCAAAGCCTTGGTGGAAAATGAATCAGGTCACAAAATTAAGTGCCTCAAATCCGACAGAGGTGGGGAATTTACTTCAAATGAATTTTTCGATTTCTGTGAAAAACATGGGATAAGAAGGGAATTCTCTACAACAAGAACTCCCCAGCAAAATGGAGTTGTGGAAAGAATGAACAGAACAATCCAACAAATGGCTCGTGCTATGCTTGATGAATCAGGAACTCTCGCTACTTTCTGGGGTGAAGCTGCACATGCTGCAGTTGTTATTCTCAACAAAACGAATGTCCGGGTGAACAGCACTCAAACTCCTCATGAGCTTTGGAATGGTAGGACTCCTTCGGTAAAGCACTTCAAAATCTTTGGGAGCAAATGCTATATCAAGAATATTGATGAGCAGCTTGGCAAACTTGAACCTAGAGCAGATGAAGGCATTCTTCTTGGTTATTCTCCATATAGCAAAGCATACAAATGCTACAATAAAAGACTTGGCAGAATTGTTGACAGCATTGATGTAGTGGTTGATGAGAAGGGATACATTCCTAGGCAAGTACATCATGAAGACATCGAAGAAGATGAAGGCTACCCTCAAAGACAGAATGATGAAGAAGAGGAATCTCAAGAAGAACCTCAAGAAGAACCAGAGGAGAAAACAAGAATAGAAGAAAAGACTCCATCCAGATATGTTCAGAAGAACCATCCAGAATCTCAGATTATGGGACAGAAAGAAGCAAGTGTACAAACTCGAAGAACAATTGCAGAAGCTTCAAGCTATTTAGCATTACTCTCCTCAATTGAACCACAAAATGTGAAAGAGGCATGCAAAGATGAATGTTGGGTGAAAGCAATGGATGAAGAACTTGAGCAGATCGAAAAGAACAACACTTGGGAGCTAGTTCCTAGACCAAAAGATAAGAATGTTATCGGGACAAAATGGGTCTTCAAAAACAAATTGAATGAAAATGGAGAAGTAATTAAAAATAAAGCCAGACTTGTTTGTAAAGGGTATGCGCAGCAAGAAGGAATAGACTTTGAAGAAACCTTTGCTCCTGTTGCAAGACTTGAGGCCATCCGAATGTTTCTTCCTCTCTCAAGTTTTCAAAACTTCAAAGTATTTCAAATGGACGTGAAATCAAACTTTCTAAATGGAGACTTGGAAGAAGAAGTATACATTGAACAGCCAGATGGGTTCATTCTTGGAAATGATCCAAACCTTGTATGCAGATTGAAAAAGGCCCTCTACGGTCTCAAACAAGCTCCAAGGGCTTGGTACTACCACTTGGACAAATATCTTCATCAACAAGGTTTTTCAAAAGGTTCAGCAGATAGCAATCTTTATATAAAAGTTGAAAATGACAAATTGCTAATACTTGTTGTGTATGTAGATGACATTATTTTTGGTAGCAATGAAGAAGCTATGAGTCAAAGCTTTGCCTCGGTCATGCAAAAAGAATTTGAAATGTCCTTGCTAGAAGAACTGACATATTTCCTTGGTTTGCAAATCCAACAAAAGGAAGGAGGAATCTTTTTATCTCAAACTAAGTATCTCAAACAGATTTTGAAGAAATATGGCATGGAAGATGCAAAACCAGTATGTACACCCATGGTCACAGGATGTAGTCTTAGTGCAAATGATGAATCTGCAGCAGTACATCAACCAACCTACAAATCTATGATTGGAAGTTTACTTTATTTGACAGGTACCCGACCGGACATCATGCATGCAGTTGGAATAGTTGGAAGATTTCAGGCAAATCCGAAGGAGACTCATCTTCAGGCAGTAAAGAGAATTTTCAAATATCTTCAAGGGACTCAAAATTATGGCTTATGGTATCCTAGAGATACAGATCTTACTCTTCATGCTTATACAGATGCAGATTGGGCCGGAAGCGTGGACGACAGGAAAAGCACAAGTGGTGGTGCATTCTTTATGGGTTCCAGACTGGTATCTTGGTTCAGCAAGAAACAGAGTTCGATTGCCTTGTCTACAGCTGAAGAGGAATATGTTGCTGCTGCATCTTGTTGCACCCAACTTCTTTGGATGATGCAGACTTTGCAGGATTTTCAAATCACTTGTACACCACCTATCCCCATCTTATGTGATAACACAAGTGCAATCAGCATCTCAAAGAATCCGGTTATGCATTAAAAAACCAAGCACATACCAATCAAGTATCATTTTCTCCGGGAACAAGTGCTTGAACAGAAGGTCAAGTTGGAGTATGTTCCTTTTAAGGAACAAGTTGCTGATATTCTCACAAAACCATTGCCCAGGGACACCTTTGAATACCTCAAGCAAAAGTTGGGGGTTGTTGATGCATCATCTTATTGTTGAATCTTTTCTGAATGATGGTACAGGTTCAGGAGGAGCATATAATGTATTGTTGGCATTATGGAGGATGGTTAGAAGGAGATCTTGGAAATAGCTGCAATATGTCTCTATCTCTTTCATGGAGGATTATGGTTCTTTGTTGCAGATCTGGTTCAGGGGGAGCATACCCTTTGCCCTTGATGTCAAAGGGGGAGAATGAAGCAAAGTTTGTGAGGTTGCCATCAAGTCCAAAGGGGGAGATTGTTGGCATTATGTTTCAGGAATGGCTATATATGTTACAGATGTTGTACTTGATGGCAACTCCCATGACAAGGCTCTCTTTTTATTGAAAAATAAGAAGGACGCAGGAAATCAGTTCAGAAGGTGCGTACCCGCAAGTACACCTTGCAGGGACCGCGTCCAGAGACACAGGCCAGCCATTCAGGAGGTGCGTCCACCCAGTGCACACATTTCAAGGCAGAGAAAAACTCACGTGGGGGTTTCTTGTGTTTTACTCTTGGTATCTAGCCGACGGTATTGTGTTATTATGGTGTCGGCTCGTGGTATTATTCCATGATTTGAGGAGGAACTTGCCTATATAAAGAAAAGGAGATCATTTGGTTTTTGTATGTCTTTGGTTGAATATCTTATGAGGTGAGATCTGGTCTAGATCTAAAAGGCGAATCTACTAAAGGACTGAGATCTCTTTGGCGCAAGATCAGATCTGTAGATCTGACTGTTTGGGTTACACTTAAAGTCTTGAAATCATTCATACCCGAAAGGATGCAGGTACAGTGAAAGGAAAGCGCGTCGGGACGCAGTGCAGTAGGAGGATACCTGCGTGGGGACGCAGGGTAGACGAAGTTCAGGTGCGTCCGGGACGCAGTTCAGTATCTGGAGATCTGCGTGGGGACGCAGGGCGACCAAGGTTTAGGTGCGTCCCTGAAGCAACAGGACGCGGCGCGATAGTGTCTTCGGGTGCGTCCCTGCAGCAACAGGACGCGGCGCGATAGTGTCTTCGGGTGCGTCCCTGCAGCAACAGGACGCGGCGCGATAGTGTTTTTGGGTGCATCCCTGAAGCAACAGGACGCAAAGCAGTTGAAGGAACAGTGCGTAGGCACGCAGCACAGCAGAAGGATCTCTGCGGGTGGTCGCAGGAAAGCAGAAGGTGAACTGCGTCTATACGCAGGTCACAGAAGGGAAAGTTGCGTCTCTGTATTAAGATGTTCTGTTGATTGAATTTCTCTGTTGATAAGGTGTTCTGGGTTAGTTCTGTTATTGCTGATCTGATAACTGTAGTGGACTGTAACTGATATGTACTTAGTGACCATTTGATGCTTTATGAAAAGAAGTAGGGGGTTGTAGCTCCCTTCCAGGAGAGACTGGAAAACGAGAGAGAGTTGTAGCTCTCTGCAGGTTGCAGCCTGCGTACTGGTAAAGGACTGCACCAGTACAAAATCATTGTAAAAGGAGTATCTAATTTGAAAGAAGATAGAGACATATTGCAGTAGGTGGTTTTCACCCACATTGGGTTTCCACCTTACATCTTGTGTTCTTTGGTGTGACTATCTGTTTTCTTTGTTCATGCTCATTATTTTATGGTACTGACATGCAAAAATAATTCAAAGATCAAATAAGGAAGATTTATTAATTGCTAGATAATACTGATTCACCCCCCCCCTCAGTATTATTTCCAACATGAAAATCAAAGAAACATTCTCTTTATCTTTTCCAAAGCATACAACACATGACCACTAATTACTTCACGAAAATTCCTTTTCTTTTCAAAGACTCAAATGCTACTAAAGCAAACTTTTCTTCAAAAGAGATTTTTTGTATTTTTCCCTATATTAACAAAGCATGTAAAACTACTTTAACAGAAATCAAAGTTAAAAAATCTATGGCAATCAAATCAACTCAATTTCACCCAAAAGCAAATCTAAGAGAAATTCACCTAAAAGTAAATCTAATGAGGCAAAAGCCTACCAAGTATGATTCCAGGATGTTTTACTCAGTCATGATTTAACCAAGGACTAGTTAATGCAGAATAAAAAACCAGTCAAAAACAAAAATCAAAATCTTTTGTTCTTTTTCTTAAGAATAAAATTCAAAGTTTAATCAACAAACTTTTTCGAGATTTGGCAAAGAGACAACACAAAGGTAGGTTTCTGACAATGGTGGATTCTATGAAAAGTCCGACTCCTAAGAAGACTGAAAAGACCAGGGATATCCAAGGTTTTACGACTTCTAAAGCCAAAGTCACTACTGGACCGATTTAACAATCAAACCCCAGGGCCAAAACCTCTATGAATTTCACTAAAACTCTTGACATTGATGAAACAAGCTTAGATGAAGATTTATGACAGGTAACCAGTGGATCTGGGCAGCAAAAACAAATTAAAAACAAAATCTAGAAGGCAAAAAAGAAAAAAATAAAATTTTTCTCAACTTTTGACAGGGTACGCAGGCAACCTGTTTGCACAGGTGCGTGTACGCTCTGTGCACAAAGCTGCAGTGCGTACAGGTATGCACTGTGCTTAACTCAGAGGGTGCGTACTGCTAGCAAAACCAAGAAAAACTAAAATCTAATTTAACCCTAAGTTATCCCACCCAAATACACAGTCAAACAACAAAAAACCAGAAAACAAACGACTTTTCTCAAATCAAAGTTTCACACAAAGGAAAAATCATTCACATCAATGGAGTTCTCCAGTGGAGTCGCCATTTTGTCATGCGGAAAGAGTCAATTTTGCGGACAAAAACGACCTCCCTAGAAGCTAAGGCTTTCTAGTGACAAACAAGACAATTAAACACTACCTTTCTCTAAATATGCATTTAGAATACAAGTAATCAGGTGTTTATAGCATACCTTTAGTCCAATGCTTTGTAGTAGTCCAGCCTCATCGATCCGGATGAGCTCCTCCTTCTCTTCGAAACCTGCATTCACTAACAAACAAAATATTACATAGCACCTGAATAACTTATAAAATAAAACATATTTATCATACAGACCAAGGAGTATATGAAACAAATCATGTATAACAATCTGTTGAGAAAAGTGAGCTTAATTGTATTAAGTGGAAACAAAAGAAACCATTACAACCTGAGCCTTGGTGTTGTGAAGGTCCCTCCCAGGGTCCAGCAAGAGTTCTCCTTTACTTTGATCAGCTCACCCACTTCCAAATGAAGCTAAGAA
The DNA here is from genome assembly GCA_031772625.1 of Pinus tabuliformis. Lineage (NCBI taxonomy): Eukaryota > Viridiplantae > Streptophyta > Pinopsida > Pinales > Pinaceae > Pinus > Pinus tabuliformis. Next base: position 371,109,884 of record CM062819.1, read on the forward strand.
AGGATGGGAATCTCTCCTCTCAAGCTCTATAAGGGAGTCCTAATTCCAGCAGCATCTACCATTAGGAATGTTCAACTTTCAACCTCCCCTCCCTCTGGCCCAATGCCTGTATTTATAGTGCTTTAGAGGAAGTTAATCAGGTCCACCATCAATGGGATAAGCCCCTCTTTGAATGGGATAGCTCCCCTCTTGATGGGATAAGTTCCTCTTTCATAGGGATACATGAACCATCTGGAGGCACTCAATACACGTCAAACAAACTTCTAGAATGCTCTAGAAATGACCACAAGTAACATTTTTGAAGTGAAACTTGCGCCTTTTGACCGTTACAGGAGTACGCACCCACTCCTTTACAGACAGAGCGTACAAGTACGCAGGTATTGTGAACTTGGGGTGCGTACACGCAGGTAAGGCTAAGAGAAACTGCGTACCCAGAGTTATATAGATTTTTAAAGACTTTCTCTCTTTCTTGGAGTTTGACATGAAGAGTAGAGGTATAAGACTTGCCAAGGAGGATAGTATGACAGTTGATGGAGCCATACTAACTGCAAATAGTCATGGTGACAAATTTTAGTGTAACACTCCTTCACCACAGATGGAGGATGAGCATCAATTTGAAGAAGGGTGTGGAGACTAGGAGAGCATGCCCTTTCGGGTGAACCAGAATTAGGAGCAGGAGAAAGAAGGGCCACGAAAGAAGTCCAAGGCCTCTGAGTCATCGCTTTACCCAATAATCTTGACAGAAGGTGACATAGATGACATTGGGGATAAGGACAGGGATGTGACCGTGAAGCTACTGCAGCAGTTTGAGTAGTAGCAGAAGCAAGCTCTGGTCGTCAGTAAAATGGGTTTGTGCGCACTGTAGATCCAAACTACTCAACTGCGGACCGGTGTAGGACAAAGCAGCGCGACGTCGACTAGTTTGGTGATAGGAACCAATGAAGCAGCGGAGATGGTTTGCTCTTTGGATGTCCGGGTCGTCACACTTCCAGATGGTGCTCTAACTATGGAGGCAGAAGCTGATAGGGCTACTATCAGCGCTCTAAGAAACATTGGTTTGAACTTGGCTACGCTTCGAAGTGAAGCCCTTCACACGCTACAATCAGGTATGATTGCAGAGCTTAGGGCCTGAGAGAAGCATGTGCTGAGTGTGATCAATGAGTAGAAGGTTAATAATGCATAGATGTTCATAGAGAATACTTCAGCGGTTAACACTTGGAAACAGATTCTGGAGAAGAATAAGCATACTGTAGCAGTGGTCGCTGAAGCATGTAGAACCGTTCTAGAGTTACATATCCTAGAAGATGTGCTAGTGGAAGGCAAGATTCGGAAGTTGGACGTAGGTGTGTGTGATGCCAAGACTGAGCTGGCCAAGGTTCAGTTGGAGCTGAACCTTAAGATTAAAGAGCTTGAGTTGAAGGCTGAGCCTTCAACTCCACCAGAGGTCAAAGAACAACGTGAGGCAGCTATCAAGGATGTAGTTGCTAAAGTAGATAACACGGTGGCAGATTTCACTACGCTCTTTTAGTAGTCGCTGGAGGTACTTAGCAGTATGTAGGAAGATCCTAACATGCACAGGTTAAATACCAAGGCGAGGGAATTACAACAGTGGTACGATGAAGTAAGAGCGACGACGCAAAATGTCATCATCGCGCAGAGATTAGCAAAACTGTAGGAAGCAAAGGAATTGAAGGAACAAGTAGAAGCAACGTAGCGCGAAGAGGTAGTACTCAAGGCCAAATTAGGGCCTTGGCTAGATGAGGCCTATGTGACCACTTCCACCATTGAAGGAAAGTTGGATAGCTTATAGATAGTACAACAGAATATTCAAGCAGATAGCACAGGACCAGCAATAGAGCAGCTGGTAGAGCAGGTCAAGCGAGCAGTGACACAGTGTACCATTGTAGTTATAGTGGTGCAAGTGGAGCCAGGAGGTCTTTGCAGTAAGATCTCCATGCCAGTAGAGTGACTCGAGGGCGAGTCACCATATTTATGTTAGGGGCTTGTTGGGACAGAATCTTGGAAGGTCATTTTTGGGGTGAAAAGCCCAAGTTTTGGGGCAGAAAGCCCAAGTTTCTGTATGTAAAGTGTAAATTCTCTGCATTTTATGGTCACAGAGCATGAAGATGTAAATTTTCATAAAGGGTTTCCCCCCTTCGTTTATGTAAGTCATGTCAGCTTTAGGAGATCTACCCATGGTCTGCGGACCATGGGATTGTATAAAAAGGGAAGTCTTAGAAGAGTCTAAGGAATTTTAGATTGGGTAATTGATGTTGATGTAATGGGTCAGTAATAACTAAGAGTGAAGAGTCTTAGTGTAGGAAAGAGGCTCTACAGCTATGTGCGCAAAGACTTAGGGTAGAAGTCTGCAGCCGAGTGCATAGACTCCTGCAGTTGTGTGCGCAGGATAATTAGAGTCTGTAAAGAAGATCTGAAGCATTAATAAAGAGGACTATTCTGGAATTACATGTGTTTGATCTATTTACTTTTTTTATGAATGCATGTGATTATGTTATGAAGAATATTGGTTTTATGACTTAATGCTATATTAATGCGCGAATCTATATTTTTTAATTCGTTATATGAACGCAAGTAATAATATCTGTTTACGTGAATAATATATTAATATATGTTGAAGTTATCAGATACTTAAGCTGATTAGGGTAAAGATAGAGGTAAGAATAATTACAGAAGTGCGTAAGTAGATAAATCACCTATTTAGGGTCCGCAAAGGATGATCACAGAGTTTTGCGAAGGTCTCGAAGCCGAATAAGATAAGTATATCGATAGGCCCTAAAAATATTATCGATCTGCACGAAGACAGGTTTAGGGTAAAAGATGACATCACTACCATATCTTGGTGCAGAAAATTGGTTCCTGTATCCCCTCATACTGCTTCAGGTGAGACTTCAGTCCGTGCTCCATGAATTGATGCTGAAAGGGCCAGTAGTGTTTTTCTTGGCTAATTAACGCTGAACATGGGTCAGGGCCCACTAAGCCAACACTTATTAAGAAATGACACATGGAAAGCATCATGGACTTTCATTTTCAGAGGCAGTGCAAGTCGATAGGCTATTGTCCAAATCCTCTCAATGACACTAAAGGGTTCAGACAATCGTGTTGCTAGCTTGGCACATGATCCAATCCGCAAGGAGCTCTTCTTTGGTTTGATGTGCAAGTACACCTATTCCCCAACCTGGAACTACTTGAGCAAACTCTTCTTATATGCATAACCCTAATTCCTATCCTATGTTTCCTTTATATTTTTCTTGATTACCTGCATTTCCTATTCCATGTCTGGAAGCATATCTAGTCCAATAAGTACCCTTTTCACTAGATCGATCCAATTGATGGGAGTATTGCAACTCTGCCCATACAATGCCTCAAAAGGACTCATCCTCAATGACTCCTAATAACCATTATTAAATGAGAACTCAACCAAGGGAATATATTCCTCCCACTTCCACTGCTGATGCATCACATACATCCTCAACATGTCCTCCAATATCCCGTTGACCCTCTCCGTCTGTCCATTAGTGTGCAGATGATAAGTTATACTAAAGGCCAACTTTGTGCCCAAACCTCCAAAAAACTCCTTCCAAAACTTGGAAGTGAAATTTTCATCCATGTCTGACATAATATTCTTTGAAACACCATGTAGTTCAACCACATCTTTGATGAATACCCGTGCTACATCGCTAGCTGAGAATATATACTTTACTGGAATGAAGTGTGCAACCTTTGTCAACCTGTCTAGAACAACCATGATGGAATCATGTTGTCTCACTATCTTTGATAACCCTATGATGAATTCCATGGAAATGACCTCCCATTTCCACTCTAGAATCACAATCTGCTATAGCAATCCACCTATATCCTTACACTCTGCCTTCACACACTGACAACCAAAACACCTAGCCACAAACTCTACTACATCCCTCTTCAGGCTCTTCCAATAATAAAATCTCTTCACTGTTGATAGTGTCTTTTGATAACCTAGGTGACCCAAATATGGTTTCACATTAAACTCCCTCAAGATCACCTTCTTGAGCTCACAACTGTATAGCACATATATCTTGTCTCTGAATCTGACCAATCCATTCACTATAAGGTAATAATCCACATCCCATTCATTTTCACCTGTACCTGTACATGTACCTATAGTCGTACTTATACCTATATTGTCACCTATACCTGTACATGTACCTGTATTGTCACCTGTAGCTGTAACTGCACTATCACTTATACTTCTTCCTGTACTTTGCTGCAACCTGTGCATAATCTCCATATATCTAACGTCCTGCTAACCTACCTGCAAGATCATATCCTGTAAGTCTATTGCATAGGAGGTCATAGCCGCTAAGTGATTTACCTGTATCTGCCTGCTAAGAGCATCTGCCACTCTGTTCTCTTTACCTTTGATATATCTGATCTCAAAATCAAACTCAGAGATCATAGCCAACCACCAAGCCTGCCTACCTTTCAGATTCAGTTGGTCAAATAGATACCACAAACCACTGTGATCACTCATCAATGTAAACCTCATGCCTATAAGATAGTGTCTCCAAATATTCAATGTATGTATGATCTATGCTAGCTCAAGATCATGTGTGGGATAGTGTTTCTCGTGCTCATTAAGTTTCCATGACCCATATCATACCATTGTTGTGGCCAGCAACAACCCCCCTTTGTTCATTTAAGTGTTGACCAAAATACTAAATGAATGGGGACCCTTAGTTAATTTTTTAGGAAAAACAAGAGTTTCCTTTCCTCAAAATAAGGTTACCATCATGGGATTAGGAAAGTCTTTTGAATATTTTAAACCTAAGTCTATGATAAGGAGAAAATCTTTAAAGTCGGGTTGCAAAAAGATAGGAAATACCTCCATTTCTCTTTAAATATCGGTATGCGCAAGATCCTCGTGTTAAGAATAACATTGCATCGCAACAAAGTAATACTCATAAATAAAAACTTAAAGATTCACCGATCTGCGATAACGTCGATCGCAAGATCGCATATCGCAGAAATAAGCCGACAAGATTTGGCAAACATCAAACTTCTGCGACCTGCGATGTTGCGATCGCTGCGATATCACATCCTCGCGATCTGCAATGGTGCGATTTGCGATGACGCGATATGCAAGGTTATGTAAGCAAATCATAAATCACTTCATTACGAATCCTTCAGGAACGCCATTCAAAGAAAAGCCACTTACCATAATCTAACTCGAAATCATGCGCTTTTAATGATAGTAAATGAATTAGTTGTCAGTTATTAAATTAATTAAAGACGCGTGCCTTTGTAGAGATTTACTTCACGTAAGGTTGCATATTTGATACATCTGTTGCATTTAAAACTCTCCCATCACCTTTCTAGATCAGTCATTTCCATTTCACTCGTAATCTGCAGGAACGAAGAGCTAAGACAATTCAAACACAAACGCAGGAAGAAATGGGAAAGAAAAATAAAGCTCAAAGCTCCGAAGCGAAGGAAAAGACGAAGGAGATGGCGCCTTTGTATACAGACACAGCCTGTAACAGAGATGTAGGGATATCAACATGGGAAAGCATGTACAGGCTTCTAGAAGAGGAAAATCCTAGAATAATTAAGGTTGCTGCTGTTGCGGGCTCACAACGCTCTTCCGAGGCATCCTTAGAGGAGCTAGCATGTTCATTTCTTCACAGGATAGCGGCAAGACCCAAAATTCTACCATATACGGATATGATCAAGTGGATACTTGACAATGCAGACATGAACAACAGACAATTCAAGGTTCAAGGACACAGGCTCATTGGATTGTTTGCTGCGCAAGATTTGAAGCTTATGTATCATCTTCCTGAACCACAGGCGACTTACAATGCACAATTTGTTAAGAAATTCGCGGCAGAGAACCCAAACCTATCAGAGACCACCAGAGATTGGTCTAGAAAAGAGGAGCCGCTCAAAAAGGACAAAAATGGTATGTACAACACTAGTTCACTCACCTCTCCATATTGTTTTGCTGCGGCCATGCTTTGTATGTTATTTGGGATGCCGGATATCAATAAGTTTTCGTCTGAATGGCTACCATTAATTGATGCTGCCACAAACGCCGATATTATAGATTGGGCCAAAATCCTTTCTGATAATCTATACACGGCTGTTATCAATTACCGGTCTAAAAGATCCTTGTCTCAAAGGATCTATCCTCCTTTTTATCTGTCTGCATATGTTATGGATTCTATTTGTCTTGTGTCTAAATTCCCCATTATGGGTTGGAAATGGACTACCCAGGACCCATTGCCTATCCATGTTTATCATAAGGTGTTATGGGATTCTCAGTTCGTCCCTCACTTCTACCAGATTTTCCACGGGCTTATTTTTCCCTTGTATAGAATAATGTATGATGAAGACCCCCCGAGGTGCTCTCCCGAGGCACAAATTGACATCATCCCCATCGCGAGATGGTTCGGGGAAGAATGGTTTACCTACATTAGAGTTTTTGGAAGCACTGTACCTCCACATGTCCTACCTCTATATATCCCTGATAAACTTTTGGCTCGGGAAATTGCTTACCAGACCTGTTCAGAAGGCGGCCTGACCAAAGACCTAAAGGACAAGAAGAAGGCCATATGGCCTCAATTTCCTGTAGCTTGTGGGGCCTTCTCATTGTTCGATGTGGGACACGCTTTCACCGAAGTGGAGAATGTGACGTGTCTTCAATTATTTAAATTCCCAGCTAGGCCATTTGACCCAAATGATGTTGCCCAAGAGTTCACAACGAACGTCAAAATAAAAGTATTCGCTGGAAAGAAAGATTTGTTTGATGATTTGTTTCAGAGTAGAAGCTCACTCCAAGAAATTTTTCGGGAAGCTCGGTCGAGGTTATCTCTAGATGACCTCCAAAGATTCATGTTATACAGAGAAAGAAGGCTGGCCAGTATTCCTCTAGAGAAGCTGCGACTGCCTGCTAGAGAACCAACTCCAAGCATTAGCCTCAGTGAAAACTCTAGCACTTCCAGATCTAAATCCAACGCTGCGCAAGGAGTACCTGAGCATCCTAAAGAGTCTGGATACGACCAAGGAAAAAATGAAGAAACAACTAAAGATACAGCTCAGTCAAGTGCAATGTCTCAACAACAAGTTATCGCCTCCCCGCCAAGAGATGTCCCCCCTCCTGTCATCGAAACACCACTCGTCACAACAGAACTGGACAAAGAATGGGAAAACTTCAATGAATTGATCAATCTTGAAGGGCAAGCCCCGAAAACACCTGTGAACAATACACAGGTAGTGCAAGAAGTGGTTTCGACCATAGTCAGTAGTGTCACAGAAGCAGAACACGTTCCTATCGCTCCACCTTCTGAACTTCTACTTAATGTAGAAGAAATTCCCCCACTGGATGTATTCTATAGTCCCCAACACAAAGCAGTTGTAAGGAGACAGAGGAAGAAAAGAAAACTAGAAAATACACTGTCACAAGATGCTGAACATTTGGACGTCTTATGGAAAGACCCCAACAATAACCCGACTGAGAATATCACTAAGCTGTCTCAGATCGCAGGAGCATATGCTTCTGCAACTATTGACAAGGCATCGGAAGTTCAACAACTATTGAAAGAACAAGAAGATCAGATACAGCTGCTACAACAACAATTGCAACAAGCCAATGCTAATATTGAAGCTTCCAAACAGCTCGAGAAGCTGCAAGAAGACTTTCAGCAGATGCAGATAGGATATCAAAGAAGTCTAGACGAGAAAGGAAAACAATTGCAGACTTTAAGGAAATGCATAAAGATGAGCCTAAGCTGGCAGAATTTATTTCAGAATCTATTGGCTTAAATGAGCAACTACTGCAGCAACAAGAAGAGTTGGGACGTAAAATATCACAGTGGAGTCACTATTGCGAGCTGAGCGATAAAATCACCAATCAAGTGGTAGACTTACGGAGTGATTATGATCAGAGTGACAGAAGGGTGATGAAATACTTAACTTGGCAGGATGATGATAAAGGAAAAAGAGCAGGTGCACCCAATATAAATGAAAATCATAAAGAATTGCTCTTTAATAAATGGGACGATCAAATTAGGCAGGCGAAGCGAGCAGCGGAGACAACGGCTACACAGGCAAGCATTCTTATCGACTGTGTAAATGAGAATTTACATAGGGCCAATTTAATCGCAGAGACCACCCCGGGGTACCTACCGAATAAGTTACAACTGGAAGCAGAATGGAAGCAGAAAAAGGGGGGAGCAATCCAAGCATTAGCCAGGTTGAATTGGGAATGTTACTGGACGTACTTGGTCAAGCCGCACAGCCAATGGATGACGGTGAAATGCATCACAAACGCGGCTGAAAAAGTAGTGCCAGCTCTCGTAGATGCTGTTTTCGTAGCCCAGCTCAGCGCAGAAATCAGTCAGCCGACTCTCCTCAAGCCCATGCTGAACACTTGCAACTTTAAGGACCAAGTTCAGAAGTAGCCTTATTTAGAATGTTGTTTTTTCTTTTAACTAGATTAGAAAAAGGACGGTCATTTGAAAACCGCATCCTAAATTTTGTAATAATACTATTATTAGAATTAGGAAGTAGTATTTTAACCCTTCTCATTGCATTTGGAGAAGGGTCCAGAAATTTGTCAAAAACTTGTCCTCGGAACATGCACTTCTGCACCCTCAGAGGAGGTTTTGATGAATGGATGGATCGAGATTTACCAATGTTTACATTTTAATGTCTGCTACTGATGTTGCACTTTTGTACTTTTAGTAGATGTTAGAACAAGTAGAGATAAATCGTTTTTGCTTGAAGTTTATGGGTAGGATTAGTCATAAATGGTACTTTTATCTCTTGACCATTTCTGCTTATATTCTTAAAGTGATATGCAGTTTTCAGTTGTTTATATGTTAATGCATGAATGTGTGGGTTACCATTTGGCACTTCTGTACAGTGGAGTCATTTATTTGTGTTTGATATATGAATAACTTATTATGCGATATGTTGTTCACAACTGTTTTGCTTAACTTTTTATGCAGAGTGGTTTATCTTAATTGATTTCTATTCTTATGATAGCTGAATGATCTTTATTACCAGTTATTGTTTGAAATCTCTTTAGATCACATAATAGAATAAATACACCCCGGGTTAGTGTAGATTAGATGTGTTGTTTCTCATTAGATTACAATAGCATAGAGTTATTTTAGAAGTTTGAATTAAATTAGCTTTAAATACTCTTAGATCAACATCATCCAACTCTACACACACACACACGCCTTAGATTGGGAAACTGGTCCCATTATCCCCAGTCGGACCCGCTATACCAAACGGATAAGGAGCTGCCAACCAAGGTCCAGACCGGGTGGGTATCCCCCTTGTTGTCGACCCGATTTTCGGGGTTTCAACATATTTGGCACTAGAAGGAGGGCCCGAAAATAGTGTCTGTTGGAATGATTTTCAATTGTAAAATTTGAATCAGGATGGCTGCTCGTAAAATTTCTATTTGGAGTTGCATCCATGTTCCTACCTCTTCCAACACTCCACCTGTTATCACTCAGGTTGTTCCCTTTGACTCCTAAGGGAATACGGCCGAGGTAACCACAGACCAATCTTTGGATCACAGGTCCTAGCCTACTTGCAATCAGAGAGGGCTCTCTCTTTAGGATTTAGCTTTGTTTTGGTAATGTTTTAGGCTAGTTATAATGTGTTGAATTTTTGTTTAAAGTTTTGGTTGAATGATGTCTTCCAGTACCTGAGATGAGATCTTCAGAAGGTTCAGTCCATTGGGCAATGGAGTCTGTGATTATGTGTTGTTTGAGGTATTGAGTAAGATTGCTAAAACTGCAGGGCCATATAGATATATCATGAAACAAACTTAAAATTGTGAAGATGAAATATGTCCAGCCAGTGAGAGGCAACTAAGAATCTTTCACTAAGCTGGTGATGTGGGAAAAGGAAATATCACTCAGGAGCAGATTTGAATTCCTGAATAATACTCACTGTGAAAGTTTTAGTATGAAGGTGAGCAACTAAGAATTACACTTTCATAACTAATACTGGAGAAAACATTCATAACAGCATAGATTGAGTTCAGGGTGTTTAATGAACAAATCCTGAACTATTCTTTTTCTGTGCTATTAAACCTGTGAAATATAGAGCATGAGCGGATTATGAAAGAATGAAATACATAACAAGAAAGTTCAAGAAACTTATTGTGCCATGAAATATGTAGGAATCATGTAGCAGCAAGCAATCACACCTCAACACATCAAAGCAACTCAGAACTTCAGAAATTCTGTTAGCTCCCTGTATTAAAAGTCTGAAATTTACAGCACAACTTCTCCAGAAGAAAAATCAACAACCCCAGCAAGCGTATGCGTGGGGATATATATACAATCGTTTTTACAAAATATCTAAACGCTGAGTCATTTGCTCAATAACTGCGTTCACCAACTTTCAAAATAGCAGATACAAAAATTATTGCTACTTTAAATATACAATGAATGCCTTTCAGTTTGTCAGAAATTCTTTGACTTTTGGAGGCCGCTGGGTCGGTTGGGAACTTTGCATTAATTCTGAATGATATGCTCTTTATTGCTCTCTCAAGGTGCGGTTATCTCAGCCCCGTCATCTGCTTTTGCTGGTCAAGCTGGTTTGTTGAGTTGGCCTTTTCTTTAATCTTTCTCCCAGTCAAAACAAACATGTATTAACTTTTTTGAAATTGCTGACTTCTATGATAAAAATACAAAAATATGGTGAACAATTTGTTTTCTACAACAGTGTTTGTATCATGGTTGTCCACCATTCCTGACTAGGCAATTGGTGCCTTAAGATTATGCCTAGAGTCTCATCTGCCTCAGTATCTTTGTAGTAGTTTGGAGGCACTTCACAAAGATGTCTGAGTTCATGTGTAATGAAGAATAAATTCTCTATTTTGTCATAGAGACTCTGCCCAGATGGAGGCCCTGTTTCCTCTAGGTTACTTGCTGCTGCAGTGATTTGATTTGTGGCATATGTGTCTACCCTCTTGGCATAATTTTCATGAGATAGTAACCTTCGTGCACTGGTTACTAAGCTGGTGTTATAGACATTTTTGTGCCTTACAACTATAAGCAAGAAACGTCCATAATTCAAGGGATCCAAAGTCCCTAAAGATGTTGTTACAGCTCGTAAAGGAACAAGGTCAACCAATGACAGCTTCTCCCAGAATTTCTCCACCAAAAACCACTCAGAAACAGTCAATTCTGGATCAATTCAGATGCTCTACTAGCTGCCTGCGTTGCAAAGCACCCAAATGCACTGGCTAGGTGCATTGCAACGCACTTGGATACACTACCCAGGTGCACTGAGCGGGAAATGACAAATGGCAAGCTCATTCAACGAGGTGGAAAGACCATGGAAGCTTCCAGAATCTTCTCTAGTGACACTTGACTCAATGAATTCGACTAGTGATGAGTAAGAGGCTCTCAACCTCCAAGTGGAAGCAAGAACTGACAGAGAGAAGCCACAAGTCAAAACATAAGCTGACTCATCCTCTCTACTTACATCTATATATGGATCTCTCACCCAGAGATCCAGGAGGCTGGAATTTTGTACTTTGCAGAGAATTGCTGTTGGTTTGAGATTGAGATTAGTACATTGGGTGATTTATGCTTTGTTGGAGGAGAGGAAGGGATTCCTTTGCTGGGAGGTAGATGCTGGATCGGAACTCACTTGGTTGTATCTCCTCTTGGACTTTCTTATTCTATCAATAAACTATTTGAGTTTCTCCTACATGCTGTGTACCAATGATGTTTTGTTATGCTTACATGTTTAGCTTAATCTGATCTTGAGCTTTTTATGAATGTATATCTATATCTTCGTGTAGTTTCTCTCTCTTGTGATCTTGCAGGAATTCGGTGAAGCTGGGCCGGTGATGGAGTAGGGAGCTGAGAGCCACTGAAGAGAGGAGTGATTGGATCAACAAACTAGCGGAAGGCACAGGTTAGTTACATCCTTTCTCCTCATTTACATTTCATAAAGAAGAAATACTCAATTAGTTTTCCTTGTTTGTTGCTAAGGCACTATCACACCTTAGAGTGGGATAGGGGCATTCCGAATGGATACTTTTCCCAACAACAAATTGGCGACTCCGCTGGGGAATGTATCTTGTTAGTTTATTTGTGTTTCTATTGTTGTTCTTCTCATAAACTCAGGAGTGCCGAATCGAAATGCATTTGCCATTTACAAATGCAAAGTAGAGATCTGCCACTCTAGTCCACTCACTGGGCCTGTTTTTATGATCTGAATAGCTGATCCAGAAGTGCTATAACAGCCCTTTGTGATAGATCTTAGTCCTCCTTTAAATCATCCTCCTAATTGTACCTAATTGATAACTTTTATACGGCCAAAAACAGTAGATTAAACTGCAAACCGTGACCCAGAACCCAGAGACAATTCTCGTTTCTGCTTCAGCGTAGGCTCTGTGAAGAGGTTCTGCATTTCAACGCAGGTCCCAAGAGGGCTACCTGCGCTAAAGTTCAGTTTCTCTATGCTGGGGGTGCGTTGATCAACCCTTGCCTTGTGCAGCTGTGGTTCCCTGCTTCCTTTTGCTCAGTTTTGTCTCTGTTTTTTGCAGCCTGTTATCAGTGTGTGTACCTATCTGAAACCCATTTTCTTTCCCTCAATTCTGCCCCAGTTGTATAAATAAACTGTATTTGTTCTTTGTGTATTTGTTACATCATTTGCAGTTTCCCATTACAAAAGTAAACTAGTCATATTGTCGCCCTTAGATCTAGACCTGTCGTAAGTGTCGTTTTGATCTTAGGAGTAAGTTTGTTTGCTATTGACAGTTGATTGCGCTTTTACTTTTGTCTTTTGGTTTGAATTTATGCATTTCTAGTGTCGAAACAAGTGTTTACTTCAAAATCATAAAGTGTCGTAATCGTCTTTTTGTTTTCAAAAAGAAACTTGTTTATGTTTTCACTTGAAATCGAATTCAAATTTGTACAACAGCTTTCTTTTTAGGCATCAATATTAAGAAAGCGAAAAAAAATACATGCATTTGTGCATTTGCATATTGATAGTTTGCATGCTTTGATTTAGGAAAAGTGCATTTACAGTGTGCTCTATGCTCTTTGAGAAAAGATTGTGTCTTTCTTTTCCCCTTGTAGCTAGGATTTTCATTGTTGAAAAGATATAAAAGATTGCTTATCATCTTTAGATTGCATTTAGGAATTGTATCATACATCTCGTGGTGATCCAAAAAGGCAAACTTCTAAGAAAGATCAACCTAAAATAATTTGAATGAACGTAACAACGCTTTGTAACTTAACGCACAACATAAAGGTCTAGGCTAGAGACGTGTTCCGGCGTCGTAAAACCTGGTGACTGTCGATCTTGCTGATGGTTGGGTGATTCCTCCTGACAGACGATAAGCGCCAGTACGGATTGTGCTCCCACGTACCGTCGAGTATATATTGGGAGACCCCTATAGGCATAAAACCTTTATCCATAGGAAGCCGTGTCGGCCGCCCTACTGATCGCAATGCACTGAACACAGCATTCGGGAAGATTGACCGCCCGTACCTTAAAAAGTATTCTGCGGTTTTGCGAAAAGTTTGGCACAACCTCTACCTAGAACTCCAGAGCAGTTCCTTTTGGCCTTTTTCAAACTCTATAACGGAAAAAGTCCATCCGAGCATTTGTCACTTCGGGCTCGTTAAAACATCGAAGGCGACTAGAGTCATCTTTTGCTTTTTCTCGACTCTTTAAAATTGAAAAAGAAAGTTGTGTCTAAAGCGTCTAAAATTCATTTAATTCGGAAACATTTTTCCCCTTTTTGTATTTTGGTTGATCGAGTAATCTGCAATCGTGGAAGAAAGTCAATTGAAACCCCGTCGTTCGCGGAGGCTTACGAGTCAACCGTCTTTGTCTCCGGAATCGAAAACAGTACGGACAAAGCGGACTCGTTTAACTGGTTCGAAATCTCCTATCAAAGTTAGAACAAGTGTTACAACAACATCTGAGATTTCGGTTACTCCAAACATTTCTGGAAACCCTGCCTCTACAGAAGAAGTTCAACAGCCACAGAGGGACAGTGATACTGATCCTAGTCTCAGAGCAAACACTTGTGTTACTGAACCAGTTCCATCAGCAACCGGTTCGGAGAGTCTTGCTCATCAAACATCTATCACTGTCGATTCAACCCCTTCTTCGGCACCAGAAATATTTTACGGACCTGACGGTCTTCCCCTTCCACCTAGTTTGATTGCGATAGAGGAAATTGTAGAAGATCCGCAAGCAAGTACTCCAACACATTTTGGAGTCGGGGTCACTCTATTTCCTTCTACATCAGAAGTTAGTCTACCACCAGTGGAAGTTCCTGTAGAATCGCTAGGTAATCTTTTGGATAGACTCAAAATGTCTGAACAACCGTCAACGTCTAGGACTGTGTCGACTGACACAGCGACAAATTATGTCAAAGCATAATAAATATATATAAACATTTATATAAAAATGAACTAATAAGTCCATTCATAACGAAAAATCATGATTAAGTCAAAAAAGATTTAAACACAATACAAATAAATAAAAGGATAAATGATAATAGTAATAAGATATTTATAAAAATTAAAAAATTTCATCCTAAATCTAATTAATAAACCACTCTTATTTAAATCTTGTCGGTCCTGCACTCTCCCTTATCTTCACCTATTTATTCACCATATCCCATCTCTGACTTCTTCAATAATTCTCATCCTGATGATGAACCACAGAGGCTGGTTCGAAACGTCGATGCACTAAAACAACAGATGCGATGAATCCGGAAGATACAACCACACAGAACTCCCTGCCGTCACTCCGACAATGTTTGCCGGCATACCATCTATCCCGACTAGATCACAACCGCTAGAAGGAGTCCTTCCAGGGGCTATTTCGACAGTATGGTCCGTTCCTGTTTGTTCCTCAGGAATAATATCCGGCAACTCTTATGTTGAAACTCGCCAAATTGATCCATTTGGAGGTCAATTTGGGCAATCCATTCCCCAAGGGCAGACAATCCCCTTGAGTTCTAGATTAACACCGTATGGGGGGAGTATGCCCTTTCATTACCCCCTCTGGGAGGATATCCATACGGGAGTTCAGAATAGTATTCAGGTTATACTGGAGTTACATCAAGTGGTTGGGTACCTATACTACCCCAACAACCAAGAGTTGTGTATTCTATGCAACAATGTGTACCTATGTCGAACATCCCGACAACACCAGCTATTGTAACAGTGTCGCAAGTTCAAATGTTGCCTGTTGTATGTCAACCTCAGATTTCTCAGGTTGTAATGCAACATCCCCTTGACCCTATGACTCAACCACAATCGTCGACTGGTGGGGCGACACAAGTCCAAACGGGTACAATTACCCCACACCTTGGTCCAACGGTTAGTATAGCGCAACAGAACATGGCTTCATAACCGTGGCTGGTGCAATATCAACAACCACAATTCCAACGAGTGTACCAAGGTTCTGAGCAGCAGATCTTTGCGAACAGTGGATAGCCGTACATTCAAAACGGTCAAAATCAACCACTTTACGGTGGTCATGTCCACCAACCGTATTAGTCGTACCAGCATCAACTACATTATGCTGGTATGCAAAGGCCGACTGCTCAGGCAATTCCATCGTACCCTGGGTATGCTTCATCTAACATGAATCAACAGTTACCATTCGTGGCAACTTTAGAGTTATCCGATTTACACTGGTTAACAAATGATCCAATTGCTTACGCCCCTTGGTGGCTAGCGATTCCTCATAAACTTCCATCAGATATTCCTAAATTTAATGGAAATCCAGGTGAAGACCCATCGAATCACGTGATGACATTTCATCTATGGTTTTCATCAAACACCCTGAATGATGATTTGATAAGGCTTCGCCTTTTTCAGAGGACGTTAACGGGTCCAGTGGCAAAATGGTATATTGAATTGCCTAGAGCTTTGTTCGACAATTTCAGTACCTTAGCCACGAATTTCTTAACCCATTTTCAGTTACCGATAAGGTATGAAACGGGAACGGAAATCTTAACCAACTTCAAACAGACAACGGCCACTCACATATCTGATCATATAGATGAGTGGCGACGTCATCGTAGGATGGTAAAAACATACGTTCCCGATCAGCTATTAGCTGAATGGTTTATCAAGTCGTTACTTCCTGCTATAACGGAAGATGTGGCAAAGGGGTGAGTCGTAACGGAAGAGCAAGTCATCGCTCGTGCGCAATATCTGGACTTGGTCTATAGTCAGTCTGGCACGCTCTACGACAAAATACCTGATGCCCCTAGACCGGAATTCTCAATTCCTCCTCCTCCTAAATCAAACAATGACTCTCACACCGGCGATGGCGTGATTAGCGCGACAGACACGAAATCGACAAAGGCTACATCTAAAGAGGCCTGTAAGATTTCCAGTCAAAATGCAAATGAGGAACTTCTAGCCTCGGAAGTAAATGTCGTGTCGACCGACAAGGGCAAACAATTGAAGCAACCAGGGGGCAAGAAGAAAAGGAAAGGGAGAAAAAGGAAACCCCCTGCGGGGTGTCATATATGCGATGAGGATCATTGGACGAGAGATTGTCCACATATAGCTGAAGTTAAGAAACTCTTTAAGAGTTCAAAAACCTCAGCAGTATTGACTGATCCGTTTCCAAGCCCGGGAACCAAACTGGTTGCTAATCAAAATGCTTCCCGATCCTAAGTGCTTATGTTTTCTATCTCAAAGTAGCAAATTGATGCTTTGGCAAGGAATAAAGATTACGGGAATCCACAGGTGTCAAATAACAAGGCTAATGAACAACCTAGTAGTTCGACAACAACTTTGACCAAAGTTGTGCCACCCATCATTCCTGAACAAATGATAAAGTCGCCAAAGGGAGTAGTGCACAAATCAACATTTAATCCTCGTGCAAAAATAGCACAGAATTATAATATAATAGAGGACCTGGCCCAATCGCCGTCTGCTATGTCGACGCTTGAGGTACCGCAAAATTGCCTCTCCCAAGAGCAAGCTTTATTATCAGCAATAGGTGGGATTGACCCAATGGATTCCAATCTTGTGGCCTTTAATCATAAAGGATATGACCCTCAGTTACCAGCTCAACTAGCTTTCCTTACTCAAGTGAAAGCCCTCAACAAAACTGTTCATCGAACAATTATTGATGAGGGGGCATCTACATGCATTATGTCGATGAGTTGCTGGAAAACTTTAGGATCTCCAACCTTGTCGCAATCTTCGACGACATTAAAAGCATTCGACGGAAGGTCATATACCCCATATGGTATCCTAAATAACTTAAAAGTTGAACTAGGAGGGAAAACAGTAGAAATTGATGTTGAAGTAATCGACGGAAACCTTGATTACAACATCCTATTGGGAAGACCCTGGATATATGCCATGGCCGCAGTTGTGTCGACCTACTTCAGGAAGATTGCATTTCCCTTCCAAGGAGGAATTACAATCGTCGACCAACAAACATTTCTCCCCAACAGTTCACAAGTTACGGGAAGCATTCCAATGATCCATGGAAGGAATCATTCGCTCCAAAATATCGGAGTAGGTCTCCTAAAAGACCCTGCCTTAATGGGTACTTTTGCCCTACCACCTCCGAGTAATCTAGCAGAAGTGGCCATAGTGGAATATGAAACCTTCTATATCTAATGGATTTGGACTCCGAGGACGGTTCTTATCTCATGTCAACCTCGTTAAAAAATGAAACAAGGAGTCATGAGGACAGTTCTTTTACTGTGTCAACATCTTTTAAAAAATGAAACAATCCCCTTTCCAAATCTCAAAGGTAAACCTTCATTCCAACCACCGAGTTGAATGCAATGAAGCTTGGGGGGCATGCACCTCGATTTGCATTATTATGCTGGGGGCATGCAAACTTATCATCGAACAGTTTTAGCACATAGTTCATGCTCGTTAAAAAATAAACATAAGATCGAGCAAGTGTTTCAACCCGCGTTTAAGCTCGTTAAAAAATGAACTATCATCCGGCAAATAACCACCGTGAATGTAACATTATCAGCCATTAAAGCCTTGGTCGTGTTTGCACCGTCACCTCCACTTTTCCATTGGCCGATCATTCACCTCCATATGATTGTTTCCCATTTTGAGGAACAGCTGCGAAGAGTGATTTCACTAGCCATCCTTGTGACACTGCCGTGCTTGGAAAATTCCAACCCTTACCTGGAATCAGCTGCTACCCGTTTTTATCACTCGTTCCTCAAAAGACGAGTCTTCTTTAAGCTCTTTTCATCTGACTCGTAAAATATGAAAAGATTGTTGAGTTTTGGCCTTCCAGCTCGTTAAAGTGACCAGAAGAGCTATCTCTCCTCTAGATTTTAATCTTTTTGGACCTGAGGGATTATTGCACAAAAATATCGAGCGCTTGTTTTGTTCGGCTCGTTAAAACTATCGAAAATTCATCCCTTCTGTATTGTTTTATACTTTTTCGGACTTAAGGGATTAGATGACGAAAAAGGACTTTTGGAGTTAACTTTACGTACCTTTCCAAACTCTCTAAAAATGAAAATGACCGAGTTACTGGTCAGCAATAAAGAGGTACTGGTCAGCAATGACTGGGGAAAAATTGGGAAGAAACTCAAAGAACTTTTATTGGTAGCAAGTCGCTCTTGAACATGACACTTCCACTCCGTGCCTGAGTCGGGTTGGGTTGTTTCATTCACCGGTCACATCACCATGGTCTCGCCATACCATCCACCTTTGGGGTAAATGCTCCAATCCATCACATAAGTGTCGCCGATATGTTCAAGAGAAGTCATCCAGAGAAGTCAACCGTGTCCCATCCACTACCATACATTATCCTTCATTCTTTCATGACCGCCACCCTGAACCATATATCATCAGATCGTTTTCACCTCTATCGAAATCATTTGCTCTGTTCCGTGTCACTGATGTGGGATACATCAAGGCCCTCCTTTGACGGATCGCTTCTTGTCGACATCAGCTCATTATCCAAGAAGTTGATCTAGGAACACCCCCTTCAGTACTTTGAAGCTTGCATGCCTCAATGGCAAGTTTCTCACTTCCGGCGACAGGTATACATCAATGACCTTCGACCGAAAGATTTTGCGTGGTGTTCGACGCCAAGTCCTTTATTCACACCACGTGAATTGTACTGCAGTACCTTGAGGGTCATTATCATTATCGGTGATTCCTCTCGCACTTGTTAATAGTTTACATCATTGACTGGTAATCAAGCGATGTCTTTCCATGTTTGACTTCAAAACATTTCTCACATGGATCGACTTGTACTTAGAGTGAAGATTGGATGAGATTGAAGACCCCAGATCTAGTTTCATCCATCCAGGCTGCGATAAATATTCAGGAAAAATAAAGACATTGACATGTACAACATTGCAGCACAGACAATCATCCTACCAAAGGATGATGATTTCAGCAGGATCATCAGTCTATCATCAGACAATTGTCTGTCCTATGTACATAAAAATGAATTTATAAAGCTGAGCATGGGAATGCCCGCCTCAGCTAAATCATGAAAACAGTATGAAAAATAATGTATTGTATTGTATCTTATTACAGGTCTCCTCCCAGCATTGAATGAACTTCGGATCCTCCTAATAAAGCATTTCACCCGATAAACGGCCTCATACTTTAGGGGGCAACTGTTATCGACATTTTTGTGCCTTACAGCTATAAGCATGAAATGTCCATAATTCAAGGGATCCAAAGTCCCTAAAGATGTTGTTACAGCTCCTAAAGGAACAAGGTCAACCAATGACAGCTTCTCCCAGAAGTTCTCCACCAAAAACCACTCAGAAACAGTCAATTCAGGATCAATTCATATGCTCTACTAGCTGCCTGCGTTGCAAAGCACCCAAATGCACTAGCTAGGTGCGTTGCAACGCACTTGGATACACTACCCAGGTGCGCTGAGCGGGAAATGACAAATGGCAAGCTCATTCAACGAGGTGGAAAGACCATGGAAGCTTCCAAAATATTCTCCAGTGACACTTGCCTCAATGAATTCGACTAGTGATGAGTAAGAGGCTCTCAACCTCCAAGTGGAAGCAAGAACTGACAGAGAGAAGCCACAAGTCAAAACATAAGCTGACTCATCCTCTCTGCTTACATCTATATATGGATCTCTCACCCAGAGATCCAGGAGGCTGGAATTTTGTACTTTGCAGAGAATTGCTGTTGGTTTGAGATTAAGATTAGTACATTGGGTGATTTATGATTTGTTGGAGGAGAGGAAGGGATTCCTTTGCTGGGAGGTAGATGCTGGATCATAACTCACTTGGTTGTATCTCCTCTTGGACTTTCTTATTCTATCAATAAACTATTTGAGTTTCTCCTACATGCTGTGTACCAATGATGTTTTGTTATGCTTATATGTTTAGCTTAATCTGATCTTGAGCTTTTTATGAATGTATATCTATATCTTCGTGTAGTTTCTCTCTCTTGTGATCTTGCAGGAATTCGGTGAAGCTGGGCCGGTGAAGGAGCAAGGAGCTGAGAGCCACTGAAGAGAGGAGTGATTGGATCAACAAACTAGCGGAAGACAGAGGTTAGTTACATCCTTTCTCCTCATTTACATTTCATAAATAAGAAATACTCAATTAGTTTTCCTTGTTTGTTGCTAAGGCACTATCACACCTTAGAGTGGGATAGCGGCATTCCGAATGGATACTTTTCCCAACAACAGCTGGGAAGGCCTCTGTTATGCAATGTTGTGATCTTTTCAATGAATCTATTAACCTCTGTTTGCATCTCTTGACACCTCCTGTCCAATGTTTGCACATGATTTCTTAGAGTGAGTACTCTTTTCACTAGTAAAATGGTATCATTCCTGTTAGTGATACCCATTGCTGCCAACTGAGGGCTAGTACGGTTATTCAAAACATTGATCATCTTATTGGCGATTTCAGGCATATTGCCTAGAGATGCCCTTGCTCTCTGATTTTCTTTTTGGGCCCTGCCTATTAGATCCATATGCTCATGGATGGTTTCAATATACTGCCACTGATCTGTTATAGATTGACCAATGTGGGTCCATAGGATCTTCTTGATTTCAGCTACAACTTTGTCAAGAGAGAGCTCTTTCTCTAGTTCTTTTATTTTCTTCTCAAGAGCTCTTACTTCCCTTGTTTTTTCAGCCACACTTTCCTTGGATTTGTCATATTATTCATTAACTCTGGCCAATTTTTCTTTAGTTTCATTCAATTCTGCCATCTGTGCTTCCAAGGCTTCCAGTTCCTTCATCATGTTTTGCATACTTAGGCTGGGACCCTGATCTGGTGTTGTTGCTAGTGCTGATGCTGAAGGACCTGCCACTGATGTCTGTCCTGTGGGAGGAGCTGTTGTGGTAGAAGAAAGTGGCACACCTTCAGTAGATGCAGATGTTTGTGATGCCTGCGTTGGTGCCTCACTTTTTCTTGACTTTAGTGCCACCTCTAGTGCACTCTCTGTTTCCATTAGCCTCTTGTATAAACTCAGGAGTAGGGCCGTTACATCCTAATCCTTTTTCTCCTCTGCCACTTCTCGAGTTTGAGGGTGAAGGCCAGCTGGTAGCTTGATAAGCTTTCTCATAGCTGCTACATCCTCATCTCTTTTCTTTAGCAGTGCCTTCACACCCTTAGGGTTCTTTGGATCATGACCCAACTCTATGATGATCTCTTCCAAGGACTTGATTCTGTTGTCCTTGGCCTGGGATGATGCCTTCTCTAATTCCAATTGGGCTACAGTGTTGTGTAGGGAATTTTGTAGTTGGTGTGCCAATAGGGTCTTATCAGCCAATGTAGAATATATCATTTCCCCTGTTTGTCTGTGGAGCTCAATTTGATCCAAGGGGTGGATATCTCTGGCAAAAATATCCAGATTGGTTCTAATGTAATCGGCAGCTATTTGAGGCTGCTGCATGATAGGCTTGAAATGACTAAGAGTCATTTTCTTCTCTTGAATGTCATAGGCGGACATCAATCTCTGCTGATTTGTTGGTGCCATCTTCAGTAGATGGTTGTAAAGCTGGTGCCTGAGGGGCTCATTCATTTTCTTAATATCAATAAATTGCTGCTTAATGCTGGAGTCTGCCTTTGATTTCTGCCTAGAAGAGCTGACCTCTGTCCCATGTGGAATGTCCTGCCCTTGCTGCAAAGAGCTAGTTGATGTTTCAATGCTAGGAAGGGGCATATTTTCAATTGGTCTCTCTGGTACTTCCTCCTCTCAAAAAGGGTTCAACCTATGTCTCTTTTCTCCTTACTGGTCCATAGAGGTAGTGAGAGGAGTATCTTCTTACCTATCCCTCTTCCTTGTTCTGTCCTCATTAGTAGGTGTTTGTAATACAGAGGACTCAACTGTCACCTCTTGCCTTGGAGGAATTTGTTCATGCGTTTGTCGTTCTGTGTGGGCAGGTTGTTTGGCTCTGCTTTCCTGCTGCTCTGCCTGCTGCTCCACAATTGGAGATGTTTCTTCTTGCTGCACTGCCTTGCCTTTAGTCATGTCTGTCGGTGGATCAGCTGTTTTGGCCGGCTGTTGAGGAATAGTGGATGAAGAAGCAGCTTCTCCACGATGCTGAATACCTGAAGACAAAACCTGTCCAAAATACTCCAAGTCAACTTCTTTTTCTAAAGTTTTAATATCTGTCTCTGCTATTTCTTCTTCACTATAATCTTCCACTAATGTACCCTTTTTCCACTCTATTTGATTAAGATACTGTTCAACTTCTGGAATGCTAATGTGGTCATATGGGGCAAGCCTATGCTTGATTCTTCTGAGGCTTATGAAATGGTTAGGGTCATAGGGTGCCCAATAGAAGCTTGTCTTGAGCTGGAGGGCTTTTAGCATTCGGTCTGCCTCTTCCCAAGCTTCTTCCCTCTTGTTGAAGATGAATGGACCCAATTGATGTCTGATTTTCAGCTGCGCTTTCTTGTTTTTGCTATGGAAGTGAATCATATCTGCGTTGCCAAACTGTCTGAAGTACTCTAGAGCAAAGAGTCTCATGGGGACATATCTTGGTAGCCTGTATGGTGCTAACTCACAGCCATATATTCTGATCACTGTATGGTGTTGGTAAAAGTACCAATCCCCTATGCTATAGTTCTTGGACAGCTGAAGGATTTTCTGCATATCATCAGTGAGTCTAGGAGGAGGTGAACTTTGCAGCAGTGATAAGGCTGGGTGAATGAATAAGTCAATAAATTCACAGTATGTGTATGGTGAGTAATGGATGTGATGGCAGACTGATGTCCAGAACATTACAGACCTTTTGTTTCCCTTTGGATCTAGTTTCTTGAGGAAAAGAGGAAAAGCATCAGGCTGATTGTACAATATCAGATGATATATATAAGAGGTAAATTTGAATACCCTCTCTCTTTCCAGGTTCATGAACTGTTCATGCATTTTGTTGGATATGAATGAAGCATAGTCATACTGGACAGCAGGGGGCTGTCCTGGGGTAAAAATGGATAGTACCACCAGTGTTGTCTCATCTACAAACTCACTGGTCTTGAACCCTAGGATGGAAGATATCATATCTACTAATAGTCTCCCTATGTCATTAAACTAGACATGTAGATAAGGGGGAGGCTACTTGGACTGAAACTCTGGAACCATAAAGAGTTGGCCAATTCTTGTGATTTGTGAATTGGAGAGCTTAGCACCCTACTCTAATAAAAGCTGCATGGACAGAGGGGCCAGTGGCTTTTTAGGTCGAAACTGCAGCATTTGATTTATGGCTTCAGGAGTGATATGGAACAAGACAGAGCCTACAGGGCTCAGAACAGCTCTTTGAGTGGGGTCATAGTTTGAGCGGCACTGATGGATCAAGTCAGGAAACTCATTGACCTGAGCGAGATAGTAGATTGGCAAATGGGAATTCCAAATTCCCAGGAGGTCTGTACCATCTTTGTGCTTCTTCCTTAGATCACACACTGCTTCTACATGGTATTTGTTACATAGCTCTATAGTGTCTTTCATTTGATAATCTCCATCTACCAGGGCTAGCCATTCCAGGTCCTTATGGGGGGCATTTAATGGGGCAATGTTCAATGCCACTGGATTCTCCATGGTCACCTGAATTTAGAATTGTATTTGAGAACTTTTCCTTGGGCTTAGTAATGCAGAACAATGGATTTTGTAGGAGCAGGGCAATTTACAGAGGGGAAGAGGAAAATTGGGGAGAAATTGAGTCAAAATGCTCCTAGGATAGATTTACTGAGCAGATGCTGGGATTTGAGAGTCACTTTCTCGGTGAATTTGTCTAGCAGAGTTTCAGGTTTGCGAATGTGCAAACAAACTGGGAATTTGTGGAAATTCTGCACAATGGGGACTTCTGTGAGTGGAATTGGGCTTATAGTGTTGAGAAAAACCAATGGTTCATAAGGATTTCTGATTTTTAGTGTTCTTTCTCATTTTCTTAGTTTCTTCAGTAAATTACGTAAAAACTAGGCGCGGAGGGGGAAAACTAATAAATACCTCATATACTTGGCACAATGGTGGAAATGCAGGTGAATTCGGGCGCCGAAAGCAAGGAATAGTCTTCAAAGTTGGCAGGTGAATGACGTGCTCGCTCATGCAGGAGTACAGTGAGTAAAAATGCAAATAATGCGAAAAAACGGGTTTTTTGGGTAAAATAGTGAAAATTTGGCTTTTGGCGCGTTTTTGTCGAATGACGTTAGCATGACGTCATGGTGGGGTCGGGTACGTGTTGGAAATAATACTGAGAGGGGGGGGTGAATCAGTATTATCAGATCAGATAAAACTTTTCAATTTCATACTCAGAAACATATACGCGACTTCAGTTAAGTGAACCCGCGTGTACACGCGACTGTGTCTAAAGCAACTAGCGTATATGCAGAGATCTTATGATTCAGTTAATCTTATCTTCAGTAAATGCATCAGGATATTATTAAGCATATTAACAGTAAACAGATGCAGTATAACATAATAGATCATCACACAAAAGCCACACACATGAACACCATGATATAAGGTGGAAACCCAATGTGGGTGAAAACCACCTGCTGCAATTTGTCTCTTTCTTCTTTAATGAGAAACTTCTTTTACAATGTACTGGTGCAGTCCTTTACCAGCACGCAGGCTACAACCTGCAGAGGGCTACAACCCTCTCTCGTTTTCCAACTACTTTTGGAAGGGAGCTACAACCCCCTCAGCTCTTGTACTAGCTGATCCATTTACTAGTACGTAGGTGCTGACCCTACAACCTTCAGGGACCACGTTTCATACATTTTCATACTAGATCCAAGAGTACAAAGCAAACATTACCGCAATACAATCATCAACTTATACTTGCATCATAATTCATTAAACAACCCAATACCGAATCACTGAAACCCTGTCATCAAGAACACAGAACCCAAACCAGAATCTAGAACTCTGCAACAACCACCAGAATCAGCAGCAACCTGAAATATTAACACTTATCATGCATACGCTACTTCACTGTACCAAAACCGCGTGTATACGCGCTTTCTCCAAAGGCAACCCGCGTGCAGATCTAGAAATGATTACTTCTGCCTTGGCTGTCAGATCCGACCCTTGCCAAGCATCCCGAACAGATAACCAGCAATACCAGATCTTCTCACTGCGTCAGACACCCACAATCCATACTCCTTTGCCTAGTGATCTTCTCCTTATATAGCCTTAGGCCTTGTTCAATACCAAGACCCAAAACCATAGAAACACAATACCATCAACCTCGAAACTAGGGATCAACACGTCCGTCGAGACATAATGGTCCGAAACCACAACTTCCAAGGACTAACCGCCATGGACCAAAGGTACTTTTCCACATACACGCGCTTTTTCTGAAGCCAACCTGCGTGTACACGCGACTTGGTCTTAACAAACCTGCGTGTATGAACTTCCTTGGCAAGCTGTACTAGGATCTGTCTTCTGATTAAGTTGCCATCTCCTGTACCAACTTCTGAGCATCTGTACCAACCTCTGAGTGAGTTGCCATCAAGGACAACACTTGAATCATAATGCCAACAATCTCCCCCTTTGGACTTGATGGCAACCACCACACCAAGTCACTCTCCCCCTTTGACATCAAGGGCAAAGGGTGGACCAAGATATTCTCTTCTTTGGTATACCCTCTCCTGTCCATACTGCTGTCCATACTCCCCCTGAGTACATGCTGAAATCTCCAAATGTGCTCCCCCTTTGTGTATGCCAAAGTGTACCAATCTATCCATCCTGCTCTTGCTGAATTGTGCTGTTCATGCTCCCCTTGACTGTAGGCAAGATCTGCAAAAGATGTTCTTCAAGAAGAACAAAGACTTATACATCAGAAGACCTTCCTATCACCAAAAGACTCAACATACATTCATCACCCAACCTAGTGGGGATATACCAATATTGACTCATCCACCTAACCATGTGAAAATACATGATAATACATGAACATTTCATCATTCATCCCAGGCATAGTGGGGAAACCAACATAGGCCGTTACACGACCTTGACATCATAAAAGAGATACATGACATAGTGATGAAATATCTAGACCAAGACTTATGAAAGCCACCAACAGCATCATGATCTGTACCATAAGCATCAGCCTGCAATACCATTCCTAAACAGTAAGATGTATCATTTAGCTTCATAGACTTTATCAACACCTTCTAACCATAATGCCAACAATGCATTATTTGAAGAATATTCTCCCCCTGAGTGTAAGCCAACCATGTCTGAACCATTTCCTGAGTCTGTTCTGCCCCCCCTGAGCCTGAGCCAACCATGACTGAACCTGGGTCTGTTCTGCTGCCCTTTCTCCATATACGCGACTTTGCAGCCTGTAACTCGCGTATATACGCGACTTGTCTTCATTATATAAGTGTATGCAGGATGGAATACTGAATTTCACTTTCAGATTCCCCTGTGTCTGTTATGTCAGCTGACTGAGTTATCCCACACCTTTCTGTCTCTGTCTTCTTCAATTCCTGCAACTGTGATGATGTATGGTCCTTTTGTCTTGAATTTTGAAATCTGCTCCTGCATTCCCTTGCTTTATGCCCATAGTTGTTGCATGTATAGCACCTTATATTTTTCATGTTCCTTCTATCACAATCAATTGCTTTGTGTCCATATGCATTGCAGGCAAAGCAATACCCTCTGAAGTACCTGGGATGCGATGATCTTTCTTGAACCATTCTACTTCTGCATCTGGCTGCAACATGTCCAAGATTATGACATACATAACATTCAACATTATTCAGCGGAGGAAATAATCGTCTATCACGTCCATAGTTAGGAGTAAAGGATCTTCCTTGAGGAATTTCTTTCCTTGGTTGTTCCTTGAGCATTTCAGATTTCTCATTAGAGTTTCTTGTCTCACCTTGTGAACTAGATTCACCTTCAACATATTCATGAAAACCAAGACCAGTCTTGATAGCAGGAGATCTTTGACTATTAAGAATATCATCCAAGACTTTAGAACTATCTTGAAATCGTAAAAGCTTATCCTTTTCTTCTAGTTTACCTTTCAAGATATTTACCTCAACTTGATGTTGTTCTTCCTTTTTCAGATACTTCTTCCTTAGGTCTTCTTCAACTTTTCTCCCTTCTTCCACTTGTCGCTTTAGTTTGATCACTTCATGTTCTTGATCTTCAAGATCTTCTTTTAGAGAGAGGATCTTTGATTCAAGTCTCTGAATAGTTGTGCTCTGATCTTTTGCTATATCCTGCAATTTCTCCCTTACCCTGGTTTCTGTCTCCAATAGTTCTTTTAGTTTGGCAACTTCTTCACTTTCTGCATTTGTCTCTTCATGTGCCATGAGACTTTTAATATCCTCGCTATTATTGGATGAAGCATTCTTCTTCTTATGTGCCATGAGACTTCTAATATCCTCACTATCATTTAATGAAATTTTAATATGGGTATAATAGCTTCTACCATCTTCTTCATATATCTTTTCTTTGTTATGAGGACATCTAGCAGCATAGTGACCAACTCTACCACATAGAAAACATTTGAAAGGTAGCTTATCTTTGAACCGTCCAGATCCCCGTTCAAGATTCTTGACAAAATTTACCTCATCTTCTTCCTCTGACACTTCGAATGCGGCCTCTGGTGGTACCTCTTGTCGCATTTCAAAAGCAGTTAAGATCCCGTGAAGCTGTGACATGGTAATTTTCCGCACATTCTCCTTTTCTTCTATGGCAGATACTTTAGAATCAAATTTAGTAGACAGAGATCTCAAAACCTTTTGAACTAAGACAACTTCCTCAAATTCTTCACCCAGATCCCTCATACAATTCACAATCTCATCCATACGCAGGAAATAATTAGCTACGCTTTCATTACTTCGCATCTTAAGAGTTTCATATCGGATTCTGAGAGTTTGAAGCTTTGCTATTTTTACCTGATCATCTCCTTCGTAGCTTGTAACGATTTTGTCCCATATTTCCTTAGCTGATTTGAGATGCATGATCTTCATAAATTCTGATTGAGTCAAAGTACTCAATAGGACAGTAACTACTTTGGCATTGAGCTCATATTGCTTTTTCTCTGCTGGATCTGTAGGAGTTGCTGATGGGAATTTGTATCCTCCTTCTACGATTCCCCAAACTTCTGCTCCAAGCGACTGTAGATATGCAGTGGTTCTTATCTTCCAGTGAGTAAAATTGTTCCCGTCAAAGACTGGTGGCCTGATGTGTGCCTCTCTTTCTGGATTAGCCATTTGATGGATCTTTTCCTTCAAGCGATCAAGCTTTCTTTGAAGGACCTGCTCTGATACCAATTGTTGGAAATAATACTGAGAGGGGGGGTGAATCAGTATTATCAGATCAGATAAAACTTTTCAATTTCATACTCAGAAACATATACGCGACTTCAGTTAAGTGAACCCGCGTGTACACGCGACTGTGTCTAAAGCAACTAGCGTATATGCAAAGATCTTATGATTCAGTTAATCTTATCTTCAGTAAATGCATCAGGATATTATTAAGCATATTAACAGTAAACAGATGCAGTATAACATAATAGATCATCACACAAAAGCAACACACATGAACACCATGATATAAGGTGGAAACCCAATGTGGGTGAAAACCACCTGCTGCAATTTGTCTCTTTCTTCTTTAATGAGAAACTTCTTTTACAATGTACTGGTGCAGTCCTTTACCAGCACGCAGGCTACAACCTGCAGAGGGCTACAACCCTCTCTCGTTTTCCAACTACTTTTGGAAGGGAGCTACAACCCCCTCAGCTCTTGTACTAGCTGATCCATTTACTAGTACGTAGGTGCTGACCCTACAACCTTCAGGGACCACGTTTCATACATTTTCATACTAGATCCAAGAGTACAAAGCAAACATTACCGCAATACAATCATCAACTTATACTTGCATCATAATTCATTAAACAACCCAATACCGAATCACTGAAACCCTGTCATCAAGAACACATAACCCAAACCAGAATCTAGAACTCTGCAACAACCACCAGAATCAGCAGCAACCTGAAATATTAACACTTATCATGCATACGCTACTTCACTGTACCAAAACCGCGTGTATACGCGCTTTCTCCAAAGGCAACCCGCGTGCAGATCTAGAAATGATTACTTCTGCCTTGGCTGTCAGATCCGACCCTTGCCAAGCATCCCGAACAGATAACCAGCAATACCAGATCTTCTCACTGCGTCAGACACCCACAATCCATACTCCTTTGCCTAGTGATCTTCTCCTTATATAGCCTTAGGCCTTGTTCAATACCAAGACCCAAAACCATAGAAACACAATACCATCAACCTCGAAACTAGGGATCAACACGTCCGTCGAGACATAATGGTCCGAAACCACAACTTCCAAGGACTAACCGCCATGGACCAAAGGTACTTTTCCACATACACGCGCTTTTTCTGAAGCCAACCTGCGTGTACACGCGACTTGGTCTTAACAAACCTGCGTGTATGAACTTCCTTGGCAAGCTGTACTAGGATCTGTCTTCTGATTAAGTTGCCATCTCCTGTACCAACTTCTGAGCATCTGTACCAACCTCTGAGTGAGTTGCCATCAAGGAAAACACTTGAATCATAATGCCAACAGTACGGAGTGATGACGTGGCGGCCGGTGGGCGACCCCAAGTGGACATGTGACATGGAAGACAGCTCGGAGCGATGGCAGATGGGGTGGCAACATAGCGCTGAGGAGGCAGTGATGTATGGGTGACGCATGAGGTGACGTATGGTGGTATTGGCAGAGCGGTAAATGGTTACGTCGGACCGCATATGGTACGGGAGCGGCTTTGGAAGGAGGCCGCCCGATACGACCTGGGAACGACACGCGTCCGAGCCCTGACGTCATGGTCTGACAGATTTCGGGCGCTATCGTCTGGGCATCGGAGGCGGTCCGAAATTGCTGTGAGCCGTCGGATGGGAGGGCCCAGATCCGACGGTCGACGGACTGTGGAGGTGCGGGATGGATACGGCCGGGCGCAGATAATAAATAATTAATTGTTATGGAAAAGCGCGCTTGGGCGGAACTTTGGATATCAATGAAATTCGGGTTTTGCAATGGTTTATAAGCCAAAATGGGTTA
Organism: Pinus tabuliformis; assembly: GCA_031772625.1. Taxonomy (NCBI): domain Eukaryota; kingdom Viridiplantae; phylum Streptophyta; class Pinopsida; order Pinales; family Pinaceae; genus Pinus; species Pinus tabuliformis. The sequence goes on from CM062819.1 coordinate 371,140,435, forward strand.
ATTAGTATTTGTTCGCAAAGTGGGGTTAGGGCTGTTAAACCAAGCAGATCTTGGTTTAATCCCGAGCCTTTGTTTTGGCGCTAATTTGCCTGTTGTGCTTCAATTTCCTTTGCGCTCTGACCTTTTGGAACTATAAGGCTATATTGCCTAGGGGAAGGGGTATATAATTATTTTTTGGGGTTTTTTTCTATACAATAGTGATATAATAATAAGGAAAAAGGGGAACATAGGGAGTTAAGTAATAGTAGAGTTAGTAGTTAATATGGGAAGGGGATATAGATGATAGGTAGTAGACACTAAGTTGTTAGGGAACAAACTTAGTTTTGAGAGTAGATCAAAATGAAAAGATTTTTACACAAGAAATGTGGCTCTTCTATATAACAAGAATTAATAAATGAGTTTGTTTTCTGTTGTGAACAAAGGTGATAGTGGGATGTTAGAAAGAAGTTTGATATGGAATGATAAGGAAATTAGCCATGCTTCACTGTCCTACCACAAAAATGCTGAATAGGAAGATCTGTACTGGACACCAAGTGTTTCCTTTGCTTAGGCCAGTGATATGAGAGAAATCATGCTTCTGCAACCTCACTACCTACCCATCTTATTTCCTATCATTTTTTGTTTCTTCAGGGAGGGTGCACTTGGACTTGCAAACCCTCATGTGCTCTTTTTCTTTTTGTTGCCCTCTTATCTAAATCTAGCCTTATATCTTCCAAGGGTCCAGATTAAGCTAGTGGGCTCCTTTCTTTCTCTATCAACTAATCATCTGTCAAGCTCAAAATGTTTGAACAGGTACTCATTACCTATTCTAAGACAAGAAATTCAAAACATGGCATGGCCCAACTTGAACTGTTGAGCCATACCTCAAGATAGCAGTGGCATTTTGACTGGCCACTCTCCTGGTCCTTGTTTGGGGTTCATTTCAATTCTTTTTTCTTTTGACCAAATCATTTTATTGCCCTTTGATTATTCTTTTAAGGCATACCCTCTTTACATTTTTTAACTCTTGGCTTTGTCCACAAAAATGGAACCTTTGTATCATCAAAGATGATCATTTTTGGAATTTCCACTGTCAATCATCAAATATGAAACCCTATTGGTATAGGAGGCTAACAGTGGCTCCACTTGGGGATGACTTTTTCAGATGAAAAGTCAAGATCAGCAGGTCAGATTGCCTTCTTTTCCATCTTTCTGCATTTTAACCTTTGCTTTTGTTGAAGACAGAATATGTGAATCCCATGAAACTTGCATGCAATACTCCTTAAGCTGATCTGTTCTGAAATTACAGCCCTATTTTTGCCTTGCTTCTCTGATCATTTCTCATCTCCCAGATAGTTTCTAAGTACTTTCTCTCATTCTCTTATGCCAAAGTGAATAGGATTTACCAAAATAGTGCAGTACCTTAGTTCTTCTCAAAATCTCCTTCATTTGGAGTTCTATCTATCCGCTAAAAAATAAACATACTGAAATACTAATTTATGTACAATATACAATTGAGCAATGCTTGATCAGAGAGGATCAAAGTAATGCTTGAGCATTCTCCCATTGACTAGGCCTTCCTCAGTGTTTGAATCATCCAAGCTCTTTAGGAAATAAGTGTTGTTACCTTGTACAACATAAATCACATAAGGTCCCTTCCATAAGAAATCAAATTTCCCATGTTTTCCTTTGTCCTCTCTCCTGGAATCCCATCTAAGTACTTTGTTTCCTATAGAGAAATCTTCAGCTTTAGTTCTTTTGTCGAATATTCTTTTGAGCTTTTCTTGCAGTACTTGGGTTCTTTCATAGACTTCCTCCCTTGTTTGATGCAGGTGAATTGTCTGATTGATTCTTCTCTGAATGTCATTTGGTTCAGCTTGTGTTTCTTGCAGCAACTTGATTACAGGAACACCTAGAGATGGAGGGAACCTTGCTTGCATTCCATAAACTAGTTGATAGGGACTTGTGCCAATGGATCTTTTGGTAGTTAGTCTATCTGCCCATAGAGAAGTCACTAACTTCTTATGCCAATTCTTTTTGTTTTCTTCCAAAACTTTTTTGATGATGTTGATTAGGCTTTTATTGGAAGACTCAGCTAGGCCATTGCCTTGAGGATAATAGGTTGTGGAGTGACCTAAGGTCAAATGGTATTTGTGACAAAAGCTGATCATTTTTTTGGACTTGAAAGCAGCAACATTGTCTGTGATAATTTTGTCTGGACAGCCAAATCTGGACAAGATGTTGGTCTCTAGAAATTGTATGATAATGGAGTCATTGGCCTGCCTACAGGGGACAACTTCTATCCATTTGGTGAAATAGTCTGTAGCAGTCAGAATCCACCTATGCTGGCCAGAGGATGGGGGGTGAATCTCACCAATAAAGTCTAGACCCCATTGCTGGAATGGTCTCTCAGTTGAAATAGGTTTGAGTGGTAAAGGCAGCAGCTTTCTCTTCCCTTCAAAGATTTGACATTTGTGACAAGCCATTACAAATTTTCTCACATCAGTGAATAAGGAGGGCCAATAAAAACCAGCCCTTAGGATTTTATCAGCAGTGGATTTCCAGTATAAGTGTCCTCCACAGTCACCTGCATGAAATTCTTTGAGGACATTGTCAGTTTCATCCAATGTTAAGCAATTAAGTAAGATCCCTTCATGATTTCTCCAAAACAAATCATTGTTAACAATACAAAATTTTGATGCTTTCATTTTCAAGAACCTTTTCTTAGTTCTTGACAACCCTAGAGGAGCTTGCAGGTTTAGTAATACAAAGCATATATTAGTATACCAGGGGGATTGCGTAAAGGCTTGGTTAATCTGTGGAGTCGCCATCTCCTGTTCGTTGTCCAGTTCATTAATGTCAAGGGCTTGGAAATTGGTTTCAGCCATCAACTTGGCTAGTCCCTGTCCTTTTATCAGTTTGGTAGGCTTGATTTCCATGTCATATTCTAAGATTTTGGCAATCCATTTGCCCCTCCTCCCTTCAATTCCTTCTTGGGTCAAAGTGTCTTTCACTACTGCATTTGGAACATAGGAAATGATATGGGAGTATAGAATATAGATTCTAAAGTCCTTGATTGCTTTCACTAGTGCATAGGCTTGTTTTTCCATGATTTGATATTTTAAGGGAGCATCCCTTAGAGCTCTGCTAAAGAATGCAATGGGTTTCTCACAGCCTTGATCATCTTTTTGTAGTAAAACAGCAGCAATTGTATGTTCAGAAGCAAAGGAAAAAATGATGAAGTCTTTATCAAATCTAGGACTTGTTAGGACTGGAGTGTTTGTCAATGCTCTTTTAATATCTTCAAAAGCTTGTCTAGCTTCCATGGTCCATTTGACCTTGGATTCCTTTTTTAGCATGTTATTTAACAGTCTTGTGAGCTCAGCCAAATTAGGAATGAACCTTCTCAAGAAGTTGATTTTTCCTAGGAAACTTTGGAGTTCTTTGATGTTTCTTGGGTGTGGTACTTGTAGGATGGCTTGAATTCTGTCTGGATTGATCCTAATACCATCTTTTGAGATTATATGTACTAAGAGTTTACCTTCCTCTAGCCCAAACAGTGATTTCTTTGGATTTAAAGATATGCCATATTTTCTACAAATTGTGAAAACTTGCCTCAAGTGTTCTAAGTGTTCTTGGTCTGATTTTGAAAAGGCAGTTAGATCATCCAGATAGACCACTAGAAAGTCATGAATTTCTTTGGCAAAGGCTATATCCATAGCTCTTTGGAAAGTAGCCCCTGCATTCTTAAGTCCAAAAGGCATTTTGACATATTTGAAAGTTCCCCAAGGTGTCGTAAAGGCAATTTTGTCTTGGTCATCTGGGTGTACTAGAATCTGATTGAACCCTGAAAAACCATATAACAATGAGATCCTAGAGGCTCCCACTACCCTTTGCAGGATATGATCCATTTTTGGTAAGGGGTAATGGTCTTTGAGAGAGACTTTATTTAGATTTATTAGATCAACACACAGTCTGATTTATCCTGTCTTTTTCCTAGTAGGCACTACGTTTGATATCCATTCTGAGAATCTGATTGGAGCAATGATTCCTGCTTCATACATACGTTTCACTTCTTTTTCAATAAGAGGAAGGAGCATAGGGTTCACTCTTCTGAGCTTTTGTTTAAAAGGTTTTTGATTTTCTTTTAAAGGTATAGTGTGCTGGATGACTGAGGTATCATAAGACTTGAGGTCCTCATAGCTCCAGGCAAAGACATCTTGAAATTCTTTGAATAACTCAATGTATTTCAGTTTCTGCTCAGGTGGTAATGCTTTGGATAACTTAACCATTTTGGGATTTTCTGGAGTCCCAATGTTACAATCTTCTATTTCAGCATTCAATGGTTGCATTTTTGGTTTTCTTGAGACATCATTTGAATCAAACAGATCCTCCAAAGGGGTTAATCCTGTGGGCAAAAAATTATCTTTCAACTCAATTACCTCTGTTTCTGTTTCAGCCAGTTCATCTTCATCTATCTGACCCAATTTTTGTATGGTTTCACTGTTAAAGGTGGTAGGATGCAAAACTGCACCAACTGTTTCAGCTGACAATTTCTGTGTATTCATGTGTGCTTGTGGTTGATCATCTCCGGTAATTGAGTCAATGTTAATGCTAGAGAATTCCTCTTTTAGAGTGAGGAAATTATTTATCTGAGTATCACTCTCAAAGACTTGCCAGTTTTTGATGTTGTCTGGAACTGCAGGCCTATGTTTGATTTCAGCAGTAAAAGTATGAGTGGGTTTGAAAGGCAGTTTACAAGTGCTGGCAAAGGTTGCCAAACTGTGAGCATGAAGATTGAGTTCCCTGGAAATTTTAGTCAACTGTGATTGTGAGAAGGTGTCAAGTACCTGAATAGCTGCTGCCTTATATGCTCTCAACCTTAGATCATTTGTAGTAAAGTTTCCTTTGATTTGTTGTATGATTAGATCTGAATCGCCTAAGATTGAAATTTTAGTTGCTCCCAAATTTTTTATGAGTTTAAGACCTAGCAGAAGGGCCTCATATTCAGCCATGTTGTTTGTACATCGGAAGTTCAACCTATATGCATGACCCTCAGCCTGGTCATTGTGCATATTATGGATCCAGACTCCTGCCCCAGCTCCTAACTTGTTTACAGAACCATCAAATTCCAAATACCATAAGGTTTCATGATTAAGATTTGAATTGAGGTTTTTAGAGAATTGGATCATGGGCAGGTTGGTTTCTTGCAAGTCACTTGATATATTGTGTTCTGTTATTGCCTCAGCTATTCCTACAGTCCTTTGGTCTTGTGGAGCATATTGTTCATTTAATTTCTCTGCCTCTGCTGCTATTAATAGTTCAGAACAAGCCTTGTTGCAAATGTCAGCATTGTAGAGAATAAATGAATCCATGTCAGAGTGTATTGAATAGATTGGGAAGCTTTGGGGTTTTTCTTGACTGCTTACTACATACTTCATCAAAGTTTCATGGTAAAATATCTTTGGCTGCCCGAAGACTGAGATGGTTGCATAGGACATATCTAATTGCAAAGATCCTTGGAGTTTGGCCCCCCAAGATCTGGACAAGAGCATGCCATACTTAGGGGTTATGTCAGCTACCACTACATCCATCAAGATTGTTTTGGTTGGGTATTGGACCAGGGAGACACATAAATCTTTAATCAATCCTAAGCACCTGACCTGGCTTGAATCAAATGAGAATAGATCTTTATAAGGTCTTGTGATGTCTAGGTCAAGTTTTTCCATTACGGATTTCGGCATTAAGTTGTGTGAGGCCCTATAATCAAACATTGCATTGTGTAGAACCTTATCATGAATGTTTAGACTAACATAGAAGGGTGGAACCCCTCCATTTTCTGTTTTTCCATTAACCTCAGGTCCGAACAACAACTCTGGTTGGTCATCTAGGACATTCACTACATCTTTATTGTCTGATACTTGGAGTGACTTGTTAATCTGCTGTCTGTATATTTCATGTTTGGCTAACTCTGAGAGAGGGACTGATATCTTGAGTTTACTTATTTCTGTCTCCAAGTTAAAGGGCTTTTCAATTTGTATCTTGGCATTAAGTGCAGCAGGTTTTTCTTTTTCAGCTGGGTTATCGCTGATCTTTTGTTCATGGTTGGTATGATTTTGAGTAAAATTGGTACCATGTTTGCTTCCAAAGGTATTATCTGACTTCATTTTTGGTGGATTAGGTGGGACTGGCTATTTTTCAGATGTCTGTTGCTCTGAAATATCCTCCACGGTGACTTCTGAGGAATGTGGGTTCAAATTGCCATCTGATTGTGAGAGAGTACTCTTATCATTGATCTTTTTTGGCAGCTTATTGTCCTTTGATTTAAGAGTTTCAGGTACATCTATTGTTCTTGTCCTTAGTTTATATTGTTTGTGTACCTCATACACAGCTGCATCATAACCTTCTTTGAAATCAGATGATTCTCCTGACTTAGTGTGGTATTGATTGTCATTGTAAACCTCTTGATCCTCTTGTGTTTAAAAGACTTGATGTTCACTGTCCAAACCCATTAGGTTGATGTGAGGGTCCTCATTAGGTTCACTAGATGTTGAAGCCTCAGCATAATTTTCTTGGATAGGAGGTCTGACATGCTGGTCAGGATAAGTCCTTCCAACATTAGGATTTTGATTCTTTCTAAAGTTTGGGTTTCTGATATTGCTTGTTTGCCCCTCCCATGATGATTTTCTTTCTATGGTTTCCACTCTGTCCCCAAGTCTATCCATACCTTTGATGATTGCATCTAGATTTTGCTCAAATGATGAGGGTTCTTCCTTAAAAGTAGTTCTTCTTTCAGTTCTTGCCCGGTTTCTCTTAGCAATCAGATTTGCCTCTACACTTACAGCTATGTTTTGCATGTCTGCCAAAGTTGCAGGGGCTCTTTCCCTTAGTTGATATGCCATATCAGCATCAAACCCATCCGGGAATTTAATCAATGCCAAATCAGGTGGAGGCCTAAGATTTTGAGGAATGGCATTGTAGATAGTATTGAATCTAGTGCAATAGTCCAAGACAGTTTCTTGAGGGCCTCTCCTTATGGTGTCATATTCGGATAAAATATGCAGAGGATCCTTTTTCTTTTCCCATCTATTTAGAAAGGACTGGTAAAGAGCACCTGAATCAGGTATAGAATTTGCAGCAAGCGCTCTAAACCAAGTTATTACTTCACCTGTCAGACTTTGTACAAAAATTTTCATTCTCACATCATCATCATCTATCTCATAGTTTTCAAAGTAGTCTTGCGTTTTCTTGGTATGCCGTAAGGCAGTGTATGTACTGGTTCCATCAAAATAAGTAATCTTGCTTTGGTAGTCCTAAGGCATAGCCTCCGGATTACCAGGTAACTGAAGGGGTGCATAACGATTAGCCATATTTGGAGGGATAGGTGGGACAATGGGTGGAAAGGGAACAACTGGAACAAGAGGGACAGCAATAGCAGTTTGTGTATTAGGTGTAGACAATGTATTTTGTGAAGTGGATGAGGAAGAGGGGGAAGAGTGAGTTATATGAGGGTGGACTAATGGTTTAGAAGTGGTTGGAATAAAACTTTGTTGGACTGCCTCAGGGCTGGATTCGGGAGATTGTTCTGGTTCCTTTTGGTTCCTAAGAATCTTAGGAATCAAATTAGGGTTGTCGAAAACAGGAGGAGGATTCGGGTTAGGATTTGACCTTGTATCCCTAGTTCTCTTTTTAGGAGCCAGTTTTTGAACTTGTTTTTGGTAATTTTTTGAGAATATTTTCAGAATGGTCAAGGGGATATTTTAAATTTTGGAACCACTATCTAGAGCAGATAACATTTAACACATTAGTTCTCCCCAGTGGAGTCGCCAGTTATGTTATCACTCAGGTTGTTCCCTTTGACTCCTAAGGGAATACGGCCGAGGTAACCACAGACCAATCTTTGGATCACAGGTCCTAGCCTACCTGCAATCAGAGAGGGCTCTCTCTTTAGGATTTAGCTTTGTTTTGGTAATGTTTTAGGCTAGTTATAATGTGTTGAATTTTTGTTTAAAGTTTTGGTTGAATGATGTCTTCCAGTAGCTGAGATGAGATCTTCAGAAGGTTCAGTCCATTGGGCAATGGAGTCTGTGATTATGTGTTGTTTGAGGTATTGAGTAAGATTGCTAAAACTGCAGGGCCATATAGATATATCATGAAACAAACTTAAAATTGTGAAGATGAAAAATGTCCAGCCAGTGAGAGGCAACTAAGAATCTTTCACTAAGCTGGTGATGTGGGAAAAGGAAATATCACTCAGGAGCAGATTTGAATTCCTGAATAATACTCACTGTGAAAGTTTTAGTATGAAGGTGAGCAACTAAGAATTACACTTTCATAACTAATACTGGAGAAAACATTCATAACTGCATATATTGAGTTCAGGATGTTAAATGAACAAATCCTGAACTATTCTTTTTTTGTGCTATTAAACCTGTGAAATATATAGTATGAGTGGATTATGAAAGAATGAAATACATAACAAGAAAGTTCAGGAAACTTATTGTGCCATGAAATATGTGGGAATCCTATAGCAGCAAGCAATCACACCTCAACACATCAAAGCAACTCAGAACTTCAGAAATTCTATTAGCTCCCTCTATTAAAAGTCTGAAATTTACAGCACAACTTCTCCAGAAGAAAAATCAACAACCCCAGCAAGCGTATGCGTGGGGATATATATACAATCGTTTTTACAAAATATCTAAACGCTGAGTCATTTTCTCAATAACTGCGTTCACCAACTTTCAAAATAGCAGATACAAAAGTTATTGCTACTTTAAATATACAATGAATGCCTTTCAGTTTGTCAGAAATTCTTTGACTTTTGGAGGCCGCTGGGTCGGTTGGGCACTTTGCATTAATTCTGAATGATATGCTCTTTATTGCTCTGTCGAGGTGCAGTTATCTCAGCCCCGCCATCTGCTTTTGCTGGTCAAGCTGGTTTGTTGAGTTGGCCTTTTCTTTAATCTTTCTCCCAGTCAAAACAAACATGTATTAACTTTTTTGAAATTGCTGACTTCTATGATAAAAATACAAAAATATGGTGAACAATTTGTTTTCTACAACAGTGTTTGTATCATGCCTGTCCACCATTCCTGAGTAGGCAATTGGTGCCTTAAGATTATGCCTAGAGTCTCATCTACCTCAGTATATTTGTAGTAGTTTGGAGGCACTTCAAAAAGATGTCTGATCTCATGTGCAATGAAGAATAAATTCTCTATTTTGTCATAGAGAATCTGCCCAGATGGAGGCCCTGTTTCCTCTGGGGTACTTGCTGCTACAGTGATTTGATTTGTGGCATATGTGTCTACCCTCTTGGCATAATTTTCATGAGATAGTAACCTTCGTTCACTGGTTACTAAGCTGGGAAGGCCTCTGTTATGCAATGGTGTGATCTTTTCAATGAATCTATTAACCTCTGTTTGCATCTCTTGACACCTCCTGTCCAATGTTTGCACATGATTTCTTAGAGTGAGTACTCTTTTCACTAGTAAAATGGTATCAGTCTTGTTAGTGATACCCATTGCTGCCAACTGAGGGCCAGTACGGTTATTCAAAACATTGATCATCTTATTGGCGATTTTAGGCATATTGCCTAGAGATGCCCTTGCTCTCTGATTTTCTTTTTGGGCCCTGCCTATTAGATCCATATGCTCATGGATGGTTTCAATATACTGCCACTGATCTGTTATAGATTGACCAATGTGGGTCCACAGGATCTTCTTGATTTCAGCTACAACTTTGTCAAGAGAGAGCTCTTTCTCTAGTTCTTTTATTTTCTTCTCAAGAGCTCTTACTTCCCTTGTTTTTTCAGCCACACTTCGCTTGGATTTGTCATATTTTTCATTAACTGTGGCCAATTTTTCTTTAGTTTCATTCAATTTTTCCATCTGTACTTCCAAGGCTTCCAATTCCTTCATCATGTTTTGCATACTTAGGCTGGGACACTGATCTGGTGCTATTGCTGGTGCTGATGCCGAAGGACCTGCCACTGATGTCTGTCCTATGGGAGGAGCTGCTGTGGTAGAAGAAAGTGGAACACCTTCAGTAGATGCAGATGTTTGTGATGGCTGCATTGGTGCCTCACTGTGTCTTGACTTTAGTGCCACCTCTAGTGCACTCTCTGTTTCCATTAGCCTCTTGTATAAACTCAGGAGTAGGGCTGTTACATCCTGATCCTTTTTTTGCTCTGCCACTTCTCCAGTTTGAGGGTGAAGGCCAGCTGGTAGCTTGATAAGCTTTCTCATAGCTGCTACATCCTCATCTCTTTTCTTTAGCAGTGCCTGCACACCCTTAGGGTCCTTTGGATCATGACCCAACTCTATGATGATCTCTTCCAAGGACTTGATTCTGTTGTCCTTGGCCTGGGATGATGCCTTCTCTAATTCCAATTGGGCTGCAGTGTTGTGTATGAAATTTTGTAGTTGGTGTGCCAACAGGGTCTTATCAGCCAATGTAGAATATATCATTTCCCCTGTTTGTCTGTGGAGCTCAATTTGATCCAAGGGGTGGATATCTCTGGCAAAAATTTCCAGATTGGTTCTAATGTAATCGGCAGCTGTTTGAGGCTGCTGCATGGTAGGCTTGAAATGACTAAGAGTCATTTTCGACTCTTGAATGTCATAGGCAGACATTAATCTCTGCTGATTTGTTGGTGCCATCTTCAGTAGATGGTTGTAAATCTGGTGCCTGAGGGGCTCATTCCTTTTCTTAATATCAATAAATTGTTGCTTAATGCTGGAGTCTGCCTTTGATTTCTGCCTAGAAGAGCTGACCTCTATCCCATGTGGAATGTCCTGCCCTTGCTGCAAAGAGCTAGTTGATGTTTCAATGCTAGGAGGGGGCATATTTTCAATTGGTCTCTCTGGTACTTCCTCCTCTGAAAAAGGGTTCAACCTCTATCTCTTTTCTCCTTGCTGGTCCATAAAGGTAGTGAGAGGAGTATCTTCTTGCCTATCCCTCTTCCTTGTTCTGTCCTCATTAGTAGGTGTTTGTAATACAGAGGACTCAACTGTCACCTCTTGCCTTGGAGGAATTTGTTCATGCGTTTGTTGTTCTGTGTGGGCAGGTTGTTTGGCTCTTCTTTCCTGCTGCTCTGCCTGCTGCTCCACAGTCGGAGATGTTTCTTCTTGCTGCACTGCCTTGCCTTTAGTCATGTCTGCCGGTGGATCAGCTGTTTTGGCCGGCTGTTGAGGAATAGTGGATGAAGAAGCAGCTTCTCCACGATGTTGAATACCTGAAGACCAAACATGTCCAAAATACTCCAAGTCAACTGCTTTTTCTAAAGTTTTAACATCTTTCTCTGCTATTTCTTCTTCACTATAATCTTCCACTAATGTACCCTTTTTCCACTCTATTTGATTAACATACTGTTCAACTTCTAGAATGCTAATGTGGTCATATGGGGCAAGCCTATGCTTGATTCTTCTAAGGCTTATGAAATGGTTAGGGTCATAGGGTGCCCAATAGAAGCTTGTCTTGAGCTGGAGGGCTTTTAGCATTCGGTCTGCCTCTTCCCAAGCTTCTTCCCTCTTGTTGAAGATGAATGGACCCAATTGATGTCTGATTTTCAGCTGTGCCTTCTTATTTTTGCTATGGAAGTGAATCATATCTACGTTGCCAAACTGCCTGAAGTACTCTAGAGCAAAGAGTCTCATGGGGACATATCTTGGTAGCTTGTATGGTGCTAACTCACAACCATATATTCTGATCACTGTATGGTGTTGGTAAAAGTATCAATCCCCTATGATATGGTTCTTGGACAGCTGAAGGATTTTCTGCATATCATCAGTGAGTCTAGGAGGAGGTGAACTTTGCAGCAGTGATAAGGCTGGGTGAATGAATAAGTCAATAAATTCAAAGTATGTGTATGGTGAGTAATGGATGTGATGGAAGACTGATGTCCAGAACATTACAGACCTTTTGTTTCCCTTTGGATCTAATTTCTTGAGGAAAAGAGGAAAAGCATCAGGCTTATTGTACAATATCAGATGATATATATAAGAGGTAAATTTGAATACCCTCTCTCTTTCCAAGTTCATGAACTGTTCATGCATTTTGTTGGATATGAATGAAGCATAGTCATACTTGACAACAGGGGGCTGTCCTAGGGTAAAAATGGATAGTACCACCACTGTTGTCTCATCTACAAACTCACTGGTCTTGAACCCTAGGATGGAAGATATCATATCTACTAATAGTCTCCCTATGTCATTAAACCAGACATGTAGATAAGGGGGAGGCTGCTTGGGTTGAAGCTCTGGAACCATAAACAATTGGCCAATTCTTGTGATTTGTGAATTGGAGAGCTTAGCACCCTGCTCTAATAAAAGCTGCATGGACAGAGGGGCCAGTGGCTTTGTAGGTCGAAACTGCAGCATTTGATTTATGGCTTCAGGAGTGATATGGAACAAGACAGAGCCTGCAGGACTCAGAACAGCTCCTTGAGTGGAGTCATAGTTTGAGCGGCACTGATGGATCAAGTCAGGAAACTCATTGAATTGAGGGAGATAGTAGATTGGCAAATGGGAATTCCAAATTCCCAGGAGGTCTGTACCATATTTATGCTTCTTCCTTAGCTCACACACTGCTTCTACATGGTATTTGTTACATAGCTCTATAGTGCCTTTCATCTGATAATCTCTATCTGCCAGGGCTAGCCATTCCAGGTCCTTATGGGGGGCATTTAATGGGGCAATGTTCAATGCCACTGGAGTCTCCATGGTCACCTGAATTTGGAATTGTATTTGAGAACTTTTCCTTGGGCTCAGTAATGCAGAACAGTGGATTTTGCAGGAGCAGGGCAATTTGCAGAGGGGAAGAGGCAAACTGGGGAGAAATTGAGTCAAAATGCTCCTAGGATAGATTTACTGAGCAGATGCTGGGATTTGAGAGTCACTTTCTCGGTGAATTTGTCTAGCAGAGTTTCAGGTTTGCGAATGCGCAAACAAACTGGGAATTTGTGGAAATTCTGCACAATGGGGACTTCTGTGAGTGGAATTGGGCTTATAGTGTTGAGAAAAACCAATGGTTCATAAGGATTTCTGATTTTTAGTGTTCTTTCTCCTTTTTCTAGTTTCTTCAGTGAATTACGTAAAAACCAGGCGCGGAGGGGGAAAACTAATAAATACCTGGTTAACTTGGCACAATGGTGGAAATGCAGGTGAATTCGGGCACCGACAGCAAGGAATAGTCTTCAAAGTTGGCAGGTGAACGACGTGCTCGCTCATGCAGAAGTACAGTGAGTAAAAATGCAAATAACGCGAAAAAATGGGTTTTTTTGGGTAAAATAGTGAAAATTTGGCTTTTGGCGCGTTTTTTTCGAATGACGTCATGGTGGGGTCGGGTACAGAGTGATGACGTGGCGGCCGGTGGGCGACCCCAAGTGGACATGTGACATGGCAGACAGCTCAGAGCGATGGCGGATGGGGTGGCAACATAGCGCTGACGCGGCAGTGACGTATGGGTGACGCATGAGGTGACGTATGGTGGTATTGGCAGAGCGGTAAACGGTTGCGTCGGACCGCATATGGTACGGGAGCGGCTTTGGAAGGAGGCCGCCTGATACGACCTGGGAACGACATGCGTCCAAGCCCTGATGTCATGGTCTGACAGATTTCGGGCGCTATCGTCCGGGCATTGGAGGTGGTCCAAAATTGCTGTGAGCCGTCGGATGGGAGGGCCCAGATCCGACAGTCGACAGACTGTGGAGGTGCGGGATGGATACGGCCGGGCGCGGATAATAAATAATTAATTGTTATGGAAAAGCGCACTTGGGAGGAAATTTGGATATTAATGAAATTCGGGTTTTGTAATGGTTTATAAGCCAAAATGGGTTAATTAGTATTTGTTCGCAAAGTGGGGTTAGGGCTGTTAAACCAAGCAGATCTTGGTTTAATCCCGAACCTTTGTTTTGGCGCTAATTTGCCTGTTGTGCTTCAATTTCCTTTGCGCTCTGACCTTTTGGAACTATAAGGCTATATTGCCTAGGGGAAGGGGTATATACTTATTTTTTGGGGGTTTTTTCTATACAATAGTGATATAATAATAGGGAAAAAGGGGAACATAGGGAGTTAAGTAATAGTAGAGTTAGTAGTTAATATGGGAAGGGGATATAGATGATAGGTAGTAGACACTAAGTTGTTAGGGAACAAACTTAGTTTTGAGAGTAGATCAAAATGAAAAGATTTTTACACAAGAAATGTGGCTCTTCTATATAACAAGAATCAACAAATGAGTTTGTTTTCTGTTGTGAACAAAGGTGATAGTGGGATGTTAGAAAGAAGTTTGATATGGAATGATAGGGAAATTAGCCATGCTTCACTGTCCTACCACAAAAATGCTGAATAGGAAGATCTGTACTGGCCACCAAGTGTTTCCTTTGCTTAGGCCAGTGATATGAGAGAAATCATGCTTCTGCAACCTCACTACCTACCCATCTTATTTCCTAGCATTTTTTGTTTCTTCAGGGAGGGTGCACTTGGACTTGCAAACCCTCATGTGCTCTTTTTCTTTTTGCTGCCCTCCTATCTAAATCTAGCCTTATATCTTCCAAGGGCCCAGATTAAGCTAGTGGGCTCCTTTCTTTCTCTATCAACTAATCATCTGTCAAGCTCAAACTGTTTGAACAGGTACTCATTACCTATTCTAAAACAAGCAATTCAAAACATGGCATGGCCCAGCTTGAACTGTTGAGCCATACCTCAAGATAGCAGTGGCATTTTGACTGGCCACTTTCCTGGTCCTTGTTTGGGGTTCATTTCAATTCTTTTTTCTTTTGACCAAATCATTTTCTTGCCCTTTGATTATTCTTTTAAGGCATACCCTCTTTACATTTTTTAACTCTTGGCTTTGTCCACAAAAATGGAACCTTTGTATCATCAAAGATGATCATTTTTGGCATTTCCACTGTCAATCATGAAATATGAAACCCTATTGGTATAGGAGGCTAACACCACCAAAACTGGTAAGACTCTTGTCTCAGGTAAAATTCAATGGTAAGAATAATTCTTCTGCTTTTAGTCATGCTCTTCAATTTATTCAAAAAGTTTCAAGTTCTGATATTCAGAGAATTGATGAAGGCGTTTTATGCAGAATTTTTACTCTTACATTCACGGCGGAAGCTAGAAAATGGTGCAGAACCCTCCCAGTTGCATCAATTCATAGCTGGGACCAATTCGTCAAGACTTTCATTTTTGAATTTGATTGTTATGACTATGACCAGGTATATGATGAAATTGATTATCTACGAAAACAAGATGAATCTGTTAGGGATTTTAATATGCGATTTCATCTTAATTGTCTAAAGTATGATCTTGAAAGTGAACTCATGGATGAAGAATCTTCAGATTATGCTGAGTATTCCCTGCCTCCTATGGCTGATCAAGCAGAAATTAGTTCAACCTTTGTCTCATTTTCTTCTAATATGAATGAGGGTTCCAAGTTGAATATACAAATCAACCATGATGAAGAAAGTCCCCAAAGCCTAGGAGTCATGCATGCTCTAATGCAAGAAGACAAAAGCGAGAATGCTGGAGGAAAGCCTACCTTGGAACCAGGAGATGACTTTGATACAAGGTCAGATAATATCATTGCAAATCAACAAATGCAGATGCCAAGGTTAGAACAACAAACTATTTCTCTTTCAAAAAGTATCAGTACACAAAGGTATGATCTAAAGCCCGATGTCTATGATGAATCTGATGAAAAAAGATTTTTCCATGATGTTTTCAAATGCATTGTTCCAGAATCGCATTTTTCTCTTTATCCTGATGTTTTTAGTGATGATAATTTCTCCCCTCTCAATATTAAAGATATCTCAAAAAACACAGAGGATTATTCAAACGAGCCATCATTAGGTTTTCAAGATAAAGAGACAGCTATAGAACATCCTTTGACCATTTTCAAACAAGAACCACTTGACCTTCCTTGTCTGAAAATATATGATGAAAAAGAGAAATCTAGGGAAACCTGTAAAATCATTTATGATAGTTACTTTAACAACGATGATGTTGTTGAGTTATCCCAAGTAACTCAACTAAGCTCAGATAATGAGAGTTATCCTAATTCAGGAATCATATCAGTCAATCCTCATTTCAAAGTAGAATATCATTTGCATGATTTTACTATTCAAGACAATACCCCGATCTATGATTCATATTGTGAGGAAACCCCCATGCCTGTTCACAATCATAACTTGTCTTCTGATTCACAAGATGGAATTCGAAGTTGCTCGGATCCCATAATTCTGGCCAGTTCTTGTGAGAAGAAAGATATTACAAGTAAATCCCAGTTGTGTTGTAACACTATTTGTACAGATAATCATTCCTTTCTTTCTCACTTGCACTCATTTTGTACAAAATCAGATTTTGTTTTAAATTTTCAGACTTTTGATAGATTACTGTGGCATGTTGAGCATCTTATCAAAGAACATTCGAAAGATGTGCCACCATTTTGGAAAGCTAAGCTATGTCAGGGAAGTAAAGAACTTTATCAATTCCAAGATCAACCATTATCAGACTTTCTTAAGAAACTTCTTTGGCATCCAAAACACCATCAACCAAGGAAAGTACCTTTCGAAACTTGTTGGCAATTCGCGCCAATTGATAAGGATCTTTCCGGGAATTTCCATCTATTCTGCATCGAACTATTTAGTGATTTATATATGGAAACTTTCCTTTTAAACAAAATCGCTAAAAGCTTAGCTTTAACGAACAATAGGTTACAAGCCATTGAAATTAAAAAATCATATTCACAACTTGGCTTGTCATCTTTCCTATTACGAGATCATCAATCCATAACGGAAATTCATCCTGATTTTTATGATCCAATAGGTTCCTAGTTGGAAAGAAGTTTTCATGAGAAAGAGAGTTCAGACAGAATTCCAACTGAAGCTACGCATTCTTATTCCACATCCAACATTAATAGTCCAAGGAAAATTTTGTTCTTAACACTGATGTTTGGAAGTTACATACGACTAGGAATAAAAATGAAGAGATGGTTCCACTGGAAATATCATTTCACCTAGCTAATCTTTTGTATATAGTTAGAATAGGAGTAGGAGTAATTTAGCTAGGTTATTAGGTTTACTTTTAATAGTTGGTAGGCAAAATAAGAGAAGAGATTATCCATATTCTGTACATAACCCTAGAAAATGTCTACCTCTCATAACAGTTAAATATTTTTCTCCATAATAAAATTTGCTATGGTTAACAGCATTTGACATTTACTAAAGACACCTTTTCTCTATCAAAGATTTTGAACTTCTGCTTCTATGAACAACAAATCTTTTGGAAACTTGATCTTTATTATCAATAGAACTTTAACCCAGATATGAAACTAATTTCAACTCCAAGAAATTTGAAGAAAGCTATCTTAGTGAAGAAATTGTTTTATGTCAGTACAATGAAAGGTATCAATAATGAAATAAAGATTCTCTGTAGAAACAACCATTTCCAAACAACTCTATCATTGTCATCCAGAACTTTCTTAAGGAAAGAAAATTTGACTTCCTCCCTGCTAAAGGAAATCGAAGCATTCAGAGGAACAATCCGAAAAAAACACTATATCTCAAAGAATAAGAGGTCTCATCACGAGCTGGCTTATCATGATCATAGATATTATAACTTGCTGACTTTGCCGATAATGTCCACCAAAACAGGGCAACGACTCAAGATTGTTGCAATCAAAAGACAAGGGGTCTCATCACGAGCCATCTTGTTCAGCAAAAGTGTAAATCAAGTGAATGACTGTGTCATAATTTGGCCACCAAACCAAGACATTATTCTTTAGAGAATAAAAAGGAAAAAGTGTCAAAATGGGTTTTGTTAACACCCAGGTTGTTCCCTTTGACTCCCAAGGGAATACGGCCAGGGTAACCACTAACCAATCTTTGGATTACAGCTTCTAGCCAAACTGTAATCAGAGAGGGCTCTCTCTTTAAGGTTTGTCTCTGTTTTGTGAAGATTTTATGCTAGTTATGAATTCAGGGTTTGGTTTTGTATTTTGGTTGAGGGATGCCTTCTGTACCTAAGGTGGAAATCTTCAGATAATTCTAGTCCATTGGGCAATGGAGTCTGTGGCTACAGGTTGTCTGAGATATTGAGTTGAGTTGATGAAACTACAGGGCCATTTAAATACATCATGAAACAAAATTGAAATTGTGATTATGAAGTGTGTTTAACCAGTGAAAAGCAATTAAGAATTTTCCACTAAGCTGGGGTGTAAGAAAGGGGTATGTTGCACAGGAGCAAACTTGAATTCCTGAAGCAACAATCACTGTGAAAGGTATAGTTTGGAGGTGCAGCGGTTAAGAATTACACCTTATGACTATAACTGAAGAAAAACATTTATAACAGCATAGATTGAGTTCAGGGTATTCGGTGAATAAATCCTGGAACTATTCTTTTTCTTTGCCATTAACTATGAAACACAGAAACATGAATGAGCTATGAAAAGATAACAAAACACATAATGAAGAGTTTTTTAAGGAGAACTTATTGTGCCATGAAGTACGCAGGAATCCTGTAACTTTCAGCAAAACACCAGAATGCCTCAGATAACACAGAGATTTGGAAATTCCATCAGCTTTTGTATTAATACTCTGAAAATTTACAGCATAAGAACTCTAGAAGATAAATCAACAACCACCCCTGCAAGCTTATGCGAGGGGGGAATATATACAAACGGTGATACAAAATATCTGAAGCATTGAGTCATCTGAGAAATAAATATGTTCACCAACTTGTACAGAACAACAGATAAGAAGTTAATACAGCTTTGAATACAACATAAATGCTCTTCAATTCTGTCAGAAGACTTTTTGACCTTCGGAGGCCACTGAGTCAGTTGAATGTTCTGTTATAAATGCTGGATGACGTGTCTTTGTGGCTCTGTCCTCCTGTATCTTTTCGGCCCTGTCACCTGTGATTGTCAGTGCTGCTTTAGTGGCCGAATAGTTTTGCTGAGTTGGCTCAGCCCATTCTTCTCCATGCATGCTGATTTTATCAAAATTTTCCTGTGCATGATAACTTATATATTTAAATGAAAAAAACTTGAATACAGGCTCTGGTTTACAGTATTAACTGTATCATTTTGGTCCAGACCTCCTGTGTGGGAAATTGATGTCTCAGGATTGCTTCTAGAGTCTCATCTGCCTCTGTGTATTTGTAGAAATTTGGAGGCATTTCAAACAAATGTTTGATCTCATTCATGATGAAAAATAGTTTCTCAACCCTGTTGTAGAGACTCTGCCCTGATGCTGGCCCTGATTCTTCTGAAGTGATGGGTCTTTCTATAATCTGATTTGTAGCAAATGTGTTGACCCTTTTGGCATAATTTTCATGGGAAAGTAGTCTTCCTGCGCTGTTCAGTAAGCTAGGAAGACCTCTGTTCTGCAATGCTACAAATTTGTCCATGAATTTATTAACCTCTGTCTGCATATCTTGGCTTCTTCTTTCTAGTGTTTGTACCAGGCTTCTTAGTGTTAGGACTCTTTTTATTAGCAAAATGGTCTCAGTCCTGTTGGAAATTCCCATTGTTGCCAGCTGAGCACTTGTTCTATTATTAAGCACATTAATCATTCTGTTGGCAACCTCAGGCATATTGCATAGAGATGCCCTTGCTCTTTGGATTTCTCTATGCACTTTCCCTATGAGCTCTATTTGCTCATGAATGGTCTCAATGTATTGCCATTGATCAGTTATGGATTGGCCAATGTTGGCCCATAGGACTGTCTTGAGTTCAGCCACTAATTTATCAAGTGTGAGCTCCTTCTCCAGCTCCTTTATCTTTTCTTTGAGAGCCTTTATCTCTCTTCCTTTCTCAGCAACACTTTGTTTTGATTTATCATATCTTTCATTCAACTTGACCAAATTTTCCCTGGCCTCATTTAATTCTGCCATTTAGGCTTCCAGGGCTTGGATTTCACTCCTTAGCTTCTGCATGTCCAGGCTTGGAGCTTGCTCTGTTGTTGGCACTGGTGCTGATGTTGATGGTGCTGTTTGTTCTGTCTTTTTAGGGGGGGGGAGCCATAGTTTGAGGAGGTTCCTCAAGGTTAATTATCTATGGAGGAGGCTGAGATGTTTGTCCTCCTTCTTTTTGTTGTAATGCTGCCTGCAGTGCAGCCTGTGCAGCCTCTGATTCTCCCAATTTCTCCTGTGTCTGGATCAGTTGTTTGTATAATGACACCAGCATAGCTGCTACATCTTGGTCATGTCGCAGCTGGGAAACTTCTTCAGTTTGTGGGTGAATGGTTGCTGGGACTTTTACCATTTTCCTTAGTGCTATCATATCTGCATCTCTTAACTTCAATAATGCTTGTACAACCTTGATGTCCTTGGGATCATGCCCAAGTTCTATGATTATCTCCTCTAAGGCTTTGATTCTGTTGTCCTTTGCTTGAGAGGATGCTCTCTCCAACTCAAGTTGGGCAGCTATATTATTTAGGCTATTTTCTAGCCTGTAGTTCACCAATGTCTTATCTGCCAAGGAGGCATACACCATCTCACCCGTTTGCTTATGTAATTCGATTTGATCCATTGGGTGGATGTCCTTGGAAAGGACCTCAAGGTTGGTCCTTATGTAATCTGCAGCTGACTGCGGCTGCAACACGGCTGGCATAAAGTGGCTCATGATCATCTTGCCCTCATGGACATCATATGCAGACATTAGTCTCTGTTGGTTAGTGGGAGCCATTTTTAACAAATGATTATATAGGTGTACCCTTATGGGCTCATTCCTCTTCTTTATATCAATGAACTGCTGCTTGATGCCCAGTTCACCTCCTCGTTGCTGGCTTGAGGAGCTGACTTCTCCTCCCATTGTCCTCTCTTGTTCCTGTTGGAAGGAACTTGCAGATGCCTCCATGCTAGGTGGGCCCATGCCCAAAGATTGCCCTATTGGCATTTCTTCCTCAGAAAGGGGATTCATTCTGTGTCTTTTCTCCCCTTGAGTTGTTGATGTTGTGAGGGGAGTCTCTCTGTCCCTCTTTCTACTTATGTCTTCTTTTTGTGGGGTTTGGAGGACTAAGGCCTCCACTGTTGTCTCCTGCCTAGGAGGCAGAGTGTCCTGAGCTTGCTGCCCGGTGGATTTTGGGGCCTGTGATGTTTGCTCTTGTTGCACTGGCTGTTCCTTTTCTTGCTGCCCCCCTTGTTGTTGTTGTACCTGTTCATGAGGTGGCTGCTCTGGCTCCATCTCTTTCTCTTTTCCTTGGCTAGAGGTTTGATCAGTAGCTTTGGCTGCTTGCTGATGTGCTGTGGAGGATGAGGCAACTGCTCCCACTTGAGTGCCTGGAAGAGTAAATACCTGTGCACAAAGCTCTAAGTCAGCCATCTTTTGGAGATTTTTAACTGCTCTTTGATTTAATTCTTCTTGTGTGACAACTTCCTCTAAGGTGCCTCTCCTCCACTTTATTTGATTTGCATATTTTTCTATGTGAGGCAACCTTACGTGGTCATAACTGGCCAGCCTATACTTGACCCTTCTTAAGGTTATGAAGTGATTGGGGTCATAAGGTTTCCAAAGGAAACTGGTCTGTAGGCCAAGGGATTCTAGCATTCTGTCTGCTTCTTGCCAACCTTAATCCCTTTTGTTGTAAATGAAGTGGCCTAATTGGTTTCTTACTTTGAGCTGTGCTTTCTTGCCTTTGCCTGAAAAATGTAGCACATCAGCATTCCCAAACTGCCTGAAGTATTCAAGGGCAAACAATCTCATGGGCACATATTTGGGCAATC